>OZ059906.1:0-600000 GCA_964057215.1 Oscheius myriophilus
GCAGCAAAAGAAAATGTTTCCAATCGCAGCAAAAGAAAATGTTTCCAATCGCAGCAAAAGAAAATGTTTCCAATCGCAGCAAAATAAAATGTTTCCAATCGCAGCAAAATAAAATGTTTCCAATCGCAGCAAAATAAAATGTTTCCCATCGCAGCAAAATAAAATGTTTCCAATCGCAGCAAAATAAATAAAATGTTTCCAATTGCAGCAAAAGAAAATGTTTCCAATCGCAGCAAAAAAAAATGTTTCCAATCGCGGCAAAATAAAATGTTTCCAATCGCAGCAAAAGAAAATGTTTCCAATCGCAGCAAAATAAAATGTTTCCAATCGCAGCAAAATAAAATGTTTCCAATCGCGGCAAAATAAAATGTTTCCAATCGCAGCAAAATAAAATGTTTCCAATCGCAGCAAAATAAATAAAATGTTTCCAATCGCAGCAAAAGAAAATGTTTCCAATCGCAGCAAAATAAAATGTTTCCAATCGCAGCAAAATAAAATGTTTCCAATCGCAGCAAAATAAAATGTTTCCAATCGCAGCAAAAGAAAATGTTTCCAATCGCAGCAAAATAAAATGTTTCCAATCGCAGCAAAATAAAATGTTTCCCATCGCAGCAAAATAAAATGTTTCCAATCGCAGCAAAATAAATAAAATGTTTCCAATTGCAGCAAAAGAAAATGTTTCCAATCGCAGCAAAATAAAATGTTTCCAATCGCGGCAAAATAAAATGTTTCCAATCGCAGCAAAAGAAAATGTTTCCAATCGCAGCAAAATAAAATGTTTCCAATCGCAGCAAAATAAAATGTTTCCAATCGCGGCAAAATAAAATGTTTCCAATCGCAGCAAAATAAAATGTTTCCAATCGCAGCAAAATAAATAAAATGTTTCCAATCGCAGCAAAAGAAAATGTTTCCAATCGCAGCAAAATAAAATGTTTCCAATCGTGGCAAAATAAAATGTTTCCAATTGCAGCAAAATAAAATGTTTCCAATCGCAGCAAAATAAATTAAATGTTTCCAATCGCAGCAAAATAAAATGTTTCCAATCGCAGCAAAATAAAATGTTTCCAATCGCAGCAAAATAAAATGTTTCCAATCGCAGCAAAAGAAAATGTTTCCAATCGCAGCAAAATAAAATGTTTCCAATCGCAGCAAAACAAAATGTTTCCCATCGCAGCAAAATAAAATGTTTCCAATCGCAGCAAAATAAATAAAATGTTTCCAATTGCAGCAAAAGAAAATGTTTCCAATCGCAGCAAAATAAAATGTTTCCAATCGCGGCAAAATAAAATGTTTCCAATCGCAGCAAAAGAAAATGTTTCCAATCGCAGCAAAATAAAATGTTTCCAATCGCAGCAAAATAAAATGTTTCCAATCGCAGCAAAATAAAATGTTTCCAATCGCAGCAAAATAAAATGTTTCCAATCGCAGCAAAATAAAATGTTTCCATTCGCAGCAAAATATATGAAATGTTTCCAATCGCAGCAAAATTAATAAAATGTTTCCAATCGCAGCAAAATAAAATGTTTCCAATCGCAGCAAAAGAAAATGTTTCCAATCGCAGCAAAATAAAATGTTTCCAATCGCAGCAAAATAAATTGTTTCCCATCGCAGCAAAATAAAATGTTTCCAATCGCAGCAAAAGAAAATGTTTCCCATCGCAGCAAAATAAAATGTTTCCAATCGCAGCAAAATAAATAAAATGTTTCCAATCGCAGCAAAATAAAATGTTTCCAATCGCAGTAAAATAAAATGTTTCCAATCGCAGCAGAATAAATAAAATGTTTCCAATCGCAGCAAAATAAATAAAATGTTTCCAATCGCAGCAAAATAAAATGTTTCCAATCGCAGCAAACTAAAATGTTTCCAATCGCAGCAAAATAAATAAAATGTTTCCAATCGCAGCAAAATAAATAAAATGTTTCCAATCGCAGCAAAATAAAATGTTTCCAATCGCAGCAAAAGAAAATGTTTCCAATCGCAGCAAAATAAAATGTTTCCAATCGCAGCAAAATAAAATGTTTCCCATGGCAGAAAAATAAAATGTTTCCAATCGCAGCAAAATAAATAAAATGTTTCCAATCGCAGCAAAAGAAAATGTTTCCAATCGCAGCAAAATAAAATGATTCCCATCGCAGCAAAATAAAATGTTTCCAATCGCAGCAAAATAAATAAAATGTTTCCAATCGCAGCAAAAGAAAATGTTTCCAATCGCAGCAAAATAAAATGTTTCCGATCGCAGCAAAATAAAATGTTTCCAATCGCAGCAAAAGAAAATGTTTCCAATCGCAGCAAAATAAAATGTTTCCAATCGCAGCAAAATAAAATGTTTCCAATCGCAGCAAAATAAATAAAATGTTTCCAATCGCAGCAAAATAGAATGTTTCCAATCGCAGCAAAAGAAAATGTTTCCAATCGCAGCAAAATAAAATGTTTCCAATCGCAGCAAAATAAAATGTTTCCCATCGCAGCAAAATAAAATGTTTCCAATCGCAGCAAAATAAATAAAATGTTTCCAATCGCAGCAAAATAAATAAAATGTTTCCAATCGCAGCAAAATAAATAAATTGTTTCCAATCGCAGCAAAAGAAAATGTTTCCAATCGCAGCAAAATAAAATGATTCCCATCGCAGCAAAATAAAATGTTTCCAATCGCAGCAAAATAAATAAAATGTTTCCAATCGCAGCAAAAGAAAATGTTTCCAATCGCAGCAAAATAAAATGTTTCCGATCGCAGCAAAATAAAATGTTTCCAATCGCAGCAAAAGAAAATGTTTCCAATCGCAGCAAAATATAATGTTTCCAATCGCAGCAAAATAAATAAAATGTTTCCAATCGCAGCATAATAAATAAAATGTTTCCAATCGCAGCAAAAGAAAATGTTTCCAATCGCAGCAAAAGAAAATGTTTCCAATCGCAGCAAAAGAAAATGTTTCCAATCGCAGCAAAATTAAATGTTTCCAATCGCAGCAAAATAAAATGTTTCCAATCGCGGCAAAAAATAATGTTTCCAATCGCAGCAAAATAAAATGTTTCCAATCGCAGCAAAATAAAATGTTTCCAATCGCAGCAAAATAAAATGTTTCCAATCGCAGCAAAAGAAAATGTTTCCAATCGCAGCAAAATAAAATGTTTCCAATCGCAGCATAATAAATAAAATGTTTCCAATTGCAGCAAAATGAATAAAATGTTTCCAATCGCAGCAATAGAAAATGTTTCCAATCGCAGCAAAATAAAATGTTTCCAATCGCAGCAAAAGAAAATGTTTCCAATCGCAGCAAAATAAAATGTTTCCAATCGCAGCAAAATAAAATGTTTCCAATCGCAGCATAATAAATAAAATGTTTCCAATTGCAGCAAAATGAATAAAATGTTTCCAATCGCAGCAATAGAAAATGTTTCCAATCGCAGCAAAATAAAATGTTTCCAATCGCAGCAAAATAAAATGTTTCCAATCGCAGCAAAATAAAATGTTTCCCATCGCAGCAAAATAAAATGTTTCCAATCGCAGCAAAATAAATAAAATGTTTCCAATCGCAGCAAAATAAATAAAATGTTTCCAATCGCAGCAAAATAAATAAATTGTTTCCAATCGCAGCAAAAGAAAATGTTTCCAATCGCAGCAAAATAAAATGATTCCCATCGCAGCAAAATAAAATGTTTCCAATCGCAGCAAAATAAATAAAATGTTTCCAATCGCAGCAAAAGAAAATGTTTCCAATCGCAGCAAAATAAAATGTTTCCAATCGCAGCAAAATAAAATGTTTCCAATCGCAGCAAAATAAACAAAATGTTTCCAATCGCAGAAAAATAAATAAAATGTTTCCAATCGCAGCAAAAGAAAATGTTTCCAATCGCAGCAAAATAAAATGTTTCCAATCGCAGAAAAAGAAAATGTTTCCAATCGCAGCAAAAGAAAATGTTTCCAATCGCAGCAAAATAAAATGTTTCCAATCGCGGCAAAATAAAATGTTTCCAATCGCAGCAAAATAAAATGTTTCCAATCGCAGCAAAATAAAATGTTTCCAATCGCAGCAAAATAAAATGTTTCCAATCGCAGCAAAATAAAATGTTTCCAATCGCGGCAAAATAAAATGTTTCCAATCGCAGCAAAATAAAATGTTTCCAATCGCAGCAAAATAAAATGTTTCCAATCGCAGCAAAATAAAATGTTTTCAATCGCAGCAAAAGAAAATGTTTCCAATCGCAGCAAAATAAAATGTTTCCAATCGCAGCAAAATAAAATGTTTCCAATCGCGGCAAAATAAAATGTTTCCAATCGCAGCAAAATAAAATGTTTCCAATCGCAGCAAAATAAAATGTTTCCAATCGCAGCAAAATAAAATGTTTCCAATCGCAGCAAAATAAAATGTTTCCAATCGCAGCAAAATATAATGTTTCCAATCGCAGCAAAATAAAATGTTTCCAATCGCAGCAAAATAAAATGTTTCCAATCGCAGCAAAAGAAAATGTTTCCAATCGCAGCAAAAGAAAATGTTTCCAATCGCAGCAAAATAAATAAAATGTTTCCAATCGCAGCAAAATAAATAAAATGTTTCCAATCGCAGCAAAATAAAATGTTTCCAATCGCAGCAAAAGAAAATGTTTCCAATCGCAGCAAAATATAATGTTTCCAATCGCAGCAAAATAAATAAAATGTTTCCAATCGCAGCAAAATAAAATGTTTCCAATCGCAGCAAAAGAAAATGTTTCCAATCGCAGCAAAATAAAATGTTTTCAATCGCAGCAAAATAAAATGTTTCCCATCGCAGCAAAATAAAATGTTTCCAATCGCAGCAAAATAAATAAAATGTTTCCAATCGCAGCAAAATAAATAAAATGTTTCCAATCGCAGCAAAATAAAATGTTTCCAATCGCAGCAAAATAAAATGTTTCCCATCGCAGCAAAATAAAATGTTTCCAAT
This sequence comes from Oscheius myriophilus, assembly GCA_964057215.1. NCBI lineage: Eukaryota > Metazoa > Nematoda > Chromadorea > Rhabditida > Rhabditidae > Oscheius > Oscheius myriophilus. Next base: position 4,923 of record OZ059906.1, read on the forward strand.
CGCAGCAAAATAAATAAAATGTTTCCAATCGCAGCAAAAGAAAATGTTTCCAATCGCAGCAAAATAAAATGTTTCCAATCGCAGCAAAATAAAATGTTTCCCATCGCAGCAAAATATAATGTTTCCAATCGCAGCAAAATAAATAAAATGTTTCCAATCGCAGCAAAAGAAAATGTTTCCAATCGCAGCAAAATAAAATGTTTCCCATCGCAGCAAAATAAAATGTTTCCAATCGCAGCAAAATAAAATGTTTCAATCGCAGCAAAATAAAGAAAATGTTCCCAATCGCAGCAAAATAAAATGTTTCCAATCGCAGCAAAACAAAATGTTTCCAATCGCAGCAAAAGAAAATGTTTCCAATCGCAGCAAAATAAAATGTTTCCAATCGCAGCAAAATAAATAAAATGTTTCCAATCGCAGCAAAAGAAAATGTTTCCAATCGCAGCAAAATAAAATGTTTCCAATCGCAGCAAAATAAAATGTTTCCGATCGCAGCAAAATAAAATGTTTCCAATCGCAGCAAAATAAAGAAAATAATTCCAATCGCAGCAAAATAAAATGTTTCCAATCGCAGCAAAACAAAATGTTTCCAATCGCAGCAAAAGAAAATGTTTCCAATCGCAGCAAAATAAAATGTTTCCAATCGCAGCAAAATAAATAAAATGTTTCCAATCGCAGCAAAAGAAAATGTTTCCAATCGCAGCAAAATAAAATGTTTCCAATCGCAGCAAAAGAAAATGTTTCCAATCGCAGCAAAATAAATTGTTTCCAATCGCAGCAAAATAAAATGTTTCCAATCGCGGCAAAATAAAATGTTTCCAATCGCAGCAAAATAAAATGTTTCCAATCGCAGCAAAATAAAATGTTTCCAATCGCAGCAAAATAAAATGTTTCCAATCGCAGCAAAACAAAATGTTTCCAATCGCAGCAAAATAAAATGTTTCCAATCGCAGCAAAATAAACAGTTTCCAATCGCAGCAAAAGAAAATGTTTCCAATCGCAGCAAAATAAAATGTTTCCAATCGCAGCAAAATAAAATGTTTCCCATCGCAGCAAAATAAAATGTTTCCAATCGCAGCAAAAGAAAATGTTTCCCATCGCAGCAAAATAAAATGTTTCCGATCGCAGCAAAATAAAATGTTTCCAATCGCAGTAAAATAAAATGTTTCCAATCGCAGCAAAATAAATAAAATGTTTCCAATGGCAGCAAAATATAATGTTTCCAATCGCAGCAAAAGAAAATGTTTCCAATCGCAGCAAAATAAAATGTTTCCAATCGCAGCAAAATAAATAAAATGTTTCCAATCGCAGCAAAATAAAATGTTTCCAATCGCAGCAAAATAAAATGTTTCCAATCGCAGCAAAATAAAATGTTTCCCATCGCAGCAAAATAAAATGTTTCCAATCGCAGCAAAATAAATAAAATGTTTCCAATCGCAGCAAAAGAAAATGTTTCCAATCGCAGCAAAATAAAATGTTTCCAATCGCAGCAAAATAAAATGTTTCCCATCGCAGCAAAATATAATGTTTCCAATCGCAGCAAAATAAATAAAATGTTTCCAATCGCAGCAAAAGAAAATGTTTCCAATCGCAGCAAAATAAAATGTTTCCAATCGCAGCAAAACAAAATGTTTCCAATCGCAGCAAAAGAAAATGTTTCCCATCGCAGCAAAATAAAATGTTTCCAATCGCAGCAAAATAAATAAAATGTTTCCAATCGCAGCAAAAGAAAATGTTTCCAATCGCAGCAAAATAAAATGTTTCCAATCGCAGCAAAAGAAAATGTTTCCAATCGCAGCAAAATAAATTGTTTCCAATCGCAGCAAAATAAAATGTTTCCAATCGCGGCAAAATAAAATGTTTCCAATCGCAGCAAAATAAAATGTTTCCAATCGCAGCAAAATAAAATGTTTCCAATCGCAGCAAAATAAAATGTTTCCAATCGCAGCAAAACAAAATGTTTCCAATCGCAGCAAAATAAAATGTTTCCAATCGCAGCAAAATAAACAGTTTCCAATCGCAGCAAAAGAAAATGTTTCCAATCGCAGCAAAATAAAATGTTTCCAATCGCAGCAAAATAAAATGTTTCCCATCGCAGCAAAATAAAATGTTTCCAATCGCAGCAAAAGAAAATGTTTCCCATCGCAGCAAAATAAAATGTTTCCGATCGCAGCAAAATAAAATGTTTCCAATCGCAGTAAAATAAAATGTTTCCAATCGCAGCAAAATAAATAAAATGTTTCCAATGGCAGCAAAATAAATAAAATGTTTCCAATCGCAGCAAAATATAATGTTTCCAATCGCAGCAAAAGAAAATGTTTCCAATCGCAGCAAAATAAAATGTTTCCAATCGCAGCAAAATAAATAAAATGTTTCCAATCGCAGCAAAATAAAATGTTTCCAATCGCAGCAAAATAAAATGTTTCCAATCGCAGCAAAATAAAATGTTTCCCATCGCAGCAAAATAAAATGTTTCCAATCGCAGCAAAATAAATAAAATGTTTCCAATCGCAGCAAAAGAAAATGTTTCCAATCGCAGCAAAATAAAATGTTTCCAATCGCAGCAAAATAAAATGTTTCCCATCGCAGCAAAATATAATGTTTCCAATCGCAGCAAAATAAATAAAATGTTTCCAATCGCAGCAAAAGAAAATGTTTCCAATCGCAGCAAAATAAAATGTTTCCAATCGCAGCAAAACAAAATGTTTCCAATCGCAGCAAAAGAAAATGTTTCCAATCGCAGCAAAATAAAATGTTTCCAATCGCAGCAAAATAAAATGTTTCCAATCGCAGCAAAATAAAATGTTTCCCATCGCAGCAAAATATAATGTTTCCAATCGCAGCAAAATAAATAAAATGTTTCCAATCGCAGCAAAAGAAAATGTTTCCAATCGCAGCAAAATAAAATGTTTCCCATCGCAGCAAAATAAAATGTTTCCAATCGCAGCAAAATAAAATGTTTCAATCGCAGCAAAATAAAGAAAATGTTCCCAATCGCAGCAAAATAAAATGTTTCCAATCGCAGCAAAACAAAATGTTTCCAATCGCAGCAAAAGAAAATGTTTCCAATCGCAGCAAAATAAAATGTTTCCAATCGCAGCAAAATAAATAAAATGTTTCCAATCGCAGCAAAAGAAAATGTTTCCAATCGCAGCAAAATAAAATGTTTCCAATCGCAGCAAAATAAAATGTTTCCCATCGCAGCAAAATAAAATGTTTCCCATCGCAGCAAAATAAAATGTTTCCAATCGCAGCAAAATAAAATGTTTCAATCGCAGCAAAATAAAGAAAATGTTCCCAATCGCAGCAAAATAAAATGTTTCCAATCGCAGCAAAACAAAATGTTTCCAATCGCAGCAAAAGAAAATGTTTCCAATCGCAGCAAAATAAAATGTTTCCAATCGCAGCAAAATAAATAAAATGTTTCCAATCGCAGCAAAAGAAAATGTTTCCAATCGCAGCAAAATAAAATGTTTCCAATCGCAGCAAAATAAAATGTTTCCCATCGCAGCAAAATAAAATGTTTCCAATCGCAGCAAAATAAATAAAATGTTTCCAATCGCAGCAAAATAAATAAAATGTTTCCAATCGCAGCAAAAGAAAATGTTTCCAATCGCAGCAAAATAAAATGTTTCCGATCGCAGCAAAATAAAATGTTTCCAATCGCAGCAAAATAGAATGTTTCCAATCGCAGCAAACTAAAGAAAATAATTCCAATCGCAGCAAAATAAAATGTTTCCAATCGCAGCAAAACAAAATGTTTCCAATCGCAGCAAAAGAAAATGTTTCCAATCGCAGCAAAATAAAATGTTTCCAATCGCAGCAAAATAAATAAAATGTTTCCAATCGCAGCAAAATAAAATGTTTCCAATCGCAGCAAAATAAAATGTTTCCCATCGCAGCAAAATATAATGTTTCCAATCGCAGCAAAATAAATAAAATGTTTCCAATCGCAGCAAAACAAAATGTTTCCAATCGCAGCAAAATAAAATGTTTCCCATCGCAGCAAAATAAAATGTTTCCAATCGCAGCAAAATAAAATGCTTCAATCGCAGCAAAATAAAGAAAATGTTCCCAATCGCAGCAAAATAAAATGTTTCCAATCGCAGCAAAACAAAATGTTTCCAATCGCAGCAAAAGAAAATGTTTCCAATCGCAGCAAAATAAAATGTTTCCAATCGCAGCAAAATAAATAAAATGTTTCCAATCGCAGCAAAAGAAAATGTTTCCAATCGCAGCAAAATAAAATGTTTCCAATCGCAGCAAAATAAAATGTTTCCCATCGCAGCAAAATAAAATGTTTCCAATCGCAGCAAAATAAATAAAATGTTTCCAATCGCAGCAAAATAAATAAAATGTTTCCAATCGCAGCAAAAGAAAATGTTTCCAATCGCAGCAAAATAAAATGTTTCCGATCGCAGCAAAATAAAATGTTTCCAATCGCAGCAAAATAAAATGTTTCCAATCGCAGCAAAATAAAGAAAATAATTCCAATCGCAGCAAAATAAAATGTTTCCAATCGCAGCAAAACAAAATGTTTCCAATCGCAGCAAAAGAAAATGTTTCCAATCGCAGCAAAATAAAATGTTTCCAATCGCAGCAAAATAAATAAAATGTTTCCAATCGCAGCAAAAGAAAATGTTTCCAATCGCAGCAAAATAAAATGTTTCCAATCGCAGCAAAAGAAAATGTTTCCAATCGCAGCAAAATAAATTGTTTCCAATCGCAGCAAAATAAAATGTTTCCAATCGCGGCAAAATAAAATGTTTCCAATCGCAGCAAAATAAAATGTTTCCAATCGCAGCAAAATAAAATGTTTCCAATCGCAGCAAAATAAAATGTTTCCAATCGCAGCAAAAAAAAATGTTTCCAATCGCAGCAAAATAAAATGTTTCCAATCGCAGCAAAATAAACAGTTTCCAATCGCAGCAAAAGAAAATGTTTCCAATCGCAGCAAAATAAAATGTTTCCAATCGCAGCAAAATAAAATGTTTCCCATCGCAGCAAAATAAAATGTTTCCAATCGCAGCAAAAGAAAATGTTTCCCATCGCAGCAAAATAAAATGTTTCCGATCGCAGCAAAATAAAATGTTTCCAATCGCAGTAAAATAAAATGTTTCCAATCGCAGCAAAATAAAATGTTTCCAATCGCAGCAAAATAAAATGTTTCCCATCGCAGCAAAATAAAATGTTTCCAATCGCAGCAAAATAAATAAAATGTTTCCAATCGCAGCAAAATAAAATGTTTCCAATCGCAGCAAAATAAAATGTTTCCAATCGCAGCAAAATAAAATGTTTCCCATCGCAGCAAAATAAAATGTTTCCAATCGCAGCAAAATAAATAAAATGTTTCCAATCGCAGCAAAAGAAAATGTTTCCAATCGCAGCAAAATAAAATGTTTCCCATCGCAGCAAAATAAAATGTTTCCAATCGCAGCAAAATAAAATGTTTCAATCGCAGCAAAATAAAGAAAATGTTCCCAATCGCAGCAAAATAAAATGTTTCCAATCGCAGCAAAACAAAATGTTTCCAATCGCAGCAAAAGAAAATGTTTCCAATCGCAGCAAAATAAAATGTTTCCAATCGCAGCAAAATAAATAAAATGTTTCCAATCGCAGCAAAAGAAAATGTTTCCAATCGCAGCAAAATAAAATGTTTCCAATCGCAGCAAAATAAAATGTTTCCCATCGCAGCAAAATAAAATGTTTCCAATCGCAGCAAAATAAATAAAATGTTTCCAATCGCAGCAAAATAAATAAAATGTTTCCAATCGCAGCAAAAGAAAATGTTTCCAATCGCAGCAAAATAAAATGTTTCCGATCGCAGCAAAATAAAATGTTTCCAATCGCAGCAAAATAAAATGTTTCCAATCGCAGCAAAATAAAGAAAATAATTCCAATCGCAGCAAAATAAAATGTTTCCAATCGCAGCAAAACAAAATGTTTCCAATCGCAGCAAAAGAAAATGTTTCCAATCGCAGCAAAATAAAATGTTTCCAATCGCAGCAAAATAAATAAAATGTTTCCAATCGCAGCAAAATAAAATGTTTCCAATCGCAGCAAAATAAAATGTTTCCCATCGCAGCAAAATATAATGTTTCCAATCGCAGCAAAATAAATAAAATGTTTCCAATCGCAGCAAAACAAAATGTTTCCAATCGCAGCAAAATAAAATGTTTCCCATCGCAGCAAAATAAAATGTTTCCAATCGCAGCAAAATAAAGAAAATGTTCCCAATCGCAGCAAAATAAAATGTTTCCAATCGCAGCAAAACAAAATGTTTCCAATCGCAGCAAAAGAAAATGTTTCCAATCGCAGCAAAATAAAATGTTTCCAATCGCAGCAAAATAAAATGCTTCAATCGCAGCAAAATAAAGAAAATGTTCCCAATCGCAGCAAAATAAAATGTTTCCAATCGCAGCAAAACAAAATGTTTCCAATCGCAGCAAAAGAAAATGTTTCCAATCGCAGCAAAATAAAATGTTTCCAATCGCAGCAAAATAAATAAAATGTTTCCAATCGCAGCAAAAGAAAATGTTTCCAATCGCAGCAAAATAAAATGTTTCCAATCGCAGCAAAATAAAATGTTTCCCATCGCAGCAAAATAAAATGTTTCCAATCGCAGCAAAATAAATAAAATGTTTCCAATCGCAGCAAAATAAATAAAATGTTTCCAATCGCAGCAAAAGAAAATGTTTCCAATCGCAGCAAAATAAAATGTTTCCGATCGCAGCAAAATAAAATGTTTCCAATCGCAGCAAAATAAAATGTTTCCAATCGCAGCAAAATAAAGAAAATAATTCCAATCGCAGCAAAATAAAATGTTTCCAATCGCAGCAAAACAAAATGTTTCCAATCGCAGCAAAAGAAAATGTTTCCAATCGCAGCAAAATAAAATGTTTCCAATCGCAGCAAAATAAATAAAATGTTTCCAATCGCAGCAAAAGAAAATGTTTCCAATCGCAGCAAAATAAAATGTTTCCAATCGCAGCAAAAGAAAATGTTTCCAATCGCAGCAAAATAAATTGTTTCCAATCGCAGCAAAATAAAATGTTTCCAATCGCGGCAAAATAAAATGTTTCCAATCGCAGCAAAATAAAATGTTTCCAATCGCAGCAAAATAAAATGTTTCCAATCGCAGCAAAATAAAATGTTTCCAATCGCAGCAAAACAAAATGTTTCCAATCGCAGCAAAATAAAATGTTTCCAATCGCAGCAAAATAAACAGTTTCCAATCGCAGCAAAAGAAAATGTTTCCAATCGCAGCAAAATAAAATGTTTCCAATCGCAGCAAAATAAAATGTTTCCCATCGCAGCAAAATAAAATGTTTCCAATCGCAGCAAAAGAAAATGTTTCCCATCGCAGCAAAATAAAATGTTTCCGATCGCAGCAAAATAAAATGTTTCCAATCGCAGTAAAATAAAATGTTTCCAATCGCAGCAAAATAAATAAAATGTTTCCAATCGCAGCAAAATAAATAAAATGTTTCCAATCGCAGCAAAAGAAAATGTTTTCAATCGCAGCAAAATAAAATGTTTCCCATCGCAGCAAAATAAAATGTTTCCAATCGCAGCAAAATAAATAAAATGTTTCCAATCGCAGCAAAATAAATATAATGTTTCCAATCGCAGCAAAATTAAATGTTTCCAAACGCAGCAAAAGAAAATGTTTCCAATCGCAGCAAAATAAAAAGTTTCCAATCGCAGCAAAATAAATAAAAAGTTTCCAATTGCAGCAAAATAAAATGTTTCCAATCGCAGCAAAAGAAAATGTTTCCAATCGCAGCAAAATAAAATGTTTTCAATTGCAGCAAAATAAAATGTTTCCCATCGCAGCAAAATAAAATGTTTCCAATCGCAGCAAAATAAAAAAAAATGTTTCCAATCGCAGCAAAATAAATAAAATGTTTCCAATCGCAGCAGAAGAAAATGTTTCCAATCGCAGCAAAATAAAATGTTTCCAATCGCAGCAAAAGAAAATGTTTCCAATCGCAGCAAAATAAATTGTTTCCAATCGCAGCAAAATAAAATGTTTCCAATCGCGGCAAAATAAAATGTTTCCAATCGCAGCAAAATAAAATGTTTCCAATCGCAGCAAAATAAAATGTTTCCAATCGCAGCAAAATAAAATGTTTCCAATCGCAGCAAAACAAAATGTTTCCAATCGCAGCAAAATAAAATGTTTCCAATCGCAGCAAAATAAACAGTTTCCAATCGCAGCAAAAGAAAATGTTTCCAATCGCAGCAAAATAAAATGTTTCCAATCGCAGCAAAATAAAATGTTTCCCATCGCAGCAAAATAAAATGTTTCCAATCGCAGCAAAAGAAAATGTTTCCCATCGCAGCAAAATAAAATGTTTCCGATCGCAGCAAAATAAAATGTTTCCAATCGCAGTAAAATAAAATGTTTCCAATCGCAGCAAAATAAATAAAATGTTTCCAATCGCAGCAAAATAAATAAAATGTTTCCAATCGCAGCAAAATAAAATGTTTCCAATCGCAGCAAAAGAAAATGTTTCCCATCGCAGCAAAATAAAATGTTTCCGATCGCAGCAAAATAAAATGTTTCCAATCGCAGTAAAATAAAATGTTTCCAATCGCAGCAAAATAAATAAAATGTTTCCAATCGCAGCAAAATAAATAAAATGTTTCCAATCGCAGCAAAAGAAAATGTTTTCAATCGCAGCAAAATAAAATGTTTCCCATCGCAGCAAAATAAAATGTTTCCAATCGCAGCAAAATAAATAAAATGTTTCCAATCGCAGCAAAATAAATATAATGTTTCCAATCGCAGCAAAATTAAATGTTTCCAAACGCAGCAAAAGAAAATGTTTCCAATCGCAGCAAAATAAAAAGTTTCCAATCGCAGCAAAATAAATAAAAAGTTTCCAATTGCAGCAAAATAAAATGTTTCCAATCGCAGCAAAAGAAAATGTTTCCAATCGCAGCAAAATAAAATGTTTTCAATTGCAGCAAAATAAAATGTTTCCCATCGCAGCAAAATAAAATGTTTCCAATCGCAGCAAAATAAAAAAAATGTTTCCAATCGCAGCAAAATAAATAAAATGTTTCCAATCGCAGCAGAAGAAAATGTTTCCAATCGCAGCAAAATAAAATGTTTCCAATCGCAGCAAAAGAAAATGTTTCCAATCGCAGCAAAATAAATTGTTTCCAATCGCAGCAAAATAAAATGTTTCCAATCGCGGCAAAATAAAATGTTTCCAATCGCAGCAAAATAAAATGTTTCCAATCGCAGCAAAATAAAATGTTTCCAATCGCAGCAAAATAAAATGTTTCCAATCGCAGCAAAACAAAATGTTTCCAATCGCAGCAAAATAAAATGTTTCCAATCGCAGCAAAATAAACAGTTTCCAATCGCAGCAAAAGAAAATGTTTCCAATCGCAGCAAAATAAAATGTTTCCAATCGCAGCAAAATAAAATGTTTCCCATCGCAGCAAAATAAAATGTTTCCAATCGCAGCAAAAGAAAATGTTTCCCATCGCAGCAAAATAAAATGTTTCCGATCGCAGCAAAATAAAATGTTTCCAATCGCAGTAAAATAAAATGTTTCCAATCGCAGCAAAATAAATAAAATGTTTCCAATCGCAGCAAAATAAATAAAATGTTTCCAATCGCAGCAAAATAAAATGTTTCCAATCGCAGCAAAAGAAAATGTTTCCAATCGCAGCAAAATAAAATGTTTCCAATCGCAGCAAAATAAATAAAATGTTTCCAATCGCAGCAAAATAAAATGTTTCCAATCGCAGCAAAAGAAAATGTTTTCAATCGCAGCAAAATAAAATGTTTTCAATCGCAGCAAAATAAAATGTTTCCCATCGCAGCAAAATAAAATGTTTCCAATCGCAGCAAAATAAATAAAATGTTTCCAATCGCAGCAAAATAAATATAATGTTTCCAATCGCAGCAAAATTAAATGTTTCCAAACGCAGCAAAAGAAAATGTTTCCAATCGCAGCAAAATAAAAAGTTTCCAATCGCAGCAAAATAAATAAAAAGTTTCCAATTGCAGCAAAATAAAATGTTTCCAATCGCAGCAAAATAAAATGTTTTCAATTGCAGCAAAATAAAATGTTTCCCATCGCAGCAAAATAAAATGTTTCCAATCGCAGCAAAATAAAAAAAATGTTTCCAATCGCAGCAAAATAAATAAAATGTTTCCAATCGCAGCAGAAGAAAATGTTTCCAATCGCAGCAAAATAAAATGTTTCCAATCGCAGCAAAAGAAAATGTTTCCAATCGCAGCAAAATAAATTGTTTCCAATCGCAGCAAAATAAAATGTTTCCAATCGCGGCAAAATAATATGTTTCCAATCGCAGCAAAATAAAATGTTTCCAATCGCAGCAAAATAAAATGTTTCCAATCGCAGCAAAATAAAATGTTTCCAATCGCAGCAAAATAAAATGTTTCCAATCGCAGCAAAATAAAATGTTTCCAATCGCAGCAAAATAAAATGTTTCCAATCGCAGCAAAAGAAAATGTTTCAAATCGCAGCAAAATAAAATGTTTCCAATCGCAGCAAAATAAAATGTTTCCCATCGCAGCAAAATAAAATGTTTCCAATCGCAGCAAAAGAAAATGTTTCCCATCGCAGCAAAATAAAATGTTTCCAATCGCAGCAAAATAAAATGTTTCCAATCGCAGTAAAATAAAATGTTTCCAATCGCAGCAAAATAAATAAAATGTTTCCAATCGCAGCAAAATAAATAAAATGTTTCCAATCGCAGCAAAATAAAATGTTTCCAATCGCAGCAAAAGAAAATGTTTCCAATCGCAGCAAAATAAAATGTTTCCAATCGCAGCAAAATAAATAAAATGTTTCCAATCGCTGCAAAATAAAATGTTTCCAATCGCAGCAAAAGAAAATGTTTCCAATCGCAGCAAAATAAAATGTTTCCAATCGCAGCAAAATAAAATGTTTCCAATCGCAGCAAAATAAAATGTTTCCAATCGCAGCAAAATAAAATGTTTCCAATCGCAGCAAAAGAAAATGTTTCAAATCGCAGCAAAATAAAATGTTTCCAATCGCAGCAAAATAAAATGTTTCCCATCGCAGCAAAATAAAATGTTTCCAATCGCAGCAAAAGAAAATGTTTCCCATCGCAGCAAAATAAAATGTTTCCAATCGCAGCAAAATAAAATGTTTCCAATCGCAGTAAAATAAAATGTTTCCAATCGCAGCAAAATAAATAAAATGTTTCCAATCGCAGCAAAATAAATAAAATGTTTCCAATCGCAGCAAAATAAAATGTTTCCAATCGCAGCAAAAGAAAATGTTTCCAATCGCAGCAAAATAAAATGTTTCCAATCGCAGCAAAATAAATAAAATGTTTCCAATCGCTGCAAAATAAAATGTTTCCAATCGCAGCAAAAGAAAATGTTTCCAATCGCAGCAAAATAAAATGTTTTCATTCGCAGCAAAATAAAATGTTTCCCATCGCAGCAAAATAAAATGTTTCCAATCGCAGCAAAATAAAAAAAAAGTTTCCAATCGCAGCAAAATAAACAAAATGTTTTCAATCGCAGCAAAATAAAATGTTTCCAATCGCAGCAAAATAAAATGTTTCCCATCGCAGCAAAATAAAATGTTTCCAATCGCAGCAAAAGAAAATGTTTCCAATCGCAGCAAAATAAAATGTTTCCAATCGCAGCAAATTAAAATGTTTCCCATCGCAGCAAAATAAAATGTTTCCAATCGCAGCAAAATAAAATGTTTCCAATCGCAGCAAAATAAATAAAATGTTTCCAATCGCAGCAAAATAAAATGTTTCCAATCGCAGCGAAATAAAATGTTTCCCATCGCAGCAAAATAAAATGTTTCCAATCGCAGCAAAATAAATAAAATGTTTCCAATCGCAGCAAAATAAAATGTTTCCAATCGCAGCAAAATAAAATGTTTCCCATCGCAGCAAAATAATATGTTTCCAATCGCAGCAAAAGAAAATGTTTCCCATCGCAGCAAAATAAAATGTTTCCAATCGCAGCAAAATAAAATGTTTCCAATCGCAGTAAAATAAAATGTTTCCAATCGCAGCAAAATAAATAAAATGTTTCCAATCGCAGCAAAATAAATAAAATGTTTCCAATCGCAGCAAAATAAAATGTTTCCAATCGCAGCAAAAGAAAATGTTTCCAATCGCAGCAAAATAAAATGTTTTCAATCGCAGCAAAATAAATAAAATGTCTCCAATCGCTGCAAAATAAAATGTTTCCAATCGCAGCAAAAGAAAATGTTTCCAATCGCAGCAAAATAAAATGTTTTCAATCGCAGCAAAATAAAATGTTTCCCATCGCAGCAAAATAAAATGTTTCCAATCGCAGCAAAATAAATAAAATGTTTCCAATCGCAGCAAAATAAATAAAATGTTTCCAATCGCAGCAAAATAAAATGTTTCCAATCGCAGCAAAATAAAATGTTTTGCATCGCAGCAAAATAAAATGTTTCCAATCGCAGCAAAATAAATAAAAAGTTTCCAATCGCAGCAAAAGAAAATGTTTCCAATCGCAGCAAAATAAAATGTTTCCAATCGCAGCAAAATAAAATGTTTCCCATCGCAGCAAAATAAAATGTTTCCAATCGCAGCAAAATAAATAAAATGTTTCCAATCGCAGCAAAATAAATAAAATGTTTCCAATCGCAGCAAAAGAAAATGTTTCCAATCGCAGCAAAATAAAATGTTTCCGATCGCAGCAAAATAAAATGTTTCCAATCGCAGCAAAATAAAATGTTTCCAATCGCAGCAAAATAAATAAAATGTTTCCAATCGCAGCAAAATAAAATGTTTCCAATCGCAGCAAAATAAAATGTTTCCCAACGCAGCAAAATAAAATGTTTCCAATCGCAGCAAAATAAATAAAATGTTTCCAATCGCAGCAAAATAAATAAAATTTTTCCAATCGCAGCAAAATAAAATGTTTCCAATCGCAGCAAAAGAAAATGTTTCCAATCGCAGCAAAAGAAAATGTTTCCAATCGCAGCAAAATAAAATGTTTCCAATCGCAGCAAAATAAATAAAATGTTTCCAATCGCAGCAAAATAAAATGTTTCCAATCGCAGCAAAAGAAAATGTTTCCAATCGCAGCAAAATAAAATGTTTTCAATCGCAGCAAAATAAAATGTTTCCCATCGCAGCAAAATAAAATGTTTCCAATCGCAGCAAAATAAATAAAATGTTTCCAATCGCAGCAAAATAAATAAAATGTTTCCAATCGCAGCAAAATAAAATGTTTCCAATCGCAGCAAAATAAAATGTTTCCCATCGCAGCAATATAAAATGTTTCCAATCGCAGCAAAATAAATAAAATGTTTCCAATCGCAGCAAAAGAAAATGTTTCCAATCGCGGCAAAATAAAATGTTTCCAATCGCAGCAAAATAAAATGTTTCCAATCGCAGCAAAATAAAATGTTTCCAATCGCAGCAAAATAAAATGTTTCCAATCGCAGCAAAATAAATAAAATGTTTCCAATCGCAGCAAAATAAATAAAATGTTTCCAATCGCAGCAAAATAAAATGTTTCCAATCGCAGCAAAATAAATAAAATGTTTCCAATCGCAGCAAAATAAAATGTTTCCAATCGCAGCAAAATAAAATGTTTCCCATCGCAGCAAAATCAAATGTTTCCAATCGCAGCAAAATAAATAAAATGTTTCCAATCGCAGCAAAATAAAATGTTTCCCATCGCAGCAAAATAAAATGTTTCCAATCGCAGCAAAAGAAAATGTTTCCCATCGCAGCAAAATAAAATGTTTCCAATCGCAGCAAAATAAAATGTTTCCAATCGCAGTAAAATAAAATGTTTCCAATCGCAGCAAAATAAATAAAATGTTTCCAATCGCAGCAAAATAAATAAAATGTTTCCAATCGCAGCAAAATAAAATGTTTCCAATCGCAGCAAAAGAAAATGTTTCCAATCTCAGCAAAATAAAATGTTTTCAATCGCAGCAAAATAAATAAAATGTTTCCAATCGCTGCAAAATAAAATGTTTCCAATCGCAGCAAAAGAAAATGTTTCCAATCGCAGCAAAATAAAATGTTTTCAATCGCAGCAAAATAAAATGTTTCCCATCGCAGCAAAATAAAATGTTTCCAATCGCAGCAAAATAAATAAAATGTTTCCAATCGCAGCAAAATAAATAAAATGTTTCCAATCGCAGCAAAATAAAATGTTTCCAATCGCAGCAAAATAAAATGTTTTCCATCGCAGCAAAATAAAATGTTTCCAATCGCAGCAAAATAAATAAAATGTTTCCAATCGCAGCAAAAGAAAATGTTTCCAATCGCAGCAAAATAAAATGTTTCCAATCGCAGCAAAATAAAATGTTTCCCATCGCAGCAAAATAAACAGTTTCCAATCGCAGCAAAATAAATAAAATGTTTCCAATCGCAGCAAAATAAATAAAATGTTTCCAATCGCAGCAAAATAAAATGTTTCCAATCGCAGCAAAATAAAATGTTTCCCATCGCAGCAAAATAAAATGTTTCCAATCGCAGCAAAATAAATAAAATGTTTCCAATCGCAGCAAAATAAAATGTTTCCAATCGCAGCAAAATAAAATGTTTCCCATCGCAGCAAAATAAAATGTTTCCAATCGCAGCAAAAGAAAATGTTTCCCATCGCAGCAAAATAAAATGTTTCCAATCGCAGCAAAATAAAATGTTTCCAATCGCAGTAAAATAAAATGTTTCCAATCGCAGCAAAATAAATAAAATGTTTCCAATCGCAGCAAAATAAATAAAATGTTTCCAATCGCAGCAAAATAAAATGTTTCCAATCGCAGCAAAAGAAAATGTTTCCAATCGCAGCAAAATAAAATGTTTTCAATCGCAGCAAAATAAATAAAATGTTTCCAATCGCTGCAAAATAAAATGTTTCCAATCGCAGCAAAAGAAAATGTTTCCAATCGCAGCAAAATAAAATGTTTTCAATCGCAGCAAAATAAAATGTTTCCAATCGCAGCAAAATAAATAAAATGTTTCCAATCGCAGCAAAAGAAAATGTTTCCAATCGCGGCAAAATAAAATGTTTCCAATCGCAGCAAAATAAAATGTTTCCAATCGCAGCAAAATAAAATGTTTCCAATCGCAGCAAAATAAAATGTTTCCAATCGCAGCAAAATAAATAAAATGTTTCCAATCGCAGCAAAATAAATAAAATGTTTCCAATCGCAGCAAAATAAAATGTTTCCAATCGCAGCAAAATAAATAAAATGTTTCCAATCGCAGCAAAATAAAATGTTTCCAATCGCAGCAAAATAAAATGTTTCCCATCGCAGCAAAATCAAATGTTTCCAATCGCAGCAAAATAAATAAAATGTTTCCAATCGCAGCAAAATAAAATGTTTCCCATCGCAGCAAAATAAAATGTTTCCAATCGCAGCAAAAGAAAATGTTTCCCATCGCAGCAAAATAAAATGTTTCCAATCGCAGCAACATAAAATGTTTCCAATCGCAGTAAAATAAAATGTTTCCAATCGCAGCAAAATAAATAAAATGTTTCCAATCGCAGCAAAATAAATAAAATGTTTCCAATCGCAGCAAAATAAAATGTTTCCAATCGCAGCAAAAGAAAATGTTTCCAATCGCAGCAAAATAAAATGTTTTCAATCGCAGCAAAATAAATAAAATGTTTCCAATCGCTGCAAAATAAAATGTTTCCAATCGCAGCAAAAGAAAATGTTTCCAATCGCAGCAAAATAAAATGTTTTCAATCGCAGCAAAATAAAATGTTTCCCATCGCAGCAAAATAAAATGTTTCCAATCGCAGCAAAATAAATAAAATGTTTCCAATCGCAGCAAAATAAATAAAATGTTTCCAATCGCAGCAAAATAAAATGTTTCCAATCGCAGCAAAATAAAATGTTTTCCATCGCAGCAAAATAAAATGTTTCCAATCGCAGCAAAATAAATAAAATGTTTCCAATCGCAGCAAAAGAAAATGTTTCCAATCGCAGCAAAATAAAATGTTTCCAATCGCAGCAAAATAAAATGTTTCCCATCGCAGCAAAATAAACAGTTTCCAATCGCAGCAAAATAAATAAAATGTTTCCAATCGCAGCAAAATAAATAAAATGTTTCCAATCGCAGCAAAATAAAATGTTTCCAATCGCAGCAAAATAAAATGTTTCCCATCGCAGCAAAATAAAATGTTTCCAATCGCAGCAAAATAAATAAAATGTTTCCAATCGCAGCAAAATAAAATGTTTCCAATCGCAGCAAAATAAAATGTTTCCCATCGCAGCAAAATAAAATGTTTCCAATCGCAGCAAAAGAAAATGTTTCCCATCGCAGCAAAATAAAATGTTTCCAATCGCAGCAAAATAAAATGTTTCCAATCGCAGTAAAATAAAATGTTTCCAATCGCAGCAAAATAAATAAAATGTTTCCAATCGCAGCAAAATAAATAAAATGTTTCCAATCGCAGCAAAATAAAATGTTTCCAATCGCAGCAAAAGAAAATGTTTCCAATCGCAGCAAAATAAAATGTTTTCAATCGCAGCAAAATAAATAAAATGTTTCCAATCGCTGCAAAATAAAATGTTTCCAATCGCAGCAAAAGAAAATGTTTCCAATCGCAGCAAAATAAAATGTTTTCAATCGCAGCAAAATAAAATGTTTCCCATCGCAGCAAAATAAAATGTTTCCAATCGCAGCAAAATATATAAAATGTTTCCAATCGCAGCAAAATAAATAAAATGTTTCCAATCGCAGCAAAATAAAATGTTTCCAATCGCAGCAAAATAAAATGTTTTCCATCGCAGCAAAATAAAATGTTTCCAATCGCAGCAAAATAAATAAAATGTTTCCAATCGCAGCAAAAGAAAATGTTTCCAATCGCAGCAAAATAAAATGTTTCCAATCGCAGCAAAATAAAATGTTTCCCATCGCAGCAAAATAAACAGTTTCCAATCGCAGCAAAATAAATAAAATGTTTCCAATCGCAGCAAAATATAATGTTTCCAATCGCAGCAAAATAAAATGTTTCCCTTCGCAGCAAAATAAAATGTTTCCAATCGCAGCAAAATAAATAAAATGTTTCCAATCGCAGCAAAAGAAAATGTTTCCAATCGCAGCAAAAAAAAATGTTTCCGATCGCAGCAAAATAAAATGTTTCCAATCGCAGCAAAATAAAATGTTTCCAATCGCAGCAAAATAAATAAAATGTTTCCAATCGCAGCAAAATAAAATGTTTCCAATCGCAGCAAAATAAAATGTTTCCCAACGCAGCAAAATAAAATGTTTCCAATCGCAGCAAAATAAATAAAATGTTTCCAATCGCAGCAAAATAAAAAAAATGTTTCCAATCGCAGCAAAATAAAATGTTTCCCATCGCAGCAAAATAAAATGTTTCCAATCGCAGCAAAATAAATAAAATGTTTCCAATCGCAGCAAAATAAAATGTTTCCAATCGCAGCAAAATAAAATGTTTCCCATCGCAGCAAAATAAAATGTTTCCAATCGCAGCAAAAGAAAATGTTTCCCATCGCAGCAAAATAAAATGTTTCCAATCGCAGCAAAATAAAATGTTTCCAATCGCAGTAAAATAAAATGTTTCCAATCGCAGCAAAATAAATAAAATGTTTCCAATCGCAGCAAAATAAATAAAATGTTTCCAATCGCAGCAAAATAAAATGTTTCCAATCGCAGCAAAAGAAAATGTTTCCAATCGCAGCAAAATAAAATGTTTTCAATCGCAGCAAAATAAATAAAATGTTTCCAATCGCTGCAAAATAAAATGTTTCCAATCGCAGCAAAAGAAAATGTTTCCAATCGCAGCAAAATAAAATGTTTTCAATCGCAGCAAAATAAAATGTTTCCCATCGCAGCAAAATAAAATGTTTCCAATCGCAGCAAAATAAATAAAATGTTTCCAATCGCAGCAAAATAAATAAAATGTTTCCAATCGCAGCAAAATAAAATGTTTCCAATCGCAGCAAAATAAAATGTTTTCCATCGCAGCAAAATAAAATGTTTCCAATCGCAGCAAAATAAATAAAATGTTTCCAATCGCAGCAAAAGAAAATGTTTCCAATCGCAGCAAAATAAAATGTTTCCAATCGCAGCAAAATAAAATGTTTCCCATCGCAGCAAAATAAACAGTTTCCAATCGCAGCAAAATAAATAAAATGTTTCCAATCGCAGCAAAATATAATGTTTCCAATCGCAGCAAAATAAAATGTTTCCCTTCGCAGCAAAATAAAATGTTTCCAATCGCAGCAAAATAAATAAAATGTTTCCAATCGCAGCAAAAGAAAATGTTTCCAATCGCAGCAAAAAAAAATGTTTCCGATCGCAGCAAAATAAAATGTTTCCAATCGCAGCAAAATAAAATGTTTCCAATCGCAGCAAAATAAATAAAATGTTTCCAATCGCAGCAAAATAAAATGTTTCCAATCGCAGCAAAATAAAATGTTTCCCAACGCAGCAAAATAAAATGTTTCCAATCGCAGCAAAATAAATAAAATGTTTCCAATCGCAGCAAAATAAAAAAAATGTTTCCAATCGCAGCAAAATAAAATGTTTCCCATCGCAGCAAAATAAAATGTTTCCAATCGCAGCAAAATAAATAAAATGTTTCCAATCGCAGCAAAATAAATAAAATGTTTCCAATCGCAGCAAAAGAAAATGTTTCTAATCGCGGCAAAATAAAATGTTTCCAATCGCAGCAAAATAAAATGTTTCCAATCGCAGCAAAATAAAATGTTTCCAATCGCAGCAAAATAAATAAAATGTTTCCAATCGCAGCAAAATAAATAAAATGTTTCCAATCGCAGCAAAATAAAATGTTTCCAATCGCAGCAAAATAAATAAAATGTTTCCAATCGCAGCAAAATAAAATGTTTCCAATCGCAGCAAAATAAATAAAATGTTTCCAATCGCAGCAAAATAAAATGTTTCCAATCGCAGCAAAATAAAATGTTTCCCATCGCAGCAAAATAAAATGTTTCCAATCGCAGCAAAAGAAAATGTTTCCCATCGCAGCAAAATAAAATGTTTCCAATCGCAGTAAAATAAAATGTTTCCAATCGCAGTAAAATAAAATGTTTCCAATCGCAGCAAAATAAATAAAATGTTTCCAATCGCAGCAAAATAAATAAAATGTTTCCAATCGCAGCAAAATAAAATGTTTCCAATCGCAGCAAAAGAAAATGTTTCCAATCGCAGCAAAATAAAATGTTTTCAATCGCAGCAAAATAAATAAAATGTTTCCAATCGCTGCAAAATAAAATGTTTCCAATCGCAGCAAAAGAAAATGTTTCCAATCGCAGCAAAATAAAATGTTTTCAATCGCAGCAAAATAAAATGTTTCCCATCGCAGCAAAATAAAATGTTTCCAATCGCAGCAAAATAAATAAAATGTTTCCAATCGCAGCAAAATAAATAAAATGTTTCCAATCGCAGCAAAATAAAATGTTTCCAATCGCAGCAAAATAAAATGTTTTCCATCGCAGCAAAATAAAATGTTTCCAATCGCAGCAAAATAAATAAAATGTTCCCAATCGCAGAAAAAGAAAATGTTTCCAATCGCAGCAAAATAAAATGTTTCCAATCGCAGCAAAATAAAATGTTTCCCATCGCAGCAAAATAAAATGTTTCCAATCGCAGCAAAATAAATAAAATGTTACCAATCGCAGCAAAATAAAATGTTTCCAATCGCAGCAAAATAAAATGTTTCCCATCGCAGCAAAATAAAATGTTTCCAATCGCAGCAAAATAAATAAAATGTTTCCAATCGCAGCAAAAGAAAATGTTTCCAATCGCAGCAAAATAAAATGTTTCCGATCGCAGCAAAATAAAATGTTTCCAATCGCAGCAAAATAAAATGTTTCCAATCGCAGCAAAATAAATAAAATGTTTCCAATCGCAGCAAAATAAAATGTTTCCAATCGCAGCAAAATAAAATGTTTCCCAACGCAGCAAAATAAAATGTTTCCAATCGGAGCAAAATAAATAAAATGTTTCCAATCGCAGCAAAATAAATAAAATGTTTCCAATCGCAGCAAAATAAAATGTTTCCAATCGCAGCAAAAGAAAATGTTTCCAATCTCAGCAAAAGAAAATGTTTCCAATCGCAGCAAAATAAAATGTTTCCAATCGCAGCAAAATAAATAAAATGTTTCCAATCGCAGCAAAATAAAATGTTTCCAATCGCAGCAAAAGAAAATGTTTCCAATCGCAGCAAAATAAAATGTTTTCAATCGCAGCAAAATAAAATGTTTCCCATCGCAGCAAAATAAAATGTTTCCAATCGCAGCAAAATAAATAAAATGTTTCCAATCGCAGCAAAATAAATAAAATGTTTCCAATCGCAGCAAAATAAAATGTTTCCAATCGCAGCAAAATAAAATGTTTCCCATCGCAGCAAAATAAAATGTTTCCAATCGCAGCAAAATAAATAAAATGTTACCAAGCGCAGCAAAAGAAAATGTTTCCAATCGCGGCAAAATAAAATGTTTCCAATCGCAGCAAAATAAAATGTTTCCAATCGCAGCAAAATAAAATGTTTTCAATCGCAGCAAAATAAAATGTTTCCAATCGCAGCAAAATAAAATATTTCCAATCGCAGCAAAATAAAATGTTTCCAATCGCAGCAAAATAAAATGTTTCCAATCGCAGCAAAAGAAAATGTTTCCAATCGCAACAAAATAAAATGTTTCCAATCGCAGCAAAATAAAATGTTTCCCATCGCAGCAAAATAAAATGTTTCCAATCGCAGCAAAAGAAAATGTTTCCCATCGCAGCAAAATAAAATGTTTCCAATCGCAGCAAAATAAAATGTTACCAATCGCAGTAAAATAAAATGTTTCCAATCGCAGCAAAATAAATAAAATGTTTCCAATCGCAGCAAAGTAAATAAAATGTTTCCAATCGCAGCAAAATAAAATGTTTCCAATCGCAGCAAAAGAAAATGTTTCCAATCGCAGCAAAATAAAATGTTTCCAATCGCAGCAAAATAAATAAAATGTTTCCAATCGCAGCAAAATAAAATGTTTCCAATCGCAGCAAAAGAAAATGTTTCCAATCGCAGCAAAATAAAATGTTTTCAATCGCAGCAAAATAAAATGTTTCCAATCGCAGCAAAATAAAATGTTACCAATCGCAGTAAAATAAAATGTTTCCAATCGCAGCAAAATAAATAAAATGTTTCCAATCGCAGCAAAATAAAATGTTTCCAATCGCAGCAAAATAAAATGTTTTCAATCGCAGCAAAATAAAATGTTTCCAATCGCAGCAAAATAAAATATTTCCAATCGCAGCAAAATAAAATGTTTCCAATCGCAGCAAAATAAAATGTTTCCAATCGCAGCAAAAGAAAATGTTTCCAATCGCAACAAAATAAAATGTTTCCAATCGCAGCAAAATAAAATGTTTCCCATCGCAGCAAAATAAAATGTTTCCAATCGCAGCAAAAGAAAATGTTTCCCATCGCAGCAAAATAAAATGTTTCCAATCGCAGCAAAATAAAATGTTACCAATCGCAGTAAAATAAAATGTTTCCAATCGCAGCAAAATAAATAAAATGTTTCCAATCGCAGCAAAGTAAATAAAATGTTTCCAATCGCAGCAAAATAAAATGTTTCCAATCGCAGCAAAAGAAAATGTTTCCAATCGCAGCAAAATAAAATGTTTCCAATCGCAGCAAAATAAATAAAATGTTTCCAATCGCAGCAAAATAAAATGTTTCCAATCGCAGCAAAAGAAAATGTTTCCAATCGCAGCAAAATAAAATGTTTTCAATCGCAGCAAAATAAAATGTTTCCCATCGCAGCAAAATAAAATGTTTCCAATCGCAGCAAAAGAAAATGTTTCCAATCGCAGCAAAATAAAATGTTTTCAATCGCAGCAAAATAAAATGTTTCCCATCGCAGCAAAATAAAATGTTTCCAATCGCAGCAAAATAAAATGTTTCCCATCGCAGCAAAATAAAATGTTTCCAATCGCAGCAAAATAAATAAAATGTTTCCAATCGCAGCAAAAGAAAATGTTTCCAATCGCGGCAAAATAAAATGTTTCCAATCGCAGCAAAATAAAATGTTTCCAATCGCAGCAAAATAAAATGTTTCCAATCGCAGCAAAATAAAATGTTTCCAATCGCAGCAAAATAAAATATTTCCAATCGCAGCAAAATAAAATGTTTCCAATCGCAGCAAAATAAAATGTTTCCAATCGCAGCAAAAGAAAATGTTTCCAATCGCAGCAAAATAAAATGTTTCCAATCGCAGCAAAATAAAATGTTTCCCATCGCAGCAAAATAAAATGTTTCCAATCGCAGCAAAAGAAAATGTTTCCCATCGCAGCAAAATAAAATGTTTCCAATCGCAGTAAAATAAAATGTTTCCAATCGCAGCAAAATAAATAAAATGTTTCCAATCGCAGCAAAGTAAATAAAATGTTTCCAATCGCAGCAAAATAAAATGTTTCCAATCGCAGCAAAAGAAAATGTTACCAATCGCAGCAAAATAAAATGTTTTCAATCGCAGCAAAATAAATAAAATGTTTCCAATCGCAGCAAAAGAAAATGTTTCCAATCGCAGCAAAATAAAATGTTTCCAATCGCAGCAAAATAAATAAAATGTTTCCAATCGCAGCAAAATAAAATGTTTCCAATCGCAGCAAAAGAAAATGTTTCCAATCGCAGCAAAATAAAATGTTTTCAATCGCAGCAAAATAAAATGTTTCCCATCGCAGCAAAATAAAATGTTTCCAATCGCAGCAAAATAAATAAAATGTTTCCAATCGCAGCAAAATAAATAAAATGTTTCCAATCGCAGCAAAATAAAATGTTTCCAATCGCAGCAAAATAAAATGTTTCCAATCGCAGCAAAAGAAAATGTTTCCAATCGCAGCAAAATAAAATGTTTTCAATCGCAGCAAAATAAAATGTTTCCCATCGCAGCAAAATAAAATGTTTCCCATCGCAGCAAAATAAAATGTTTCGAATCGCAGCAAAATAAATAAAATGTTTCCAATCGCAGCAAAAGAAAATGTTTCCAATCGCAGCAAAATAAAATGTTTCCAATCGCAGCAAAATAAAATGTTTCCCATCGCAGCAAAATAAAATGTTTCCAATCGCAGCAAAATAAATAAAATGTTTCCAATCGCAGCAAAGTAAAATGTTTCCAATCGCAGCAAAATAAAAAGTTTCCCATCGCAGCAAAATAAAATGTTTCCAATCGCAGCAAAAGAAAATGTTTCCAATCGCAGCAAAATAAATAAAATGTTTCCAATCGCAGCAAAATAAAATGTTTCCAATCGCAGCAAAAGAAAATGTTTCCAATCGCAGCAAAATAAAATGTTTCCAATCGCAGCAAAATAAATAAAATGTTTCCAATCGCAGCAAAATAAAATGTTTCCAATCGCAGCAAAAGAAAATGTTTCCAATCGCAGCAAAATAAAATGTTTTCAATCGCAGCAAAATAAAATGTTTCCCATCGCAGCAAAATAAAATGTTTCCAATCGCAGCAAAATAAATAAAATGTTTCCAATCGCAGCAAAATAAATAAAATGTTTCCAATCGCAGCAAAATAAAATGTTTCCAATCGCAGCAAAAGAAAATGTTTCCAATCGCAGCAAAATAAAATGTTTCCAATCGCAGCAAAATAAATAAAATGTTTCCAAACGCAGCAAAATAAAATGTTTCCAATCGCAGCAAAAGAAAATGTTTCCAATCGCAGCAAAATAAAATGTTTTCAATCGCAGCAAAATAAAATGTTTTCAATCGCAGCAAAATAAAATGTTTCCAATCGCAGCAAAATAAATAAAATGTTTCCAATCGCAGCAAAATAAATAAAATGTTTCCAATCGCAGCAAAATAAATAAAATGTTTCCAATCGCAGCAAAATAAAATGTTTCCCATCGCAGCAAAATAAAATGTTTCCCATCGCAGCAAAATAAAATGTTTCGAATCGCAGCAAAATAAATAAAATGTTTCCAATCGCAGCAAAAGAAAATGTTTCCAATCGCAGCAAAATAAAATGTTTCCAATCGCAGCAAAATAAAATGTTTCCCATCGCAGCAAAATAAAATGTTTTCAATCGCAGCAAAATAAAATGTTTCCCATCGCAGCAAAATAAAATGTTTCCAATCGCAGCAAAATAAATAAAATGTTTCCAATCGCAGCAAAATAAATAAAATGTTTCCAATCGCAGCAAAATAAAATGTTTCCAATCGCAGCAAAAGAAAATGTTTCCAATCGCAGCAAAATAAAATGTTTCCAATCGCAGCAAAATAAATAAAATGTTTCCAAACGCAGCAAAATAAAATGTTTCCAATCGCAGCAAAAGAAAATGTTTCCAATCGCAGCAAAATAAAATGTTTTCAATCGCAGCAAAATAAAATGTTTTCAATCGCAGCAAAATAAAATGTTTCCAATCGCAGCAAAATAAATAAAATGTTTCCAATCGCAGCAAAATAAATAAAATGTTTCCAATCGCAGCAAAATAAATAAAATGTTTCCAATCGCAGCAAAATAAAATGTTTCCCATCGCAGCAAAATAAAATGTTTCCCATCGCAGCAAAATAAAATGTTTCGAATCGCAGCAAAATAAATAAAATGTTTCCAATCGCAGCAAAATAAAATGTTTCCCATCGCAGCAAAATAAAATGTTTCCAATCGCAGCAAAATAAATAAAATGTTTCCAAACGCAGCAAAATAAAATGTTTCCAATCGCAGCAAAAGAAAATGTTTCCAATCGCAGCAAAATAAAATGTTTTCAATCGCAGCAAAATAAAATGTTTTCAATCGCAGCAAAATAAAATGTTTCCAATCGCAGCAAAATAAATAAAATGTTTCCAATCGCAGCAAAATAAATAAAATGTTTCCAATCGCAGCAAAATAAATAAAATGTTTCCAATCGCAGCAAAATAAAATGTTTCCCATCGCAGCAAAATAAAATGTTTCCCATCGCAGCAAAATAAAATGTTTCGAATCGCAGCAAAATAAATAAAATGTTTCCAATCGCAGCAAAAGAAAATGTTTCCAATCGCAGCAAAATAAAATGTTTCCAATCGCAGCAAAATAAAATGTTTCCCATCGCAGCAAAATCAAATGTTTCCAATCGCAGCAAAATAAATAAAATGTTTCCAATCGCAGCAAAGTAAAATGTTTCCAATCGCAGCAAAATAAAAAGTTTCCCATCGCAGCAAAATAAAATGTTTCCAATCGCAGCAAAAGAAAATGTTTTCCATCGCAGCAAAATAAAATGTTTCCAATCGCAGCAAAATAAAATGTTTCCAATCGCAGTAAAATAAAATGTTTCCAATCGCAGCAAAATAAATAAAATGTTTCCAATCGCAGCAAAATAAATAAAATGTTTCCAATCGCAGCAAAATAAAATGGTTCCAATCGCAGCAAAAGAAAATGTTTCCAATCGCAGCAAAATAAAATGTTTCCAATCGCAGCAAAATAAATAAAATGTTTCCAATCGCAGCAAAATAAATAAAATGTTTCCAATCGCAGCAAAATAAAATGTTTCCAATCGCAGCAAAAGAAAATGTTTCCAATCGCAGCAAAATAAAATGTTTTCAATCGCAGCAAAATAAAATGTTTCCCATCGCAGCAAAATAAAATGTTTCCAATCGCAGCAAAATAAATAAAATGTTTCCAATCGCAGCAAAATAAATAAAATGTTTCCAATCGCAGCAAAATAAAATGTTTCCAATCGCAGCAAAAGAAAATGTTTCCAATCGCAGCAAAATAAAATGTTTCCAATCGCAGCAAAATAAATAAAATGTTTCCAAACGCAGCAAAATAAAATGTTTCCAATCGCAGCAAAAGAAAATGTTTCCAATCGCAGCAAAATAAAATGTTTTCAATCGCAGCAAAATAAAATGTTTTCCATCGCAGCAAAATAAAATGTTTCCAATCGCAGCAAAATAAATAAAATGTTTCCAATCGCAGCAAAATAAATAAAATGTTTCCAATCGCAGCAAAATAAAATGTTTCCAATCGCAGCAAAATAAAATGTTTCCCATCGCAGCAAAATAAAATGTTTCCAATCGCAGCAAAATAAATAAAATGTTTCCAATCGCAGCAAAAGAAAATGTTTCCAATCGCAGCAAAATAAAATGTTTCCAATCGCAGCAAAATATAATGTTTCCCATCGCAGCAAAATAAAATGTTTCCAATCGCAGCAAAATAAATAAAATGTTTCCAATCGCAGCAAAAGAAAATGTTTCCAATCGCAGCAAAATAAAATGTTTCCCATCGCAGCAAAATAAAATGTTTCCAATCGCAGCAAAATAAATAAAATGTTTCCAATCGCAGCAAAGTAAAATGTTTCCAATCGCAGCAAAATAAAAAGTTTCCCATCGCAGCAAAATAAAATGTTTCCAATCGCAGCAAAAGAAAATGTTTTCCATCGCAGCAAAATAAAATGTTTCCAATCGCAGCAAAATAAAATGTTTCCAATCGCAGTAAAATAAAATGTTTCCAATCGCAGCAAAATAAATAAAATGTTTCCAATCGCAGCAAAATAAATAAAATGTTTCCAATCGCAGCAAAATAAAATGGTTCCAATCGCAGCAAAAGAAAATGTTTCCAATCGCAGCAAAATAAAATGTTTCCAATCGCAGCAAAATAAATAAAATGTTTCCAATCGCAGCAAAATAAATAAAATGTTTCCAATCGCAGCAAAATAAAATGTTTCCAATCGCAGCAAAAGAAAATGTTTCCAATCGCAGCAAAATAAAATGTTTTCAATCGCAGCAAAATAAAATGTTTCCCATCGCAGCAAAATAAAATGTTTCCAATCGCAGCAAAATAAATAAAATGTTTCCAATCGCAGCAAAATAAATAAAATGTTTCCAATCGCAGCAAAATAAAATGTTTCCAATCGCAGCAAAAGAAAATGTTTCCAATCGCAGCAAAATAAAATGTTTCCAATCGCAGCAAAATAAATAAAATGTTTCCAAACGCAGCAAAATAAAATGTTTCCAATCGCAGCAAAAGAAAATGTTTCCAATCGCAGCAAAATAAAATGTTTTCAATCGCAGCAAAATAAAATGTTTTCCATCGCAGCAAAATAAAATGTTTCCAATCGCAGCAAAATAAATAAAATGTTTCCAATCGCAGCAAAATAAATAAAATGTTTCCAATCGCAGCAAAATAAAATGTTTCCAATCGCAGCAAAATAAAATGTTTCCCATCGCAGCAAAATAAAATGTTTCCAATCGCAGCAAAATAAATAAAATGTTTCCAATCGCAGCAAAAGAAAATGTTTCCAATCGCAGCAAAATAAAATGTTTCCAATCGCAGCAAAATATAATGTTTCCCATCGCAGCAAAATAAAATGTTTCCAATCGCAGCAAAATAAATAAAATGTTTCCAATCGCAGCAAAAAAAAATGTTTCCAATCGCAGCAAAATAAAATGTTTCCCATCGCAGCAAAATAAAATGTTTCCAATCGCAGCAAAATAAATAAAATGTTTCCAATCGCAGCAAAAGAAAATGTTTCCAATCGCAGCAAAATAAAATGTTTTCGATCGCAGCAAAATAAAATGTTTCCAATCGCAGCAAAAAAAAATGTTTCCAATCGCAGCAAAATAAATAAAATGTTTCCAATCGCAGCAAAGTAAAATGTTTCCAATCGCAGCAAAACAAAATGTTTCCAATCGCAGCAAAATAAAATGTTTTCTATCGCAGCAAAAGAAAATGTTTCCAATCGCAGCAAAATAAAATGTTTCCAATCGCAGCAAAAGAAAATGTTTCCAATCGCAGCAAAATAAAATGTTTCCAATCGCAGCAAAAGAAAATGTTTCCCATCGCAGCAAAATAAAATGTTTCCAATCGCAGCAAAAGAAAATGTTTCCCATCGCAGCAAAATAAAATGTTTCCATTCGCAGCAAAATAAAATGTTTCCAATCGCAGCAAAATAAAATGTTTCCAATCGCAGCAAAATAAAATGTTTCCAATCGCAGCAACATAAAATGGCAGCAAAATAAAATGTTTCCAATCGCAGCAAAAGAAAATGTTTCCAATCGCAGCAAAATAAAATGTTTCCAATCGCAGCAAAATAAAATGTTTCCCATCGCAGCAAAATAAAATGTTTCCAATCGCAGCAAAATAAATAAAATGTTTCCAATCGCAGCAAAAGAAAATGTTTCCAATCGCAGCAAAATAAAATGTTTCCAATCGCAGCAAAATATAATGTTTCCCATCGCAGCAAAATAAAATGTTTCCAATCGCAGCAAAATAAATAAAATGTTTCCAATCGCAGCAAAAGAAAATGTTTCCAATCGCAGCAAAATAAAATGTTTCCCATCGCAGCAAAATAAAATGTTTCCAATCGCAGCAAAATAAATAAAATGTTTCCAATCGCAGCAAAGTAAAATGTTTCCAATCGCAGCAAAATAAAAAGTTTCCCATCGCAGCAAAATAAAATGTTTCCAATCGCAGCAAAAGAAAATGTTTTCCATCGCAGCAAAATAAAATGTTTCCAATCGCAGCAAAATAAAATGTTTCCAATCGCAGTAAAATAAAATGTTTCCAATCGCAGCAAAATAAATAAAATGTTTCCAATCGCAGCAAAATAAATAAAATGTTTCCAATCGCAGCAAAATAAAATGGTTCCAATCGCAGCAAAAGAAAATGTTTCCAATCGCAGCAAAATAAAATGTTTCCAATCGCAGCAAAATAAATAAAATGTTTCCAATCGCAGCAAAATAAATAAAATGTTTCCAATCGCAGCAAAATAAAATGTTTCCAATCGCAGCAAAAGAAAATGTTTCCAATCGCAGCAAAATAAAATGTTTTCAATCGCAGCAAAATAAAATGTTTCCCATCGCAGCAAAATAAAATGTTTCCAATCGCAGCAAAATAAATAAAATGTTTCCAATCGCAGCAAAATAAATAAAATGTTTCCAATCGCAGCAAAATAAAATGTTTCCAATCGCAGCAAAAGAAAATGTTTCCAATCGCAGCAAAATAAAATGTTTCCAATCGCAGCAAAATAAATAAAATGTTTCCAAACGCAGCAAAATAAAATGTTTCCAATCGCAGCAAAAGAAAATGTTTCCAATCGCAGCAAAATAAAATGTTTTCAATCGCAGCAAAATAAAATGTTTTCCATCGCAGCAAAATAAAATGTTTCCAATCGCAGCAAAATAAATAAAATGTTTCCAATCGCAGCAAAATAAATAAAATGTTTCCAATCGCAGCAAAATAAAATGTTTCCAATCGCAGCAAAATAAAATGTTTCCCATCGCAGCAAAATAAAATGTTTCCAATCGCAGCAAAATAAATAAAATGTTTCCAATCGCAGCAAAAGAAAATGTTTCCAATCGCAGCAAAATAAAATGTTTCCAATCGCAGCAAAATATAATGTTTCCCATCGCAGCAAAATAAAATGTTTCCAATCGCAGCAAAATAAATAAAATGTTTCCAATCGCAGCAAAAAAAAATGTTTCCAATCGCAGCAAAATAAAATGTTTCCCATCGCAGCAAAATAAAATGTTTCCAATCGCAGCAAAATAAATAAAATGTTTCCAATCGCAGCAAAAGAAAATGTTTCCAATCGCAGCAAAATAAAATGTTTTCGATCGCAGCAAAATAAAATGTTTCCAATCGCAGCAAAAAAAAATGTTTCCAATCGCAGCAAAATAAATAAAATGTTTCCAATCGCAGCAAAGTAAAATGTTTCCAATCGCAGCAAAACAAAATGTTTCCAATCGCAGCAAAATAAAATGTTTTCTATCGCAGCAAAAGAAAATGTTTCCAATCGCAGCAAAATAAAATGTTTCCAATCGCAGCAAAAGAAAATGTTTCCAATCGCAGCAAAATAAAATGTTTCCAATCGCAGCAAAAGAAAATGTTTCCCATCGCAGCAAAATAAAATGTTTCCAATCGCAGCAAAAGAAAATGTTTCCCATCGCAGCAAAATAAAATGTTTCCATTCGCAGCAAAATAAAATGTTTCCAATCGCAGCAAAATAAAATGTTTCCAATCGCAGCAAAATAAAATGTTTCCAATCGCAGCAACATAAAATGGCAGCAAAATAAAATGTTTCCAATCGCAGCAAAAGAAAATGTTTCCAATCGCAGCAAAATAAAATGTTTCCAATCGCAGCAAAAGAAAATGTTTTCAATCGCAGCAAAATAAATTGTTTCCAATCGCATCAAAAAAAAATGTTTCCAATCGCAGCAAAATAAATTGTTTCCAATCGCAGCAAAAGAAAATGTTTCCAATCGCAGCAAAATAAAATGTTTCCAATCGCAGCAAAAGAAAATGTTTCCCATCGCAGCAAAAGAAAATGTTTCCAATCGCAGCAAACTAAAATGTTTCCAATCGCAGCAAAATAAAATGTTTCCAATCGCAGCAAATGAAAATGTTTCCAATCGCAGCAAAATAAAATGTTTCCAATCGCAGCAAAATATAATGTTTCCAATCGCAGCAAAAAAAATGTTTCCAATCGCAGCAAAACAAAATGTTTCCAATCGCAGCAAAATAAAATGTTTCCATTCGCAGCAAAATAAAATGTTTCCAATCGCAGCAAAATAAAATGTTTCCGATCGCAGCAAAATAAAATGTTTCCAATCGCAGTAAAATAAAATGTTTCCAATCGCAGCAAAATAAAATGTTTCCAATCGCAGCAAAAGAAAATGTTTCCAATCGCAGCAAAATAAAATGTTTTCAATCGCAGCAAAATAAAATGTTTCCATCGCAGCAAAATAAAATGTTTCCAATCGCAGCAAAATAAATAAAATGTTTCCAATCGCAGCAAAATAAAATGTTTCCAATCGCAGCAAAAGAAAATGTTTCCAATCGCAGCAAAATAAAATGTTTCCAATCGCAGCAAAATAAATAAAATGTTTCCAAACGCAGCAAAATAAAATGTTTCCAATCGCAGCAAAAGAAAATGTTTCCAATCGCAGCAAAATAAAATGTTTTCAATCGCAGCAAAATAAAATGTTTTCCATCGCAGCAAAATAAAATGTTTCCAATCGCAGCAAAATATAATGTTTCCAATCGCAGCAAAAAAAATGTTTCCAATCGCAGCAAAACAAAATGTTTCCAATCGCAGCAAAATAAAATGTTTCCATTCGCAGCAAAATAAAATGTTTCCAATCGCAGCAAAATAAAATGTTTCCGATCGCAGCAAAATAAAATGTTTCCAATCGCAGTAAAATAAAATGTTTCCAATCGCAGCAAAATAAAATGTTTCCAATCGCAGCAAAAGAAAATGTTTCCAATCGCAGCAAAATAAAATGTTTTCAATCGCAGCAAAATAAAATGTTTCCATCGCAGCAAAATAAAATGTTTCCAATCGCAGCAAAATAAATAAAATGTTTCCAATCGCAGCAAAATAAAATGTTTCCAATCGCAGCAAAAGAAAATGTTTCCAATCGCAGCAAAATAAAATGTTTCCAATCGCAGCAAAATAAATAAAATGTTTCCAAACGCAGCAAAATAAAATGTTTCCAATCGCAGCAAAAGAAAATGTTTCCAATCGCAGCAAAATAAAATGTTTTCAATCGCAGCAAAATAAAATGTTTTCCATCGCAGCAAAATAAAATGTTTCCAATCGCAGCAAAATAAATAAAATGTTTCCAATCGCAGCAAAATAAATAAAATGTTTCCAATCGCAGCAAAATAAAATGTTTCCAATCGCAGCAAAATAAAATGTTTCCCATCGCAGCAAAATAAAATGTTTCCAATCGCAGCAAAATAAATAAAATGTTTCCAATCGCAGCAAAAGAAAATGTTTCCAATCGCAGCAAAATAAAATGTTTCCAATCGCAGCAAAATATAATGTTTCCCATCGCAGCAAAATAAAATGTTTCCAATCGCAGCAAAATAAATAAAATGTTTCCAATCGCAGCAAAATAAAATGTTTCCAATCGCAGCAAAATAAAATGTTTCCCATCGCAGCAAAATAAAATGTTTCCAATCGCAGCAAAATAAATAAAATGTTTCCAATCGCAGCAAAAGAAAATGTTTCCAATCGCAGCAAAATAAAATGTTTTCGATCGCAGCAAAATAAAATGTTTCCAATCGCAGCAAAAAAAAATGTTTCCAATCGCAGCAAAATAAATAAAATGTTTCCAATCGCAGCAAAGTAAAATGTTTCCAATCGCAGCAAAACAAAATGTTTCCAATCGCAGCAAAATAAAATGTTTTCTATCGCAGCAAAAGAAAATGTTTCCAATCGCAGCAAAATTTAATGTTTCCAATCGCAGCAAAAGAAAATGTTTCCAATCGCAGCAAAATAAAATGTTTCCAATCGCAGCAAAAGAAAATGTTTCCCATCGCAGCAAAATAAAATGTTTCCAATCGCAGCAAAAGAAAATGTTTCCCATCGCAGCAAAATAAAATGTTTCCAATCGCAGCAAAATAAAATGTTTCCAATCGCAGCAAAATAAAATGTTTCCAATCGCAGCAAAATAAAATGTTTCCAATCGCAGCAACATAAAATGGCAGCAAAATAAAATGTTTCCAATCGCAGCAAAAGAAAATGTTTCCCATCGCAGCAAAAGAAAATGTTTCCAATCGCAGCAAAAGAAAATGTTTCCAATCGCAGCAAAATAAAATGTTTCCAATCGCAGCAAAAGAAAATGTTTCCCATCGCAGCAAAATAAAATGTTTCCAAACGCAGCAAAATAAAATGTTTCCAATCGCAGCAAAAGAAAATGTTTCCAATCGCAGCAAAATAAAATGTTTTCAATCGCAGCAAAATAAAATGTTTTCCATCGCAGCAAAATAAAATGTTTCCAATCGCAGCAAAATATAATGTTTCCAATCGCAGCAAAAAAAATGTTTCCAATCGCAGCAAAACAAAATGTTTCCAATCGCAGCAAAATAAAATGTTTCCATTCGCAGCAAAATAAAATGTTTCCAATCGCAGCAAAATAAAATGTTTCCGATCGCAGCAAAATAAAATGTTTCCAATCGCAGTAAAATAAAATGTTTCCAATCGCAGCAAAATAAAATGTTTCCAATCGCAGCAAAAGAAAATGTTTCCAATCGCAGCAAAATAAAATGTTTTCAATCGCAGCAAAATAAAATGTTTCCATCGCAGCAAAATAAAATGTTTCCAATCGCAGCAAAATAAATAAAATGTTTCCAATCGCAGCAAAATAAAATGTTTCCAATCGCAGCAAAAGAAAATGTTTCCAATCGCAGCAAAATAAAATGTTTCCAATCGCAGCAAAATAAATAAAATGTTTCCAAACGCAGCAAAATAAAATGTTTCCAATCGCAGCAAAAGAAAATGTTTCCAATCGCAGCAAAATAAAATGTTTTCAATCGCAGCAAAATAAAATGTTTTCCATCGCAGCAAAATAAAATGTTTCCAATCGCAGCAAAATAAATAAAATGTTTCCAATCGCAGCAAAATAAATAAAATGTTTCCAATCGCAGCAAAATAAAATGTTTCCAATCGCAGCAAAATAAAATGTTTCCCATCGCAGCAAAATAAAATGTTTCCAATCGCAGCAAAATAAATAAAATGTTTCCAATCGCAGCAAAAGAAAATGTTTCCAATCGCAGCAAAATAAAATGTTTCCAATCGCAGCAAAATATAATGTTTCCCATCGCAGCAAAATAAAATGTTTCCAATCGCAGCAAAATAAATAAAATGTTTCCAATCGCAGCAAAATAAAATGTTTCCAATCGCAGCAAAATAAAATGTTTCCCATCGCAGCAAAATAAAATGTTTCCAATCGCAGCAAAATAAATAAAATGTTTCCAATCGCAGCAAAAGAAAATGTTTCCAATCGCAGCAAAATAAAATGTTTTCGATCGCAGCAAAATAAAATGTTTCCAATCGCAGCAAAAAAAAATGTTTCCAATCGCAGCAAAATAAATAAAATGTTTCCAATCGCAGCAAAGTAAAATGTTTCCAATCGCAGCAAAACAAAATGTTTCCAATCGCAGCAAAATAAAATGTTTTCTATCGCAGCAAAAGAAAATGTTTCCAATCGCAGCAAAATTTAATGTTTCCAATCGCAGCAAAAGAAAATGTTTCCAATCGCAGCAAAATAAAATGTTTCCAATCGCAGCAAAAGAAAATGTTTCCCATCGCAGCAAAATAAAATGTTTCCAATCGCAGCAAAAGAAAATGTTTCCCATCGCAGCAAAATAAAATGTTTCCAATCGCAGCAAAATAAAATGTTTCCAATCGCAGCAAAATAAAATGTTTCCAATCGCAGCAAAATAAAATGTTTCCAATCGCAGCAACATAAAATGGCAGCAAAATAAAATGTTTCCAATCGCAGCAAAAGAAAATGTTTCCCATCGCAGCAAAAGAAAATGTTTCCAATCGCAGCAAAAGAAAATGTTTCCAATCGCAGCAAAATAAAATGTTTCCAATCGCAGCAAAAGAAAATGTTTTCAATCGCAGCAAAATAAATTGTTTCCAATCGCATCAAAAAAAAATGTTTCCAATCGCAGCAAAATAAATTGTTTCCAATCGCAGCAAAAGAAAATGTTTCCAATCGCAGCAAAATAAAATGTTTCCAATCGCAGCAAAAGAAAATGTTTCCCATCGCAGCAAAAGAAAATGTTTCCAATCGCAGCAAACTAAAATGTTTCCAATCGCAGCAAAATAAAATGTTTCCAATCGCAGCAAATGAAAATGTTTCCAATCGCAGCAAAATAAAATGTTTCCAATCGCAGCAAAATATAATGTTTCCAATCGCAGCAAAAAAAATGTTTCCAATCGCAGCAAAACAAAATGTTTCCAATCGCAGCAAAATAAAATGTTTCCATTCGCAGCAAAATAAAATGTTTCCAATCGCAGCAAAATAAAATGTTTCCGATCGCAGCAAAATAAAATGTTTCCAATCGCAGTAAAATAAAATGTTTCCAATCGCAGCAAAATAAAATGTTTCCAATCGCAGCAAAAGAAAATGTTTCCAATCGCAGCAAAATAAAATGTTTTCAATCGCAGCAAAATAAAATGTTTCCCATCGCAGCAAAATAAAATGTTTCCAATCGCAGCAAAATAAATAAAATGTTTCCAATCGCAGCAAAATGAATAAAATGTTTCCAATCGCAGCAAAATAAAATGTTTCCAATCGCAGCAAAATAAAATGTTTCCAATCGCAGCAAAATAAAATGTTTCCCATCGCAGCAAAATAAAATGTTTCCAATCGCAGCAAAATAAATAAAATGTTTCCAATCGCAGCAAAAGAAAATGTTTCCAATCGCAGCAAAATAAAATGTTTCCAATCGCAGCAAAATAAAATGTTTCCCATCGCAGCAAAATAAAATGTTTCCAATCGCAGCAAAATAAATAAAATGTTTCCAATCGCAGCAAAGTAAAATGTTTCCAATCGCAGCAAAATAAAAAGTTTCCCATCGCAGCAAAATAAAATGTTTCCAATCGCAGCAAAAGAAAATGTTTCCCATCGCAGCAAAATAAAATGTTTCCAATCGCAGCAGAATAAAATGTTTCCAATCGCAGTAAAATAAAATGTTTCCAATCGCAGCAAAATAAATAAAATGTTTCCAATCGCAGCAAAATAAAATGTTTCCAATCGCAGCAAAATAAAATGTTTCCCATCGCAGCAAAATAAAATGTTTCCAATCGCAGCAAAATAAATAAAATGTTTCCAATCGCAGCAAAAGAAAATGTTTCCAATCGCAGCAAAATAAAATGTTTTCGATCGCAGCAAAATAAAATGTTTCCAATCGCAGCAAAAAAAAATGTTTCCAATCGCAGCAAAATAAATAAAATGTTTCCAATCGCAGCAAAGTAAAATGTTTCCAATCGCAGCAAAACAAAATGTTTCCAATCGCAGCAAAATAAAATGTTTCCAATCGCAGCAAAATAAAATGTTTCCAATCGCAGCAAAATAAAATGTTTCCCATCGCAGCAAAATAAAATGTTTCCAATCGCAGCAAAATAAATAAAATGTTTCCAATCGCAGCAAAAGAAAATGTTTCCAATCGCAGCAAAAAAAAATGTTTCCAATCGCAGCAAAATAAATAAAATGTTTCCAATCGCAGCAAAATAAAATGTTTTCTATCGCAGCAAAAGAAAATGTTTCCAATCGCAGCAAAATAAAATGTTTCCAATCGCAGCAAAATAAAATGTTTCCAATCGCAGCAACATAAAATGGCAGCAAAATAAAATGTTTCCAATCGCAGCAAAAGAAAATGTTTCCAATCGCAGCAAAATAAAATGTTTCCAATCGCAGCAAAAGAAAATGTTTCCCATCGCAGCAAAATAAAATGTTTCCAATCGCAGCAAAAGAAAATGTTTCCCATCGCAGCAATATAAAATGTTTCCAATCGCAGCAAAATAAAATGTTTCCAATCGCAGCAAAATAAAATGTTTTCTATCGCAGCAAAAGAAAATGTTTCCAATCGCAGCAAAATAAAATGTTTCCAATCGCAGCAAAATAAAATGTTTTCAATCGCAGCAACATAAAATGGCAGCAAAATAAAATGTTTCCAATCGCAGCAAAAGAAAATGTTTCCCATCGCAGCAAAAGAAAATGTTTCCAATCGCAGCAAAAGAAAATGTTTCCAATCGCAGCAAAATAAAATGTTTCCAATCGCAGCAAAATAAATAAAATGTTTCCAATCGCAGCAAAATAAAATGTTTCCAATCGCAGCAAAATAAAATGTTTCCCATCGCAGCAAAATAAAATGTTTCCAATCGCAGCAAAATAAATAAAATGTTTCCAATCGCAGCAAAAGAAAATGTTTCCAATCGCAGCAAAATAAAATGTTTTCGATCGCAGCAAAATAAAATGTTTCCAATCGCAGCAAAAAAAAATGTTTCCAATCGCAGCAAAATAAATAAAATGTTTCCAATCGCAGCAAAGTAAAATGTTTCCAATCGCAGCAAAACAAAATGTTTCCAATCGCAGCAAAATAAAATGTTTCCAATCGCAGCAAAATAAAATGTTTCCAATCGCAGCAAAATAAAATGTTTCCCATCGCAGCAAAATAAAATGTTTCCAATCGCAGCAAAATAAATAAAATGTTTCCAATCGCAGCAAAAGAAAATGTTTCCAATCGCAGCAAAAAAAAATGTTTCCAATCGCAGCAAAATAAATAAAATGTTTCCAATCGCAGCAAAATAAAATGTTTTCTATCGCAGCAAAAGAAAATGTTTCCAATCGCAGCAAAATAAAATGTTTCCAATCGCAGCAAAATAAAATGTTTCCAATCGCAGCAACATAAAATGGCAGCAAAATAAAATGTTTCCAATCGCAGCAAAAGAAAATGTTTCCAATCGCAGCAAAATAAAATGTTTCCAATCGCAGCAAAAGAAAATGTTTCCCATCGCAGCAAAATAAAATGTTTCCAATCGCAGCAAAAGAAAATGTTTCCCATCGCAGCAATATAAAATGTTTCCAATCGCAGCAAAATAAAATGTTTCCAATCGCAGCAAAATAAAATGTTTTCTATCGCAGCAAAATAAAATGTTTCCAATCGCAGCAAAATAAAATGTTTCCAATCGCAGCAAAATAAAATGTTTTCAATCGCAGCAACATAAAATGGCAGCAAAATAAAATGTTTCCAATCGCAGCAAAAGAAAATGTTTCCCATCGCAGCAAAAGAAAATGTTTCCAATCGCAGCAAAAGAAAATGTTTCCAATCGCAGCAAAATAAAATGTTTCCAATCGCAGCAAAAGAAAATGTTTTCAATCGCAGCAAAATAAAATGTTTCCAATCGCAGCAAAAGAAAATGTTTCCAATCGCAGCAAAATAAAATGTTTCCAATCGCAGCAAAAGAAAATGTTTCCCATCGCAGCAAAAAAAATGTTTCCAATCGCAGCAAAACAAAATGTTTCCAATCGCAGCAAAATAAAATGTTTCCATTCGCAGCAAAATAAAATGTTTCCAATCGCAGCAAAATAAAATGTTTCCGATCGCAGCAAAATAAAATGTTTCCAATCGCAGTAAAATAAAATGTTTCCAATCGCAGCAAAATAAAATGTTTCCAATCGCAGCAAAAGAAAATGTTTTCAATCGCAGCAAAATAAAATGTTTCCAATCGCAGCAAAAGAAAATGTTTCCAATCGCAGCAAAATAAAATGTTTCCAATCGCAGCAAAAGAAAATGTTTCCCATCGCAGCAAAAAAAATGTTTCCAATCGCAGCAAAACAAAATGTTTCCAATCGCAGCAAAATAAAATGTTTCCATTCGCAGCAAAATAAAATGTTTCCAATCGCAGCAAAATAAAATGTTTCCGATCGCAGCAAAATAAAATGTTTCCAATCGCAGTAAAATAAAATGTTTCCAATCGCAGCAAAATAAAATGTTTCCAATCGCAGCAAAAGAAAATGTTTCCAATCGCAGCAAAATAAAATGTTTTCAATCGCAGCAAAATAAAATGTTTCCCTTCGCAGCAAAATAAAATGTTTCCAATCGCAGCAAAATAAATAAAATGTTTCCAATCGCAGCAAAAGAAAATGTTTCCAATCGCAGCAAAATAAAATGTTTTCAATCGCAGCAAAATAAAATGTTTCCCATCGCAGCAAAAGAAAATGTTTCCAATCGCACCAAAATCAAATGTTTCCAATCGCAGCAAAAGAAAATGTTTTCAATCGCAGCAAAATAAATTGTTTCCAATCGCATCAAAAAAAAATGTTTCAAATCGCAGCAAAATAAAATGTTTCCAATCGCAGCAAAAGAAAATGTTTCCAATCGCAGCAAAATAAAATGTTTCCAATCGCAGCAAAAGAAAATGTTTCCCATCGCAGCAAAAAAAATGTTTCCAATCGCAGCAAAACAAAATGTTTCCAATCGCAGCAAAATAAAATGTTTCCATTCGCAGCAAAATAAAATGTTTCCAATCGCAGCAAAAGAAAATGTTTCCAATCGCAGCAAAATAAAATGTTTCCAATCGCAGCAAAAGAAAATGTTTCCCATCGCAGCAAAAAAAATGTTTCCAATCGCAGCAAAACAAAATGTTTCCAATCGCAGCAAAATAAAATGTTTCCATTCGCAGCAAAACAAAATGTTTCCAATCGCAGCAAAATAAAATGTTTCCGATCGCAGCAAAATAAAATGTTTCCAATCGCAGTAAAATAAAATGTTTCCAATCGCAGCAAAATAAAATGTTTCCAATCGCAGCAAAAGAAAATGTTTCCAATCGCAGCAAAATAAAATGTTTTCAATCGCAGCAAAATAAAATGTTTCCCATCGCAGCAAAATAAAATGTTTCCAATCGCAGCAAAATAAATAAAATGTTTCCAATCGCAGCAAAATAAATAAAATGTTTCCAATCGCAGCAAAATAAAATGTTTCCAATCGCAGCAAAATAAAATGTTTCCCATCGCAGCAAAATAAAATGTTTCGAATCGCAGCAAAATAAATAAAATGTTTCCAATCGCAGCAAAAGAAAATGTTTCCAATCGCAGCAAAATAAAATGTTTCCAATCGCAGCAAAATAAAATGTTTCCCATCGCAGCAAAATAAAATGTTTCCAATCGCAGCAAAATAAATAAAATGTTTCCAATCGCAGCAAAGTAAAATGTTTCCAATCGCAGCAAAATAAAAAGTTTCCCATCGCAGCAAAATAAAATGTTTCCAATCGCAGCAAAAGAAAATGTTTCCCATCGCAGCAAAATAAAATGTTTCCAATCGCAGCAAAATAAAATGTTTCCAATCGCAGCAAAAGAAAATGTTTCCCATCGCAGCAAAAAAAATGTTTCCAATCGCAGCAAAACAAAATGTTTCCAATCGCAGCAAAATAAAATGTTTCCATTCGCAGCAAAATAAAATGTTTCCAATCGCAGCAAAAGAAAATGTTTCCAATCGCAGCAAAATAAAATGTTTCCAATCGCAGCAAAAGAAAATGTTTCCCATCGCAGCAAAAAAATGTTTCCAATCGCAGCAAAACAAAATGTTTCCAATCGCAGCAAAATAAAATGTTTCCATTCGTAGCAAAATAAAATGTTTCCAATCGCAGCAAAATAAAATGTTTCCGATCGCAGCAAAATAAAATGTTTCCAATCGCAGTAAAATAAAATGTTTCCAATCGCAGCAAAATAAAATGTTTCCAATCGCAGCAAAAGAAAATGTTTCCAATCGCAGCAAAATAAAATGTTTTCAATCGCAGCAAAATAAAATGTTTCCCATCGCAGCAAAATAAAATGTTTCCAATCGCAGCAAAATAAAATGTTTCCCATCGCAGCAAAATAAAATGTTTCGAATCGCAGCAAAATAAATAAAATGTTTCCAATCGCAGCAAAAGAAAATGTTTCCAATCGCAGCAAAATAAAATGTTTCCAATCGCAGCAAAATAAAATGTTTCCCATCGCAGCAAAATAAAATGTTTCCAATCGCAGCAAAATAAATAAAATGTTTCCAATCGCAGCAAAGTAAAATGTTTCCAATCGCAGCAAAATAAAAAGTTTCCCATCGCAGCAAAATAAAATGTTTCCAATCGCAGCAAAAGAAAATGTTTCCCATCGCAGCAAAATAAAATGTTTCCAATCGCAGCAAAATAAAATGTTTCGAATCGCAGTAAAATAAAATGTTTCCAATCGCAGCAAAATAAATAAAATGTTTCCAATCGCAGCAAAGTAAAATGTTTCCAATCGCAGCAAAACAAAATGTTTCCAATCGCAGCAAAATAAAATGTTTTCTATCGCAGCAAAAGAAAATGTTTCCAATCGCAGCAAAATAAAATGTTTCCAATCGCAGCAAAAGAAAATGTTTCCAATCGCAGCGAAATAAAATGTTTCCAATCGCAGCAAAATAAAATGTTTCCAATCGCAGCAAAATAACATGTTTCCAATCGCAGCAAAATAAAATGTAAAATGTTTCTAATCGCAGCAAAAGAAAATGTTTCCAATCGCAGCAAAATAAAATGTTTCCAATCGCAGCAAAATAAAATGTTTCCAATCGCTGCAAAATAAAATGTTTCCAATCGCAGCAAAATAAAATGTTTCCAATCGCAGCAAAATAAAATGTTTCCAATCGCAGGAAAATAAAATGTTTCCAATCGCAGCAAAATAAAATGTTTCCAATCGCAGCAAAATAAAATGTTTCCAATCGCAGCAAAACAAAATGTTTCCAATCGCAGCAAAATAAAATGTTTCCAATTGCAGCAAAAGAAAATGTTTCCAATCGCAGCAAAACAAAATGTTTCCAATCGCAGCAAAACAAAATGTAAAATGTTTCTAATCGCAGCAAAAGAAAATGTTTCCAATCGCAGCAAAATAAAATGTTTCCAATCGCAGCAAAGTAAAATGTTTCCAATCGCAGCAAAATAAAATGTTTCCAATCGCAGCAAAATAAAATGTTTCCAATCGCAGCAAAATAAAATGTTTCCAATCGCAGCAAAATAAAATGTTTCCAATCGCAGCAAAACAAAATGTTTCCAATCGCAGCAAAATAAAATGTTTCCAATTGCAGCAAAATAAAATGTTTCCAATCGCAGCAAAATAAAATGTTTCCAATCGCAGCAAAATAAAATGTTTCCAATCGCAGCAAAATAAAATGTTTCCAATCGCAGCAAAATAAAATGTTTCCAATCGCAGCAAAATAAAATGTTTCCAATCGCAGCATAATAAAATGTTTCCAATCGCAGCAAAACAAAATGTTTCCAATCGCAGCAAAAAAAAATGTTTTTGCAATCGCAGCAAAATAAAATGTTTCCAATCGCAGCAAAACAAAATGTTTCCAATCGCAGCAAAATAAAATGTTTCCAATCGCAGCAAAATAAAATGTTTCCAATCGCAGCAAAATAAAATGTTTCCAATCGCAGCAAAAGAAAATGTTTCCAATCGCAGCAAAACAAAATGTTTCCAATCGCAGCAAAATAAAATGTTTCCAATCGCAGCAAAATAAAATGTTTCCAATCGCAGCAAAAGAAAATGTTTCCAATCGCAGCAAAACAAAATGTTTTCAATCGCAGCAAAATAAAATGTTTCCAATCGCAGCAAAATAAAATGTTTCCAATCGCAGCAAAATAAAATGTTTCCAATCGCAGCAAAATAAAATGTTTCCAATCGCAGCAAAAAAAATGTTTCCAATCGCAGCAAAAGAAAATGTTTCCAATCGCAGCAAAATAAAATGTTACCAATCGCAGCAAAATAAAATGTTTCCAATCGCAGCAAAATAAAATGTTTCCAATCGCAGCAAAATAAAATGTTTCCAATCGCAGCAAAATAAAATGTTTCCAATCGCAGCAAAACAAAATGTTTCCAATCGCAGCAAAATAAAATGTTTCCAATTGCAGCAAAAGAAAATGTTTCCAATCGCAGCAAAACAAAATGTTTCCAATCGCAGCAAAACAAAATGTAAAATGTTTCTAATCGCAGCAAAAGAAAATGTTTCCAATCGCAGCAAAATAAAATGTTTCCAATCGCAGCAAAGTAAAATGTTTCCAATCGCAGCAAAATAAAATGTTTCCAATCGCAGCAAAATAAAATGTTTCCAATCGCAGCAAAATAAAATGTTTCCAATCGCAGCAAAATAAAATGTTTCCAATCGCAGCAAAACAAAATGTTTCCAATCGCAGCAAAATAAAATGTTTCCAATTGCAGCAAAATAAAATGTTTCCAATCGCAGCAAAATAAAATGTTTCCAATCGCAGCAAAATAAAATGTTTCCAATCGCAGCAAAATAAAATGTTTCCAATCGCAGCAAAATAAAATGTTTCCAATCGCAGCAAAATAAAATGTTTCCAATCGCAGCATAATAAAATGTTTCCAATCGCAGCAAAACAAAATGTTTCCAATCGCAGCAAAAAAAAATGTTTTTGCAATCGCAGCAAAATAAAATGTTTCCAATCGCAGCAAAACAAAATGTTTCCAATCGCAGCAAAATAAAATGTTTCCAATCGCAGCAAAATAAAATGTTTCCAATCGCAGCAAAATAAAATGTTTCCAATCGCAGCAAAATAACATGTTTCCAATCGCAGCAAAATAAAATGTAAAATGTTTCTAATCGCAGCAAAAGAAAATGTTTCCAATCGCAGCAAAATAAAATGTTTCCAATCGCAGCAAAATAAAATGTTTCCAATCGCTGCAAAATAAAATGTTTCCAATCGCAGCAAAATAAAATGTTTCCAATCGCAGGAAAATAAAATGTTTCCAATCGCAGCAAAATGAAAAGTTTCCAATCGCAGCAAAATATAATGTTTCCAATCGCAGCAAAACAAAATGTTTCCAATCGCAGCAAAATAAAATGTTTCCAATTGCAGCAAAAGAAAATGTTTCCAATCGCAGCAAAACAAAATGTTTCCAATCGCAGCAAAACAAAATGTTTCCAATCGCAGCAAAACAAAATGTAAAATGTTTCTAATCGCAGCAAAAGAAAATGTTTCCAATCGCAGCAAAATAAAATGTTTCCAATCGCAGCAAAGTAAAATGTTTCCAATCGCAGCAAAATAAAATGTTTCCCATCGCAGCAAAATAAAATGTTTCCAATCGCAGCAAAATAAAATGTTTCCAATCGCAGCAAAATAAAATGTTTCCAATCGCAGCAAAACAAAATGTTTCCAATCGCAGCAAAATAAAATGTTTCCAATCGCAGCAAAAGAAAATGTTTCCAATCGCAGCAAAATAAAATGTTTCCAATCGCAGCAAAGTAAAATGTTTCCAATCGCAGCAAAATAAAATGTTTCCAATCGCAGCAAAATAAAATGTTTCCAATCGCAGCAAAATAAAATGTTTCCAATCGCAGCAAAATAAAATGTTTCCAATCGCAGCAAAATAAAATGTTTCCAATCGCAGCAAAACAAAATGTTACCAATCGCAGCAAAAT
Organism: Oscheius myriophilus; assembly: GCA_964057215.1. Classification (NCBI taxonomy): domain Eukaryota; kingdom Metazoa; phylum Nematoda; class Chromadorea; order Rhabditida; family Rhabditidae; genus Oscheius; species Oscheius myriophilus. Next base: position 48,616 of record OZ059906.1, read on the forward strand.
AAATTGTTTCCAATCGCAGCAAAATAAAATGTTTCCAATCGCAGCAAAATAAAATGTTTCCAATCGCAGCAAAATAAAATGTTTCCAATAGCAGCAAAAGAAAATGTTTCCAATCGCAGCAAAACAAAATGTTTCCAATCGCAGCAAAATAAAATGTTTCCAATCGCAGCAAAATAAAATGTTTCCATTCGCAGCAAAATAAAATGTTTCCAATCGCAGCAAAATAAAATGTTTCCAATCGCAGCAAAATAAAAAGTTTCCAATCGCAGCAAAATAAAATGTTTCCAATCGCAGCAAAACAAAATGTTTCCAATCGCAGCAAAATAAAATGTTTCCAATCGCAGCAAAATAAAATGTTTTCAATCGCAGCAAAATAAAATGTTTCCAATCGCAGCAAAAGAAAATGTTTCCATTCGCAGCAAAATAAAATGTTTTCAATCGCAGCAAAATAAAATGTTTCCAATCGCAGCAAAATAAATTGTTTCCAATCGCAGCAAAATAAAATGTTTCCAATCGCAGCAAAATAAAAAGTATCCAATCGCAGCAAAATAAAATGTTTCCAATCGCAGCAAAACAAAATGTTTCCAATCGCAGCAAAATAAAATGTTTCCAATCGCAGCAAAATAAAATGTTTCCAATCGCAGCAAAAGAAAATGTTTCCAATCGCAGCAAAATAAAATGTTTCCAATTGCAGCAAAGTAAAATGTTTCCAATCGCAGCAAAATAAAATGTTTCCAATCGCAGCAAAATAAAATGTTTCCAATCGCAGCAAAGTAAAATGTTTCCAATCGCAGCAAAATAAAATGTTTCCAATCGCAGCAAAATAAAATGTTTCCAATCGCAGCAAAGTAAAATGTTTCCAATCGCAGCAAAATAAAATGTTTCCAATCGCAGCAAAATAAAATGTTTCCAATCGCAGCAAAATAAAATGTTTCCAATCGCAGCAAAATAAAATGTTTCCAATCGCAGCAAAATAAAATGTTTCCAATCGCAGCAAAACAAAATGTTACCAATCGCAGCAAAATAAATTGTTTCCAATCGCAGCAAAATAAAATGTTTCCAATCGCAGCAAAATAAAATGTTTCCAATCGCAGCAAAATAAAATGTTTCCAATAGCAGCAAAAGAAAATGTTTCCAATCGCAGCAAAACAAAATGTTTCCAATCGCAGCAAAATAAAATGTTTCCAATCGCAGCAAAATAAAATGTTTCCATTCGCAGCAAAATAAAATGTTTCCAATCGCAGCAAAATAAAATGTTTCCAATCGCAGCAAAATAAAAAGTTTCCAATCGCAGCAAAATAAAATGTTTCCAATCGCAGCAAAACAAAATGTTTCCAATCGCAGCAAAATAAAATGTTTCCAATCGCAGCAAAATAAAATGTTTTCAATCGCAGCAAAATAAAATGTTTCCAATCGCAGCAAAAGAAAATGTTTCCATTCGCAGCAAAATAAAATGTTTTCAATCGCAGCAAAATAAAATGTTTCCAATCGCAGCAAAATAAATTGTTTCCAATCGCAGCAAAATAAAATGTTTCCAATCGCAGCAAAATAAAAAGTATCCAATCGCAGCAAAATAAAATGTTTCCAATCGCAGCAAAACAAAATGTTTCCAATCGCAGCAAAATAAAATGTTTCCAATCGCAGCAAAATAAAATGTTTCCAATCGCAGCAAAAGAAAATGTTTCCAATCGCAGCAAAATAAAATGTTTCCAATTGCAGCAAAGTAAAATGTTTCCAATCGCAGCAAAATAAAATGTTTCCAATCGCAGCAAAATAAAATGTTTCCAATCGCAGCAAAATAAAATGTTTCCAATCGCAGCAAAATAAAATGTTTCCAATCGCAGCAAAATAAAATGTTTCCAATAGCAGCAAAAGAAAATGTTTCCAATCGCAGCAAAACAAAATGTTTCCAATCGCAGCAAAATAAAATGTTTCCAATCGCAGCAAAATAAAATGTTTCCATTCGCAGCAAAATAAAATGTTTCCAATCGCAGCAAAAGAAATTGTTTCCAATCGCAGCAAAATAAAATGTTTCCAATCGCAGCAAAATAAAATGTTTCCAATCGCAGCAAAATAAAAAGTTTCCAATCGCAGCAAAATAAAATGTTTCCAATCGCAGCAAAACAAAATGTTTCCAATCGCAGCAAAATAAAATGTTTCCAATCGCAGCAAAATAAAATGTTTTCAATCGCAGCAAAATAAAATGTTTCCAATCGCAGCAAAAGAAAATGTTTCCATTCGCAGCAAAATAAAATGTTTTCAATCGCAGCAAAATAAAATGTTTCCAATCGCAGCAAAATAAATTGTTTCCAATCGCAGCAAAATAAAATGTTTCCAATCGCAGCAAAATAAAAAGTATCCAATCGCAGCAAAATAAAATGTTTCCAATCGCAGCAAAACAAAATGTTTCCAATCGCAGCAAAATAAAATGTTTCCAATCGCAGCAAAATAAAATGTTTCCAATCGCAGCAAAAGAAAATGTTTCCAATCGCAGCAAAATAAAATGTTTCCAATTGCAGCAAAGTAAAATGTTTCCAATCGCAGCAAAATAAAATGTTTCCAATCGCAGCAAAATAAAATGTTTCCAATCGCAGCAAAATAAAATGTTTCCAATCGCAGCAAAAAAAAATGTTTCCAATCGCAGCAAAATAAAATGTTTCCAATCGCAGCAAAATAAAATGTTTCCAATCGCAGCAAAATAAAATGTTTCCAATCGCAGCAAAACAAAATGTTTCCAATCGCAGCAAAATAAAATGTTTCCAATCGCAGCAAAATAAAATGTTTCCAATCGCGGCAAAATAAAATGTTTCCAATCGCAGCAAAAGAAAATGTTTCCAATCGCAGCAAAACAAAATGTTTCCAATCGCAGCAAAATAAAATGTTTCCAATCGCAGCAAAATAAAATGTTTCTATTCGCAGCAAAATAAAATGTTTCCAATCGCAGCAAAAGAAAATGTTTCCAATCGCAGCAAAATAAAATGTTTCCAATCGCAGCAAAATAAAATGTTTCCAATCGCAGCAAAATAAAAAGTTTCCAATCGCAGCAAAATAAAATGTTTCCAATCGCAGCAAAATAAAATGTTTCCAATCGCAGCAAAATAACATGTTTCCAATCGCAGCAAAATAAAATGTAAAATGTTTCTAATCGCAGCAAAAGAAAATGTTTCCAATCGCAGCAAAATAAAATGTTTCCAATCGCAGCAAAATAAAATGTTTCCAATCGCTGCAAAATAAAATGTTTCCAATCGCAGCAAAATAAAATGTTTCCAATCGCAGCAAAATAAAATGTTTCCAATCGCAGGAAAATAAAATGTTTCCAATCGCAGCAAAATAAAATGTTTCCAATCGCAGCAAAATATAATGTTTCCAATCGCAGCAAAACAAAATGTTTCCAATCGCAGCAAAATAAAATGTTTCCAATTGCAGCAAAAGAAAATGTTTCCAATCGCAGCAAAACAAAATGTTTCCAATCGCAGCAAAACAGAATGTAAAATGTTTCCAATCGCAGCAAAACAGAATGTAAAATGTTTCCAATCGCAGCAAAATATAATGTTTCCAATCGCAGCAAAATAAAATGTTTCCAATCGCAGCAAAATAAAATGTTTCCAATCGCAGCAAAATAAAATGTTTCCAATCGCAGCAAAATAAAATGTTTCCAATCGCAGCATAATAAAATGTTTCCAATCGCAGCAAAACAAAATGTTTCCAATCGCAGCAAAATAAAATGTTTTTGCAATCGCAGCAAAATAAAATGTTTCCAATCGCAGCAAAACAAAATGTTTCCAATCGCAGCAAAATAAAATGTTTCCAATCGCAGCAAAATAAAATGTTTCCAATCGCAGCAAAATAAAATGTTTCCAATCGCAGCAAAATAAAATGTTTCCAATCGCAGCAAAATAAAATGTTTCCAATCGCAGCATAATAAAATGTTTCCAATCGCAGCAAAACAAAATGTTTCCAATCGCAGCAAAATAAAATGTTTTTGCAATCGCAGCAAAATAAAATGTTTCCAATCGCAGCAAAACAAAATGTTTCCAATCGCAGCAAAATAAAATGTTTCCAATCGCAGCAAAATAAAATGTTTCCAATCGCAGCAAAATAAAATGTTTCCAATCGCAGCAAAATAAAATGTTTCCAATCGCAGCATAATAAAATGTTTCCAATCGCAGCAAAACAAAATGTTTCCAATCGCAGCAAAATAAAATGTTTTTGCAATCGCAGCAAAATAAAATGTTTCCAATCGCAGCAAAACAAAATGTTTCCAATCGCAGCAAAATAAAATGTTTCCAATCGCAGCAAAATAAAATGTTTCCAATCGCAGCAAAATAAAATGTTTCCAATCGCAGCAAAATAAAATGTTTCCAATCGCAGCAAAATAAAATGTTTCCAATCGCAGCATAATAAAATGTTTCCAATCGCAGCAAAACAAAATGTTTCCAATCGCAGCAAAATAAAATGTTTTTGCAATCGCAGCAAAATAAAATGTTTCCAATCGCAGCAAAACAAAATGTTTCCAATCGCAGCAAAATAAAATGTTTCCAATCGCAGCAAAATAAAATGTTTCCAATCGTAGCAAAATAAAATGTTTCCAATCGCAGCAAAAGAAAATGTTTCCAATCGCAGCAAAACAAAATGTTTCCAATCGCAGCAAAATAAAATGTTTCCAATCGCAGCAAAATAAAATGTTTCCAATCGCAGCAAAAGAAAATGTTTCCAATCGCAGCAAAATAAAATGTTTCCAATCGCAGCAAAGTAAAATGTTTCCAATCGCAGCAAAATAAAATGTTTCCAATCGCAGCAAAATAAAATGTTTCCAATCGCAGCAAAATAAAATGTTTCCAATCGCAGCAAAATAAAATGTTTCCAATCGCAGCAAAATAAAATGTTTCCAATCGCAGCAAAATAAAATGTTTCCAATCGCAGCATAATAAAATGTTTCCAATCGCAGCAAAACAAAATGTTTCCAATCGCAGCAAAATAAAATGTTTTTGCAATCGCAGCAAAATAAAATGTTTCCAATCGCAGCAAAATAAAATGTTTCCAATCGCAGCAAAAGAAAATGTTTCCAATCGCAGCAAAATAAAATGTTTCCAATCGCAGCAAAGTAAAATGTTTCCAATCGCAGCAAAATAAAATGTTTCCAATCGCAGCAAAATAAAATGTTTCCAATCGCAGCAAAATAAAATGTTTCCAATCGCAGCAAAATAAAATGTTTCCAATCGCAGCAAAATAAAATGTTTCCAATCGCAGCAAAACAAAATGTTACCAATCGCAGCAAAATAAATTGTTTCCAATCGCAGCAAAATAAAATGTTTCCAATCGCAGCAAAATAAAATGTTTCCAATCGCAGCAAAATAAAATGTTTCCGATAGCAGCAAAAGAAAATGTTTCCAATCGCAGCAAAACAAAATGTTTCCAATCGCAGCAAAATAAAATGTTTCCAATCGCAGCAAAATAAAATGTTTCCATTCGCAGCAAAATAAAATGTTTCCAATCGCAGCAAAAGAAATTGTTTCCAATCGCAGCAAAATAAAATGTTTCCAATCGCAGCAAAATAAAATGTTTCCAATCGCAGCAAAATAAAAAGTTTCCAATCGCAGCAAAATAAAATGTTTCCAATCGCAGCAAAACAAAATGTTTCCAATCGCAGCAAAATAAAATGTTTCCAATCGCAGCAAAATAAAATGTTTTCAATCGCAGCAAAATAAAATGTTTCCAATCGCAGCAAAAGAAAATGTTTCCATTCGCAGCAAAATAAAATGTTTTCAATCGCAGCAAAATAAAATGTTTCCAATCGCAGCAAAATAAATTGTTTCCAATCGCAGCAAAATAAAATGTTTCCAATCGCAGCAAAATAAAAAGTATCCAATCGCAGCAAAATAAAATGTTTCCAATCGCAGCAAAACAAAATGTTTCCAATCGCAGCAAAATAAAATGTTTCCAATCGCAGCAAAATAAAATGTTTCCAATCGCAGCAAAAGAAAATGTTTCCAATCGCAGCAAAATAAAATGTTTCCAATTGCAGCAAAGTAAAATGTTTCCAATCGCAGCAAAATAAAATGTTTCCAATCGCAGCAAAATAAAATGTTTCCAATCGCAGCAAAATAAAATGTTTCCAATCGCAGCAAAAAAAAATGTTTCCAATCGCAGCAAAATAAAATGTTTCCAATCGCAGCAAAATAAAATGTTTCCAATCGCAGCAAAATAAAATGTTTCCAATCGCAGCAAAACAAAATGTTTCCAATCGCAGCAAAATAAAATGTTTCCAATCGCAGCAAAATAAAATGTTTCCAATCGCGGCAAAATAAAATGTTTCCAATCGCAGCAAAATAAAATGTTTCCAATCGCAGCAAAACAAAATGTTTCCAATCGCAGCAAAATAAAATGTTTCCAATCGCAGCAAAATAAAATGTTTCCAATCGCGGCAAAATAAAATGTTTCCAATCGCAGCAAAAGAAAATGTTTCCAATCGCAGCAAAACAAAATGTTTCCAATCGCAGCAAAATAAAATGTTTCCAATCGCAGCAAAATAAAATGTTTCTATTCGCAGCAAAATAAAATGTTTCCAATCGCAGCAAAAGAAAATGTTTCCAATCGCAGCAAAATAAAATGTTTCCAATCGCAGCAAAATAAAATGTTTCCAATCGCAGCAAAATAAAAAGTTTCCAATCGCAGCAAAATAAAATGTTTCCAATCGCAGCAAAATAAAATGTTTCCAATCGCAGCAAAATAAAATGTTTCCAATCGCAGCAAAATAAAATGTTTCCAATCGCAGCAAAATAAAATGTTTCCAATCGCAGCAAAATAAAATGTTTCCAATCGCAGCAAAATAAAATGTTTCCAATAGCAGCAAAAGAAAATGTTTCCAATCGCAGCAAAACAAAATGTTTCCAATCGCAGCAAAATAAAATGTTTCCAATCGCAGCAAAATAAAATGTTTCCATTCGCAGCAAAATAAAATGTTTCCAATCGCAGCAAAAGAAATTGTTTCCAATCGCAGCAAAATAAAATGTTTCCAATCGCAGCAAAATAAAATGTTTCCAATCGCAGCAAAATAAAAAGTTTCCAATCGCAGCAAAATAAAATGTTTCCAATCGCAGCAAAACAAAATGTTTCCAATCGCAGCAAAATAAAATGTTTCCAATCGCAGCAAAATAAAATGTTTTCAATCGCAGCAAAATAAAATGTTTCCAATCGCAGCAAAAGAAAATGTTTCCATTCGCAGCAAAATAAAATGTTTTCAATCGCAGCAAAATAAAATGTTTCCAATCGCAGCAAAATAAATTGTTTCCAATCGCAGCAAAATAAAATGTTTCCAATCGCAGCAAAATAAAATGTTTCCAATCGCAGCAAAATAAAATGTTTCTATTCGCAGCAAAATAAAATGTTTCCAATCGCAGCAAAATAAAATGTTTCCAATCGCAGCAAAAGAAAATGTTTCCAATCGCAGCAAAAGAAAATGTTTCCAATCGCAGCAAAATAAAATGTTTCCAATCGCAGCAAAATAAAATGTTTCCAATCGCAGCAAAATAAAATGTTTCCAATCGCAGCAAAATAAAATGTTTCCAATCGCAGCAAAATAAATAAAATGTTTTCAATCGCAGCAAAATAAAATGTTTCCAATCGCAGCAAAAGAAAATGTTTCCATTCGCAGCAAAATAAAATGTTTTCAATCGCAGCAAAATAAAATGTTTCCAATCGCAGCAAAATAAATTGTTTCCAATCGCAGCAAAATAAAATGTTTCCAATCGCAGCAAAATAAAAAGTATCCAATCGCAGCAAAATAAAATGTTTCCAATCGCAGCAAAACAAAATGTTTCCAATCGCAGCAAAAAAAAATGTTTCCAATCGCAGCAAAATAAAATGTTTCCAATCGCAGCAAAATAAAATGTTTCCAATCGCAGCAAAATAAAATGTTTCCAATCGCAGCAAAATAAAATGTTTCCAATCGCAGCAAAACAAAATGTTTCCAATCGCAGCAAAATAAAATGTTTCCAATCGCAGCAAAATAAAATGTTTCCAATCGCGGCAAAATAAAATGTTTCCAATCGCAGCAAAATAAAATGTTTCCAATCGCGGCAAAATAAAATGTTTCCAATCGCAGCAAAAGAAAATGTTTCCAATCGCAGCAAAACAAAATGTTTCCAATCGCAGCAAAATAAAATGTTTCCAATCGCAGCAAAATAAAATGTTTCCAATCGCAGCAAAATAAAATGTTTCCAATCGCAGCAAAATAAAATGTTTCCAATCGCAGCAAAATAAAATGTTTCCAATCGCAGCAAAATAAAATGTTTCCAATCGCAGCAAAATAAAATGTTTCCAATCGTAGCAAAATAAAATGTTTCCAATTGCAGCAAAATAAAATGTTTCCAATCGCAGCAAAATATAATGTTTCCAATCGCAGCAAAATAAAATGTTTCCAATCGCAGCAAAATAAAATGTTTCCAATCGCAGCAAAATAAAATGTTTCCAATCGCAGCAAAACAAAATGTTTCCAATCGCAGCAAAATAAAATGTTTCCAATCGCAGCAAAATAAAATGTTTCCAATTGCAGCAAAATAAAATGTTTCCAATCGCAGCAAAATATAATGTTTCCAATCGCAGCAAAATAAAATGTTTCCAATCGCAGCAAAATAAAATGTTTCCAATCGCAGCAAAAGAAAATGTTTCCAATCGCAGCAAAACAAAATGTTTCCAATCGCAGCAAAATAAAATGTTTCCAATCGCAGCAAAATAAATTGTTTCCATTCGCAGCAAAATAAAATGTTTCCAATCGCAGCAAAAGAAAATGTTTCCAATCGCAGCAAAATAAAATGTTTCCAATCGCAGCAAAATAAAATGTTTCCAATCGCAGCAAAATAAAATGTTTCCAATCGCAGCAAAAGAAAATGTTTCCAATCGCAGCAAAATAAAATGTTTCCAATCGCAGCAAAATAAAATGTTTCCAATCGCAGCAAAATAAAATGTTTCCAATCGCAGCAAAATAAAATGTTTCCAATCGCAGCAAAATAAATAAAATGTTTTCAATCGCAGCAAAATAAAATGTTTCCAATCGCAGCAAAAGAAAATGTTTCCATTCGCAGCAAAATAAAATGTTTTCAATCGCAGCAAAATAAAATGTTTCCAATCGCAGCAAAATAAATTGTTTCCAATCGCAGCAAAATAAAATGTTTCCAATCGCAGCAAAATAAAAAGTATCCAATCGCAGCAAAATAAAATGTTTCCAATCGCAGCAAAATAAAATGTTTCCAATCGCAGCAAAACAAAATGTTTCCAATCGCAGCAAAAAAAAATGTTTCCAATCGCAGCAAAATAAAATGTTTCCAATCGCAGCAAAATAAAATGTTTCCAATCGCAGCAAAATAAAATGTTTCCAATCGCAGCAAAATAAAATGTTTCCAATCGCAGCAAAACAAAATGTTTCCAATCGCAGCAAAATAAAATGTTTCCAATCGCAGCAAAATAAAATGTTTCCAATCGCGGCAAAATAAAATGTTTCCAATCGCAGCAAAAGAAAATGTTTCCAATCGCAGCAAAATAAAATGTTTCCAATCGCAGCAAAATAAAATGTTTCCAATCGCAGCAAAATAAAATGTTTCCAATCGCAGCAAAATAAAATGTTTCCAATCGCAGCAAAATAAAATGTTTCCAATCGCAGGAAAATAAAATGTTTCCAATCGCAGCAAAATGAAAAGTTTCCAATCGCAGCAAAATATAATGTTTCCAATCGCAGCAAAACAAAATGTTTCCAATCGCAGCAAAATAAAATGTTTTTGCAATCGCAGCAAAATAAAATGTTTCCAATCGCAGCAAAAGAAAATGTTTCCAATCGCAGCAAAACAAAATGTTTCCAATCGCAGCAAAATAAAATGTTTCCAATCGCAGCAAAATAAAATGTTTCCAATCGCGGCAAAATAAAATGTTTCCAATCGCAGCAAAAGAAAATGTTTCCAATCGCAGCAAAATAAAATGTTTCCAATCGCAGCAAAATAAAATGTTTCCAATCGCAGCAAAATAAAATGTTTCCAATCGCGGCAAAATAAAATGTTTCCAATCGCAGCAAAATAAAATGTTTCCAATCGCAGGAAAATAAAATGTTTCCAATCGCAGCAAAATGAAAAGTTTCCAATCGCAGCAAAATATAATGTTTCCAATCGCAGCAAAACAAAATGTTTCCAATCGCAGCAAAATAAAATGTTTTTGCAATCGCAGCAAAATAAAATGTTTCCAATCGCAGCAAAAGAAAATGTTTCCAATCGCAGCAAAACAAAATGTTTCCAATCGCAGCAAAATAAAATGTTTCCAATCGCAGCAAAATAAAATGTTTCCAATCGCAGCAAATTGGAAACATTTTGTTTTGCTGCGATTGGAAACATTTTATTTTGCTGCGATTGGAAACATTTTATTTTGCTGCGATTGGAAACATTTTATTTTGCTGCGATTGAAAACATTTTATTTTGCTGCGATTGGAAACATTTTATTTTGCTGCGATTGGAAACATTTTATTTTGCTGCAATTGGAAACATTTTACTTTGCTGCGATTGGAAACATTTTATTTTGCTGCGATTGGAAACATTTTCTTTTGCTGCGATTAGAAACATTTTACATTTTGTTTTGCTGCGATTGGAAACATTTTGTTTTGCTGCGATTGGAAACATTTTCTTTTGCTGCAATTGGAAACATTTTATTTTGCTGCGATTGGAAACATTTTATTTTGCTGCGATTGGAAACATTTTCTTTTGCTGCGATTAGAAACATTTTACATTTTGTTTTGCTGCGATTGGAAACATTTTGTTTTGCTGCGATTGGAAACATTTTCTTTTGCTGCAATTGGAAACATTTTATTTTGCTGCGATTGGAAACATTTTATTTTGCTGCGATTGGAAACATTTTATTTTGCTGCGATTGGAAACATTTTGTTTTGCTGCGTTTGGAAACATTTTATTTTGCTGCGATTGGAAACATTTTCTTTTGCTGCGATTAGAAACATTTTACATTTTGTTTTGCTGCGATTGGAAACATTATATTTTGCTGCGATTGGAAACATTTTCTTTTGCTGCGATTGGAAACATTTTATTTTGCTGCGAATGGAAACATTTTATTTTGCTGCGATTGGAAACATTTTATTTTGCTGCGATTGGAAACATTTTATTTTGCTGCGATTGGAAACATTTTCTTTTGCTGCGATTGGAAACATTTTATTTTGCTGCGATTGGAAACATTTTATTTTGCTGCGATTGGAAACATTTTATTTTGCTGCGATTGGAAACATTTTCTTTTGCTGCGATTGGAAACATTTTATTTTGCTGCGAATGGAAACAATTTATTTTGCTGCGATTGGAAACATTTTATTTTGCTGCGATTGGAAACATTTTGTTTTGCTGCGATTGGAAACATTTTCTTTTGCTGCGATTGGAAACATTTTATTTTGCTGCGATTGGAAACATTTTATTTTGCTGCGAATCGAAACAATTTATTTTGCTGCGATTGGAAACATTTTATTTTGCTGCGATTGGAAACATTTTGTTTTGCTGCGATTGGAAACATTTTCTTTTGCTGCGATTGGAAACATTTTATTTTGCTGCGATTGGAAACATTTTATTTTGCTGCGATTGGAAACATTATATTTTGCTGCGATTGGAAACATTTTATTTTGCTGCAATTGGAAACATTTTATTTTGCTGCGATTGGAAACATTTTATTTTGCTGCGATTGGAAACATTTTGTTTTGCTGCGATTGGAAACATTTTATTTTGCTGCGATTGGAAACATTTTATTTTGCTGCGATTGGAAACATTTTATTTTGCTGCGATTGGAAACATTATATTTTGCTGCGATTGGAAACATTTTATTTTGCTGCAATTGGAAACATTTTATTTTGCTGCGATTGGAAACATTTTGTTTTGCTGCGATTGGAAACATTTTATTTTGCTACGATTGGAAACATTTTATTTTGCTGCGATTGGAAACATTTTATTTTGCTGCGATTGGAAACATTTTATTTTGCTGCGATTGGAAACATTTTATTTTGCTGCGATTGGAAACATTTTATTTTGCTGCGATTGGAAACATTTTATTTTGCTGCGATTGGAAACATTTTCTTTTGCTGCGATTGGAAACATTTTATTTTGCCGCGATTGGAAACATTTTATTTTGCTGCGATTGGAAACATTTTATTTTGCTGCGATTGGAAACATTTTGTTTTGCTGCGATTGGAAACATTTTATTTTGCTGCGATTGGAAACATTTTATTTTGCTGCGATTGGAAACATTTTATTTTGCTGCGATTGGAAACATTTTATTTTGCTGCGATTGGAAACATTTTTTTTTGCTGCGATTGGAAACATTTTGTTTTGCTGCGATTGGAAACATTTTATTTTGCTGCGATTGGAAACATTTTATTTTGCTGCGATTGGATACTTTTTATTTTGCTGCGATTGGAAACATTTTATTTTGCTGCGATTGGAAACAATTTATTTTGCTGCGATTGGAAACATTTTATTTTGCTGCGATTGAAAACATTTTATTTTGCTGCGAATGGAAACATTTTCTTTTGCTGCGATTGGAAACATTTTATTTTGCTGCGATTGAAAACATTTTATTTATTTTGCTGCGATTGGAAACATTTTATTTTGCTGCGATTGGAAACATTTTATTTTGCTGCGATTGGAAACATTTTATTTTGCTGCGATTGGAAACATTTTATTTTGCTGCGATTGGAAACATTTTCTTTTGCTGCGATTGGAAACATTTTATTTTGCTGCGATTGGAAACATTTTATTTTGCTGCGATTGGAAACATTTTATTTTGCTGCGATTGGAAACATTTTCTTTTGCTGCGATTGGAAACATTTTATTTTGCTGCGAATGGAAACAATTTATTTTGCTGCGATTGGAAACATTTTATTTTGCTGCGATTGGAAACATTTTGTTTTGCTGCGATTGGAAACATTTTCTTTTGCTGCGATTGGAAACATTTTATTTTGCTGCGATTGGAAACATTTTATTTTGCTGCGATTGGAAACATTATATTTTGCTGCGATTGGAAACATTTTATTTTGCTGCAATTGGAAACATTTTATTTTGCTGCGATTGGAAACATTTTATTTTGCTGCGATTGGAAACATTTTGTTTTGCTGCGATTGGAAACATTTTATTTTGCTGCGATTGGAAACATTTTATTTTGCTGCGATTGGAAACATTTTATTTTGCTGCGATTGGAAACATTATATTTTGCTGCGATTGGAAACATTTTATTTTGCTGCAATTGGAAACATTTTATTTTGCTACGATTGGAAACATTTTATTTTGCTGCGATTGGAAACATTTTATTTTGCTGCGATTGGAAACATTTTATTTTGCTGCGATTGGAAACATTTTATTTTGCTGCGATTGGAAACATTTTATTTTGCTGCGATTGGAAACATTTTATTTTGCTGCGATTGGAAACATTTTATTTTGCTGCGATTGGAAACATTTTGTTTTGCTGCGATTGGAAACATTTTCTTTTGCTGCGATTGGAAACATTTTATTTTGCCGCGATTGGAAACATTTTATTTTGCTGCGATTGGAAACATTTTATTTTGCTGCGATTGGAAACATTTTGTTTTGCTGCGATTGGAAACATTTTATTTTGCTGCGATTGGAAACATTTTATTTTGCTGCGATTGGAAACATTTTATTTTGCTGCGATTGGAAACATTTTATTTTGCTGCGATTGGAAACATTTTTTTTTGCTGCGATTGGAAACATTTTGTTTTGCTGCGATTGGAAACATTTTATTTTGCTGCGATTGGATACTTTTTATTTTGCTGCGATTGGAAACATTTTATTTTGCTGCGATTGGAAACAATTTATTTTGCTGCGATTGGAAACATTTTATTTTGCTGCGATTGAAAACATTTTATTTTGCTGCGAATGGAAACATTTTCTTTTGCTGCGATTGGAAACATTTTATTTTGCTGCGATTGAAAACATTTTATTTATTTTGCTGCGATTGGAAACATTTTATTTTGCTGCGATTGGAAACATTTTATTTTGCTGCGATTGGAAACATTTTATTTTGCTGCGATTGGAAACATTTTATTTTGCTGCGATTGGAAACATTTTCTTTTGCTGCGATTGGAAACATTTTCTTTTGCTGCGATTGGAAACATTTTATTTTGCTGCGATTGGAAACATTTTATTTTGCTGCGAATAGAAACATTTTATTTTGCTGCGATTGGAAACATTTTATTTTGCTGCGATTGGAAACATTTTATTTTGCTGCGATTGGAAACAATTTATTTTGCTGCGATTGGAAACATTTTATTTTGCTGCGATTGAAAACATTTTATTTTGCTGCGAATGGAAACATTTTCTTTTGCTGCGATTGGAAACATTTTATTTTGCTGCGATTGAAAACATTTTATTTTGCTGCGATTGGAAACATTTTATTTTGCTGCGATTGGAAACATTTTGTTTTGCTGCGATTGGAAACATTTTATTTTGCTGCGATTGGAAACTTTTTATTTTGCTGCGATTGGAAACATTTTATTTTGCTGCGATTGGAAACATTTTATTTTGCTGCGATTGGAAACAATTTCTTTTGCTGCGATTGGAAACATTTTATTTTGCTGCGAATGGAAACATTTTATTTTGCTGCGATTGGAAACATTTTATTTTGCTGCGATTGGAAACATTTTGTTTTGCTGCGATTGGAAACATTTTCTTTTGCTGCTATTGGAAACATTTTATTTTGCTGCGATTGGAAACATTTTATTTTGCTGCGATTGGAAACATTTTATTTTGCTGCGATTGGAAACAATTTATTTTGCTGCGATTGGTAACATTTTGTTTTGCTGCGATTGGAAACATTTTATTTTGCTGCGATTGGAAACATTTTATTTTGCTGCGATTGGAAACATTTTATTTTGCTGCGATTGGAAACATTTTATTTTGCTGCGATTGGAAACATTTTATTTTGCTGCGATTGGAAACTTTTTATTTTGCTGCGATTGGAAACATTTTATTTTGCTGCGATTGGAAACATTTTATTTTGCTGCGATTGGAAACATTTTCTTTTGCTGCGATTGGAAACATTTTATTTTGCTGCGAATAGAAACATTTTATTTTGCTGCGATTGGAAACATTTTATTTTGCTGCGATTGGAAACATTTTGTTTTGCTGCGATTGGAAACATTTTCTTTTGCTGCGATTGGAAACATTTTATTTTGCCGCGATTGGAAACATTTTATTTTGCTGCGATTGGAAACATTTTATTTTGCTGCGATTGGAAACATTTTGTTTTGCTGCGATTGGAAACATTTTATTTTGCTGCGATTGGAAACATTTTATTTTGCCGCGATTGGAAACATTTTATTTTGCTGCGATTGGAAACATTTTATTTTGCTGCGATTGGAAACATTTTGTTTTGCTGCGATTGGAAACATTTTATTTTGCTGCGATTGGAAACATTTTATTTTGCTGCGATTGGAAACATTTTATTTTGCTGCGATTGGAAACATTTTTTTTTGCTGCGATTGGAAACATTTTATTTTGCTGCGATTGGAAACATTTTATTTTGCTGCGATTGGAAACATTTTATTTTGCTGCGATTGGAAACATTTTACTTTGCTGCAATTGGAAACATTTTATTTTGCTGCGATTGGAAACATTTTCTTTTGCTGCGATTGGAAACATTTTATTTTGCTGCGATTGGAAACATTTTATTTTGCTGCGATTGGAAACATTTTGTTTTGCTGCGATTGGAAACATTTTATTTTGCTGCGATTGGATACTTTTTATTTTGCTGCGATTGGAAACATTTTATTTTGCTGCGATTGGAAACAATTTATTTTGCTGCGATTGGAAACATTTTATTTTGCTGCGATTGAAAACATTTTATTTTGCTGCGAATGGAAACATTTTCTTTTGCTGCGATTGGAAACATTTTATTTTGCTGCGATTGAAAACATTTTATTTTGCTGCGATTGGAAACATTTTATTTTGCTGCGATTGGAAACATTTTGTTTTGCTGCGATTGGAAACATTTTATTTTGCTGCGATTGGAAACTTTTTATTTTGCTGCGATTGGAAACATTTTATTTTGCTGCGATTGGAAACATTTTATTTTGCTGCGATTGGAAACAATTTCTTTTGCTGCGATTGGAAACATTTTATTTTGCTGCGAATGGAAACATTTTATTTTGCTGCGATTGGAAACATTTTATTTTGCTGCGATTGGAAACATTTTGTTTTGCTGCGATTGGAAACATTTTCTTTTGCTGCTATCGGAAACATTTTATTTTGCTGCGATTGGAAACATTTTATTTTGCTGCGATTGGAAACATTTTATTTTGCTGCGATTGGAAACAATTTATTTTGCTGCGATTGGTAACATTTTGTTTTGCTGCGATTGGAAACATTTTATTTTGCTGCGATTGGAAACATTTTATTTTGCTGCGATTGGAAACATTTTATTTTGCTGCGATTGGAAACATTTTATTTTGCTGCGATTGGAAACATTTTATTTTGCTGCGATTGGAAACATTTTACTTTGCTGCGATTGGAAACATTTTATTTTGCTGCGATTGGAAACATTTTCTTTTGCTGCGATTGGAAACATTTTATTTTGCTGCGATTGGAAACATTTTATTTTGCTGCGATTGCAAAAACATTTTATTTTGCTGCGATTGGAAACATTTTGTTTTGCTGCGATTGGAAACATTTTATTATGCTGCGATTGGAAACATTTTATTTTGCTGCGATTGGAAACATTTTATTTTGCTGCGATTGGAAACATTTTATTTTGCTGCGATTGGAAACATTTTATTTTGCTGCGATTGGAAACATTTTATTTTGCTGCGATTGGAAACATTTTATTTTGCTGCGATTGGAAACATTTTACTTTGCTGCGATTGGAAACATTTTATTTTGCTGCGATTGGAAACATTTTCTTTTGCTGCGATTGGAAACATTTTATTTTGCTGCGATTGGAAACATTTTATTTTGCTGCGATTGGAAACATTTTGTTTTGCTGCGATTGGAAACATTTTCTTTTGCTGCGATTGGAAACATTTTATTTTGCTACGATTGGAAACATTTTATTTTGCTGCGATTGGAAACATTTTATTTTGCTGCGATTGGAAACATTTTGTTTTGCTGCGATTGGAAACATTTTATTTTGCTGCGATTGCAAAAACATTTTATTTTGCTGCGATTGGAAACATTTTGTTTTGCTGCGATTGGAAACATTTTATTATGCTGCGATTGGAAACATTTTATTTTGCTGCGATTGGAAACATTTTATTTTGCTGCGATTGGAAACATTTTATTTTGCTGCGATTGGAAACATTTTATTTTGCTGCGATTGGAAACATTTTATTTTGCTGCGATTGGAAACATTTTGTTTTGCTGCGATTGGAAACATTTTATTTTGCTGCGATTGCAAAAACATTTTATTTTGCTGCGATTGGAAACATTTTGTTTTGCTGCGATTGGAAACATTTTATTATGCTGCGATTGGAAACATTTTATTTTGCTGCGATTGGAAACATTTTATTTTGCTGCGATTGGAAACATTTTATTTTGCTGCGATTGGAAACATTTTATTTTGCTGCGATTGGAAACATTTTGTTTTGCTGCGATTGGAAACATTTTATTTTGCTGCGATTGCAAAAACATTTTATTTTGCTGCGATTGGAAACATTTTGTTTTGCTGCGATTGGAAACATTTTATTATGCTGCGATTGGAAACATTTTATTTTGCTGCGATTGGAAACATTTTATTTTGCTGCGATTGGAAACATTTTATTTTGCTGCGATTGGAAACATTTTATTTTGCTGCGATTGGAAACATTTTATTTTGCTGCGATTGGAAACATTTTGTTTTGCTGCGATTGGAAACATTTTATTTTGCTGCGATTGCAAAAACATTTTATTTTGCTGCGATTGGAAACATTTTGTTTTGCTGCGATTGGAAACATTTTATTATGCTGCGATTGGAAACATTTTATTTTGCTGCGATTGGAAACATTTTATTTTGCTGCGATTGGAAACATTTTATTTTGCTGCGATTGGAAACATTTTATTTTGCTGCGATTGGAAACATTATATTTTGCTGCGATTGGAAACATTTTACATTCTGTTTTGCTGCGATTGGAAACATTTTACATTCTGTTTTGCTGCGATTGGAAACATTTTGTTTTGCTGCGATTGGAAACATTTTCTTTTGCTGCAATTGGAAACATTTTATTTTGCTGCGATTGGAAACATTTTGTTTTGCTGCGATTGGAAACATTATATTTTGCTGCGATTGGAAACATTTTATTTTGCTGCGATTGGAAACATTTTATTTTCCTGCGATTGGAAACATTTTATTTTGCTGCGATTGGAAACATTTTATTTTGCTGCGATTGGAAACATTTTATTTTGCAGCGATTGGAAACATTTTATTTTGCTGCGATTGGAAACATTTTATTTTGCTGCGATTGGAAACATTTTCTTTTGCTGCGATTAGAAACATTTTACATTTTATTTTGCTGCGATTGGAAACATGTTATTTTGCTGCGATTGGAAACATTTTATTTTGCTGCGATTGGAAACTTTTTATTTTGCTGCGATTGGAAACATTTTATTTTGCTGCGATTGGAAACATTTTATTTTGCTGCGATTGGAAACATTTTCTTTTGCTGCGATTGGAAACATTTTATTTTGCTGCGAATAGAAACATTTTATTTTGCTGCGATTGGAAACATTTTATTTTGCTGCGATTGGAAACATTTTGTTTTGCTGCGATTGGAAACATTTTCTTTTGCTGCGATTGGAAACATTTTATTTTGCCGCGATTGGAAACATTTTATTTTGCTGCGATTGGAAACATTTTATTTTGCTGCGATTGGAAACATTTTGTTTTGCTGCGATTGGAAACATTTTATTTTGCTGCGATTGGAAACATTTTATTTTGCTGCGATTGGAAACATTTTATTTTGCTGCGATTGGAAACATTTTTTTTTGCTGCGATTGGAAACATTTTATTTTGCTGCGATTGGAAACATTTTATTTTGCTGCGATTGGAAACATTTTATTTTGCTGCGATTGGAAACATTTTACTTTGCTGCAATTGGAAACATTTTATTTTGCTGCGATTGGAAACATTTTCTTTTGCTGCGATTGGAAACATTTTATTTTGCTGCGATTGGAAACATTTTATTTTGCTGCGATTGGAAACATTTTGTTTTGCTGCGATTGGAAACATTTTATTTTGCTGCGATTGGATACTTTTTATTTTGCTGCGATTGGAAACATTTTATTTTGCTGCGATTGGAAACAATTTATTTTGCTGCGATTGGAAACATTTTATTTTGCTGCGATTGAAAACATTTTATTTTGCTGCGAATGGAAACATTTTCTTTTGCTGCGATTGGAAACATTTTATTTTGCTGCGATTGAAAACATTTTATTTTGCTGCGATTGGAAACATTTTATTTTGCTGCGATTGGAAACATTTTGTTTTGCTGCGATTGGAAACATTTTATTTTGCTGCGATTGGAAACTTTTTATTTTGCTGCGATTGGAAACATTTTATTTTGCTGCGATTGGAAACATTTTATTTTGCTGCGATTGGAAACAATTTCTTTTGCTGCGATTGGAAACATTTTATTTTGCTGCGAATGGAAACATTTTATTTTGCTGCGATTGGAAACATTTTATTTTGCTGCGATTGGAAACATTTTGTTTTGCTGCGATTGGAAACATTTTCTTTTGCTGCTATTGGAAACATTTTATTTTGCTGCGATTGGAAACATTTTATTTTGCTGCGATTGGAAACATTTTATTTTGCTGCGATTGGAAACATTTTATTTTGCTGCGATTGGAAACATTTTATTTTGCTGCGATTGGAAACATTTTACTTTGCTGCAATTGGAAACATTTTATTTTGCTGCGATTGGAAACATTTTCTTTTGCTGCGATTGGAAACATTTTATTTTGCTGCGATTGGAAACATTTTATTTTGCTGCGATTGGAAACATTTTGTTTTGCTGCGATTGGAAACATTTTATTTTGCTGCGATTGGATACTTTTTATTTTGCTGCGATTGGAAACATTTTATTTTGCTGCGATTGGAAACAATTTATTTTGCTGCGATTGGAAACATTTTATTTTGCTGCGATTGAAAACATTTTATTTTGCTGCGAATGGAAACATTTTCTTTTGCTGCGATTGGAAACATTTTATTTTGCTGCGATTGAAAACATTTTATTTTGCTGCGATTGGAAACATTTTATTTTGCTGCGATTGGAAACATTTTGTTTTGCTGCGATTGGAAACATTTTATTTTGCTGCGATTGGAAACTTTTTATTTTGCTGCGATTGGAAACATTTTATTTTGCTGCGATTGGAAACATTTTATTTTGCTGCGAATGGAAACATTTTATTTTGCTGCGATTGGAAACATTTTATTTTGCTGCGATTGGAAACATTTTGTTTTGCTGCGATTGGAAACATTTTCTTTTGCTGCTATTGGAAACATTTTATTTTGCTGCGATTGGAAACATTTTATTTTGCTGCGATTGGAAACATTTTATTTTGCTGCGATTGGAAACAATTTATTTTGCTGCGATTGGTAACATTTTGTTTTGCTGCGATTGGAAACATTTTATTTTGCTGCGATTGGAAACATTTTATTTTGCTGCGATTGGAAACATTTTATTTTGCTGCGATTGGAAACATTTTATTTTGCTGCGATTGGAAACATTTTATTTTGCTGCGATTGGAAACATTTTACTTTGCTGCGATTGGAAACATTTTATTTTGCTGCGATTGGAAACATTTTATTTTGCTGCGATTGGAAACATTTTACTTTGCTGCGATTGGAAACATTTTATTTTGCTGCGATTGGAAACATTTTATTTTGCTGCGATTGGAAACATTTTACTTTGCTGCAATTGGAAACATTTTATTTTGCTGCGATTGGAAACATTTTCTTTTGCTGCGATTGGAAACATTTTATTTTGCTGCGATTGGAAACATTTTATTTTGCTGCGATTGGAAACATTTTGTTTTGCTGCGATTGGAAACATTTTATTTTGCTGCGATTGGATACTTTTTATTTTGCTGCGATTGGAAACATTTTATTTTGCTGCGATTGGAAACAATTTATTTTGCTGCGATTGGAAACATTTTATTTTGCTGCGATTGAAAACATTTTATTTTGCTGCGAATGGAAACATTTTCTTTTGCTGCGATTGGAAACATTTTATTTTGCTGCGATTGAAAACATTTTATTTTGCTGCGATTGGAAACATTTTATTTTGCTGCGATTGGAAACATTTTATTTTGCTGCGAATGGAAACATTTTATTTTGCTGCGATTGGAAACATTTTATTTTGCTGCGATTGGAAACATTTTGTTTTGCTGCGATTGGAAACATTTTCTTTTGCTGCTATTGGAAACATTTTATTTTGCTGCGATTGGAAACATTTTATTTTGCTGCGATTGGAAACATTTTATTTTGCTGCGATTGGAAACAATTTATTTTGCTGCGATTGGTAACATTTTGTTTTGCTGCGATTGGAAACATTTTATTTTGCTGCGATTGGAAACATTTTATTTTGCTGCGATTGGAAACATTTTATTTTGCTGCGATTGGAAACATTTTATTTTGCTGCGATTGGAAACATTTTATTTTGCTGCGATTGGAAACATTTTACTTTGCTGCGATTGGAAACATTTTATTTTGCTGCGATTGGAAACATTTTCTTTTGCTGCGATTGGAAACATTTTATTTTGCTGCGATTGGAAACATTTTGTTTTGCTGCGATTGGAAACATTTTATTTTGCTGCGATTGGAAACATTTTATTTTGCTGCGATTGGAAACATTTTATTTTGCTGCGATGGGAAACATTTTATTTTGCTGCGATTGGAAACATTTTACTTTGCTGCGATTGGAAACATTTTATTTTGCTGCGATTGGAAACATTTTCTTTTGCTGCGATTAGAAACATTTTACATTTTGTTTTGC
This sequence comes from Oscheius myriophilus, assembly GCA_964057215.1. Taxonomy (NCBI): domain Eukaryota; kingdom Metazoa; phylum Nematoda; class Chromadorea; order Rhabditida; family Rhabditidae; genus Oscheius; species Oscheius myriophilus. The sequence continues at coordinate 70,619 of OZ059906.1, forward strand.
TGCGATTGGAAACATTTTGTTTTGCTGCGATTGGAAACATTTTGTTTTGCTGCGATTGGAAACATTTTCTTTTGCTGCAATTGGAAACATTTTATTTTGCTGCTATTGGAAACATTTTGTTTTGCTGCGATTGGAAACATTATATTTTGCTGCGATTGGAAACTTTTCATTTTGCTGCGATTGGAAACATTTTATTTTCCTGCGATTGGAAACATTTTATTTTGCTGCGATTGGAAACATTTTATTTTGCAGCGATTGGAAACATTTTATTTTGCTGCGATTGGAAACATTTTATTTTGCTGCGATTGGAAACATTTTCTTTTGCTGCGATTAGAAACATTTTACATTTTATTTTGCTGCGATTGGAAACATGTTATTTTGCTGCGATTGGAAACATTTTATTTTGCTGCGATTGGAAACATTTTATTTTGCTGCGATTGGAAACATTTTATTTTGCTGCGATTGGAAACATTTTGTTTTGCTGCGATTGGAAACATTTTATTTTGCTGCGATTGCAAAAACATTTTTTTTTGCTGCGATTGGAAACATTTTGTTTTGCTGCGATTGGAAACATTTTATTATGCTGCGATTGGAAACATTTTATTTTGCTGCGATTGGAAACATTTTATTTTGCTGCGATTGGAAACATTTTATTTTGCTGCGATTGGAAACATTTTATTTTGCTGCGATTGGAAACATTTTATTTTGCTGCGATTGGAAACATTTTATTTTGCTGCAATTGGAAACATTTTATTTTGCTGCGATTGGAAACATTTTGTTTTGCTGCGATTGGAAACATTTTATTTTGCTGCGATTGGAAACATTTTATTTTGCTGCGATTGGAAACATTTTATTTTGCTGCGATTGGAAACATTTTATTTTGCTGCGATTGGAAACATTTTACTTTGCTGCGATTGGAAACATTTTATTTTGCTGCGATTGGAAACATTTTCTTTTGCTGCGATTAGAAACATTTTACATTTTGTTTTGCTGCGATTGGAAACATTTTGTTTTGCTGCGATTGGAAACATTTTCTTTTGCTGCAATTGGAAACATTTTATTTTGCTGCGATTGGAAACATTTTGTTTTGCTGCGATTGGAAACATTTTATTTTGCTGCGATTGGAAACATTTTATTTTGCTGCGATTGGAAACATTTTATTTTGCTGCGATTGGAAACATTTTATTTTGCTGCGATTGGTAACATTTTATTTTGCTGCGATTGGAAACATTTTCTTTTGCTGCGATTGGAAACATTTTTTTTGCTGCGATTGGAAACATTTTATTTTGCTGCGATTGGAAACATTTTATTTTGCTGCGATTGGAAACATTTTATTTTGCTGCGATTGGAAACATTTTATTTTGCTGCGATTGAAAACATTTTGTTTTGCTGCGATTGGAAACATTTTCTTTTGCTGCGATTGGAAACATTTTATTTTGCTGCGATTGGAAACATTTTATTTTGCTGCGATTGGAAACATTTTGTTTTGCTGCGATTGGAAACATTTTCTTTTGCTGCGATTGGAAACATTTTATTTTGCTGCGATTGGAAACATTTTATTTTGCTGCGATTGGAAACATTTTATTTTGCTGCGATTGGAAACATTTTGTTTTGCTGCGATTGGAAACATTTTATTTTGCTGCGATTGCAAAAACATTTTTTTTTGCTGCGATTGGAAACATTTTGTTTTGCTGCGATTGGAAACATTTTATTATGCTGCGATTGGAAACATTTTATTTTGCTGCGATTGGAAACATTTTATTTTGCTGCGATTGGAAACATTTTATTTTGCTGCGATTGGAAACATTTTATTTTGCTGCGATTGGAAACATTTTATTTTGCTGCGATTGGAAACATTTTATTTTGCTGCAATTGGAAACATTTTATTTTGCTGCGATTGGAAACATTTTGTTTTGCTGCGATTGGAAACATTTTATTTTGCTGCGATTGGAAACATTTTATTTTGCTGCGATTGGAAACATTTTATTTTGCTGCGATTGGAAACATTTTATTTTGCTGCGATTGGAAACATTTTACTTTGCTGCGATTGGAAACATTTTATTTTGCTGCGATTGGAAACATTTTCTTTTGCTGCGATTAGAAACATTTTACATTTTGTTTTGCTGCGATTGGAAACATTTTGTTTTGCTGCGATTGGAAACATTTTCTTTTGCTGCAATTGGAAACATTTTATTTTGCTGCGATTGGAAACATTTTGTTTTGCTGCGATTGGAAACATTTTATTTTGCTGCGATTGGAAACATTTTATTTTGCTGCGATTGGAAACATTTTATTTTCCTGCGATTGGAAACATTTTATTTTGCTGCGATTGGAAACATTTTATTTTGCTGCGATTGGAAACATTTTATTTTGCAGCGATTGGAAACATTTTATTTTGCTGCGATTGGAAACATTTTATTTTGCTGCGATTGGAAACATTTTCTTTTGCTGCGATTAGAAACATTTTACATTTTATTTTGCTGCGATTGGAAACATGTTATTTTGCTGCGATTGGAAACATTTTATTTTGCTGCGATTGGAAACATTTTATTTCGCTGCGATTGGAAACATTTTCTTTTGCTGCGATTGGAAACATTTTATTTTGCTGCGATTGGAAACATTTTCTTTTGCTGCGATAGAAAACATTTTATTTTGCTGCGATTGGAAACATTTTGTTTTGCTGCGATTGGAAACATTTTACTTTGCTGCGATTGGAAACATTTTATTTATTTTGCTGCGATTGGAAACATTTTATTTTACTGCGATTCGAAACATTTTATTTTGCTGCGATTGGAAACATTTTATTTTGCTGCGATGGGAAACATTTTCTTTTGCTGCGATTGGAAACATTTTATTTTGCTGCGATGGGAAACTTTTTATTTTGCTGCGATTGGAAACATTTTACTTTGCTGCGATTGGAAACATTTTATTTATTTTGCTGCGATTGGAAACATTTTATTTTGCTGCGATGGGAAACATTTTATTTTGCTGCGATTGGAAACATTTTATTTTGCTGCGATTGGAAACATTTTCTTTTGCTGCGATTGGAAACATTTTATTTATTTTGCTGCGATTCGAAACATTTTATTTTGCTGCGATGGGAAACATTTTATTTTGCTGCGATTGGAAACATTTTATTTTGCTGCGATGGGAAACATTTTATTTTGCTGCGATTGAAAACATTTTATTTTGCTGCGATTGGAAACATTTTCTTTTGCTGCGATTGGAAACATTTTATTTTGCTGCGATTGGAAACATTTTATTTTACTGCGATTGGAAACATTTTATTTTGCTGCGATCGGAAACATTTTATTTTGCTGCGATTGGAAACATTTTATTTTGCTACGAATGGAAACATTTTATTTTGCTGCGATTGGAAACATTTTGTTTTGCTGCGATTGGAAACATTTTTTTGCTGCGATGGGAAACATTTTCTTTTGCTGCGATTGGAAACATTTTATTTTGCTGCGATTGGAAACATTTTCTTTTGCTGCGATTGGAAACATTTTATTTTGCTGCGAATGGAAACATTTTATTTTGCTGCGATTGGAAACATTTTGTTTTGCTGCGATTGGAAACATTTTTTTTGCTGCGATGGGAAACATTTTCTTTTGCTGCGATTGGAAACATTTTATTTTGCTGCGATTGGAAACATTTTATTTTGCTGCGATGGGAAACATTTTCTTTTGCTGCGATTGGAAACATTTTATTTTGCTGCGATGGGAAACTTTTTATTTTGCTGCGATTGGAAACATTTTACTTTGCTGCGATTGGAAACATTTTATTTATTTTGCTGCGATTGGAAACATTTTATTTTGCTGCGATGGGAAACATTTTATTTTGCTGCGATTGGAAACATTTTATTTTGCTGCGATTGGAAACATTTTCTTTTGCTGCGATTGGAAACATTTTATTTATTTTGCTGCGATTCGAAACATTTTATTTTGCTGCGATGGGAAACATTTTATTTTGCTGCGATTGGAAACATTTTATTTTGCTGCGATTGGAAACATTTTATTTATTTTGCTGCGATTGGAAACATTTTATTTATTTTGCTGCGATTGGAAACATTTTATTTTGCTGCGATGGGAAACATTTTATTTTGCTGCGATTGAAAACATTTTATTTTGCTGCGATTGGAAACATTTTCTTTTGCTGCGATTGGAAACATTTTATTTTGCTGCGATTGGAAACATTTTATTTTACTGCGATTGGAAACATTTTATTTTGCTGCGATCGGAAACATTTTATTTTGCTGCGATTGGAAACATTTTGTTTTGCTGCGAATGGAAACATTTTATTTTGCTGCGATTGGAAACATTTTGTTTTGCTGCGATTGGAAACATTTTTTTTGCTGCGATGGGAAACATTTTCTTTTGCTGCGATTGGAAACATTTTATTTTGCTGCGATTGGAAACATTTTCTTTTGCTGCGATTGGAAACATTTTATTTTGCTGCGAATGGAAACATTTTATTTTGCTGCGATTGGAAACATTTTGTTTTGCTGCGATTGGAAACATTTTTTTTGCTGCGATGGGAAACATTTTCTTTTGCTGCGATTGGAAACATTTTATTTTGCTGCGATTGGAAACATTTTCTTTTGCTGCGATTGGAAACATTTTATTTTGCTGCGATTTGAAACATTTTTTTTTGATGCGATTGGAAACAATTTATTTTGCTGCGATTGAAAACATTTTCTTTTGCTGCGATTGGAAACATTTGATTTTGGTGCGATTGGAAACATTTTCTTTTGCTGCGATGGGAAACATTTTATTTTGCTGCGATTGAAAACATTTTATTTTGCTGCGATTGGAAACATTTTCTTTTGCTGCGATTGGAAACATTTTATTTATTTTGCTGCGATTGGAAACATTTTATTTTGCTGCGATGGGAAACATTTTATTTTGCTGCGATTGAAAACATTTTATTTTGCTGCGATTGGAAACATTTTCTTTTGCTGCGATTGGAAACATTTTATTTTGCTGCGATTGGAAACATTTTATTTTACTGCGATTGGAAACATTTTATTTTGCTGCGATCGGAAACATTTTATTTTGCTGCGATTGGAAACATTTGATTTTGGTGCGATTGGAAACATTTTCTTTTGCTGCGATGGGAAACATTTTATTTTGCTGCGATTGAAAACATTTTATTTTGCTGCGATTGGAAACATTTTCTTTTGCTGCGATTGGAAACATTTTATTTATTTTGCTGCGATTGGAAACATTTTATTTTGCTGCGATGGGAAACATTTTATTTTGCTGCGATTGAAAACATTTTATTTTGCTGCGATTGGAAACATTTTCTTTTGCTGCGATTGGAAACATTTTATTTTGCTGCGATTGGAAACATTTTATTTTACTGCGATTGGAAACATTTTATTTTGCTGCGATCGGAAACATTTTATTTTGCTGCGATTGGAAACATTTTATTTTGCTGCGAATGGAAACATTTTATTTTGCTGCGATTGGAAACATTTTGTTTTGCTGCGATTGGAAACATTTTTTTTGCTGCGATGGGAAACATTTTCTTTTGCTGCGATTGGAAACATTTTATTTTGCTGCGATTGGAAACATTTTCTTTTGCTGCGATTGGAAACATTTTATTTTGCTGCGATTGAAAACATTTTCTTTTGCTGCGATTGGAAACATTTTATTTTGCTGCGATTGGAAACATTTTATTTTACTGCGATTGGAAACATTTTATTTTGCTGCGATCGGAAACATTTTATTTTGCTGCGATTGGAAACATTTTATTTTGCTGCGAATGGAAACATTTTATTTTGCTGCGATTGGAAACATTTTGTTTTGCTGCGATTGGAAACATTTTTTTTGCTGCGATGGGAAACATTTTCTTTTGCTGCGATTGGAAACATTTTATTTTGCTGCGATTGGAAACATTTTCTTTTGCTGCGATTGGAAACATTTTATTTTGCTGCGATTGAAAACATTTTCTTTTGCTGCGATTGGAAACATTTTATTTTGCTGCGATTGGAAACATTTTCTTTTGCTGCGATTGGAAACATTTTCTTTTGCTGCGATGGGAAACATTTTCTTTTGCTGCGATTGGAAACATTTTATTTTGCTGCCATTTTATGTTGCTGCGATTGAAAACATTTTATTTTGCTGCGATTGGAAACATTTTATTTTGCTGCGATTGGAAACATTTTCTTTTGCTGCGATAGAAAACATTTTATTTTGCTGCGATTGGAAACATTTTATTTTGCTGCGATTGGAAACATTTTATATTGCTGCGATGGGAAACATTTTCTTTTGCTGCGATTGGAAACATTTTATTTTGCTGCGATGGGAAACATTTTCTTTTGCTGCGATTGGAAACATTTTATTTTGCTGCGATTGGAAACATTTTCTTTTGCTGCGATTGGAAACATTTTATTTTGCTGCCATTTTATGTTGCTGCGATTGGAAACATTTTATTTTGCTGCGATTGGAAACATTTTATTTTGCTGCGATTGGAAACATTTTCTTTTGCTGCGATAGAAAACATTTTATTTTGCTGCGATTGGAAACATTTTATTTATTTTGCTGCGATTGGAAACATTTTTTTTTGCTGCGATTGGAAACATTTTCTTTTGCTGCGATTGGAAACATTTTATTTATTTTGCTGCGATTGGAAACATTTTATTTTGCTGCGATGGGAAACATTTTATTTTGCTGCGATTGGAAACATTTTATTTTGCTGCGATTGGAAACATTTTATTTTGCTGCGATTGGAAACATTTTGTTTTGCTGCGATTGGAAACATTTTACTTTGCTGCGATTGGAAACATTTTATTTATTTTGCTGCGATTGGAAACATTTTTTTTTGCTGCGATTGGAAACATTTTATTTTGCTGCGATCGAAAACATTTTATTTTGCTGCGATTGGAAACATTTTCTTTTGCTGCGATTGGAAACATTTTATTTATTTTGCTGCGATTGGAAACATTTTATTTTGCTGCGATGGGAAACATTTTATTTTGCTGCGATTGGAAACATTTTATTTTGCTGCGATTGGAAACATTTTATTTATTTTGCTGCGATTGGAAACATTTTATTTTGCTGCGATTGGAAACATTTTCTTTTGCTGCGATTGGAAACATTTTCTTTTGCTGCGATGGGAAACATTTTCTTTTGCTGCGATTGGAAACATTTTATTTTGCTGCCATTTTATGTTGCTGCGATTGAAAACATTTTATTTTGCTGCGATTGGAAACATTTTATTTTGCTGCGATTGGAAACATTTTCTTTTGCTGCGATAGAAAACATTTTATTTTGCTGCGATTGGAAACATTTTATTTTGCTGCGATTGGAAACATTTTATATTGCTGCGATGGGAAACATTTTCTTTTGCTGCGATTGGAAACATTTTATTTTGCTGCGATGGGAAACATTTTCTTTTGCTGCGATTGGAAACATTTTATTTTGCTGCGATTGGAAACATTTTCTTTTGCTGCGATTGGAAACATTTTATTTTGCTGCCATTTTATGTTGCTGCGATTGGAAACATTTTATTTTGCTGCGATTGGAAACATTTTATTTTGCTGCGATTGGAAACATTTTCTTTTGCTGCGATAGAAAACATTTTATTTTGCTGCGATTGGAAACATTTTATTTATTTTGCTGCGATTGGAAACATTTTTTTTTGCTGCGATTGGAAACATTTTCTTTTGCTGCGATTGGAAACATTTTATTTATTTTGCTGCGATTGGAAACATTTTATTTTGCTGCGATGGGAAACATTTTATTTTGCTGCGATTGGAAACATTTTATTTTGCTGCGATTGGAAACATTTTATTTTGCTGCGATTGGAAACATTTTGTTTTGCTGCGATTGGAAACATTTTACTTTGCTGCGATTGGAAACATTTTATTTATTTTGCTGCGATTGGAAACATTTTTTTTTGCTGCGATTGGAAACATTTTATTTTGCTGCGATCGAAAACATTTTATTTTGCTGCGATTGGAAACATTTTCTTTTGCTGCGATTGGAAACATTTTATTTATTTTGCTGCGATTGGAAACATTTTATTTTGCTGCGATGGGAAACATTTTATTTTGCTGCGATTGGAAACATTTTATTTTGCTGCGATTGGAAACATTTTATTTATTTTGCTGCGATTGGAAACATTTTATTTTACTGCGATTGGAAACATTTTATTCTGCTGCGATTGGAAACATTTTATTTTGCTGCGATGGGAAACATTTTCTTTTGCTGCGATTGGAAACATTTTATTTTGCTGCGATGGGAAACTTTTTATTTTGCTGCGATTGGAAACATTTTACTTTGCTGCGATTGGAAACATTTTATTTATTTTGCTGCGATTGGAAACATTTTATTTTGCTGCGATGGGAAACATTTTATTTTGCTGCGATTGGAAACATTTTATTTTGCTGCGATTGGAAACATTTTCTTTTGCTGCGATTGGAAACATTTTATTTATTTTGCTGCGATTGGAAACATTTTATTTTGCTGCGATGGGAAACATTTTATTTTGCTGCGATTGGAAACATTTTATTTTGCTGCGATTGGAAACATTTTATTTTGCTGCGATTGGAAACATTTTATTCATTTTGCTGCGATTGGAAACATTTTATTTATTTTGCTGCGATTGGAAACATTTTATTTTGCTGCGATGGGAAACATTTTATTTTGCTGCGATTGAAAACATTTTATTTTGCTGCGATTGGAAACATTTTCTTTTGCTGCGATTGGAAACATTTTATTTTGCTGCGATTGGAAACATTTTATTTTACTGCGATTGGAAACATTTTATTTTGCTGCGATCGGAAACATTTTATTTTGCTGCGATTGGAAACATTTTATTTTGCTGCGAATGGAAACATTTTATTTTGCTGCGATTGGAAACATTTTGTTTTGCTGCGATTGGAAACATTTTTTTTGCTGCGATTGGAAACATTATATTTTGCTGCGATTGGAAACATTTTATTTTGCTGCGATTGGAAACATTTTCATTTGCTGCGATTGGAAACATTTTATTTTGCTGCGATTGGAAACATTTTAGTTTGCTGCGATTGGAAACATTTTCTTTTGCTGCGATGGGAAACATTTTCTTTTGCTGCGATTGGAAACATTTTATTTTGCTGCGATTGGAAACATTTTCTTTTGCTGCGATTGGAAACAATTTATTTTGCTGCGATTGGAAACATTTTTTTTTGATGCGATTGGAAACAATTTATTTTGCTGCGATTGAAAACATTTTCTTTTGCTGCGATTGGAAACATTTTATTTTGCTGCGATTGGAAACATTTTCTTTTGCTGCGATTGGAAACATTTTCTTTTGCTGCGATGGGAAACATTTTCTTTTGCTGCGATTGGAAACATTTTATTTTGCTGCCATTTTATGTTGCTGCGATTGGAAACATTTTATTTTGCTGCGATTGGAAACATTTTATTTTGCTGCGATTGGAAACATTTTATTTTGCTGCGATTGGAAACATTTTATTTTGCTGCGATGGGAAACATTTTCTTTTGCTGCGATTGGAAACATTTTATTTTGCTGCGATGGGAAACATTTTCTTTTGCTGCGATTGGAAACATTTTATTTTGCTGCGATTGGAAACATTTTCTTTTGCTGCGATTGGAAACATTAAATTTTGCTGCGATTGGAAACATTTTCTTTTGCTGCGATAGAAAACATTTTATTTTGCTGCGATTGGAAACATTTTGTTTTGCTGCGATTGGAAACATTTTACTTTGCTGCGATTGGAAACATTTTATTTATTTTGCTGCGATTGGAAACATTTTTTTTTGCTGCGATTGGAAACATTTTATTTTGCTGCGATCGAAAACATTTTATTTTGCTGCGATTGGAAACATTTTCTTTTGCTGCGATTGGAAACATTTTATTTATTTTGCTGCGATTGGAAACATTTTATTTTGCTGCGATGGGAAACATTTTATTTTGCTGCGATTGGAAACATTTTATTTTGCTGCGATTGGAAACATTTTATTTATTTTGCTGCGATTGGAAACATTTTATTTTGCTGCGATGGGAAACATTATATTTTGCTGCGATTGGAAACATTTTATTTTGCTGCGATTGGAAACATTTTCTTTTGCTGCGATTGGAAACATTTTATTTATTTTGCTGCGATTGGAAACATTTTATTTTGCTGCGATGGGAAACATTTTATTTTGCTGCGATTGGAAACATTTTATTTTGCTGCGATTGGAAACATTTTATTTATTTTGCTGCGATTGGAAACATTTTATTTATTTTGCTGCGATTGGAAACATTTTATTTTGCTGCGATGGAAAACATTTTATTTTGCTGCGATTGAAAACATTTTATTTTGCTGCGATTGGAAACATTTTCTTTTGCTGCGATTGGAAACATTTTATTTTGCTGCGTTTGGAAACATTTTATTTATTTTGCTGCGATTGGAAACATTTTATTTTGCTGCGATTGGAAACATTTTCTTTTGCTGCGATTGGAAACATTTTATTTTGCTGCGATTGGAAACATTTTATTTATTTTGCTGCGATTGGAAACATTTTATTTTGCTGCGATGGAAACATTTTATTTTGCTGCGATTGAAAACATTTTATTTTGCTGCGATTGGAAACATTTTCTTTTGCTGCGATTGGAAACATTTTATTTTGCTGCGATTGGAAACATTTTATTTTACTGCGATTGGAAACATTTTATTTTGCTGCGATCGGAAACATTTTATTTTGCTGCGATTGGAAACATTTTATTTTGCTGCGAATGGAAACATTTTATTTTGCTGCGATTGGAAACATTTTGTTTTGCTGCGATTGGAAACATTTTTTTTGCTGCGATTGGAAACATTATATTTTGCTGCGATTGGAAACATTTTATTTTGCTGCGATGGAAAACATTTTATTTTGCTGCGATTGAAAACATTTTATTTTGCTGCGATTGGAAACATTTTCTTTTGCTGCGATTGGAAACATTTTATTTTGCTGCGTTTGGAAACATTTTATTTTGCTGCGATGGGAAACATTTTCTTTTGCTGCGATTGGAAACATTTTATTTTGCTGCGATTGGAAACATTTTCTTTTGCTGCGATTGGAAACATTTTCTTTTGCTGCGATGGGAAACATTTTCTTTTGCTGCGATTGGAAACATTTTATTTTGCTGCCATTTTATGTTGCTGCGATTGGAAACATTTTATTTTGCTGCGATTGGAAACATTTTATTTTGCTGCGATTGGAAACATTTTATTTTGCTGCGATTGGAAACATTTTATTTTGCTGCGATGGGAAACATTTTCTTTTGCTGCGATTGGAAACATTTTATTTTGCTGCGATGGGAAACATTTTCTTTTGCTGCGATTGGAAACATTTTATTTTGCTGCGATTGGAAACATTTTCTTTTGCTGCGATTGGAAACATTAAATTTTGCTGCGATTGGAAACATTTTCTTTTGCTGCGATAGAAAACATTTTATTTTGCTGCGATTGGAAACATTTTGTTTTGCTGCGATTGGAAACATTTTACTTTGCTGCGATTGGAAACATTTTATTTATTTTGCTGCGATTGGAAACATTTTTTTTTGCTGCGATTGGAAACATTTTATTTTGCTGCGATCGAAAACATTTTATTTTGCTGCGATTGGAAACATTTTCTTTTGCTGCGATTGGAAACATTTTATTTATTTTGCTGCGATTGGAAACATTTTATTTTGCTGCGATGGGAAACATTTTATTTTGCTGCGATTGGAAACATTTTATTTTGCTGCGATTGGAAACATTTTATTTATTTTGCTGCGATTGGAAACATTTTATTTTGCTGCGATGGGAAACATTATATTTTGCTGCGATTGGAAACATTTTATTTTGCTGCGATTGGAAACATTTTCTTTTGCTGCGATTGGAAACATTTTATTTATTTTGCTGCGATTGGAAACATTTTATTTTGCTGCGATGGGAAACATTTTATTTTGCTGCGATTGGAAACATTTTATTTTGCTGCGATTGGAAACATTTTATTTATTTTGCTGCGATTGGAAACATTTTATTTATTTTGCTGCGATTGGAAACATTTTATTTTGCTGCGATGGAAAACATTTTATTTTGCTGCGATTGAAAACATTTTATTTTGCTGCGATTGGAAACATTTTCTTTTGCTGCGATTGGAAACATTTTATTTTGCTGCGTTTGGAAACATTTTATTTATTTTGCTGCGATTGGAAACATTTTATTTTGCTGCGATTGGAAACATTTTCTTTTGCTGCGATTGGAAACATTTTATTTTGCTGCGATTGGAAACATTTTATTTATTTTGCTGCGATTGGAAACATTTTATTTTGCTGCGATGGAAACATTTTATTTTGCTGCGATTGAAAACATTTTATTTTGCTGCGATTGGAAACATTTTCTTTTGCTGCGATTGGAAACATTTTATTTTGCTGCGATTGGAAACATTTTATTTTACTGCGATTGGAAACATTTTATTTTGCTGCGATCGGAAACATTTTATTTTGCTGCGATTGGAAACATTTTATTTTGCTGCGAATGGAAACATTTTATTTTGCTGCGATTGGAAACATTTTGTTTTGCTGCGATTGGAAACATTTTTTTTGCTGCGATTGGAAACATTATATTTTGCTGCGATTGGAAACATTTTATTTTGCTGCGATGGAAAACATTTTATTTTGCTGCGATTGAAAACATTTTATTTTGCTGCGATTGGAAACATTTTCTTTTGCTGCGATTGGAAACATTTTATTTTGCTGCGTTTGGAAACATTTTATTTATTTTGCTGCGATTGGAAACATTTTATTTTGCTGCGATTGGAAACATTTTCTTTTGCTGCGATTGGAAACATTTTATTTTGCTGCGATTGGAAACATTTTATTTATTTTGCTGCGATTGGAAACATTTTATTTTGCTGCGATGGAAACATTTTATTTTGCTGCGATTGAAAACATTTTATTTTGCTGCGATTGGAAACATTTTCTTTTGCTGCGATTGGAAACATTTTATTTTGCTGCGATTGGAAACATTTTATTTTACTGCGATTGGAAACATTTTATTTTGCTGCGATCGGAAACATTTTATTTTGCTGCGATTGGAAACATTTTATTTTGCTGCGAATGGAAACATTTTATTTTGCTGCGATTGGAAACATTTTGTTTTGCTGCGATTGGAAACATTTTTTTTGCTGCGATTGGAAACATTATATTTTGCTGCGATTGGAAACATTTTATTTTGCTGCGATTGGAAACATTTTCATTTGCTGCGATTGGAAACATTTTATTTTGCTGCGATTGGAAACATTTTAGTTTGCTGCGATTGGAAACATTTTCTTTTGCTGCGATGGGAAACATTTTCTTTTGCTGCGATTGGAAACATTTTATTTTGCTGCGATTGGAAACATTTTCTTTTGCTGCGATTGGAAACAATTTATTTTGCTGCGATTGGAAACATTTTTTTTTGATGCGATTGGAAACAATTTATTTTGCTGCGATTGAAAACATTTTCTTTTGCTGCGATTGGAAACATTTTATTTTGCTGCGATTGGAAACATTTTCTTTTGCTGCGATTGGAAACATTTTATTTTGCTGCCATTTTATGTTGCTGCGATTGGAAACATTTTATTTTGCTGCGATTGGAAACATTTTATTTTGCTGCGATTGGAAACATTTTATTTTGCTGCGAATGGAAACATTTTATTTTGCTGCGATGGGAAACATTTTCTTTTGCTGCGATTGGAAACATTTTATTTTGCTGCGATGGGAAACATTTTCTTTTGCTGCGATTGGAAACATTTTATTTTGCTGCGATTGGAAACATTTTCTTTTGCTGCGATTGGAAACATTTTATTTTGCTGCGATTGGAAACATTTTCTTTTGCTGCGATAGAAAACATTTTATTTTGCTGCGATTGGAAACATTTTGTTTTGCTGCGATTGGAAACATTTTACTTTGCTGCGATTGGAAACATTTTATTTATTTTGCTGCGATTGGAAACATTTTTTTTTGCTGCGATTGGAAACATTTTATTTTGCTGCGATCGAAAACATTTTATTTTGCTGCGATTGGAAACATTTTCTTTTGCTGCGATTGGAAACATTTTATTTATTTTGCTGCGATTGGAAACATTTTATTTTGCTGCGATGGGAAACATTTTATTTTGCTGCGATTGGAAACATTTTTTTTTGCTGCGATTGGAAACATTTTATTTATTTTGCTGCGATTGGAAACATTTTATTTTGCTGCGATGGGAAACATTATATTTTGCTGCGATTGGAAACATTTTATTTTGCTGCGATTGGAAACATTTTCTTTTGCTGCGATTGGAAACATTTTATTTATTTTGCTGCGATTGGAAACATTTTATTTTGCTGCGATGGGAAACATTTTATTTTGCTGCGATTGGAAACATTTTATTTTGCTGCGATTGGAAACATTTTATTTATTTTGCTGCGATTGGAAACATTTTATTTATTTTGCTGCGATTGGAAACATTTTATTTTGCTGCGATGGAAAACATTTTATTTTGCTGCGATTGAAAACATTTTATTTTGCTGCGATTGGAAACATTTTCTTTTGCTGCGATTGGAAACATTTTATTTTGCTGCGTTTGGAAACATTTTATTTATTTTGCTGCGATTGGAAACATTTTATTTTGCTGCGATTGGAAACATTTTCTTTTGCTGCGATTGGAAACATTTTATTTTGCTGCGATTGGAAACATTTTATTTATTTTGCTGCGATTGGAAACATTTTATTTATTTTGCTGCGATTGGAAACATTTTATTTTGCTGCGATGGGAAACATTTTATTTTGCTGCGATTGAAAACATTTTATTTTGCTGCGATTGGAAACATTTTCTTTTGCTGCGATTGGAAACATTTTATTTTGCTGCGATTGGAAACATTTTATTTATTTTGCTGCGATTGGAAACATTTTATTTATTTTGCTGCGATTGGAAACATTTTATTTTGCTGCGATTGGAAACATTTTCTTTTGCTGCGATTGGAACCATTTTATTTTGCTGCGATTGGAAACATTTTATTTATTTTGCTGCGATTGGAAACATTTTATTTATTTTGCTGCGATTGGAAACATTTTATTTTACTGCGATTGGAAACATTTTATTTTGCTGCGATTGGAAACATTTTATTTTGCTGCGATGGAAAACATTTTCTTTTGCTGCGATTGGAAACATTTTATTTTGCTGCGATGGGAAACTTTTTATTTTGCTGCGATTGGAAACATTTTACTTTGCTGCGATTGGAAACATTTTATTTATTTTGCTGCGATTGGAAACATTTTATTTTGCTGCGATGGGAAACATTTTATTTTGCTGCGATTGGAAACATTTTCTTTTGCTGCGATTGGAAACATTTTATTTATTTTGCTGCGATTGGAAACATTTTATTTTGCTGCGATGGGAAACATTATATTTTGCTGCGATTGGAAACATTTTATTTTGCTGCGATTGGAAACATTTTCTTTTGCTGCGATTGGAAACATTTTATTTATTTTGCTGCGATTGGAAACATTTTATTTTGCTGCGATGGGAAACATTTTATTTTGCTGCGATTGGAAACATTTTATTTTGCTGCGATTGGAAACATTTTATTTATTTTGCTGCGATTGGAAACATTTTATTTATTTTGCTGCGATTGGAAACATTTTATTTTGCTGCGATGGAAAACATTTTATTTTGCTGCGATTGAAAACATTTTATTTTGCTGCGATTGGAAACATTTTCTTTTGCTGCGATTGGAAACATTTTATTTTGCTGCGTTTGGAAACATTTTATTTATTTTGCTGCGATTGGAAACATTTTATTTTGCTGCGATTGGAAACATTTTCTTTTGCTGCGATTGGAAACATTTTATTTTGCTGCGATTGGAAACATTTTATTTATTTTGCTGCGATTGGAAACATTTTATTTATTTTGCTGCGATTGGAAACATTTTATTTTGCTGCGATGGGAAACATTTTATTTTGCTGCGATTGAAAACATTTTATTTTGCTGCGATTGGAAACATTTTCTTTTGCTGCGATTGGAAACATTTTATTTTGCTGCGATTGGAAACATTTTATTTATTTTGCTGCGATTGGAAACATTTTATTTATTTTGCTGCGATTGGAAACATTTTATTTTGCTGCGATTGGAAACATTTTCTTTTGCTGCGATTGGAACCATTTTATTTTGCTGCGATTGGAAACATTTTATTTATTTTGCTGCGATTGGAAACATTTTATTTATTTTGCTGCGATTGGAAACATTTTATTTTACTGCGATTGGAAACATTTTATTTTGCTGCGATTGGAAACATTTTATTTTGCTGCGATGGAAAACATTTTCTTTTGCTGCGATTGGAAACATTTTATTTTGCTGCGATGGGAAACTTTTTATTTTGCTGCGATTGGAAACATTTTACTTTGCTGCGATTGGAAACATTTTATTTATTTTGCTGCGATTGGAAACATTTGATTTTGCTGCGATGGGAAACATTTTATTTTGCTGCGATTGGAAACATTTTATTTTGCTGCGATTGGAAACATTTTCTTTTGCTGCGATTGGAAACATTTTATTTATTTTGCTGCGATTCGAAACATTTTATTTTGCTGCGATGGGAAACATTTTATTTTGCTGCGATGGGAAACATTTTATTTTGCTGCGATTGGAAACATTTTATTTATTTTGCTGCGATTGGAAACATTTTATTTATTTTGCTGCGATTGGAAACATTTTATTTATTTTGCTGCGATTGGAAACATTTTATTTTGCTGCGATTGAAAACATTTTATTTTGCTGCGATTGAAAACATTTTATTTTGCTGCGATTGGAAACATTTTCTTTTGCTGCGATTGGAAACATTTTATTTTGCTGCGTTTGGAAACATTTTATTTATTTTGCTGCGATTGGAAACATTTTATTTTGCTGCGATGGGAAACATTTTATTTTGCTGCGATTGGAAACATTTTATTTATTTTGCTGCGATTCGAAACATTTTATTTTGCTGCGATGGGAAACATTTTATTTTGCTGCGATGGGAAACATTTTATTTTGCTGCGATTGGAAACATTTTATTTATTTTGCTGCGATTGGAAACATTTTATTTATTTTGCTGCGATTGGAAACATTTTATTTATTTTGCTGCGATTGGAAACATTTTATTTTGCTGCGATTGAAAACATTTTATTTTGCTGCGATTGAAAACATTTTATTTTGCTGCGATTGGAAACATTTTCTTTTGCTGCGATTGGAAACATTTTATTTTGCTGCGTTTGGAAACATTTTATTTATTTTGCTGCGATTGGAAACATTTTATTTTGCTGCGATTGGAAACATTTTCTTTTGCTGCGATTGGAAACATTTTATTTTGCTGCGATTGGAAACATTTTATTTATTTTGCTGCGATTGGAAACATTTTATTTATTTTGCTGCGATTGGAAACATTTTATTTTGCTGCGATGGGAAACATTTTATTTTGCTGCGATTGAAAACATTTTATTTTGCTGCGATGGGAAACATTTTATTTTGCTGCGATTGGAAACATTTTATTTTGCTGCGATTGGAAACATTTTCTTTTGCTGCGATTGGAAACATTTTATTTATTTTGCTGCGATTCGAAACATTTTATTTTGCTGCGATGGGAAACATTTTATTTTGCTGCGATGGGAAACATTTTATTTTGCTGCGATTGGAAACATTTTATTTATTTTGCTGCGATTGGAAACATTTTATTTATTTTGCTGCGATTGGAAACATTTTATTTATTTTGCTGCGATTGGAAACATTTTATTTTGCTGCGATTGAAAACATTTTATTTTGCTGCGATTGAAAACATTTTATTTTGCTGCGATTGGAAACATTTTCTTTTGCTGCGATTGGAAACATTTTATTTTGCTGCGTTTGGAAACATTTTATTTATTTTGCTGCGATTGGAAACATTTTTTTTTGCTGCGATTGGAAACATTTTCTTTTGCTGCGATTGGAAACATTTTATTTTGCTGCGATTGGAAACATTTTATTTATTTTGCTGCGATTGGAAACATTTTATTTATTTTGCTGCGATTGGAAACATTTTATTTTGCTGCGATGGGAAACATTTTATTTTGCTGCGATTGAAAACATTTTATTTTGCTGCGATTGGAAACATTTTCTTTTGCTGCGATTGGAAACATTTTATTTTGCTGCGATTGGAAACATTTTATTTATTTTGCTGCGATTGGAAACATTTTATTTTGCTGCGATTGGAAACATTTTCTTTTGCTGCGATTGGAAACATTTTATTTTGCTGCGATTGGAAACATTTTATTTATTTTGCTGCGATTGGAAACATTTTCTTTTGCTGCGATTGGAAACATTTTATTTTGCTGCGATGGGAAACTTTTTATTTTGCTGCGATTGGAAACATTTTACTTTGCTGCGATTGGAAACATTTTATTTATTTTGCTGCGATTGGAAACATTTTATTTTGCTGCGATGGGAAACATTTTATTTTGCTGCGATTGGAAACATTTTATTTTGCTGCGATTGGAAACATTTTCTTTTGCTGCGATTGGAAACATTTTATTTATTTTGCTGCGATTCGAAACATTTTATTTTGCTGCGATGGGAAACATTTTATTTTGCTGCGATGGGAAACATTTTATTTTGCTGCGATTGAAAACATTTTATTTTGCTGCGATTGGAAACATTTTCTTTTGCTGCGATTGGAAACATTTTATTTTGCTGCGATTGGAAACATTTTATTTTGCTGCGATTGGAAACATTTTATTTATTTTGCTGCGATTGGAAACATTTTATTTATTTTGCTGCGATTGGAAACATTTTATTTTGCTGCGATGGGAAACATTTTATTTTGCTGCGATTGAAAACATTTTATTTTGCTGCGATTGGAAACATTTTCTTTTGCTGCGATTGGAAACATTTTATTTTGCTGCGATTGGAAACATTTTATTTATTTTGCTGCGATTGGAAACATTTTATTTTGCTGCGATTGGAAACATTTTCTTTTGCTGCGATTGGAAACATTTTATTTATTTTGCTGCGATTGAAAACATTTTATTTTGCTGCGATTGGTAACATTTTCTTTTGCTGCGATTGGAAACATTTTATTTTGCTGCGATTGGAAACATTTTATTTACTTTGCTGCGATTGGAAACATTTTATTTATTTTGCTGCGATTGGAAACATTTTATTTTACTGCGATTGGAAACATTTTATTTTGCTGCGATGGGAAACATTTTCTTTTGCTGCGATTGGAAACATTTTATTTTGCTGCGATGGGAAACATTTTATTTTGCTGCGATTGGAAACATTTTATTTTGCTGCGATTGGAAACATTTTCTTTTGCTGCGATTGGAAACATTTTATTTTGCTGCGATTGGAAACATTTTATTTTGCTGCGATTGGAAATATTTTATTTTGCTGCGATTGGAAACATTTTATTTTGCTGCGATTGGAAACATTTTATTTTGCTGCGATTGGAAACATTTTATTTTGCTGCGATTGGAAACATTTTATTTTGCCGCGATTGGAAACATTTTCTTTTGCTGCGATTGGAAACATTTTATTTATTTTGCTGCGATTGGAAACATTTTATTTTGCTGCGATGGGAAACATTTTATTTTGCTGCGATTGGAAACATTTTATTTTGCTGCGATGGGAAACATTTTATTTTGCTGCGATTGAAAACATTTTATTTTGCTGCGATTGGAAACATTTTCTTTTGCTGCGATTGGAAACATTTTATTTTGCTGCGATGGGAAACATTTTATTTTGCTGCGATTGAAAACATTTTATTTTGCTGCGATTGGAAACATTTTCTTTTGCTGCGATTGGAAACATTTTATTTTGCTGCGATTGGAAACATTTTATTTATTTTGCTGCGATTGGAAACATTTTATTTTGCTGCGATTGGAAACATTTTCTTTTGCTGCGATTGGAAACATTTTATTTTGCTGCGATTGGAAACATTTTATTTACTTTGCTGCGATTGGAAACATTTTATTTATTTTGCTGCGATTGGAAACATTTTATTTTACTGCGATTGGTAACATTTTATTTTGCTGCGATTGGAAACATTTTATTTTGCTGCGATGGGAAACATTTTCTTTTGCTGCGATTGGAAACATTTTATTTTGCTGCGATGGGAAACATTTTATTTTGCTGCGATTGGAAACATTTTATTTTGTTGCGATTGGAAACATTTTCTTTTGCTGCGATTGGAAACATTTTATTTTGCTGCGATTGGAAACATTTTATTTTGCTGCGATTGGAAATATTTTATTTTGCTGCGATTGGAAACATTTTATTTTGCTGCGATTGAAAACATTTTATTTTGCTGCGATTGGAAACATTTTATTTTGCTGCGATTGGAAACATTTTATTTATTTTGCTGCGATTGGAAACATTTTATTTTACTGCGATTGGTAACATTTTATTTTGCTGCGATTGGAAACATTTTATTTTGCTGCGATTGAAAACATTTTATTTTGCTGCGATTGGAAACATTTTCTTTTGCTGCGATTGGAAACATTTTATTTTGCTGCGATTGGAAACATTTTATTTATTTTGCTGCGATTGGAAACATTTTATTTTGCTGCGATTGGAAACATTTTCTTTTGCTGCGATTGGAAACATTTTATTTTGCTGCGATTGGAAACATTTTATTTACTTTGCTGCGATTGGAAACATTTTATTTATTTTGCTGCGATTGGAAACATTTTATTTTACTGCGATTGGTAACATTTTATTTTGCTGCGATTGGAAACATTTTATTTTGCTGCGATGGGAAACATTTTCTTTTGCTGCGATTGGAAACATTTTATTTTGCTGCGATGGGAAACATTTTATTTTGCTGCGATTGGAAACATTTTATTTTGTTGCGATTGGAAACATTTTCTTTTGCTGCGATTGGAAACATTTTATTTTGCTGCGATTGGAAACATTTTATTTTGCTGCGATTGGAAATATTTTATTTTGCTGCGATTGGAAACATTTTATTTTGCTGCGATTGAAAACATTTTATTTTGCTGCGATTGGAAACATTTTATTTTGCTGCGATTGGAAACATTTTATTTTGCCGCGATTGGAAACATTTTCTTTTGCTGCGCTTGGTAACATTTTATTTATTTTGCTGCGATTGGAAACATTTTATTTTGCTGCGATGGGAAACATTTTATTTTGCTGCGATTGGAAACATTTTATTTTGCTGCGATTGGAAACATTTTATTTATTTTGCTGCGATTGGAAACATTTTATTTATTTTGCTGCGATTGGAAACATTTTATTTTGCTGCGATGGGAAACATTTTATTTTGCTGCGATTGAAAACATTTTATTTTGCTGCGATTGGAAACATTTTCTTTTGCTGCGATTGGAAACATTTTATTTTGCTGCGATTGGAAACATTTTATTTATTTTGCTGCGATTGGAAACATTTTATTTTGCTGCGATTGGAAACATTTTCTTTTGCTGAGATTGGAAACATTTTCTTTTGCTGCGATTGGAAACATTTTATTTTGCTGCGATTGGAAACATTTTATTTATTTTGCTGCGATTGGAAACATTTTATTTATTTTGCTCCGATTGGAAACATTTTATTTTGCTGCGTTGGGAAACATTTTATTTTGCTGCGATTGGAAACATTTTATTTTGCTGCGATTGGAAACATTTTATTTATTTTGCTGCGATTGGAAACATTTTATTTTGCTGCGATTGGAAACATTTTATTTTGCTGCGATCGGAAACATTTTATTTTGCTGCGATTGGAAACATTTTCTTTTGCTGCGATTGGAAACATTTTATTTATTTTGCTGCGATTGGAAACATTTTATTTTGCTGCGATGGGAAACATTTTATTTTGCTGCGATTGGAAACATTTTATTTTGCTGCGATTGGTAACATTTTATTTATTTTGCTGCGATTGGAAACATTTTATTTTGCTGCGATGGGAAACATTTTATTTTGCTGCGATTGGAAACATTTTATTTTGCTGCGATTGGAAACATTTTCTTTTTCTGCGATTGGGAACATTTTATTTATTTTGCTGCGATTGGAAACATTTTATTTTGCTGCGATGGAAAACATTTTATTTTGCTGCGATTGGAAACATTTTATTTTGCTGCGATTGGAAACATTTTATTTATTTTGCTGCGATTGGAAACATTTTATTTATTTTGCTGCGATTGGAAACATTTTATTTTGCTGCGATGGGAAACATTTTATTTTGCTGCGATTGAAAACATTTTATTTTGCTGCGATTGGAAACATTTTCTTTTGCTGCGATTGGAAACATTTTATTTTGCAGCGATTGGAAACATTTTATTTATTTTGCTGCGATTGAAAACATTTTATTTTGCTGCGATTGGAAACATTTTCTTTTGCTGCGATTGGAAACATTTTATTTTGCTGCGATTGGAAACATTTTATTTATTTTGCTGCGATTGGAAACATTTTATTTATTTTGCTGCGATTGGAAACATTTTATTTTACTGCGATTGGAAACATTTTATTTTACTGCGATTGGAAACATTTTATTTTGCTGCGATGGGAAACATTTTCTTTTGCTGCGATTGGAAACATTTTATTTTGCTGCGATGGGAAACATTTTATTTTGCTGCGATTGGAAACATTTTATTTTGCTGCGATTGGAAACATTTTATTTATTTTGCTGCGATTGGAAACATTTTATTTTGCTGCGATTGGAAACATTTTATTTATTTTGCTGCGATTGGAAACATTTTATTTTGCTGCGATTGGAAACATTTTATTTATTTTGCTGCGATTGGAAACATTTTATTTATTTTGCTGCGATTGGAAACATTTTATTTTGCTGCGATTGGAAACATTTTATTTTGCTGCGATTGGAAACATTTTATTTTGCCGCGATTAGAAACATTTTCTTTTGCTGCGATTGGAAACATTTTATTTATTTTGCTGCGATTGGAAACATTTTATTTATTTTGCTGCGATTGGAAACATTTTATTTTGCTGCGATGGGAAACATTTTATTTTGCTGCGATTGGAAACATTTTTTTTATTTTGCTGCGATTGGAAACATTTTATTTATTTTGCTGCGATTGGAAACATTTTATTTTGCTGCGTTGGGAAACATTTTATTTTGCTGCGATTGGAAACATTTTATTTTGCTGCGATTGGAAACATTTTATTTATTTTGCTGCGATTGGAAACATTTTATTTTGCTGCGATTGGAAACATTTTATTTTGCTGCGATCGGAAACATTTTTTTTTGCTGCGATTGGAAACATTTTCTTTTGCTGCGATTGGAAACATTTTATTTATTTTGCTGCGATTGGAAACATTTTATTTTGCTGCGAAGGGAAACATTTTATTTTGCTGCGATTGGAAACATTATATTTTGCTGCGATTGGAAACATTTTATTTATTTTGCTGCGATTGGAAACTGTTTATTTTGCTGCGATGGGAAACATTTTATTTTGCTGCGATTGGAAACATTTTATTTTGCTGCGATTGGAAACATTTTCTTTTGCTGCGATTGGAAACATTTTATTTATTTTGCTGCGATTGGAAACATTTTATTTTGCTGCGATGGAAAACATTTTATTTTGCTGCGATTGGAAACATTTTATTTTGCTGCGATTGGAAACATTTTATTTATTTTGCTGCGATTGGAAACATTTTATTTATTTTGCTGCGATTGGAAACATTTTATTTTGCTGCGATGGGAAACATTTTATTTTGCTGCGATTGAAAACATTTTATTTTGCTGCGATTGGAAACATTTTCTTTTGCTGCGATTGGAAACATTTTATTTTGCAGCGATTGGAAACATTTTATTTATTTTGCTGCGATTGAAAACATTTTATTTTGCTGCGATTGGAAACATTTTCTTTTGCTGCGATTGGAAACATTTTATTTTGCTGCGATTGGAAACATTTTATTTATTTTGCTGCGATTGGAAACATTTTATTTATTTTGCTGCGATTGGAAACATTTTATTTTACTGCGATTGGAAACATTTTATTTTGCTGCGATTGGAAACATTTTATTTTGCTGCGATGGGAAACATTTTCTTTTGCTGCGATTGGAAACATTTTATTTTGCTGCGATGGGAAACATTTTATTTTGCTGCGATTGGAAACATTTTATTTTGCTGCGATTGGAAACATTTTATTTATTTTGCTGCGATTGGAAACATTTTATTTTGCTGCGATGGGAAACATTTTATTTTGCTGCGATTGGAAACATTTTTTTTATTTTGCTGCGATTGGAAACATTTTATTTATTTTGCTGCGATTGGAAACATTTTATTTTGCTGCGTTGGGAAACATTTTATTTTGCTGCGATTGGAAACATTTTATTTTGCTGCGATTGGAAACATTTTATTTATTTTGCTGCGATTGGAAACATTTTATTTTGCTGCGATTGGAAACATTTTATTTTGCTGCGATCGGAAACATTTTTTTTTGCTGCGATTGGAAACATTTTCTTTTGCTGCGATTGGAAACATTTTATTTATTTTGCTGCGATTGGAAACATTTTATTTTGCTGCGAAGGGAAACATTTTATTTTGCTGCGATTGGAAACATTATATTTTGCTGCGATTGGAAACATTTTATTTATTTTGCTGCGATTGGAAACTGTTTATTTTGCTGCGATGGGAAACATTTTATTTTGCTGCGATTGGAAACATTTTATTTTGCTGCGATTGGAAACATTTTCTTTTGCTGCGATTGGAAACATTTTATTTATTTTGCTGCGATTGGAAACATTTTATTTTGCTGCGATGGAAAACATTTTATTTTGCTGCGATTGGAAACATTTTATTTTGCTGCGATTGGAAACATTTTATTTATTTTGCTGCGATTGGAAACATTTTATATATTTTGCTGCGATTGGAAACATTTTATTTTGCTGCGATGGGAAACATTTTATTTTGCTGCGATTGGAAACATTTTATTTTGCTGCGATTGGAAACATTTTCTTTTGCTGCGATTGGAAACATTTTATTTTGCAGCGATTGGAAACATTTTATTTATTTTGCTGCGATTGAAAACATTTTATTTTGCTGCGATTGGAAACATTTTCTTTTGCTGCGATTGGAAACATTTTATTTTGCTGCGATTGGAAACATTTTATTTATTTTGCTGCGATTGGAAACATTTTATTTATTTTGCTGCGATTGGAAACATTTTATTTTACTGCGATTGGAAACATTTTATTTTGCTGCGATTGGAAACATTTTATTTTGCTGCGATGGGAAACATTTTCTTTTGCTGCGATTGGAAACATTTTATTTTGCTGCGATGGGAAACATTTTATTTTGCTGCGATTGGAAACATTTTATTTTGCTGCGATTGGAAACATTTTATTTATTTTGCTGCGATTGGAAACATTTTATTTTGCTGCGATGGGAAACATTTTATTTTGCTGCGATTGGAAACATTTTATTTTGCTGCGATTGGAAACATTTTATTTATTTTGCTGCGATTGGAAACATTTTATTTATTTTGCTGCGATTGGAAACTGTTTATTTTGCTGCGATGGGAAACATTTTATTTTGCTGCGATGGAAAACATTTTATTTTGCTGCGATTGGAAACATTTTATTTTGCTGCGATTGGAAACATTTTATTTATTTTGCTGCGATTGGAAACATTTTATTTATTTTGCTGCGATTGGAAACATTTTATTTTGCTGCGATGGGAAACATTTTATTTTGCTGCGATTGAAAACATTTTATTTTGCTGCGATTGGAAACATTTTCTTTTGCTGCGATTGGAAACATTTTATTTTGCAGCGATTGGAAACATTTTATTTATTTTGCTGCGATTGAAAACATTTTATTTTGCTGCGATTGGAAACATTTTCTTTTGCTGCGATTGGAAACATTTTATTTTGCTGCGATTGGAAACATTTTATTTATTTTGCTGCGATTGGAAACATTTTATTTATTTTGCTGCGATTGGAAACATTTTATTTTACTGCGATTGGAAACATTTTATGTTGCTGCGATTGGAAACATTTTATTTTGCTGCGATGGGAAACATTTTCTTTTGCTGCGATTGGAAACATTTTATTTTGCTGCGATGGGAAACATTTTATTTTGCTGCGATTGGAAACATTTTATTTATTTTGCTGCGATTGGAAACATTTGATTTTGCTGCGATGGGAAACATTTTATTTTGCTGCGATTGGAAACATTTTATTTTGCTGCGATTGGAAACATTTTATTTATTTTGCTGCGATTGGAAACATTTTATTTTGCTGCGATTGGAAACATTTTATTTATTTTGCTGCGATTGGAAACATTTTATTTATTTTGCTGCGATTGGAAACATTTTATTTTGCTGCGATTGGAAACATTTTATTTTGCTGCGATTGGAAACATTTTATTTTGCTGCGATTGGAAACATTTTATTTTGCCGCGATTGGAAACATTTTCTTTTGCTGCGATTGGAAACATTTTATTTATTTTGCTGCGATTGGAAACATTTTATTTTGCTGCGATTGAAAACATTTTATTTTGCTGCGATTGGAAACATTTTCTTTTGCTGCGATTGGAAACATTTTATTTTGCAGCGATTGGAAACATTTTATTTATTTTGCTGCGATTGAAAACATTTTATTTTGCTGCGATTGGAAACATTTTCTTTTGCTGCGATTGGAAACATTTTATTTTGCTGCGATTGGAAACATTTTATTTATTTTGCTGCGATTGGAAACATTTTATTTATTTTGCTGCGATTGGAAACATTTTATTTTACTGCGATTGGAAACATTTTATTTTGCTGCGATTGGAAACATTTTATTTTGCTGCGATTGGAAACATTTTATTTTGCTGCGATTGGAAACATTTTATTTATTTTGCTGCGATTGGAAACATTTTATTTTGCTGCGATGGGAAACATTTTATTTTGCTGCGATTGGAAACATTTTATTTTGCTGCGATTGGAAACATTTTATTTATTTTGCTGCGATTGGAAACATTTTATTTTGCTGCGATGGGAAACATTTTATTTTGCTGCGATTGGAAACATTTTATTTTGCTGCGATTGGAAACATTTTATTTATTTTGCTGCGATTGGAAACATTTTATTTATTTTGCTGCGATTGGAAACTGTTTATTTTGCTGCGATGGGAAACATTTTATTTTGCTGCGATTGGAAACATTTTATTTTGCTGCGATTGGAAACATTTTCTTTTGCTGCGATTGGAAACATTTTATTTATTTTGCTGCGATTGGAAACATTTTATTTTGCTGCGATGGAAAACATTTTATTTTGCTGCGATTGGAAACATTTTATTTTGCTGCGATTGGAAACATTTTATTTATTTTGCTGCGATTGGAAACATTTTATTTATTTTGCTGCGATTGGAAACATTTTATTTTGCTGCGATGGGAAACATTTTATTTTGCTGCGATTGAAAACATTTTATTTTGCTGCGATTGGAAACATTTTCTTTTGCTGCGATTGGAAACATTTTATTTTGCAGCGATTGGAAACATTTTATTTATTTTGCTGCGATTGAAAACATTTTATTTTGCTGAGATTGGAAACATTTTCTTTTGCTGCGATTGGAAACATTTTATTTTGCTGCGATTGGAAACATTTTATTTATTTTGCTGCGATTGGAAACATTTTATTTATTTTGCTGCGATTGGAAACATTTTATTTTACTGCGATTGGAAACATTTTATTTTGCTGCGATTGGAAACATTTTATTTTGCTGCGATGGGAAACATTTTCTTTTGCTGCGATTGGAAACATTTTATTTTGCTGCGATGGGAAACATTTTATTTTGCTGCGATTGGAAACATTTTATTTATTTTGCTGCGATTGGAAACATTTGATTTTGCTGCGATGGGAAACATTTTATTTTGCTGCGATTGGAAACATTTTATTTTGCTGCGATTGGAAACATTTTATTTATTTTGCTGCGATTGGAAACATTTTATTTTGCTGCGATTGGAAACATTTTATTTATTTTGCTGCGATTGGAAACATTTTATTTATTTTGCTGCGATTGGAAACATTTTATTTTGCTGCGATTGGAAACATTTTATTTTGCTGCGATTGGAAACATTTTATTTTGCTGCGATTGGAAACATTTTATTTTGCCGCGATTGGAAACATTTTCTTTTGCTGCGATTGGAAACATTTTATTTATTTTGCTGCGATTGGAAACATTTTATATTGCTGCGATGGGAAACATTTTATTTTGCTGCGATTGGAAACATTTTATTTTGCTGCGATTGGAAACATTTTATTTATTTTGCTGCGATTGGAAACATTTTATTTATTTTGCTGCGATTGGAAACATTTTATTTTGCTGCGATGGGAAACATTTTATTTTGCTGCGATTGAAAACATTTTATTTTGCTGCGATTGGAAACATTTTCTTTTGCTGCGATTGGAAACATTTTATTTTGCTGCGATTGGAAACATTTTATTTATTTTGCTGCGATTGGAAACATTTTATTTTGCTGCGATTGGAAACATTTTCTTTTGCTGCGATTGGAAACATTTTCTTTTGCTGCGATTGGAAACATTTTATTTTGCTGCGATTGGAAAAATTTTATTTATTTTGCTGCGATTGGAAACATTTTATTTATTTTGCTGCGATTGGAAACATTTTATTTTGCTGCGTTGGGAAACATTTTATTTTGCTGCGATTGGAAACATTTTATTTTGCTGCGATTGGAAACATTTTATTTATTTTGCTGCGATTGGAAACATTTTATTTTGCTGCGATTGGAAACATTTTATTTTGCTGCGATCGGAAACATTTTATTTTGCTGCGATTGGAAACATTTTCTTTTGCTGCGATTGGAAACATTTTATTTATTTTGCTGCGATTGGAAACATTTTATTTATTTTGCTGCGATTGGAAACATTTTATTTTGCTGCGATGGGAAACATTTTATTTTGCTGCGATTGGAAACATTTTATTTTGCTGCGATTGGAAACATTTTCTTTTGCTGCGATTGGAAACTTTTTATTTATTTTGCTGCGATTGGAAACATTTTATTTTGCTGCGATGCAAAACATTTTATTTTGCTGCGATTGGAAACATTTTATTTTGCTGCGATTGGAAACATTTTATTTATTTTGCTGCGATTGGAAACATTTTATTTATTTTGCTGCGATTGGAAACATTTTATTTTGCTGCGATGGGAAACATTTTATTTTGCTGCGATTGAAAACATTTTATTTTGCTGCGATTGGAAACATTTTCTTTTGCTGCGATTGGAAACATTTTATTTTGCAGCGATTGGAGACATTTTATTTATTTTGCTGCGATTGAAAACATTTTATTTTGCTGCGATTGGAAACATTTTCTTTTGCTGCGATTGGAAACATTTTATTTTGCTGCGATTGGAAACATTTTATTTATTTTGCTGCGATTGGAAACATTTTATTTATTTTGCTGCGATTGGAAACATTTTATTTTACTGCGATTGGAAACATTTTATTTTGCTGCGATTGGAAACATTTTATTTTGCTGCGATGGGAAACATTTTCTTTTGCTGCGATTGGAAACATATTATTTTGCTGCGATGGGAAACATTTTATTTTGCTGCGATTGGAAACATTTTATTTTGCTGCGATTGGAAACATTTTATTTATTTTGCTGCGATTGGAAACATTTTATTTTGCTGCGATGGGAAACATTTTATTTCGCTGCGATTGGAAACATTTTATTTTGCTGCGATTGGAAACATTTTATTTATTTTGCTGCGATTGGAAACATTTTATTTTGCTGCGATTGGAAACATTTTATTTTGCTGCGATGGGAAACATTTTAATTTGCTGCGATTGGAAACATTTTATTTTGCTGCGATTGGAAACATTTTCTTTTGCTGCGATTGGAAACATTTTATTTTGCTGCGATGGGAAACATTTTATTTTGCTGCGATTGGAAACATTTTATTTTGCTGCGATTGAAAACATTTTGTTTATTTTGCTGCGATTGGAAACTTTTTTTTTATTTTGCTGCGATTGGAAACATTTTATTTTGCTGCGATGGGAAACATTTTATTTTGCTGCGAATGAAAACATTTTATTTTGCTGCGATTGGAAACATTTTCTTTTGCTGCGATTGGAAACATTTTATTTTGCAGCGATTGGAAACATTTTATTTATTTTGCTGCGATTGGAAACATTTTATTTTGCTGCGATTGGAAACATTTTCTTTTGCTGCGATTGGAAACATTTTATTTTGCTGCGATTGGAAACATTTTATTTATTTTGCTGCGATTGGAAACATTTTATTTATTTTGCTGCGATTGGAAACATTTTATTTTACTGCGATTGGAAACATTTTATTTTGCTGCGATTGGAAACATTTTATTTTGCTGCGATGGGAAACATTTTCTTTTGCTGCGATTGGAAACATTTTATTTTGCTGCGATGGGAAACATTTTATTTTGCTGCGATTGGAAACATTTTATTTTGCTGCGATTTGAAACATTTTCTTTTGCTGCGATTGGAAACATTTTATTTTGCTGCGATTGGAAACATTTTATTTTGCTGCGATTGGAAACATTTTATTTTGCTGCGATTGGAAACATTTTATTTTGCTGCGATTGGAAACATTTTCTTTTGCTGCGATTGGAAACATTTTATTTTGCAGCGATTGGAAACATTTTATTTATTTTGCTGCGATTGGAAACATTTTATTTTGCTGCGATTGGAAACATTTTCTTTTGCTGCGATTGGAAACATTTTATTTTGCTGCGATTGGAAACATTTTATTTATTTTGCTGCGATTGGAAACATTTTATTTATTTTGCTGCGATTGGAAACATTTTATTTTACTGCGATTGGAAACATTTTATTTTGCTGCGATTGGAAACATTTTATTTTGCTGCGATGGGAAACATTTTCTTTTGCTGCGATTGGAAACATTTTATTTTGCTGCGATGGGAAACATTTTATTTTGCTGCGATTGGAAACATTTTATTTTGCTGCGATTTGAAACATTTTCTTTTGCTGCGATTGGAAACATTTTATTTTGCTGCGATTGGAAACATTTTATTTTGCTGCGATTGGAAACATTTTATTTTGCTGCGATTGGAAACATTTTATTTTGCTGCGATTGGAAACATTTTATTTTGCTGCGATTGGAAACATTTTATTTTGCTGCGATTGGAAACATATTATTTTGCCGCGATTGGAAACATTTTATTTTGCTGCGATTGGAAACAATTTATTTTGCTGCGATTGGAAACATTTTCTTTTGCTGCGATTGGAAACATTTTATTTTGCTGCGATTGGAAACATTTTCTTCTGCTGCGATTGGAAACATTTTATTTATTTTGCTGCGATTGGAAACATTTTTTTTATTTTGCTGCGATTGGAAACATTTTATTTTGCTGCGATGGGAAACATTTTATTTTGCTGCAATTGAAAACATTTTATTTTGCTGCGATTGGAAACATTTTATTTTGCTGCAATTGGAAACTTTTTATTTATTTTGCTGCGATTGGAAACTTTTTATTTTGCTGCGATTGGAAACATTTTCTTTTGCTGCGTTTGGAAACATTTAATTTTGCTGCGATTGGAAACATTATATTTATTTTGCTGCGATTGGAAACATTTTATTTATTTTGCTGCGATTGGAAACATTTTATTTTGCTGCGATGGGAAACATTTTATTTTGCTGCGATTGAAAACATTTTATTTTGCTGCGATTGAAAACATTTTCTTTTGCTGCGATTGGAAACATTTTATTTTGCTGCGATTGGAAACATTTTATTTATTTTGCTGCGATTGGAAACATTTTATTTTGCTGCGATTGGAAACATTTTCTTTTGCTGCGATTGGAAACATTTTATTTTGCTGCGATTGGAAACATTTTATTTATTTTGCTGCGATTGGAAACATTTTATTTATTTTGCTGCGATTGGAAACATTTTATTTTACTGCGATTGGAAACATTTTATTTTGCTGCGATCGGAAACATTTTATTTTGCTGCGATGGGAAACATTTTCTTTTGCTGCGATTGGAAACATTTTATTTTGCTGCGATGGGAAACATTTTATTTTGCTGCGATTGGAAACATTTTATTTTGCTGCGATTGGAAACATTTTCTTTTGCTGCGATTGGAAACTGTTTATTTTGCTGCGATTGGAAACATTTTATTTTGCTGCGATTGGAAACATTTTGTTTTGCTGCGATTGGAAACATTTTATTTTGCTGCGATTGGAAACATTTTATTTTGCTGCGATTGGAAACATTTTATTTTGCTGCGATTGGAAACATTTTATTTTGCCGCGATTGGAAACATTTTATTTTGCTGCGATTGGAAACAATTTATTTTGCTGCGATTGGAAACATTTTCTTTTGCTGCGATTGGAAACATTTTATTTTGCTGCGATTGGAAACATTTTCTTCTGCTGCGATTGGAAACATTTTATTTATTTTGCTGCGATTGGAAACATTTTTTTTATTTTGCTGCGATTGGAAACATTTTATTTTGCTGCGATGGGAAACATTTTATTTTGCTGCAATTGAAAACATTTTATTTTGCTGCGATTGGAAACATTTTCTTTTGCTGCGATTGGAAACATTTTATTTTGCTGCAATTGGAAACTTTTTATTTATTTTGCTGCGATTGGAAACTTTTTATTTTGCTGCGATTGGAAACATTTTCTTTTGCTGCGTTTGGAAACATTTAATTTTGCTGCGATTGGAAACATTATATTTATTTTGCTGCGATTGGAAACATTTTATTTATTTTGCTGCGATTGGAAACATTTTATTTTGCTGCGATGGGAAACATTTTATTTTGCTGCGATTGAAAACATTTTCTTTTGCTGCGATTGGAAACATTTTATTTATTTTGCTGCGATTGGAAACATTTTATTTATTTTGCTGCGATTGGAAACATTTTATTTTACTGCGATTGGAAACATTTTATTTTGCTGCGATCGGAAACATTTTATTTTGCTGCGATGGGAAACATTTTCTTTTGCTGCGATTGGAAACATTTTATTTTGCTGCGATTGGAAACATTTTATTTATTTTGCTGCGATTGGAAACATTTTATTTATTTTGCTGCGATTGGAAACATTTTATTTTACTGCGATTGGAAACATTTTATTTTGCTGCGATCGGAAACATTTTATTTTGCTGCGATGGGAAACATTTTCTTTTGCTGCGATTGGAAACATTTTATTTTGCTGCGATGGGAAACATTTTATTTTGCTGCGATTGGAAACATTTTATTTTGCTGCGATTGGAAACATTTTCTTTTGCTGCGATTGGAAACTGTTTATTTTGCTGCGATTGGAAACATTTTATTTTGCTGCGATTGGAAACATTTTGTTTTGCTGCGATTGGAAACATTTTATTTTGCTGCGATTGGAAACATTTTATTTTGCTGCGATTGGAAACATTTTATTTTGCTGCGATTGGAAACATTTTATTTTGCCGCGATTGGAAACATTTTATTTTGCTGCGATTGGAAACAATTTATTTTGCTGCGATTGGAAACATTTTCTTTTGCTGCGATTGGAAACATTTTATTTTGCTGCGATTGGAAACATTTTCTTCTGCTGCGATTGGAAACATTTTATTTATTTTGCTGCGATTGGAAACATTTTTTTTTATTTTGCTGCGATTGGAAACATTTTATTTTGCTGCGATGGGAAACATTTTATTTTGCTGCAATTGAAAACATTTTATTTTGCTGCGATTGGAAACATTTTCTTTTGCTGCGATTGGAAACATTTTATTTTGCTGCAATTGGAAACTTTTTATTTATTTTGCTGCGATTGGAAACTTTTTATTTTGCTGCGATTGGAAACATTTTCTTTTGCTGCGTTTGGAAACATTTAATTTTGCTGCGATTGGAAACATTATATTTATTTTGCTGCGATTGGAAACATTTTATTTATTTTGCTGCGATTGGAAACATTTTATTTTGCTGCGATGGGAAACATTTTATTTTGCTGCGATTGAAAACATTTTCTTTTGCTGCGATTGGAAACATTTTATTTATTTTGCTGCGATTGGAAACATTTTATTTATTTTGCTGCGATTGGAAACATTTTATTTTACTGCGATTGGAAACATTTTATTTTGCTGCGATCGGAAACATTTTATTTTGCTGCGATGGGAAACATTTTCTTTTGCTGCGATTGGAAACATTTTATTTTGCTGCGATGGGAAACATTTTATTTTGCTGCGATTGGAAACATTTTATTTTGCTGCGATTGGAAACATTTTCTTTTGCTGCGATTGGAAACTGTTTATTTTGCTGCGATTGGAAACATTTTGTTTTGCTGCGATTGGAAACATTTTATTTTGCTGCGATTGGAAACATTTTATTTTGCTGCGATTGGAAACATTTTATTTTGCTGCGATTGGAAACATTTTATTTTGCCGCGATTGGAAACATTTTATTTTGCTGCGATTGGAAACAATTTATTTTGCTGCGATTGGAAACATTTTCTTTTGCTGCGATTGGAAACATTTTATTTTGCTGCGATTGGAAACATTTTCTTTTGCTGCGATTGGAAACATTTTATTTATTTTGCTGCGATTGGAAACATTTTATTTTGCTGCGATTGGAAACATTTTCTTTTGCTGCGATTGGAAACATTTTGTTTTGCTGCGATTGGAAACATTTTATTTTGCTGCGATTGGAATTATTTTCTTTATTTTGCTGCGATTGGAAACATTTTATTTTGCTGCGATTGGAAACATTTTATTTTGCTGCGATCGGAAACATTTTATTTTGCTGCGATTGGAAACATTTTCTTTTGCTGCGATTGGAAACATTTTATTTATTTTGCTGCGATTGGAAACATTTTATTTATTTTGCTGCGATTGGAAACATTTTATTTTGCTGCGATGGGAAACATTTTATTTTGCTGCGATTGGAAACATTTTATTTTGCTGCGATTGGAAACATTTTCTTTTGCTGCGATTGGAAACATTTTATTTATTTTGCTGCGATTGGAAACATTTTATTTTGCTGCGATTGGAAACATTTTCTTTTGCTGCGATTGGAAACATTTTGTTTTGCTGCGATTGGAAACATTTTATTTTGCTGCGATTGGGAACATTTTCTTTATTTTGCTGCGATTGAAGCATTTTATTTTGCTGCGATTGGAAACATTTTATTTTGCTGCGATTGGAAACATTTTCTTTTGCTGCGATTGGAAACATTTTGTTTTGCTGCGATTGGAAACATTTTATTTTGCTGCGATTGGGAACATTTTCTTTATTTTGCTGCGATTGGAAACATTTTATTTTGCTGCGATGGGAAACATTTTATTTTGCTGCGATTGGAAACATTTTGTTTTGCTGCGATTGGAAACATTTTATTTATTTTGCTGCGATTGGAAACATTATATTTTGCTGCGATGGGAAACATTTTATTTTGCTGCGATTGGAAACATTTTATTTTGCTGCGATTGGAAACATTTTATTTATTTTGCTGCGATTGGAAACATTTTATTTTGCTGCGATTGGAAACATTTTCTTTTGCTGCGATTGGAAACATTTTGTTTTGCTGCGATTGGAAACATTTTATTTTGCTGCGATTGGAATTATTTTCTTTATTTTGCTGCGATTGGAAACATTTTATTTTGCTGCGATTGGAAACATTTTATTTTGCTGCGATCGGAAACATTTTATTTTGCTGCGATTGGAAACATTTTCTTTTGCTGCGATTGGAAACATTTTATTTATTTTGCTGCGATTGGAAACATTTTATTTATTTTGCTGCGATTGGAAACATTTTATTTTGCTGCGATGGGAAACATTTTATTTTGCTGCGATTGGAAACATTTTATTTTGCTGCGATTGGAAACATTTTCTTTTGCTGCGATTGGAAACATTTTATTTATTTTGCTGCGATTGGAAACATTTTATTTTGCTGCGATTGGAAACATTTTCTTTTGCTGCGATTGGAAACATTTTGTTTTGCTGCGATTGGAAACATTTTATTTTGCTGCGATTGGGAACATTTTCTTTATTTTGCTGCGATTGAAACATTTTATTTTGCTGCGATTGGAAACATTTTATTTTGCTGCGATGGGAAACATTTTATTTTGCTGCGATTGGAAACATTTTCTTTTGCTGCGATTGGAAACATTTTATTTATTTTGCTGCGATTGGAAACATTTTATTTTGCTGCGATGGGAAACATTTTATTTTGCTGCGATTGGAAACATTTTATTTTGCTGCGATTGGAAACATTTTATTTTGCTGCGATTGGAAACATTTTATTTATTTTGCTGCGATTGGAAACATTTTATTTTGCTGCGATGGGAAACATTTTATTTTGCTGCGATTGGAAACATTTTATTTTGCTGCGATTGGAAACATTTTATTTTACTGCGATTGGAAACATTTTATTTTGCTGCGATCGGAAACATTTTATTTTGCTGCGATGGGAAACATTTTCTTTTGCTGCGATTGGAAACATTTTATTTTGCTGCGATGGGAAACATTTTATTTTGCTGCG
This sequence comes from Oscheius myriophilus, assembly GCA_964057215.1. NCBI lineage: Eukaryota > Metazoa > Nematoda > Chromadorea > Rhabditida > Rhabditidae > Oscheius > Oscheius myriophilus. The sequence goes on from OZ059906.1 coordinate 107,048, forward strand.
ATTGGAAACATTTTATTTTGCTGCGATTGGAAACATTTTCTTTTGCTGCGATTGGAAACTGTTTATTTTGCTGCGATTGGAAACATTTTATTTTGCTGCGATTGGAAACATTTTTTTTTGCTGCGATTGGAAACATTTTATTTTGCTGCGATTGGAAACATTTTATTTTGCTGCGATTGGAAACATTTTATTTTGCTGCGATTGGAAACATTTTATTTTGCCGCGATTGGAAACATTTTATTTTGCTGCGATTGGAAACAATTTATTTTGCTGCGATTGGAAACATTTTCTTTTGCTGCGATTGGAAACATTTTATTTTGCTGCGATTGGAAACATTTTCTTTTGCTGCGATTGGAAACATTTTATTTATTTTGCTGCGATTGGAAACATTTTATTTTGCTGCGATTGGAAACATTTTCTTTTGCTGCGATTGGAAACATTTTGTTTTGCTGCGATTGGAAACATTTTATTTTGCTGCGATTGGAATTATTTTCTTTATTTTGCTGCGATTGGAAACATTTTATTTTGCTGCGATTGGAAACATTTTATTTTGCTGCGATCGGAAACATTTTATTTTGCTGCGATTGGAAACATTTTCTTTTGCTGCGATTGGAAACATTTTATTTATTTTGCTGCGATTGGAAACATTTTATTTATTTTGCTGCGATTGGAAACATTTTATTTTGCTGCGATGGGAAACATTTTATTTTGCTGCGATTGGAAACATTTTATTTTGCTGCGATTGGAAACATTTTCTTTTGCTGCGATTGGAAACATTTTATTTATTTTGCTGCGATTGGAAACATTTTATTTTGCTGCGATTGGAAACATTTTCTTTTGCTGCGATTGGAAACATTTTGTTTTGCTGCGATTGGAAACATTTTATTTTGCTGCGATTGGGAACATTTTCTTTATTTTGCTGCGATTGAAGCATTTTATTTTGCTGCGATTGGAAACATTTTATTTTGCTGCGATGGGAAACATTTTATTTTGCTGCGATTGGAAACATTTTGTTTTGCTGCGATTGGAAACATTTTATTTATTTTGCTGCGATTGGAAACATTATATTTTGCTGCGATGGGAAACATTTTATTTTGCTGCGATTGGAAACATTTTATTTTGCTGCGATTGGAAACATTTTATTTATTTTGCTGCGATTGGAAACATTTTATTTTGCTGCGATTGGAAACATTTTCTTTTGCTGCGATTGGAAACATTTTGTTTTGCTGCGATTGGAAACATTTTATTTTGCTGCGATTGGAATTATTTTCTTTAGTTTGCTGCGATTGGAAACATTTTATTTTGCTGCGATTGGAAACATTTTATTTTGCTGCGATCGGAAACATTTTATTTTGCTGCGATTGGAAACATTTTCTTTTGCTGCGATTGGAAACATTTTATTTATTTTGCTGCGATTGGAAACATTTTATTTATTTTGCTGCGATTGGAAACATTTTATTTTGCTGCGATGGGAAACATTTTATTTTGCTGCGATTGGAAACATTTTATTTTGCTGCGATTGGAAACATTTTCTTTTGCTGCGATTGGAAACATTTTATTTATTTTGCTGCGATTGGAAACATTTTATTTTGCTGCGATTGGAAACATTTTCTTTTGCTGCGATTGGAAACATTTTGTTTTGCTGCGATTGGAAACATTTTATTTTGCTGCGATTGGGAACATTTTCTTTATTTTGCTGCGATTGAAACATTTTATTTTGCTGCGATTGGAAACATTTTATTTTGCTGCGATGGGAAACATTTTATTTTGCTGCGATGGGAAACATTTTATTTTGCTGCGATTGGAAACATTTTATTTTGCTGCGATTGGAAACATTTTCTTTTGCTGCGATTGGAAACATTTTATTTATTTTGCTGCGATTGGAAACATTTTATTTTGCTGCGATTGGAAACATTTTCTTTTGCTGCGATTGGAAACATTTTGTTTTGCTGCGATTGGAAACATTTTATTTTGCTGCGATTGGGAACATTTTCTTTATTTTGCTGCGATTGAAACATTTTATTTTGCTGCGATTGGAAACATTTTATTTTGCTGCGATGGGAAACATTTTATTTTGCTGCGATTGGAAACATTTTCTTTTGCTGCGATTGGAAACATTTTATTTATTTTGCTGCGATTGGAAACATTATATTTTGCTGCGATGGGAAACATTTTATTTTGCTGCGATTGGAAACATTTTATTTTGCTGCGATTGGAAACATTTTATTTTGCTGCGATTGGAAACATTTTCTTTTGCTGCGATTGGAAACATTTTGTTTTGCTGCGATTGGAAACATTTTATTTTGCTGCGATTGGAAACATTTTCTTTTGCTGCGATTGGAAACATTTTATTTATTTTGCTGCGATTGGAAACATTATATTTTGCTGCGATGGGAAACATTTTATTTTGCTGCGATTGGAAACATTTTATTTTGCTGCGATTGGAAACATTTTCTTTTGCTGCGATTGGAAACATTTTATTTATTTTGCTGCGATTGGAAACATTTTATTTTGCTGCGATGGGAAACATTTTATTTTGCTGCGATTGGAAACATTTTATTTTGCTGCGATTGGAAACATTTTATTTTGCTGCGATTGGAAACATTTTATTTATTTTGCTGCGATTGGAAACATTTTATTTTGCTGCGATTGGAAACATTTTCTTTTGCTGCGATTGGAAACATTATATTTTGCTGCGATTGGAAACATTTTATTTATTTTGCTGCCATTGGAAACATTTTATTTATTTTGCTGCGATTGGAAACATTTTATTTTACTGCGATTGGAAACATTTTATTTTGCTGCGATCGGAAACATTTTATTTTGCTGCGATGGGAAACATTTTCTTTTGCTGCGATTGGAAACATTTTATTTTGCTGCGATGGGAAACATTTTATTTTGCTGCGATTGGAAACATTTTATTTTGCTGCGATTGGAAACATTTTCTTTTGCTGCGATTGGAAACTGTTTATTTTGCTGCGATTGGAAACATTTTATTTTGCTGCGATTGGAAACATTTTGTTTTGCTGCGATTGGAAACATTTTATTTTGCTGCGATTGGAAACATTTTATTTTGCTGCGATTGGAAACATTTTATTTTGCTGCGATTGGAAACATTTTATTTTGCCGCGATTGGAAACATTTTATTTTGCTGCGATTGGAAACAATTTATTTTGCTGCGATTGGAAACATTTTCTTTTGCTGCGATTGGAAACATTTTATTTTGCTGCGATTGGAAACATTTTCTTTTGCTGCGATTGGAAACATTTTATTTATTTTGCTGCGATTGGAAACATTTTATTTTGCTGCGATGGGAAACATTTTCTTTTGCTGCGATTGGAAACATTTTGTTTTGCTGCGATTGGAAACATTTTATTTTGCTGCGATTGGAAACATTTTCTTTTGCTGCGATTGGAAACATTTTATTTATTTTGCTGCGATTGGAAACATTATATTTTGCTGCGATGGGAAACATTTTATTTTGCTGCGATTGGAAACATTTTATTTTGCTGCGATTGGAAACATTTTCTTTTGCTGCGATTGGAAACATTTTATTTATTTTGCTGCGATTGGAAACATTTTATTTTGCTGCGATGGGAAACATTTTATTTTGCTGCGATTGGAAACATTTTATTTTGCTGCGATTGGAAACATTTTATTTTGCTGCGATTGGAAACATTTTATTTATTTTGCTGCGATTGGAAACATTTTATTTTGCTGCGATTGGAAACATTTTCTTTTGCTGCGATTGGAAACATTATATTTTGCTGCCATTGGAAACATTTTATTTATTTTGCTGCGATTGGAAACATTTTATTTTACTGCGATTGGAAACATTTTATTTTGCTGCGATCGGAAACATTTTATTTTGCTGCGATGGGAAACATTTTCTTTTGCTGCGATTGGAAACATTTTATTTTGCTGCGATGGGAAACATTTTATTTTGCTGCGATTGGAAACATTTTATTTTGCTGCGATTGGAAACATTTTCTTTTGCTGCGATTGGAAACTGTTTATTTTGCTGCGATTGGAAACATTTTATTTTGCTGCGATTGGAAACATTTTGTTTTGCTGCGATTGGAAACATTTTATTTTGCTGCGATTGGAAACATTTTATTTTGCTGCGATTGGAAACATTTTATTTTGCTGCGATTGGAAACATTTTATTTTGCCGCGATTGGAAACATTTTATTTTGCTGCGATTGGAAACAATTTATTTTGCTGCGATTGGAAACATTTTCTTTTGCTGCGATTGGAAACATTTTATTTTGCTGCGATTGGAAACATTTTCTTTTGCTGCGATTGGAAACATTTTATTTATTTTGCTGCGATTGGAAACATTTTATTTTGCTGCGATTGGAAACATTTTCTTTTGCTGCGATTGGAAACATTTTGTTTTGCTGCGATTGGAAACATTTTATTTTGCTGCGATTGGAATTATTTTCTTTATTTTGCTGCGATTGGAAACATTTTATTTTGCTGCGATCGGAAACATTTTATTTTGCTGCGATTGGAAACATTTTATTTTGCTGCGATTGGAAACATTTTCTTTTGCTGCGATTGGAAACATTTTATTTATTTTGCTGCGATTGGAAACATTTTATTTTGCTGCGATTGGAAACATTTTCTTTTGCTGCGATTGGAAACATTTTGTTTTGCTGCGATTGGAAACATTTTATTTTGCTGCGATTGGGAACATTTTCTTTATTTTGCTGCGATTGAAACATTTTATTTTGCTGCGATTGGAAACATTTTATTTTGCTGCGATGGGAAACATTTTATTTTGCTGCGATTGGAAACATTTTCTTTTGCTGCGATTGGAAACATTTTATTTATTTTGCTGCGATTGGAAACATTATATTTTGCTGCGATGGGAAACATTTTATTTTGCTGCGATTGGAAACATTTTATTTTGCTGCGATTGGAAACATTTTCTTTTGCTGCGATTGGAAACATTTTATTTATTTTGCTGCGATTGGAAACATTTTATTTTGCTGCGATGGGAAACATTTTATTTTGCTGCGATTGGAAACATTTTATTTTGCTGCGATTGGAAACATTTTATTTATTTTGCTGCGATTGGAAACATTTTATTTATTTTGCTGCGATTGGAAACATTTTATTTTGCTGCGATGGGAAACATTTTATTTTGCTGCGATTGAAAACATTTTATTTTGCTGCGATTGGAAACATTTTCTTTTGCTGCGATTGGAAACATTTTATTTTGCTGCGATTGGAAACATTTTATTTATTTTGCTGCGATTGGAAACATTATATTTTGCTGCGATTGGAAACATTTTCTTTTGCTGCGATTGGAAACATTTTATTTTGCTGCGATTGGAAACATTTTATTTATTTTGCTGCGATTGGAAACATTTTATTTATTTTGCTGCGATTGGAAACATTTTCTTTTGCTGCGATTGGAAACATTTTCTTTTGCTGCGATTGGAAACATTTTATTTTGCTGCGATTGGAAACATTTTATTTTGCTGCGATTGGAAACATTATATTTTGCTGCGATTGGAAACATTTTATTTTGCTGCGATTGGAAACATTTTATTTTGCTGCGATTGGAAACATTTTATTTTGCTGCGATTGGAAACATTTTATTTTGCTGCGATTGGAAACATTTTATTTTGCCGCGATTGGAAACATTTTATTTTGCTGCGATTGGAAACATTTTATTTTGCTGCGATTGGAAACATTTTCTTTTGCTGCGATTGAAAACATTTTATTTTGCTGCGATTGGAAACATTTTATTTTGCTGCGATTGGAAACATTTTATTTTGCTGCGATTGGAAACATTTTATTTTGCCGCGATTGGAAACATTTTATTTTGCTGCGATTGGAAACATTTTATTTTGCTGCGATTGGAAACATTTTATTTTGCTGCGATTGGAAACATTTTATTTTGCTGCGATTGGAAACATTTTATTTTGCCGCGATTGGAAACATTTTATTTTGCTGCGATTGGAAACATTTTCTTTTGCTGCGATTGGAAACATTTTCTTTTTCTGCGATTGGAAACATTTTATTTTGCTGCGATTGGAAACATTTTCTTTTGCTGCGATTGGAAACATTTTATTTATTTTTCTGCGATTGGAAACATTTTGTTTATTTTGCTGCGATTGGAAACATTTTATTTTGCTGCGATTGGAAACATTTTATTTTGCTGCGATTGGAAACATTTTCTTTTGCTGCGATTGGAAACATTTTATTTATTTTGCTGCGATTGGAAACATTTTATTTTGCTGCGATGGGAATCATTTTATTTTGCTGCGATTGGAAACATTTTCTTTTGCTGCGATTGGAAACAATTTATTTATTTTGCTGCGATTGGAAACATTTTATTTATTTTGCTGCGATTGGAAACATTTTATTTATTTTGCTGCGATTGGAAACATTTTATTTTGCTGCGATGGGAAACATTTTATTTTGCTGCGATTGGAAACATTTTATTTTGCTGCGATTGGAAACATTTTATTTTGCTGCGATTGGAAACATTTTCTATTGCTGCGATTGGAAACATTTTATTCATTTTGCTGCAATTGGAAACATTTTATTTATTATGCTGCGATTGGAAACATTTTATTTTGCTGCGATTGGAAACATTTTATTTTGCTGCGATTGGAAACATTTTCTTTTGCTGCGATTGGAAACATTTTATTTTGCTGCGATTGGAAACATTTTCTATTGCTGCGATTGGAAACATTTTATTCATTTTGCTGCAATTGGAAACATTTTATTTATTATGCTGCGATTGGAAACATTTTATTTTGCTGCGATTGGAAACATTTTCTTTTGCTGCGATTGGAAACATTTTATTTTGCTGCGATTGGAAACATTTTATTTTGCTGCGATTGGAAACATTTTATTTTGCTGCGATTGGAAACATTATTTTTTGCCGCGATTGGAAACATTTTATTTTGCTGCGATTGGAAACATTTAATTTTGCTGCGATTGGAAACATTTTCTTTTGCTGCGATTGGAAACATTTTCTTTTGCTGCGATTGGAAACATTTTCTTTTGCTGCGATTGGAAACATTTTATTTATTATGCTGCGATTGGAAACATTTTATTTATTTTGCTGCGATTGGAAACATTATATTTTGCTGCGATTGGAAACATTTTCTTTTGCTGCGATTGGAAACATTTTATTTTGCTGCGATCGGAAACATTTTATTTTGCTGCGATTGGAAACATTTTCTTTTGCTGCGATTGGAAACATTTTATTTATTTTGCTGCGATTGGAAACATTTTATTTTGCTGCGATGGGAATCATTTTATTTTGCTGCGATTGGAAACATTTTCTTTTGCTGCGATTGGAAACAATTTATTTATTTTGCTGCGATTGGAAACATTTTATTTATTTTGCTGCGATTGGAAACATTTTATTTATTTTGCTGCGATTGGAAACATTTTATTTTGCTGCGATGGGAAACATTTTATTTTGCTGCGATTGGAAACATTTTATTTTGCTGCGATTGGAAACATTTTCTTTTGCTGCGATTGGAAACATTCTATTTTGCTGCGATTGGAAACATTTTATTTATTTTGCTGCGATTGGAAACATTTTATTTTGCTGCGATTGGAAACATTTTATTTTGCTGCGATTGGAAACATTTTCTTTTGCTGCGATTGGAAACATTTTATTTTGCTGCGATCGGAAACATTTTATTTTGCTGCGATTGGAAACATTTTCTTTTGCTGCGATTGGAAACATTTTATTTATTTTGCTGCGATTGGAAACATTTTATTTTGCTGCGATGGGAATCATTTTATTTTGCTGCGATTGGAAACATTTTCTTTTGCTGCGATTGGAAACATTTTATTTATTTTGCTGCGATTGGAAACATTTTATTTTTCTGCCATGGGAAACATTTTATTTTGCTGCGATTGGAAACATTTTATTTTGCTGCGATTGGAAACATTTTCTTTTGCTGCGATTGGAAACATTTTATTTTGCTGCGATTGGAAACATTTTATTTATTTTGCTGCGATTGGAAACATTTTATTTATTTTGCTGCGATTGGAAACATTTTAGTTTGCTGCGATTGGAAACATTTTATTTTGCTGCGATTGGAAACATTTTATTTATTTTGCTGCGATTGGAAACATTTTATTTATTCTGCTGCGATTGGAAACATTTTATTTTACTGCGATTGGAAACATTTTATTTTGCTGCGATTGGAAACATTTTATTTATTTTGCTGCGATTGGAAACATTTTATTTTGCTGCGATGGGAAACATTTTCTTTTGCTGCGATTGGAAACATTTTATTTTGCTGCGATGGGAAACAATTTATTTTGCTGCGATTGGAAACATTTTATTTTGCTGCGATTGGAAACATTTTCTTTTGCTGCGATTGGAAACATTTTATTTTGCTGCGATTGGAAACATTTTATTAATTTTGCTGCGATTGGAAACATTTCATATATTTTGCTGCGAATGGAAACATTTTATTTTGCTGCGATTGGAAACATTTTATTTTGCTGCGATTGGAAACATTTTATTTTGCTGCGATTGGAAACATTTTATTTTGCTGCGATTGGAAACATTTTATTTTGCTGCGATTGGAAACATTTTCTTTTGCTGCGATTGGAAACATTTTATTTTGCCGCGATTGGAAACATTTTATTTTGCTGCGATTGGAAACATTTTCTTTTGCTGCAATTGGAAACATTTTATTTATTTTGCTGCGATTGGAAACATTTTATTTTGCTGCGATGGGAAACATTTTGTTTTGCTGCGATTGGAAACATTTTATTTTGCTGCGATTGGAAACATTTTCTTTTGCTGCGATTGGAAACATTTTATTTTGCTGCGATTGGAAACATTTTATTTTGCTGCGATTGGAAACATTTTATTTTGCTGCGATTGGAAACATTTAATTTATTTTGCTGCGATTGGAAACATTTTATTTTGCTGCAATTGGAAACATTTTATTTTGCCACGATTGGAAACATTTTATTTTGCTGCGATTGGAAACATTTTCTTTTGCTGCGATTGGAAACATTTTATTTATTTTGCTGCGATTGGAAACATTTTATTTTGCTGCGATTGGAAACATTTTATTTTGCCGCGATTGGAAACATTTTATTTTGCTGCGATTGGAAACATTTTATTTTGCTGCGATTGGAAACATTTTCTTTTGCTGCGATTGGAAACATTTTATTTTGCCGCGATTGGAAACATTTTATTTTGCTGCGATTGGAAACATTTTCTTTTGCTGCAATTGGAAACATTTTATTTATTTTGCTGCGATTGGAAACATTTTATTTTGCTGCGATGGGAAACATTTTATTTTGCTGCGATTGGAAACATTTTATTTTGCTGCGATTGGAAACATTTTCTTTTGCTGCGATTGGAAACATTTTATTTTGCTGCGATTGGAAACATTTTATTTTGCTGCGATTGGAAACATTTTATTTTGCTGCGATTGGAAACATTTTCTTTTGCTGCGATTGGAAACATTTTATTTATTTTGCTGCGATTGGAAACATTTTATTTTGCTGCGATTGGAAACATTTTATTTTGCCGCGATTGGAAACATTTTATTTTGCTGCGATTGGAAACATTTTATTTTGCTGCGATTGGAAACATTTTCTTTTGCTGCGATTGGAAACATTTTATTTTGCCGCGATTGGAAACATTTTTTTTTGCTGCGATTGGAAACATTTTCTTTTGCTGCAATTGGAAACATTTTATTTATTTTGCTGCGATTGGAAACATTTTATTTTGCTGCGATGGGAAACATTTTATTTTGCTGCGATTGGAAACATTTTATTTTGCTGCGATTGGAAACATTTTATTTTGCTGCGATTGGAAACATTTTCTTTTGCTGCGATTGGAAACATTTTCTTTTGCTGCGATTGGAAACATTTTCTTTTGCTGCGATTGGAAACATTTTATTTTGCTGCGATCGGAAACATTTTATTTTGCTGCGATTGGAAACATTTTCTTTTGCTGCGATTGGAAACATTTTATTTATTTTGCTGCGATTGGAAACATTTTATTTTGCTGCGATGGGAATCATTTTATTTTGCTGCGATTGGAAACATTTTCTTTTGCTGCGATTGGAAACATTTTATTTATTTTGCTGCGATTGGAAACATTTTATTTATTTTGCTGCGATTGGAAACATTTTATTTATTTTGCTGCGATTGGAAACATTTTATTTTGCTGCGATGGGAAACATTTTATTTTGCTGCGATTGGAAACATTTTATTTTGCTGCGATTGGAAACATTTTCTTTTGCTGCGATTGGAAACATTCTATTTTGCTGCGATTGGAAACATTTTATTTATTTTGCTGCGATTGGAAACATTTTATTTATTTTGCTGCGATTGGAAACATTTTATTTTGCTGCGATTGGAAACATTTTCTTTTGCTGCGATTGGAAACATTTTATTTTGCTGCGATCGGAAACATTTTCTTTTTCTGCGATTGGAAACATTTTATTTTGCTGCGATTGGAAACATTTTCTTTTGCTGCGATTGGAAACATTTAATTTATTTTTCTGCGATTGGAAACATTTTGTTTATTTTGCTGCGATTGGAAACATTTTATTTTGCTGCGATTGGAAACATTTTCTTTTGCTGCGATTGGAAACATTTTATTTTGCTGCGATTGGAAACATTTTATTTCGCTGCGATTGGAAACATTTTATTTTGCTGCGATTGAAAACATTTTATTTTGCTGCGATTGGAAACATTTTATTTTGCTGCGATTGGAAACATTTTATTTTGCTGCGATTGGAAACATTTTATTTTGCCGCGATTGGAAACATTTTATTTTGCTGCGATTGGAAACATTTTGTTTTGCTGCGATTGGAAACATTTTCTTTTGCTGCGATTGGAAACATTATATTTTGCTGCGATTGGAAACATTTTCTATTGCTGCGATTGGAAACATTTTATTCATTTTGCTGCAATTGGAAACATTTTATTTATTTTGCTGCGATTGGAAACATTTTATTTTGCTGCGATTGGAAACATTTTCTTTTGCTGCGATTGGAAACATTTTATTTTGCTGCGATTGGAAACATTTTATTTTGCTGCGATTGGAAACATTTTATTTTGCTGCGATTGGAAACATTATTTTTTGCCGCGATTGGAAACATTTTATTTTGCTGCGATTGGAAACATTTTATTTTGCTGCGATTGGAAACATTTTATTTTGCTGCGATTGGAAATATTTTCTTTTGCTGCGATTGGAAACATTTTATTTTGCTGCGATTGGAAACATTATTTTTTGCCGCGATTGGAAACATTTTATTTTGCTGCGATTGGAAACATTTTATTTTGCTGCGATTGGAAACATTTTATTTTGCTGCGATTGGAAACATTTTATTTTGCTGCGATTGGAAACATTATTTTTTGCCGCGATTGGAAACATTTTATTTTGCTGCGATTGGAAACATTTTATTTTGCTGCGATTGGAAATATTTTCTTTTGCTGCGATTGGAAACATTTTATTTTGCTGCGATTGGAAACATTTTTTTTTGCTGCGATTGGAAACATTTTATTTTGCTGCGATGGGAATCATTTTATTTTGCTGCGATTGGAAACATTTTCTTTTGCTGCGATTGGAAACATTTTATTTATTTTGCTGCGATTGGAAACATTTTATTTTGCTGCGATGGGAATCATTTTATTTTGCTGCGATTGGAAACATTTTCTTTTGCTGCGATTGGAAACATTTTATTTATTTTGCTGCGATTGGAAACATTTTATTTTGCTGCGATGGGAAACATTTTATTTTGCTGCGATTGGAAACATTTTATTTTGCTGCGATTGGAAACATTTTATTTATTTTGCTGCGATTGGAAACATTTTATTTATTTTGCTGCGATTGGAAACATTTTATTTTGCTGCGATGGGAAACATTTTATTTTGCTGCGATTGAAAACATTTTATTTTGCTGCGATTGGAAACATTTTCTTTTGCTGCGATTGGAAACATTTTATTTTGCTGCGATTGGAAACATTTTATTTATTTTGCTGCGATTGGAAACATTTTATTTTGCTGCGATTGGAAACATTTTCTTTTGCTGCGATTGGAAACATTTTATTTTGCTGCGATTGGAAACATTTTATTTATTTTGCTGCGATTGGAAACATTTTATTTATTTTGCTGCGATTGGAAACATTTTCTTTTGCTGCGATTGGAAACATTTTCTTTTGCTGCGATTGGAAACATTTTATTTTGCTGCGATTGGAAACATTTTATTTTGCTGCGATTGGAAACATTATATTTTGCTGCGATTGGAAACATTTTATTTTGCTGCGATTGGAAACATTTTATTTTGCTGCGATTGGAAACATTTTATTTTGCTGCGATTGGAAACATTTTATTTTGCTGCGATTGGAAACATTTTATTTTGCCGCGATTGGAAACATTTTATTTTGCTGCGATTGGAAACATTTTATTTTGCTGCGATTGGAAACATTTTCTTTTGCTGCGATTGAAAACATTTTATTTTGCTGCGATTGGAAACATTTTATTTTGCTGCGATTGGAAACATTTTATTTTGCTGCGATTGGAAACATTTTATTTTGCCGCGATTGGAAACATTTTATTTTGCTGCGATTGGAAACATTTTATTTTGCTGCGATTGGAAACATTTTATTTTGCTGCGATTGGAAACATTTTATTTTGCTGCGATTGGAAACATTTTATTTTGCCGCGATTGGAAACATTTTATTTTGCTGCGATTGGAAACATTTTCTTTTGCTGCGATTGGAAACATTTTCTTTTTCTGCGATTGGAAACATTTTATTTTGCTGCGATTGGAAACATTTTCTTTTGCTGCGATTGGAAACATTTTATTTATTTTTCTGCGATTGGAAACATTTTGTTTATTTTGCTGCGATTGGAAACATTTTATTTTGCTGCGATTGGAAACATTTTATTTTGCTGCGATTGGAAACATTTTCTTTTGCTGCGATTGGAAACATTTTATTTATTTTGCTGCGATTGGAAACATTTTATTTATTTTGCTGCGATTGGAAACATTTTATTTATTTTGCTGCGATTGGAAACATTTTCTTTTGCTGCGATTGGAAACATTTTCTTTTGCTGCGATTGGAAACATTTTATTTTGCTGCGATTGGAAACATTTTATTTTGCTGCGATTGGAAACATTATATTTTGCTGCGATTGGAAACATTTTATTTTGCTGCGATTGGAAACATTTTATTTTGCTGCGATTGGAAACATTTTATTTTTCTGCGATTGGAAACATTTTATTTTGCTGCGATTGGAAACATTTTATTTTGCCGCGATTGGAAACATTTTATTTTGCTGCGATTGGAAACATTTTATTTTGCTGCGATTGGAAACATTTTCTTTTGCTGCGATTGAAAACATTTTATTTTGCTGCGATTGGAAACATTTTATTTTGCTGCGATTGGAAACATTTTATTTTGCTGCGATTGGAAACATTTTATTTTGCCGCGATTGGAAACATTTTATTTTGCTGCGATTGGAAACATTTTATTTTGCTGCGATTGGAAACATTTTATTTTGCTGCGATTGGAAACATTTTATTTTGCTGCGATTGGAAACATTTTATTTTGCCGCGATTGGAAACATTTTATTTTGCTGCGATTGGAAACATTTTCTTTTGCTGCGATTGGAAACATTTTCTTTTTCTGCGATTGGAAACATTTTATTTTGCTGCGATTGGAAACATTTTCTTTTGCTGCGATTGGAAACATTTTATTTATTTTTCTGCGATTGGAAACATTTTGTTTATTTTGCTGCGATTGGAAACATTTTATTTTGCTGCGATTGGAAACATTTTATTTTGCTGCGATTGGAAACATTTTCTTTTGCTGCGATTGGAAACATTTTATTTATTTTGCTGCGATTGGAAACATTTTATTTTGCTGCGATGGGAATCATTTTATTTTGCTGCGATTGGAAACATTTTCTTTTGCTGCGATTGGAAACAATTTATTTATTTTGCTGCGATTGGAAACATTTTATTTATTTTGCTGCGATTGGAAACATTTTATTTATTTTGCTGCGATTGGAAACATTTTATTTTGCTGCGATGGGAAACATTTTATTTTGCTGCGATTGGAAACATTTTATTTTGCTGCGATTGGAAACATTTTATTTTGCTGCGATTGGAAACATTTTCTATTGCTGCGATTGGAAACATTTTATTCATTTTGCTGCAATTGGAAACATTTTATTTATTATGCTGCGATTGGAAACATTTTATTTTGCTGCGATTGGAAACATTTTATTTTGCTGCGATTGGAAACATTTTCTTTTGCTGCGATTGGAAACATTTTATTTTGCTGCGATTGGAAACATTTTCTATTGCTGCGATTGGAAACATTTTATTCATTTTGCTGCAATTGGAAACATTTTATTTATTATGCTGCGATTGGAAACATTTTATTTTGCTGCGATTGGAAACATTTTCTTTTGCTGCGATTGGAAACATTTTATTTTGCTGCGATTGGAAACATTTTATTTTGCTGCGATTGGAAACATTTTATTTTGCTGCGATTGGAAACATTATTTTTTGCCGCGATTGGAAACATTTTATTTTGCTGCGATTGGAAACATTTTATTTTGCTGCGATTGGAAACATTTTCTTTTGCTGCGATTGGAAACATTTTCTTTTGCTGCGATTGGAAACATTTTCTTTTGCTGCGATTGGAAACATTTTATTTATTATGCTGCGATTGGAAACATTTTATTTATTTTGCTGCGATTGGAAACATTATATTTTGCTGCGATTGGAAACATTTTCTTTTGCTGCGATTGGAAACATTTTATTTTGCTGCGATCGGAAACATTTTATTTTGCTGCGATTGGAAACATTTTCTTTTGCTGCGATTGGAAACATTTTATTTATTTTGCTGCGATTGGAAACATTTTATTTTGCTGCGATGGGAATCATTTTATTTTGCTGCGATTGGAAACATTTTCTTTTGCTGCGATTGGAAACAATTTATTTATTTTGCTGCGATTGGAAACATTTTATTTATTTTGCTGCGATTGGAAACATTTTATTTATTTTGCTGCGATTGGAAACATTTTATTTTGCTGCGATGGGAAACATTTTATTTTGCTGCGATTGGAAACATTTTATTTTGCTGCGATTGGAAACATTTTCTTTTGCTGCGATTGGAAACATTCTATTTTGCTGCGATTGGAAACATTTTATTTATTTTGCTGCGATTGGAAACATTTTATTTATTTTGCTGCGATTGGAAACATTTTATTTTGCTGCGATTGGAAACATTTTATTTTGCTGCGATTGGAAACATTTTCTTTTGCTGCGATTGGAAACATTTTATTTTGCTGCGATGGGAAACATTTTATTTTGCTGCGATTGGAAACATTTTATTTTGCTGCGATTGGAAACATTTTATTTTGCTGCGATTGGAAACATTTTCTATTGCTGCGATTGGAAACATTTTATTTTGCTGCGATTGGAAACATTTTCTTTTGCTGCGATTGGAAACATTTTATTTATTTTTCTGCGATTGGAAACATTTTGTTTATTTTGCTGCGATTGGAAACATTTTATTTTGCTGCGATTGGAAACATTTTATTTTGCTGCGATTGGAAACATTTTCTTTTGCTGCGATTGGAAACATTTTATTTATTTTGCTGCGATTGGAAACATTTTATTTTGCTGCGATGGGAATCATTTTATTTTGCTGCGATTGGAAACATTTTCTTTTGCTGCGATTGGAAACAATTTATTTATTTTGCTGCGATTGGAAACATTTTATTTATTTTGCTGCGATTGGAAACATTTTATTTATTTTGCTGCGATTGGAAACATTTTATTTTGCTGCGATGGGAAACATTTTATTTTGCTGCGATTGGAAACATTTTATTTTGCTGCGATTGGAAACATTTTATTTTGCTGCGATTGGAAACATTTTCTATTGCTGCGATTGGAAACATTTTATTCATTTTGCTGCAATTGGAAACATTTTATTTATTATGCTGCGATTGGAAACATTTTATTTTGCTGCGATTGGAAACATTTTATTTTGCTGCGATTGGAAACATTTTCTTTTGCTGCGATTGGAAACATTTTATTTTGCTGCGATTGGAAACATTTTCTATTGCTGCGATTGGAAACATTTTATTCATTTTGCTGCAATTGGAAACATTTTATTTATTATGCTGCGATTGGAAACATTTTATTTTGCTGCGATTGGAAACATTTTCTTTTGCTGCGATTGGAAACATTTTATTTTGCTGCGATTGGAAACATTTTATTTTGCTGCGATTGGAAACATTTTATTTTGCTGCGATTGGAAACATTATTTTTTGCCGCGATTGGAAACATTTTATTTTGCTGCGATTGGAAACATTTTATTTTGCTGCGATTGGAAACATTTTCTTTTGCTGCGATTGGAAACATTTTCTTTTGCTGCGATTGGAAACATTTTCTTTTGCTGCGATTGGAAACATTTTATTTATTATGCTGCGATTGGAAACATTTTATTTATTTTGCTGCGATTGGAAACATTATATTTTGCTGCGATTGGAAACATTTTCTTTTGCTGCGATTGGAAACATTTTATTTTGCTGCGATCGGAAACATTTTATTTTGCTGCGATTGGAAACATTTTCTTTTGCTGCGATTGGAAACATTTTATTTATTTTGCTGCGATTGGAAACATTTTATTTTGCTGCGATGGGAATCATTTTATTTTGCTGCGATTGGAAACATTTTCTTTTGCTGCGATTGGAAACAATTTATTTATTTTGCTGCGATTGGAAACATTTTATTTATTTTGCTGCGATTGGAAACATTTTATTTATTTTGCTGCGATTGGAAACATTTTATTTTGCTGCGATGGGAAACATTTTATTTTGCTGCGATTGGAAACATTTTATTTTGCTGCGATTGGAAACATTTTCTTTTGCTGCGATTGGAAACATTCTATTTTGCTGCGATTGGAAACATTTTATTTATTTTGCTGCGATTGGAAACATTTTATTTATTTTGCTGCGATTGGAAACATTTTATTTTGCTGCGATTGGAAACATTTTATTTTGCTGCGATTGGAAACATTTTCTTTTGCTGCGATTGGAAACATTTTATTTTGCTGCGATCGGAAACATTTTATTTTGCTGCGATTGGAAACATTTTCTTTTGCTGCGATTGGAAACATTTTCTTTTGCTGCGATTGGAAACATTTTCTTTTGCTGCGATTGGAAACATTTTCTTTTGCTGCGATTGGAAACATTTTATTTATTATGCTGCGATTGGAAACATTTTATTTATTTTGCTGCGATTGGAAACATTATATTTTGCTGCGATTGGAAACATTTTCTTTTGCTGCGATTGGAAACATTTTATTTTGCTGCGATCGGAAACATTTTATTTTGCTGCGATTGGAAACATTTTCTTTTGCTGCGATTGGAAACATTTTATTTATTTTGCTGCGATTGGAAACATTTTATTTTGCTGCGATGGGAATCATTTTATTTTGCTGCGATTGGAAACATTTTCTTTTGCTGCGATTGGAAACAATTTATTTATTTTGCTGCGATTGGAAACATTTTATTTATTTTGCTGCGATTGGAAACATTTTATTTATTTTGCTGCGATTGGAAACATTTTATTTTGCTGCGATGGGAAACATTTTATTTTGCTGCGATTGGAAACATTTTATTTTGCTGCGATTGGAAACATTTTCTTTTGCTGCGATTGGAAACATTCTATTTTGCTGCGATTGGAAACATTTTATTTATTTTGCTGCGATTGGAAACATTTTATTTATTTTGCTGCGATTGGAAACATTTTATTTTGCTGCGATTGGAAACATTTTATTTTGCTGCGATTGGAAACATTTTCTTTTGCTGCGATTGGAAACATTTTATTTTGCTGCGATCGGAAACATTTTATTTTGCTGCGATTGGAAACATTTTCTTTTGCTGCGATTGGAAACATTTTCTTTTGCTGCGATTGGAAACATTTTCTTTTGCTGCGATTGGAAACATTTTCTTTTGCTGCGATTGGAAACATTTTATTTATTATGCTGCGATTGGAAACATTTTATTTATTTTGCTGCGATTGGAAACATTATATTTTGCTGCGATTGGAAACATTTTCTTTTGCTGCGATTGGAAACATTTTATTTTGCTGCGATCGGAAACATTTTATTTTGCTGCGATTGGAAACATTTTCTTTTGCTGCGATTGGAAACATTTTATTTATTTTGCTGCGATTGGAAACATTTTATTTTGCTGCGATGGGAATCATTTTATTTTGCTGCGATTGGAAACATTTTCTTTTGCTGCGATTGGAAACAATTTATTTATTTTGCTGCGATTGGAAACATTTTATTTATTTTGCTGCGATTGGAAACATTTTATTTATTTTGCTGCGATTGGAAACATTTTATTTTGCTGCGATGGGAAACATTTTATTTTGCTGCGATTGGAAACATTTTATTTTGCTGCGATTGGAAACATTTTCTTTTGCTGCGATTGGAAACATTCTATTTTGCTGCGATTGGAAACATTTTATTTATTTTGCTGCGATTGGAAACATTTTATTTATTTTGCTGCGATTGGAAACATTTTATTTTGCTGCGATTGGAAACATTTTATTTTGCTGCGATTGGAAACATTTTCTTTTGCTGCGATTGGAAACATTTTATTTTGCTGCGATCGGAAACATTTTATTTTGCTGCGATTGGAAACATTTTCTTTTGCTGCGATTGGAAACATTTTATTTATTTTGCTGCGATTGGAAACATTTTATTTTGCTGCGATGGGAATCATTTTATTTTGCTGCGATTGGAAACATTTTCTTTTGCTGCGATTGGAAACATTTTATTTATTTTGCTGCGATTGGAAACATTTTATTTTTCTGCGATGGGAAACATTTTATTTTGCTGCGATTGGAAACATTTTATTTTGCTGCGATTGGAAACATTTTCTTTTGCTGCGATTGGAAACATTTTATTTTGCTGCGATTGGAAACATTTTATTTATTTTGCTGCGATTGGAAACATTTTATTTATTTTGCTGCGATTGGAAACATTTTAGTTTGCTGCGATTGGAAACATTTTATTTTGCTGCGATTGGAAACATTTTATTTATTTTGCTGCGATTGGAAACATTTTATTTATTCTGCTGCGATTGGAAACATTTTATTTTACTGCGATTGGAAACATTTTATTTTGCTGCGATTGGAAACATTTTATTTATTTTGCTGCGATTGGAAACATTTTATTTTGCTGCGATGGGAAACATTTTCTTTTGCTGCGATTGGAAACATTTTATTTTGCTGCGATGGGAAACAATTTATTTTGCTGCGATTGGAAACATTTTATTTTGCTGCGATTGGAAACATTTTCTTTTGCTGCGATTGGAAACATTTTATTTTGCTGCGATTGGAAACATTTTATTAATTTTGCTGCGATTGGAAACATTTCATATATTTTGCTGTGAATGGAAACATTTTATTTTGCTGCGATTGGAAACATTTTATTTTGCTGCGATTGGAAACATTTTATTTTGCTGCGATTGGAAACATTTTATTTTGCTGCGATTGGAAACATTTTATTTTGCTGCGATTGGAAACATTTTCTTTTGCTGCGATTGGAAACATTTTATTTTGCCGCGATTGGAAACATTTTATTTTGCTGCGATTGGAAACATTTTCTTTTGCTGCAATTGGAAACATTTTATTTATTTTGCTGCGATTGGAAACATTTTATTTTGCTGCGATGGGAAACATTTTGTTTTGCTGCGATTGGAAACATTTTATTTTGCTGCGATTGGAAACATTTTCTTTTGCTGCGATTGGAAACATTTTATTTTGCTGCGATTGGAAACATTTTATTTTGCTGCGATTGGAAACATTTTATTTTGCTGCGATTGGAAACATTTAATTTATTTTGCTGCGATTGGAAACATTTTATTTTGCTGCGATTGGAAACATTTTATTTTGCCACGATTGGAAACATTTTATTTTGCTGCGATTGGAAACATTTTCTTTTGCTGCGATTGGAAACATTTTATTTATTTTGCTGCGATTGGAAACATTTTATTTTGCTGCGATTGGAAACATTTTATTTTGCCGCGATTGGAAACATTTTATTTTGCTGCGATTGGAAACATTTTATTTTGCTGCGATTGGAAACATTTTCTTTTGCTGCGATTGGAAACATTTTATTTTGCCGCGATTGGAAACATTTTATTTTGCTGCGATTGGAAACATTTTCTTTTGCTGCAATTGGAAACATTTTATTTATTTTGCTGCGATTGGAAACATTTTATTTTGCTGCGATGGGAAACATTTTATTTTGCTGCGATTGGAAACATTTTATTTTGCTGCGATTGGAAACATTTTCTTTTGCTGCGATTGGAAACATTTTATTTTGCTGCGATTGGAAACATTTTATTTTGCTGCGATTGGAAACATTTTATTTTGCTGCGATTGGAAACATTTTCTTTTGCTGCGATTGGAAACATTTTATTTATTTTGCTGCGATTGGAAACATTTTATTTTGCTGCGATTGGAAACATTTTATTTTGCCGCGATTGGAAACATTTTATTTTGCTGCGATTGGAAACATTTTATTTTGCTGCGATTGGAAACATTTTCTTTTGCTGCGATTGGAAACATTTTATTTTGCCGCGATTGGAAACATTTTTTTTTGCTGCGATTGGAAACATTTTCTTTTGCTGCAATTGGAAACATTTTATTTATTTTGCTGCGATTGGAAACATTTTATTTTGCTGCGATGGAAACATTTTATTTTGCTGCGATTGGAAACATTTTATTTTGCTGCGATTGGAAACATTTTATTTTGCTGCGATTGGAAACATTTTCTTTTGCTGCGATTGGAAACATTTTCTTTTGCTGCGATTGGAAACATTTTCTTTTGCTGCGATTGGAAACATTTTATTTTGCTGCGATCGGAAACATTTTATTTTGCTGCGATTGGAAACATTTTCTTTTGCTGCGATTGGAAACATTTTATTTATTTTGCTGCGATTGGAAACATTTTATTTTGCTGCGATGGGAATCATTTTATTTTGCTGCGATTGGAAACATTTTCTTTTGCTGCGATTGGAAACATTTTATTTATTTTGCTGCGATTGGAAACATTTTATTTATTTTGCTGCGATTGGAAACATTTTATTTATTTTGCTGCGATTGGAAACATTTTATTTTGCTGCGATGGGAAACATTTTATTTTGCTGCGATTGGAAACATTTTATTTTGCTGCGATTGGAAACATTTTCTTTTGCTGCGATTGGAAACATTCTATTTTGCTGCGATTGGAAACATTTTATTTATTTTGCTGCGATTGGAAACATTTTATTTATTTTGCTGCGATTGGAAACATTTTATTTTGCTGCGATTGGAAACATTTTCTTTTGCTGCGATTGGAAACATTTTATTTTGCTGCGATCGGAAACATTTTCTTTTTCTGCGATTGGAAACATTTTATTTTGCTGCGATTGGAAACATTTTCTTTTGCTGCGATTGGAAACATTTTCTTTTGCTGCGATTGGAAACATTTAATTTATTTTTCTGCGATTGGAAACATTTTGTTTATTTTGCTGCGATTGGAAACATTTTATTTTGCTGCGATTGGAAACATTTTCTTTTGCTGCGATTGGAAACATTTTATTTTGCTGCGATTGGAAACATTTTATTTCGCTGCGATTGGAAACATTTTATTTTGCTGCGATTGAAAACATTTTATTTTGCTGCGATTGGAAACATTTTATTTTGCTGCGATTGGAAACATTTTATTTTGCTGCGATTGGAAACATTTTATTTTGCCGCGATTGGAAACATTTTATTTTGCTGCGATTGGAAACATTTTGTTTTGCTGCGATTGGAAACATTTTCTTTTGCTGCGATTGGAAACATTATATTTTGCTGCGATTGGAAACATTTTCTATTGCTGCGATTGGAAACATTTTATTCATTTTGCTGCAATTGGAAACATTTTATTTATTTTGCTGCGATTGGAAACATTTTATTTTGCTGCGATTGGAAACATTTTCTTTTGCTGCGATTGGAAACATTTTATTTTGCTGCGATTGGAAACATTTTATTTTGCTGCGATTGGAAACATTTTATTTTGCTGCGATTGGAAACATTATTTTTTGCCGCGATTGGAAACATTTTATTTTGCTGCGATTGGAAACATTTTATTTTGCTGCGATTGGAAACATTTTATTTTGCTGCGATTGGAAATATTTTCTTTTGCTGCGATTGGAAACATTTTATTTTGCTGCGATTGGAAACATTATTTTTTGCCGCGATTGGAAACATTTTATTTTGCTGCGATTGGAAACATTTTATTTTGCTGCGATTGGAAACATTTTATTTTGCTGCGATTGGAAACATTTTATTTTGCTGCGATTGGAAACATTATTTTTTGCCGCGATTGGAAACATTTTATTTTGCTGCGATTGGAAACATTTTATTTTGCTGCGATTGGAAATATTTTCTTTTGCTGCGATTGGAAACATTTTATTTTGCTGCGATTGGAAACATTTTATTTTGCTGCGATTGGAAACATTTAATTTATTTTGCTGCGATTGGAAACATTTTATTTTGCTGCGATTGGAAACATTTTATTTTGCCACGATTGGAAACACTTTATTTTGCTGCGATTGGAAACATTTTCTTTTGCTGCGATTGGAAACATTTTATTTATTTTGCTGCGATTGGAAACATTTTATTTTGCTGCGATGGGAAACATTTTCTTTTGCTGCGATTGGAAACATTTTATTTTGCTGCGATGGGAAACAATTTATTTTGCTGCGATTGGAAACATTTTATTTTGCTGCGATTGGAAACATTTTCTTTTGCTGCGATTGGAAACATTTTATTTTGCTGCGATTGGAAACATTTTATTAATTTTGCTGCGATTGGAAACATTTCATATATTTTGCTGCGATTGGAAACATTTTATTTTGCTGCGATTGGAAACATTTTATTTTGCTGCGATTGGAAACATTTTATTTTGCTGCGATTGGAAACATTTTATTTTGCTGCGATTGGAAACATTTTATTTTGCTGCGATTGGAAACATTTTCTTTTGCTGCGATTGGAAACATTTTATTTTGCCGCGATTGGAAACATTATATTTTGCTGCGATTGGAAACATTTTCTTTTGCTGCAATTGGAAACATTTTATTTATTTTGCTGCGATTGGAAACATTTTATTTTGCTGCGATGGGAAACATTTTGTTTTGCTGCGATTGGAAACATTTTATTTTGCTGCGATTGGAAACATTTTCTTTTGCTGCGATTGGAAACATTTTATTTTGCTGCGATTGGAAACATTTTATTTTGCTGCGATTGGAAACATTTTATTTTGCTGCGATTGGAAACATTTAATTTATTTTGCTGCGATTGGAAACATTTTATTTTGCTGCGATTGGAAACATTTTATTTTGCCACGATTGGAAACACTTTATTTTGCTGCGATTGGAAACATTTTCTTTTGCTGCGATTGGAAACATTTTATTTATTTTGCTGCGATTGGAAACATTTTATTTTGCTGCGATTGGAAACATTTTATTTTGCCGCGATTGGAAACATTTTATTTTGCTGCGATTGGAAACATTTTATTTTGCTGCGATTGGAAACATTTTCTTTTGCTGCGATTGGAAACATTTTATTTTGCCGCGATTGGAAACATTTTATTTTGCTGCGATTGGAAACATTTTCTTTTGCTGCAATTGGAAACATTTTATTTATTTTGCTGCGATTGGAAACATTTTATTTTGCTGCGATGGGAAACGTTTTATTTTGCTGCGATTGGAAACATTTTATTTTGCTGCGATTGGAAACATTTTCTTTTGCTGCGATTGGAAACATTTTATTTTGCTGCGATTGGAAACATTTTATTTTGCTGCGATTGGAAACATTTTATTTTGCTGCGATTGGAAACATTTTCTTTTGCTGCGATTGGAAACATTTTATTTATTTTGCTGCGATTGGAAACATTTTATTTTGCTGCGATTGGAAACATTTTATTTTGCCGCGATTGGAAACATTTTATTTTGCTGCGATTGGAAACATTTTATTTTGCTGCGATTGGAAACATTTTCTTTTGCTGCGATTGGAAACATTTTATTTTGCCGCGATTGGAAACATTTTTTTTTGCTGCGATTGGAAACATTTTCTTTTGCTGCAATTGGAAACATTTTATTTTTTTTTGCTGCGATTGGAAACATTTTATTTTGCTGCGATGGGAAACATTTTATTTTGCTGCGATTGTAAACATTTTATTTTGCTGCGATTGGAAACATTTTATTTTGCTGCGATTGGAAACATTTTCTTTTGCTGCGATTGGAAACATTTTCTTTTGCTGCGATTGGAAACATTTTCTTTTGCTGCGATTGGAAACATTTTATTTTGCTGCGATCGGAAACATTTTATTTTGCTGCGATTGGAAACATTTTCTTTTGCTGCGATTGGAAACATTTTATTTATTTTGCTGCGATTGGAAACATTTTATTTTGCTGCGATGGGAATCATTTTATTTTGCTGCGATTGGAAACATTTTCTTTTGCTGCGATTGGAAACATTTTATTTATTTTGCTGCGATTGGAAACATATTATTTATTTTGCTGCGATTGGAAACATTTTATTTATTTTGCTGCGATTGGAAACATTTTATTTTGCTGCGATGGGAAACATTTTATTTTGCTGCGATTGGAAACATTTTATTTTGCTGCGATTGAAAACATTTTCTTTTGCTGCGATTGGAAACATTTTATTTTGCCGCGATTGGAAACATTTTCTTTTGCTGCAATTGGAAACATTTTATTTATTTTGCTGCGATTGGAAACATTTTATTTTGCTGCGATGGGAAACATTTTATTTTGCTGCGATTGGAAACATTTTATTTTGCTGCGATTGGAAACATTTTCTTTTGCTGCGATTGGAAACATTATATTTTGCTGCGATTGGAAACATTTTATTTTGCTGCGATGGGAAACATTTTATTTTGCTGCGATTGGAAACATTTTATTTTGCTGCGATTGAAAACATTTTCTTTTGCTGCGATTGGAAACATTTTATTTTGCCGCGATTGGAAACATTTTATTTTGCTGCGATTGGAAACATTTTATTTTGCTGCGATTGGAAACATTTTCTTTTGCTGCGATTGGAAACATTTTATTTTGCCGCGATTGGAAACATTTTTTTTTGCTGCGATTGGAAACATTTTCTTTTGCTGCAATTGGAAACATTTTATTTATTTTGCTGCGATTGGAAACATTTTATTTTGCTGCGATGGAAACATTTTATTTTGCTGCGATTGGAAACATTTTATTTTGCTGCGATTGGAAACATTTTATTTTGCTGCGATTGGAAACATTTTCTTTTGCTGCGATTGGAAACATTTTCTTTTGCTGCGATTGGAAACATTTTCTTTTGCTGCGATTGGAAACATTTTATTTTGCTGCGATCGGAAACATTTTATTTTGCTGCGATTGGAAACATTTTCTTTTGCTGCGATTGGAAACATTTTATTTATTTTGCTGCGATTGGAAACATTTTATTTTGCTGCGATGGGAATCATTTTATTTTGCTGCGATTGGAAACATTTTCTTTTGCTGCGATTGGAAACATTTTATTTATTTTGCTGCGATTGGAAACATTTTATTTATTTTGCTGCGATTGGAAACATTTTATTTATTTTGCTGCGATTGGAAACATTTTATTTTGCTGCGATGGGAAACATTTTATTTTGCTGCGATTGGAAACATTTTATTTTGCTGCGATTGGAAACATTTTCTTTTGCTGCGATTGGAAACATTCTATTTTGCTGCGATTGGAAACATTTTATTTATTTTGCTGCGATTGGAAACATTTTATTTATTTTGCTGCGATTGGAAACATTTTATTTTGCTGCGATTGGAAACATTTTCTTTTGCTGCGATTGGAAACATTTTATTTTGCTGCGATCGGAAACATTTTCTTTTTCTGCGATTGGAAACATTTTATTTTGCTGCGATTGGAAACATTTTCTTTTGCTGCGATTGGAAACATTTTCTTTTGCTGCGATTGGAAACATTTAATTTATTTTTCTGCGATTGGAAACATTTTGTTTATTTTGCTGCGATTGGAAACATTTTATTTTGCTGCGATTGGAAACATTTTCTTTTGCTGCGATTGGAAACATTTTATTTTGCTGCGATTGGAAACATTTTATTTCGCTGCGATTGGAAACATTTTATTTTGCTGCGATTGAAAACATTTTATTTTGCTGCGATTGGAAACATTTTATTTTGCTGCGATTGGAAACATTTTATTTTGCTGCGATTGGAAACATTTTATTTTGCCGCGATTGGAAACATTTTATTTTGCTGCGATTGGAAACATTTTGTTTTGCTGCGATTGGAAACATTTTCTTTTGCTGCGATTGGAAACATTATATTTTGCTGCGATTGGAAACATTTTCTATTGCTGCGATTGGAAACATTTTATTCATTTTGCTGCAATTGGAAACATTTTATTTATTTTGCTGCGATTGGAAACATTTTATTTTGCTGCGATTGGAAACATTTTCTTTTGCTGCGATTGGAAACATTTTATTTTGCTGCGATTGGAAACATTTTATTTTGCTGCGATTGGAAACATTTTATTTTGCTGCGATTGGAAACATTATTTTTTGCCGCGATTGGAAACATTTTATTTTGCTGCGATTGGAAACATTTTATTTTGCTGCGATTGGAAACATTTTATTTTGCTGCGATTGGAAATATTTTCTTTTGCTGCGATTGGAAACATTTTATTTTGCTGCGATTGGAAACATTATTTTTTGCCGCGATTGGAAACATTTTATTTTGCTGCGATTGGAAACATTTTATTTTGCTGCGATTGGAAACATTTTATTTTGCTGCGATTGGAAACATTTTATTTTGCTGCGATTGGAAACATTATTTTTTGCCGCGATTGGAAACATTTTATTTTGCTGCGATTGGAAACATTTTATTTTGCTGCGATTGGAAATATTTTCTTTTGCTGCGATTGGAAACATTTTATTTTGCTGCGATTGGAAACATTTTCTTTTGCTGCGATTGGAAACATTTTATTTTGCTGCGATCGGAAACATTTTATTTTGCTGCGATTGGAAACATTTTCTTTTGCTGCGGTTGGAAACATTTTTTTTTTTTTTGCTGCGATTGGAAACATTTTATTTTGCTGCGATGGGAATCATTTTATTTTGCTGCGATTGGAAACATTTTCTTTTGCTGCGATTGGAAACAATTTATTTATTTTGCTGCGATTGGAAACATTTTATTTATTTTGCTGCGATTGGAAACATTTTATTTATTTTGCTGCGATTGGAAACATTTTATTTTGCTGCGATGGGAAACATTTTATTTTGCTGCGATTGGAAACATTTTATTTTGCTGCGATTGGAAACATTTTCTTTTGCTGCGATTGGAAACATTCTATTTTGCTGCGATTGGAAACATTTTATTTATTTTGCTGCGATTGGAAACATTTTATTTATTTTGCTGCGATTGGAAACATTTTATTTTGCTGCGATTGGAAACATTTTATTTTGCTGCGATTGGAAACATTTTCTTTTGCTGCGATTGGAAACATTTTATTTTGCTGCGATCGGAAACATTTTATTTTGCTGCGATTGGAAACATTTTCTTTTGCTGCGATTGGAAACATTTTATTTATTTTGCTGCGATTGGAAACATTTTATTTTGCTGCGATGGGAATCATTTTATTTTGCTGCGATTGGAAACATTTTCTTTTGCTGCGATTGGAAACATTTTATTTATTTTGCTGCGATTGGAAACATTTTATTTTGCTGCGATTGGAAACATTTTATTTTGCTGCGATTGGAAACATTTTCTTTTGCTGCGATTGGAAACATTTTATTTTGCTGCGATTGGAAACATTTTATTTATTTTGCTGCGATTGGAAACATTTTATTTATTTTGCTGCGATTGGAAACATTTTAGTTTGCTGCGATTGGAAACATTTTATTTTGCTGCGATTGGAAACATTTTATTTATTTTGCTGCGATTGGAAACATTTTATTTATTCTGCTGCGATTGGAAACATTTTATTTTACTGCGATTGGAAACATTTTATTTTGCTGCGATTGGAAACATTTTATTTATTTTGCTGCGATTGGAAACATTTTATTTTGCTGCGATGGGAAACATTTTCTTTTGCTGCGATTGGAAACATTTTATTTTGCTGCGATGGGAAACAATTTATTTTGCTGCGATTGGAAACATTTTATTTTGCTGCGATTGGAAACATTTTCTTTTGCTGCGATTGGAAACATTTTATTTTGCTGCGATTGGAAACATTTTATTAATTTTGCTGCGATTGGAAACATTTCATATATTTTGCTGCGATTGGAAACATTTTATTTTGCTGCGATTGGAAACATTTTATTTTGCTGCGATTGGAAACATTTTATTTTGCTGCGATTGGAAACATTTTATTTTGCTGCGATTGGAAACATTTTATTTTGCTGCGATTGGAAACATTTTCTTTTGCTGCGATTGGAAACATTTTATTTTGCCGCGATTGGAAACATTATATTTTGCTGCGATTGGAAACATTTTCTTTTGCTGCAATTGGAAACATTTTATTTATTTTGCTGCGATTGGAAACATTTTATTTTGCTGCGATGGGAAACATTTTGTTTTGCTGCGATTGGAAACATTTTATTTTGCTGCGATTGGAAACATTTTCTTTTGCTGCGATTGGAAACATTTTATTTTGCTGCGATTGGAAACATTTTATTTTGCTGCGATTGGAAACATTTTATTTTGCTGCGATTGGAAACATTTAATTTATTTTGCTGCGATTGGAAACATTTTATTTTGCTGCGATTGGAAACATTTTATTTTGCCACGATTGGAAACACTTTATTTTGCTGCGATTGGAAACATTTTCTTTTGCTGCGATTGGAAACATTTTATTTATTTTGCTGCGATTGGAAACATTTTATTTTGCTGCGATGGGAAACATTTTCTTTTGCTGCGATTGGAAACATTTTATTTTGCTGCGATGGGAAACAATTTATTTTGCTGCGATTGGAAACATTTTATTTTGCTGCGATTGGAAACATTTTCTTTTGCTGCGATTGGAAACATTTTATTTTGCTGCGATTGGAAACATTTTATTAATTTTGCTGCGATTGGAAACATTTCATATATTTTGCTGCGATTGGAAACATTTTATTTTGCTGCGATTGGAAACATTTTATTTTGCTGCGATTGGAAACATTTTATTTTGCTGCGATTGGAAACATTTTATTTTGCTGCGATTGGAAACATTTTATTTTGCTGCGATTGGAAACATTTTCTTTTGCTGCGATTGGAAACATTTTATTTTGCCGCGATTGGAAACATTATATTTTGCTGCGATTGGAAACATTTTATTTTGCTGCGATTGGAAACATTTTATTTTGCTGCGATTGGAAATATTTTCTTTTGCTGCGATTGGAAACATTTTATTTTGCTGCGATTGGAAACATTATTTTTTGCCGCGATTGGAAACATTTTATTTTGCTGCGATTGGAAACATTTTATTTTGCTGCGATTGGAAACATTTTATTTTGCTGCGATTGGAAACATTTTATTTTGCTGCGATTGGAAACATTATTTTTTGCCGCGATTGGAAACATTTTATTTTGCTGCGATTGGAAACATTTTATTTTGCTGCGATTGGAAATATTTTCTTTTGCTGCGATTGGAAACATTTTATTTTGCTGCGATTGGAAACATTTTCTTTTGCTGCGATTGGAAACATTTTATTTTGCTGCGATCGGAAACATTTTATTTTGCTGCGATTGGAAACATTTTCTTTTGCTGCGGTTGGAAACATTTTTTTTTTTTTTGCTGCGATTGGAAACATTTTATTTTGCTGCGATGGGAATCATTTTATTTTGCTGCGATTGGAAACATTTTCTTTTGCTGCGATTGGAAACAATTTATTTATTTTGCTGCGATTGGAAACATTTTATTTATTTTGCTGCGATTGGAAACATTTTATTTATTTTGCTGCGATTGGAAACATTTTATTTTGCTGCGATGGGAAACATTTTATTTTGCTGCGATTGGAAACATTTTATTTTGCTGCGATTGGAAACATTTTCTTTTGCTGCGATTGGAAACATTCTATTTTGCTGCGATTGGAAACATTTTATTTATTTTGCTGCGATTGGAAACATTTTATTTATTTTGCTGCGATTGGAAACATTTTATTTTGCTGCGATTGGAAACATTTTATTTTGCTGCGATTGGAAACATTTTCTTTTGCTGCGATTGGAAACATTTTATTTTGCTGCGATCGGAAACATTTTATTTTGCTGCGATTGGAAACATTTTCTTTTGCTGCGATTGGAAACATTTTATTTATTTTGCTGCGATTGGAAACATTTTATTTTGCTGCGATGGGAATCATTTTATTTTGCTGCGATTGGAAACATTTTCTTTTGCTGCGATTGGAAACATTTTATTTATTTTGCTGCGATTGGAAACATTTTATTTTGCTGCGATTGGAAACATTTTATTTTGCTGCGATTGGAAACATTTTCTTTTGCTGCGATTGGAAACATTTTATTTTGCTGCGATTGGAAACATTTTATTTATTTTGCTGCGATTGGAAACATTTTATTTATTTTGCTGCGATTGGAAACATTTTAGTTTGCTGCGATTGGAAACATTTTATTTTGCTGCGATTGGAAACATTTTATTTATTTTGCTGCGATTGGAAACATTTTATTTATTCTGCTGCGATTGGAAACATTTTATTTTACTGCGATTGGAAACATTTTATTTTGCTGCGATTGGAAACATTTTATTTATTTTGCTGCGATTGGAAACATTTTATTTTGCTGCGATGGGAAACATTTTCTTTTGCTGCGATTGGAAACATTTTATTTTGCTGCGATGGGAAACAATTTATTTTGCTGCGATTGGAAACATTTTATTTTGCTGCGATTGGAAACATTTTCTTTTGCTGCGATTGGAAACATTTTATTTTGCTGCGATTGGAAACATTTTATTAATTTTGCTGCGATTGGAAACATTTCATATATTTTGCTGCGATTGGAAACATTTTATTTTGCTGCGATTGGAAACATTTTATTTTGCTGCGATTGGAAACATTTTATTTTGCTGCGATTGGAAACATTTTATTTTGCTGCGATTGGAAACATTTTATTTTGCTGCGATTGGAAACATTTTCTTTTGCTGCGATTGGAAACATTTTATTTTGCCGCGATTGGAAACATTATATTTTGCTGCGATTGGAAACATTTTCTTTTGCTGCAATTGGAAACATTTTATTTATTTTGCTGCGATTGGAAACATTTTATTTTGCTGCGATGGGAAACATTTTGTTTTGCTGCGATTGGAAACATTTTATTTTGCTGCGATTGGAAACATTTTCTTTTGCTGCGATTGGAAACATTTTATTTTGCTGCGATTGGAAACATTTTATTTTGCTGCGATTGGAAACATTTTATTTTGCTGCGATTGGAAACATTTAATTTATTTTGCTGCGATTGGAAACATTTTATTTTGCTGCGATTGGAAACATTTTATTTTGCCACGATTGGAAACACTTTATTTTGCTGCGATTGGAAACATTTTCTTTTGCTGCGATTGGAAACATTTTATTTATTTTGCTGCGATTGGAAACATTTTATTTTGCTGCGATGGGAAACATTTTCTTTTGCTGCGATTGGAAACATTTTATTTTGCTGCGATGGGAAACAATTTATTTTGCTGCGATTGGAAACATTTTATTTTGCTGCGATTGGAAACATTTTCTTTTGCTGCGATTGGAAACATTTTATTTTGCTGCGATTGGAAACATTTTATTAATTTTGCTGCGATTGGAAACATTTCATATATTTTGCTGCGATTGGAAACATTTTATTTTGCTGCGATTGGAAACATTTTATTTTGCTGCGATTGGAAACATTTTATTTTGCTGCGATTGGAAACATTTTATTTTGCTGCGATTGGAAACATTTTATTTTGCTGCGATTGGAAACATTTTCTTTTGCTGCGATTGGAAACATTTTATTTTGCCGCGATTGGAAACATTATATTTTGCTGCGATTGGAAACATTTTCTTTTGCTGCAATTGGAAACATTTTATTTATTTTGCTGCGATTGGAAACATTTTATTTTGCTGCGATGGGAAACATTTTGTTTTGCTGCGATTGGAAACATTTTATTTTGCTGCGATTGGAAACATTTTCTTTTGCTGCGATTGGAAACATTTTATTTTGCTGCGATTGGAAACATTTTATTTTGCTGCGATTGGAAACATTTTATTTTGCTGCGATTGGAAACATTTAATTTATTTTGCTGCGATTGGAAACATTTTATTTTGCTGCGATTGGAAACATTTTATTTTGCCACGATTGGAAACACTTTATTTTGCTGCGATTGGAAACATTTTCTTTTGCTGCGATTGGAAACATTTTATTTATTTTGCTGCGATTGGAAACATTTTATTTTGCTGCGATTGGAAACATTTTATTTTGCCGCGATTGGAAACATTTTATTTTGCTGCGATTGGAAACATTTTATTTTGCTGCGATTGGAAACATTTTCTTTTGCTGCGATTGGAAACATTTTATTTTGCCGCGATTGGAAACATTTTATTTTGCTGCGATTGGAAACATTTTCTTTTGCTGCAATTGGAAACATTTTATTTATTTTGCTGCGATTGGAAACATTTTATTTTGCTGCGATGGGAAACGTTTTATTTTGCTGCGATTGGAAACATTTTATTTTGCTGCGATTGGAAACATTTTCTTTTGCTGCGATTGGAAACATTTTATTTTGCTGCGATTGGAAACATTTTATTTTGCTGCGATTGGAAACATTTTATTTTGCTGCGATTGGAAACATTTTCTTTTGCTGCGATTGGAAACATTTTATTTATTTTGCTGCGATTGGAAACATTTTATTTTGCTGCGATTGGAAACATTTTATTTTGCCGCGATTGGAAACATTTTATTTTGCTGCGATTGGAAACATTTTATTTTGCTGCGATTGGAAACATTTTCTTTTGCTGCGATTGGAAACATTTTATTTTGCCGCGATTGGAAACATTTTTTTTTGCTGCGATTGGAAACATTTTCTTTTGCTGCAATTGGAAACATTTTATTTTTTTTTGCTGCGATTGGAAACATTTTATTTTGCTGCGATGGGAAACATTTTATTTTGCTGCGATTGTAAACATTTTATTTTGCTGCGATTGGAAACATTTTATTTTGCTGCGATTGGAAACATTTTCTTTTGCTGCGATTGGAAACATTTTCTTTTGCTGCGATTGGAAACATTTTCTTTTGCTGCGATTGGAAACATTTTATTTTGCTGCGATCGGAAACATTTTATTTTGCTGCGATTGGAAACATTTTCTTTTGCTGCGATTGGAAACATTTTATTTATTTTGCTGCGATTGGAAACATTTTATTTTGCTGCGATGGGAATCATTTTATTTTGCTGCGATTGGAAACATTTTCTTTTGCTGCGATTGGAAACATTTTATTTATTTTGCTGCGATTGGAAACATATTATTTATTTTGCTGCGATTGGAAACATTTTATTTATTTTGCTGCGATTGGAAACATTTTATTTTGCTGCGATGGGAAACATTTTATTTTGCTGCGATTGGAAACATTTTATTTTGCTGCGATTGAAAACATTTTCTTTTGCTGCGATTGGAAACATTTTATTTTGCCGCGATTGGAAACATTTTCTTTTGCTGCAATTGGAAACATTTTATTTATTTTGCTGCGATTGGAAACATTTTATTTTGCTGCGATGGGAAACATTTTATTTTGCTGCGATTGGAAACATTTTATTTTGCTGCGATTGGAAACATTTTCTTTTGCTGCGATTGGAAACATTTTATTTTGCTGCGATGGGAAACATTTTATTTTGCTGCGATTGGAAACATTTTATTTTGCTGCGATTGGAAACATTTTCTTTTGCTGCGATTGGAAACATTATATTTTGCTGCGATTGGAAACATTTTATTTTGCTGCGATTGGAAACATTTTATTTTGCTGCGATTGGAAACATTTAATTTATTTTGCTGCGATTGGAAACTTTTTATTTTGCTGCGATTGGAAACATTTTATTTTGCCGCGATTGGAAACATTTTATTTTGCTGCGATTGGAAACATTTTCTTTTGCTGCGATTGGAAACATTTTATTTATTTTGCTGCGATTGGAAACATTTTATTTTGCTGCGATTGGAAACATTTTATTTTGCCGCGATTGGAAACATTTTATTTTGCTGCGATTGGAAACATTCATATTTTGCTGCGATTGGAAACATTTTCTTTTGCTGCGATTGGAAACATTTTATTTTGCCGCGATTGGAAACATTTTATTTTGCTGCGATTGGAAACATTTTCTTTTGCTGCAATTGGAAACATTTTATTTATTTTGCTGCGATTGGAAACATTTTATTTTGCTGCGATGGGAAACATTTTATTTTGCTGCGATTGGAAACATTTTATTTTGCTGCGATTGGAAACATTTTATTTTGCTGCGATTGGAAACATTTTCTTTTGCTGCGATTGGAAACATTTTATTTTGCTGCGATTGGAAACATTTTATTAATTTTGCTGCGATTGGAAACATTTCATTTTTTTTGCTGCGATTGGAAACATTTTATTTTGCTGCGATTGGAAACATTTTATTTTGCTGCGATTGGAAACATTTTATTTTGCTGCGATTGGAAACATTTTATTTTGCTGCGATTGGAAACATTTTATTTTGCTGCGATTGGAAACATTTTATTTTGCTGCGATTGGAAACATTTTCTTTTGCTGCGATTGGAAACATTTTATTTTGCCGCGATTGGAAACATTTTATTTTGCTGCGATTGGAAACATTTTCTTTTGCTGCAATTGGAAACATTTTATTTATTTTGCTGCGATTGGAAACATTTTATTTTGCTGCGATGGGAAACATTTTATTTTGCTGCGATTGGAAACATTTTATTTTGCTGCGATTGGAAACATTTTCTTTTGCTGCGATTGGAAACATTTTATTTTGCTGCGATTGGAAACATTTTCTTTTGCTGCGATTGGAAACATTTTATTTATTTTGCTGCGATTGGAAACATTTTATTTTGCTGCGATTGGAAACATTTTATTTTGCCGCGATTGGAAACATTTTCTTTTGCTGCGATTGGAAACATTTTATTTTGCCGCGATTGGAAACATTTTATTTATTTTGCTGCGATTGGAAACATTTTATTTTGCTGCGATGGGAAACATTTTATTTTGCTGCGATTGGAAACATTTTATTTTGCTGCGATTGGAAACATTTTATTTTGCTGCGATTGGAAACATTTTATTTTGCTGCGATTGGAAACATTTTATTTTGCTGCGATTGGAAACATTTTATTTTGCTGCGATTGGAAACAGTTTATTTTGCTGCGATTGGAAACATTTTATTTTGCTGCGATTGGAAACATTTTATTTTGCTGCGATTGGAAACATTTTCTTTTGCTGCGATTGGAAACATTGTATTTTGCCGCGATTGGAAACATTTTATTTTGCTGCGATTGGAAACATTTTCTTTTGCTGCAATTGGAAACATTTTATTTATTTTGCTGCGATTGGAAACATTTTATTTTGCTGCGATGGGAAACATTTTATTTTGCTGCGATGGGAAACATTTTATTTTGCTGCGATTGGAAACATTTTCTTTTGCTGCGATTGGAAACATTTTATTTT
Organism: Oscheius myriophilus; assembly: GCA_964057215.1. Classification (NCBI taxonomy): domain Eukaryota; kingdom Metazoa; phylum Nematoda; class Chromadorea; order Rhabditida; family Rhabditidae; genus Oscheius; species Oscheius myriophilus. The sequence goes on from OZ059906.1 coordinate 142,807, forward strand.
GCTGCGATTGGAAACATTTTATTTTGCTGCGATTGGAAACATTTTATTTTGCTGCGATTGGAAACATTTTATTTTGCTGCGATTGGAAACATTTTCTTTTGCTGCGATTGGAAACATTTTATTTTGCCGCGATTGGAAACATTTTATTTTGCTGCGATTGGAAACATTTTCTTTTGCTGCAATTGGAAACATTTTATTTATTTTGCTGCGATTGGAAACATTTTATTTTGCTGCGATGGGAAACATTTTATTTTGCAGCGATTGGAAACATTTTATTTTGCTGCGATTGGAAACATTTTCTTTTGCTGCGATTGGAAACATTTTATTTTGCTGCGATTGGAAACATTTTCTTTTGCTGCGATTGGAAACATTTTATTTTGCTGCGATTGGAAACATTTTATTTTGCTGCGATTGGAAACATTTTATTTTGCTGCGATTGGAAACATTTAATTTATTTTGCTGCGATTGGAAACATTTTATTTTGCTGCGATTGGAAACATTTTATTTTGCCGCGATTGGAAACATTTTATTTTGCTGCGAATGGAAACATTTTCTTTTGCTGCGATTGGAAACATTTTATTTATTTTGCTGCGATTGGAAACATTTTATTTTGCTGCGATTGGAAACATTTTATTTTGCCGCGATTGGAAACATTTTCTTTTGCTGCGATTGGAAACATTTTATTTTGCCGCGATTGGAAACATTTTATTTATTTTGCTGCGATTGGAAACATTTTATTTTGCTGCGATGGGAAACATTTTATTTTGCTGCGATTGGAAACATTTTATTTTGCTGCGATTGGAAACATTTTATTTTGCTGCGATTGTAAACATTTTCTTTTGCTGCGATTGGAAACATTTTATTTTGCTGCGATTGGAAACATTTTATTAATTTTGCTGCGATTGGAAACATTTCATTTATTTTGCTGCGATTGGAAACATTTTATTTTGCTGCGATTGGAAACATTTTATTTTGCTGCGATTGGAAACATTTTATTTTGCTGCGATTGGAAACATTTTATTTTGCTGCGATTGGAAACATTTTATTTTGCTGCGATTGGAAACATTTTATTTTGCTGCGATTGGAAACATTTTCTTTTGCTGCGATTGGAAACATTTTATTTTGCCGCGATTGGAAACATTTTATTTTGCTGCGATTGGAAACATTTTCTTTTGCTGCAATTGGAAACATTTTATTTATTTTGCTGCGATTGGAAACATTTTATTTTGCTGCGATTGGAAACATTTTATTTTGCTGCGATTGGAAACATTTTCTTTTGCTGCGATTGGAAACATTTTATTTTGCTGCGATTGGAAACATTTCATTTATTTTGCTGCGATTGGAAACATTTTATTTTGCTGCGATTGGAAACATTTTATTTTGCTGCGATTGGAAACATTTTATTTTGCTGCGATTGGAAACATTTTATTTTGCTGCGATTGGAAACATTTTATTTTGCTGCGATTGGAAACATTTTATTTTGCTGCGATTGGAAACATTTTCTTTTGCTGCGATTGGAAACATTTTATTTTGCCGCGATTGGAAACATTTTATTTTGCTGCGATTGGAAACATTTTCTTTTGCTGCAATTGGAAACATTTTATTTATTTTGCTGCGATTGGAAACATTTTATTTTGCTGCGATTGGAAACATTTTATTTTGCTGCGATTGGAAACATTTTCTTTTGCTGCGATTGGAAACATTTTATTTTGCTGCGATTGGAAACATTTCATTTATTTTGCTGCGATTGGAAACATTTTATTTTGCTGCGATTGGAAACATTTTATTTTGCTGCGATTGGAAACATTTTATTTTGCTGCGATTGGAAACATTTTCTTTTGCTGCGATTGGAAACATTTTATTTTGCCGCGATTGGAAACATTTTATTTTGCTGCGATTGGAAACATTTTCTTTTGCTGCAATTGGAAACATTTTATTTATTTTGCTGCGATTGGAAACATTTTATTTTGCTGCGATTGGAAACATTTTATTTTGCTGCGATTGGAAACATTTTCTTTTGCTGCGATTGGAAACATTTTATTTTGCTGCGATTGGAAACATTTCATTTATTTTGCTGCGATTGGAAACATTTTATTTTGCTGCGATTGGAAACATTTTATTTTGCTGCGATTGGAAACATTTTATTTTGCTGCGATTGGAAACATTTTATTTTGCTGCGATTGGAAACATTTTATTTTGCTGCGATTGGAAACATTTTATTTTGCTGCGATTGGAAACATTTTCTTTTGCTGCGATTGGAAACATTTTCTTTTGCTGCAATTGGAAACATTTTATTTATTTTGCTGCGATTGGAAACATTTTATTTTGCTGCGATTGGAAACATTTTATTTTGCTGCGATTGGAAACATTTTCTTTTGCTGCGATTGGAAACATTTTATTTTGCTGCGATTGGAAACATTTCATTTATTTTGCTGCGATTGGAAACATTTTATTTTGCTGCGATTGGAAACATTTTATTTTGCTGCGATTGGAAACATTTTATTTTGCTGCGATTGGAAACATTTTATTTTGCTGCGATTGGAAACATTTTATTTTGCTGCGATTGGAAACATTTTATTTTGCTGCGATTGGAAACATTTTCTTTTGCTGCGATTGGAAACATTTTATTTTGCCGCGATTGGAAACATTTTATTTTGCTGCGATTGGAAACATTTTCTTTTGCTGCAATTGGAAACATTTTATTTTGCTGCGATTGGAAACATTTTATTTTGCTGCGATGGGAAACATTTTATTTTGCTGCGATTGGAAACATTTTATTTTGCTGCGATTGGAAACATTTTCTTTTGCTGCGATTGGAAACATTTTATTTTGCTGCGATTGGAAACATTTTATTTTGCTGCGATTGGAAACATTTTATTTTGCTGCGATTGGAAACATTTAATTTTGCTGCGATTGGAAACATTTTCTTTTGCTGCGATTGGAAACATTTTATTTTGCTGCGATTGGAAACATTTTCTTTTGCTGCGATTGGAAACATTTTTTTTATTTTGCTGCGATTGGAAACATTTTATTTTGCTGCGATGGGAAACATTTTGTTTTGCTGCGATTGGAAACATTTTATTTTGCTGCGATTGGAAACATTTTCTTTTGCTGCGATTGGAAACATTTTATTTTGCTGCGATTGAAAACATTTTATTTTGCTGCGATTGGAAACATTTTATTTTGCTGCGATTGGAAACATTTTATTTTGCTGCGATTGGAAACATTTTATTTTGCTGCGATTGGAAACATTTTCTTTTGCTGCGATTGGAAACATTTTCTTTTGCTGCGATTGGAAACATTTTATTTATTTTGCTGCGATTGGAAACATTTTATTTTGCTGCTATTGAAAACATTTTCTTTTGCTGCGAATGGAAACATTTTATTTTGCTGCGATTGGAAACATTTTATTTTGCTGCGATTGGAAACATTTTCTTTTGCTGCGATTGGAAACATTTTATTTATTTTGCTGCGTTTGGAAACATTTTATTTATTTTGCTGCGATTGGAAACATTTTATTTATTTTGCTGCGATTGGAAACATTTTATTTTGCTGCGATGGGAAACAATTTATTTTGCTGCGATTGGAAACAGTATATTTTGCTGCGATTGGAAAAATTTTCTTTTGCTGCGATTGGAAAAATTTAGTTTGCTGCGATTGGAAACATTTTATTTATTTTGCTGCGATTGGAAACATTTTTTTTTATTTTGCTGCGATTGGAAACATTTTAGTTTGCTGCGATTGGAAACATTTTATTTTACTGCGATTGGAAACATTCTATTTATTTTGCTGCGATTGGAAACATTTTATTTATTTTGCTGCGATTGGAAACATTTTATTTTACTGCGATTGGAAACATTTTATTTTGCTGCGATTGGAAACATTTTATTTATTTTGCTGCGATTGGAAACATTTTCTTTTGCTGCGATTGGAAACATTTTATTTTGCTGCGATGGGAAACATTTTATTTTGCTGCGATGGGAAACATTTTCTTTTGCTGCGATTGGAAACATTTTATTTTGCTGCGATGGGATACATTTTATTTTGCTGCGATGGAAACATTTTATTTTACTGCGATTGGAAACATTTTATTTTGCTGCGATTGGAGACATTTTATTTTGCTGCGATTGGAAACATTTTCTTTTGCTGCGATTGGAAACATTTTATTTTGCTGCGATTGGAAACATTTTATTTTGCTGCGATTGGAAACATTTTGTTTTGCTGCGATTGGAAACATTTTATTTTGCTGCGATTGGAAACATTTTATTTGCTGCGATTGGAAACATTATATTTTGCTGCGATTGGAAACATTTTATTTTGCTGCGATTGGAAACATTTTATTTTGCTGCGATTGGAAACATTTTATTTTGCTGCGATTGGAAACATTTTATTTTGCTGCGATTGGAAACATTTTATTTTGCTGCGATTGGAAACATTTTCTTTTGCTGCGATTGGAAACATTTTATTTTGCCGCGATTGGAAACATTTTATTTTGCTGCGATTGGAAACATTTTCTTTTGCTGCAATTGGAAACATTTTATTTATTTTGCTGCGATTGGAAACATTTTATTTTGCTGCGATGGGAAACATTTTATTTTGCTGCGATTGGAAACATTTTATTTTGCTGCGATTGGAAACATTTTCTTTTGCTGCGATTGGAAACATTTTATTTTGCTGCGATTGGAAACATTTTATTTTGCTGCGATTGGAAACATTTTATTTTGCTGCGATTGGAAACATTTAATTTTGCTGCGATTGGAAACATTTTCTTTTGCTGCGATTGGAAACATTTTATTTTGCCGCGATTGGAAACATTTTATTTTGCTGCGATTGGAAACATTTTCTTTTGCTGCGATTGGAAACATTTTTTTTATTTTGCTGCGATTGGAAACATTTTATTTTGCTGCGATGGGAAACATTTTGTTTTGCTGCGATTGGAAACATTTTATTTTGCTGCGATTGGAAACATTTTCTTTTGCTGCGATTGGAAACATTTTATTTTGCTGCGATTGAAAACATTTTATTTTGCTGCGATTGGAAACATTTTATTTTGCTGCGATTGGAAACATTTTATTTTGCTGCGATTGGAAACATTTTATTTTGCTGCGATTGGAAACATTTTCTTTTGCTGCGATTGGAAACATTTTCTTTTGCTGCGATTGGAAACATTTTATTTATTTTGCTGCGATTGGAAACATTTTATTTTGCTGCTATTGAAAACATTTTCTTTTGCTGCGAATGGAAACATTTTATTTTGCTGCGATTGGAAACATTTTATTTTGCTGCGATTGGAAACATTTTCTTTTGCTGCGATTGGAAACATTTTATTTATTTTGCTGCGTTTGGAAACATTTTATTTATTTTGCTGCGATTGGAAACATTTTATTTTGCTGCGATGGGAAACAATTTATTTTGCTGCGATTGGAAACAGTATATTTTGCTGCGATTGGAAAAATTTTCTTTTGCTGCGATTGGAAAAATTTAGTTTGCTGCGATTGGAAACATTTTATTTATTTTGCTGCGATTGGAAACATTTTTTTTATTTTGCTGCGATTGGAAACATTTTAGTTTGCTGCGATTGGAAACATTTTATTTTACTGCGATTGGAAACATTCTATTTATTTTGCTGCGATTGGAAACATTTTATTTATTTTGCTGCGATTGGAAACATTTTATTTTACTGCGATTGGAAACATTTTATTTTGCTGCGATTGGAAACATTTTATTTATTTTGCTGCGATTGGAAACATTTTCTTTTGCTGCGATTGGAAACATTTTATTTTGCTGCGATGGGAAACATTTTATTTTGCTGCGATGGGAAACATTTTCTTTTGCTGCGATTGGAAACATTTTATTTTGCTGCGATGGGATACATTTTATTTTGCTGCGATGGAAACATTTTATTTTACTGCGATTGGAAACATTTTATTTTGCTGCGATTGGAGACATTTTATTTTGCTGCGATTGGAAACATTTTCTTTTGCTGCGATTGGAAACATTTTATTTTGCTGCGATTGGAAATATTTTATTTTGCTGCGATTGGAAACATTTTGTTTTGCTGCGATTGGAAACATTTTATTTTGCTGCGATTGGAAACATTTTATTTGCTGCGATTGGAAACATTATATTTTGCTGCGATTGGAAACATTTTATTTTGCTGCGATTGGAAACATTTTATTTTGCTGCAATTGGAAACATTTTATTTTGCTGCGATTGGAAACATTTTATTTTGCTGCGATTGGAAACATTTTATTTTGCTGCGATTGGAAACTTTTTGTTTTGCTGCGATTGGAAACATTTTATTTTGCTGCGATTGGAAACATTTTCTTTTGCTGCGATTGGAAACATTTTATTTTGCTGCGATTGGAAACATTTTATTTTGCTGCGATTGGAAACATTTTATTTTGCTGCGATTGGAAACATTTAATTTTGCTGCGATTGGAAACATTTTCTTTTGCTGCGATTGGAAACATTTTATTTTGCCGCGATTGGAAACATTTTATTTTGCTGCGATTGGAAACATTTTCTTTTGCTGCGATTGGAAACATTTTATTTATTTTGCTGCGATTGGAAACATTTTATTTTGCTGCGATGGGAAACATTTTATTTTGCTGCGATTGGAAACATTTTATTTTGCTGCGATTGGAAACATTTTCTTTTGCTGCGATTGGAAACATTTTATTTTGCTGCGATTGGAAACATTTTATTTTGCTGCGATTGGAAACATTTTATTTTGCTGCGATTGGAAACATTTTATTTTGCTGCGATTGGAAACATTTTATTTTGCTGCGATTGGAAACATTTTCTTTTGCTGCGATTGGAAACATTTTATTTATTTTGCTGCGATTGGAAACATTTTATTTATTTTGCTGCGATTGGAAACATTTTATTTTGCTGCTATTGAAAACATTTTCTTTTGCTGCGAATGGAAACATTTTATTTTGCTGCGATTGGAAACATTTTATTTGCTGCGATTGGAAACATTATATTTTGCTGCGATTGGAAACTTTTTGTTTTGCTGCGATTGGAAACATTTTATTTTGCTGCGATTGGAAACATTTTCTTTTGCTGCGATTGGAAACATTTTATTTTGCTGCGATTGGAAACATTTTATTTTGCTGCGATTGGAAACATTTTATTTTGCTGCGATTGGAAACATTTAATTTTGCTGCGATTGGAAACATTTTCTTTTGCTGCGATTGGAAACATTTTATTTTGCCGCGATTGGAAACATTTTATTTTGCTGCGATTGGAAACATTTTCTTTTGCTGCGATTGGAAACATTTTATTTATTTTGCTGCGATTGGAAACATTTTATTTTGCTGCGATGGGAAACATTTTATTTTGCTGCGATTGGAAACATTTTATTTTGCTGCGATTGGAAACATTTTCTTTTGCTGCGATTGGAAACATTTTATTTTGCTGCGATTGGAAACATTTTATTTTGCTGCGATTGGAAACATTTTATTTTGCTGCGATTGGAAACATTTTATTTTGCTGCGATTGGAAACATTTTATTTTGCTGCGATTGGAAACATTTTCTTTTGCTGCGATTGGAAACATTTTATTTATTTTGCTGCGATTGGAAACATTTTATTTATTTTGCTGCGATTGGAAACATTTTATTTTGCTGCTATTGAAAACATTTTCTTTTGCTGCGAATGGAAACATTTTATTTTGCTGCGATTGGAAACATTTTATTTGCTGCGATTGGAAACATTATATTTTGCTGCGATTGGAAACATTTTATTTTGCTGCGATTGGAAACATTTTATTTTGCTGCGATTGGAAACATTTTATTTTGCTGCGATTGGAAACATTTTATTTTGCTGCGATTGGAAACATTTTATTTTGCTGCGATTGGAAACATTTTGTTTTGCTGCGATTGGAAACATTTTATTTTGCTGCGATTGGAAACATTTTCTTTTGCTGCGATTGGAAACATTTTATTTTGCTGCGATTGGAAACATTTTATTTTGCTGCGATTGGAAACATTCTATTTTGCTGCGATTGGAAACATTTAATTTTGCTGCGATTGGAAACATTTTCTTTTGCGGCGATTGGAAACATTTTATTTTGCCGCGATTGGAAACATTTTATTTTGCTGCGATTGGAAACATTTTCTTTTGCTGCGATTGGAAACATTTTATTTATTTTGCTGCGATTGGAAACATTTTATTTTGCTGCGATGGGAAACATTTTATTTTGCTGCGATTGGAAACATTTTATTTTGCTGCGATTGGAAACATTTTCTTTTGCTGCGATTGGAAACATTTTATTTTGCTGCGATTGGAAACATTTTATTTTGCTGCGATTGGAAACATTTTATTTTGCTGCGATTGGAAACATTTTATTTTGCTGCGATTGGAAACATTTTATTTTGCTGCGATTGGAAACATTTTCTTTTGCTGCGATTGGAAACATTTTATTTATTTTGCTGCGATTGGAAACATTTTATTTATTTTGCTGCGATTGGAAACATTTTATTTTGCTGCTATTGAAAACATTTTCTTTTGCTGCGAATGGAAACATTTTATTTTGCTGCGATTGGAAACATTTTATTTTGCTGCGATTGGAAACATTTTCTTTTGCTGCGATTGGAAACATTTTATTTATTTTGCTGCGTTTGGAAACATTTTATTTATTTTGCTGCGATTGGAAACATTTTATTTATTTTGCTGCGATTGGAAACATTTTATTTTGCTGCGATGGGAAACATTTTATTTTGCTGCGATTGGAAACAGTATATTTTGCTGCGATTGGAAAAATTTTCTTTTGCTGCGATTGGAAAAATTTAGTTTGCTGCGATTGGAAACATTTTATTTTGCTGCGATTGGAAACATTTTATTTTGCTGCGATTGGAAACATTTTATTTTGCTGCGATTGGAAACATTTTATTTTACTGCGATTGGAAACATTCTATTTATTTTGCTGCGATTGGAAACATTTTATTTATTTTGCTGCGATTGGAAACATTTTATTTTACTGCGATTGGAAACATTTTATTTTGCTGCGATTGGAAACATTTTCTTTTGCTGCGATTGGAAACATTTTATTTATTTTGCTGCGTTTGGAAACATTTTATTTATTTTGCTGCGATTGGAAACATTTTATTTATTTTGCTGCGATTGGAAACATTTTATTTTGCTGCGATGGGAAACATTTTATTTTGCTGCGATGGGAAACATTTTCTTTTGCTGCGATTGGAAACATTTTATTTTGCTGCGATTGGAAACATTTTATTTTGCTGCGATTGGAAACATTTTATTTTGCTGCGATTGGAAACATTTTCTTTTGCTGCGATTGGAAACATTTTATTTATTTTGCTGCGATTGGAAACATTTTATTTATTTTGCTGCGATTGGAAACATTTTATTTTGCTGCTATTGAAAACATTTTCTTTTGCTGCGAATGGAAACATTTTATTTTGCTGCGATTGGAAACATTTTATTTTGCTGCGATTGGAAACATTTTCTTTTGCTGCGATTGGAAACATTTTATTTATTTTGCTGCGTTTGGAAACATTTTATTTATTTTGCTGCGATTGGAAACATTTTATTTATTTTGCTGCGATTGGAAACATTTTATTTTGCTGCGATGGGAAACATTTTATTTTGCTGCGATTGGAAACAGTATATTTTGCTGCGATTGGAAAAATTTTCTTTTGCTGCGATTGGAAAAATTTAGTTTGCTGCGATTGGAAACATTTTATTTATTTTGCTGCGATTGGAAACATTTTATTTATTTTGCTGCGATTGGAAACATTTTAGTTTGCTGCGATTGGAAACATTTTATTTTACTGCGATTGGAAACATTCTATTTATTTTGCTGCGATTGGAAACATTTTATTTATTTTGCTGCGATTGGAAACATTTTATTTTACTGCGATTGGAAACATTTTATTTTGCTGCGATTGGAAACATTTTATTTATTTTGCTGCGATTGGAAACATTTTCTTTTGCTGCGATTGGAAACATTTTATTTTGCTGCGATGGGAAACATTTTATTTTGCTGCGATGGGAAACATTTTCTTTTGCTGCGATTGGAAACATTTTATTTTGCTGCGATGGGATACATTTTATTTTGCTGCGATGGAAACATTTTATTTTGCTGCGATTGGAAACATTTTCTTTTGCTGCGATTGGAAACATTTTATTTTGCTGCGATTGGAAACATTTTATTTATTTTGCTGCGATTGGAAACATTTTATTTTGCTGCGATTGGAAACATTTTATTTATTTTGCTGCGATTGGAAACATTTTATTTATTTTGCTGCGATTGGAAACATTTTAGTTTGCTGCGATTGGAAACATTTTATTTTACTGCGATTGGAAACATTCTATTTATTTTGCTGCGATTGGAAACATTTTATTTATTTTGCTGCGATTGGAAACATTTTATTTTACTGCGATTGGAAACATTTTATTTTGCTGCGATTGGAAACATTTTATTTATTTTGCTGCGATTGGAAACATTTTCTTTTGCTGCGATTGGAAACATTTTATTTTGCTGCGATGGGAAACATTTTATTTTGCTGCGATGGAAACATTTTATTTTGCTGCGATTGGAAACATTTTCTTTTGCTGCGATTGGAAACATTTTATTTTGCTGCGATTGGAAACATTTTATTTATTTTGCTGCGATTGGAAACATTTTATTTTGCTGCGATTGGAAACATTTTATTTTGCTGCGATTGGAAACATTTTATTTTGCTGCGATTGGAAACATTTTCTTTTGCTGCGATTGGAAACATTTTATTTTGCCGCGATTGGAAACATTTTATTTTGCTGCGATTGGAAACATTTTCTTTTGCTGCGATTGGAAACATTTTATTTTGCTGCGATTGGAAACATTTTATTAATTTTGCTGCGATTGGAAACATTTTATTTTGCTGCGATTGGAAACATTTTATTTGCTGCGATTGGAAACATTATATTTTGCTGCGATTGGAAACATTTTATTTTGCTGCGATTGGAAACATTTTATTTTGCTGCGATTGGAAACATTTTATTTTGCTGCGATTGGAAACATTTTATTTTGCTGCGATTGGAAACATTTTATTTTGCTGCGATTGGAAACATTTTGTTTTGCTGCGATTGGAAACATTTTATTTTGCTGCGATTGGAAACATTTTCTTTTGCTGCGATTGGAAACATTTTATTTTGCTGCGATTGGAAACATTTTATTTTGCTGCGATTGGAAACATTCTATTTTGCTGCGATTGGAAACATTTAATTTTGCTGCGATTGGAAACATTTTCTTTTGCGGCGATTGGAAACATTTTATTTTGCCGCGATTGGAAACATTTTATTTTGCTGCGATTGGAAACATTTTCTTTTGCTGCGATTGGAAACATTTTATTTTGCTGCGATTGGAAACATTTTCTTTTGCTGCGATTGGAAACATTTTATTTTGCTGCGATTGGAAACATTTTATTTTGCTGCGATTGGAAACATTTTATTTTGCTGCGATTGGAAACATTTTATTTTGCTGCGATTGGAAACATTTTATTTTGCTGCGATTGGAAACATTTTCTTTTGCTGCGATTGGAAACATTTTATTTATTTTGCTGCGATTGGAAACATTTTATTTATTTTGCTACGATTGGAAACATTTTATTTTGCTGCTATTGAAAACATTTTCTTTTGCTGCGAATGGAAACATTTTATTTTGCTGCGATTGGAAACATTTTATTTTGCTGCGATTGGAAATATTTTCTTTTGCTGCGATTGGAAACATTTTATTTATTTTGCTGCGTTTGGAAACATTTTATTTATTTTGCTGCGATTGGAAACATTTTATTTATTTTGCTGCGATTGGAAACATTTTATTTTGCTGCGATGGGAAACATTTTATTTTGCTGCGATTGGAAACAGTATATTTTGCTGCGATTGGAAAAATTTTCTTTTGCTGCGATTGGAAAAATTTAGTTTGCTGCGATTGGAAACATTTTATTTATTTTGCTGCGATTGGAAACATTTTATTTATTTTGCTGCGATTGGAAACATTTTAGTTTGCTGCGATTGGAAACATTTTATTTTACTGCGATTGGAAACATTCTATTTATTTTGCTGCGATTGGAAACATTTTATTTATTTTGCTGCGATTGGAAACATTTTATTTTACTGCGATTGGAAACATTTTATTTTGCTGCGATTGGAAACATTTTATTTATTTTGCTGCGATTGGAAACATTTTCTTTTGCTGCGATTGGAAACATTTTATTTTGCTGCGATGGGAAACATTTTATTTTGCTGCGATGGGAAACATTTTCTTTTGCTGCGATTGGAAACATTTTATTTTGCTGCGATGGGATACATTTTATTTTGCTGCGATGGAAACATTTTATTTTGCTGCGATTGGAAACATTTTCTTTTGCTGCGATTGGAAACATTTTATTTTGCTGCGATTGGAAACATTTTATTTATTTTGCTGCGATTGGAAACATTTTATTTTGCTGCGATTGGAAACATTTTATTTATTTTGCTGCGATTGGAAACATTTTATTTATTTTGCTGCGATTGGAAACATTTTAGTTTGCTGCGATTGGAAACATTTTATTTTACTGCGATTGGAAACATTCTATTTATTTTGCTGCGATTGGAAACATTTTATTTATTTTGCTGCGATTGGAAACATTTTATTTTACTGCGATTGGAAACATTTTATTTTGCTGCGATTGGAAACATTTTATTTATTTTGCTGCGATTGGAAACATTTTCTTTTGCTGCGATTGGAAACATTTTATTTTGCTGCGATGGGAAACATTTTATTTTGCTGCGATGGGAAACATTTTCTTTTGCTGCGATTGGAAACATTTTATTTTGCTGCGATGGGATACATTTTATTTTGCTGCGATGGAAACATTTTATTTTGCTGCGATTGGAAACATTTTCTTTTGCTGCGATTGGAAACATTTTATTTTGCTGCGATTGGAAACATTTTATTTATTTTGCTGCGATTGGAAACATTTTATTTTGCTGCGATTGGAAACATTTTATTTTGCTGCGATTGGAAACATTTTATTTTGCTGCGATTGGAAACATTTTCTTTTGCTGCGATTGGAAACATTTTATTTTGCCGCGATTGGAAACATTTTATTTTGCTGCGATTGGAAACATTTTCTTTTGCTGCGATTGGAAACATTTTATTTTGCTGCGATTGGAAACATTTTATTTATTTTGCTGCGATTGGAAACATTTTATTTTGCTGCGATTGGAAACATTTTATTTTGCTGCGATTGGAAACATTTAATTTTGCTGCGATTGGAAACATTTTATTTTGCTGCGATTGGAAACATTTTCTTTTGCTGCGATTGGAAACATTTAATTTTGCTGCGATTGGAAACATTTTCTTTTGCTGCGATTGGAAACATTTTATTTTGCCGCGATTGGAAACATTTTATTTATTTTGCTGCGATTGGAAACATTTTATTTATTTTGCTGCGATTGGAAACATTTTATTTTGCTGCTATTGAAAACATTTTCTTTTGCTGCGAATGGAAACATTTTATTTTGCTGCGATTGGAAACATTTTATTTGCTGCGATTGGAAACATTATATTTTGCTGCGATTGGAAACATTTTATTTTGCTGCGATTGGAAACATTTAATTTTGCTGCGATTGGAAACATTTTATTTTGCTGCGATTGGAAACATTTTATTTTGCTGCGATTGGAAACATTTTATTTTGCTGCGATTGGAAACATTTTCTTTTGCTGCGATTGGAAACATTTTATTTTGCCGCGATTGGAAACATTTTATTTTGCTGCGATTGGAAACATTTTCTTTTGCTGCGATTAGAAACATTTTATTTTGCTGCGATTGGAAACATTTTATTTATTTTGCTGCGATTGGAAACATTTTATTTTGCTGCGATTGGAAACATTTTATTTTGCTGCGATTGGAAACATTTAATTTTGCTGCGATTGGAAACATTTTATTTTGCTGCGATTGGAAACATTTTCTTTTGCTGCGATTGGAAACATTTTATTTTGCCGCGATTGGAAACATTTTATTTTGCTGCGATTGGAAACATTTTCTTTTGCTGCGATTGGAAACATTTTATTTTGCTGCGATTGGAAACATTTTATTTATTTTGCTGCGATTGGAAACATTTTATTTTGCTGCGATTGGAAACATTTTATTTTGCTGCGATTGGAAACATTTAATTTTGCTGCGATTGGAAACATTTTCTTTTGCTGCGATTGGAAACATTTTATTTTGCCGCGATTGGAAACATTTTATTTTGCTGCGATTGGAAACATTTTCTTTTGCTGCGATTGGAAACATTTTATTTATTTTGCTGCGATTGGAAACATTTTATTTTGCTGCGATGGGAAACATTTTATTTTGCTGCGATTGGAAACATTTTATTTTGCTGCGATTGGAAACATTTTCTTTTGCTGCGATTGGAAACATTTTATTTTGCTGCGATTGGAAACATTTTATTTTGCTGCGATTGGAAACATTTTATTTTGCTGCGATTGGAAACATTTTATTTTGCTGCGATTGGAAACATTTTATTTTGCTGCGATTGGAAACATTTTCTTTTGCTGCGATTGGAAACATTTTATTTATTTTGCTGCGATTGGAAACATTTTATTTATTTTGCTGCGATTGGAAACATTTTATTTTGCTGCTATTGAAAACATTTTCTTTTGCTGCGAATGGAAACATTTTATTTTGCTGCGATTGGAAACATTTTATTTGCTGCGATTGGAAACATTATATTTTGCTGCGATTGGAAACATTTTATTTTGCTGCGATTGGAAACATTTTATTTTGCTGCGATTGGAAACATTTTATTTTGCTGCGATTGGAAACATTTAATTTTGCTGCGATTGGAAACATTTTATTTTGCTGCGATTGGAAACATTTTGTTTTGCTGCGATTGCAAACATTTTATTTTGCTGCGATTGGAAACATTTTCTTTTGCTGCGATTGGAAACATTTTATTTTGCTGCGATTGGAAACATTTTATTTTGCTGCGATTGGAAACATTTTATTTTGCTGCGATTGGAAACATTTTATTTTGCCGCGATTGGAAACATTTTATTTTGCTGCGATTGGAAACATTTTCTTTTGCTGCGATTGGAAACATTTTATTTATTTTGCTGCGATTGGAAACATTTTATTTTGCTGCGATGGGAAACATTTTATTTTGCTGCGATTGGAAACATTTTATTTTGCTGCGATTGGAAACATTTTCTTTTGCTGCGATTGGAAACATTTTCTTTTGCTGCGATTGGAAACATTTTATTTTGCTGCGATTGGAAACATTTTATTTTGCTGCGATTGGAAACATTTTATTTTGCTGCGATTGGAAACATTTTATTTTGCTGCGATTGGAAACATTTTATTTTGCTGCGATTGGAAACATTTTCTTTTGCTGCGATTGGAAACATTTTATTTATTTTGCTGCGATTGGAAACATTTTATTTATTTTGCTGCGATTGGAAACATTTTATTTTGCTGCTATTGAAAACATTTTCTTTTGCTGCGAATGGAAACATTTTATTTTGCTGCGATTGGAAACATTTTATTTTGCTGCGATTGGAAACATTTTCTTTTGCTGCGATTGGAAACATTTTATTTATTTTGCTGCGTTTGGAAACATTTTATTTATTTTGCTGCGATTGGAAACATTTTATTTATTTTGCTGCGATTGGAAACATTTTATTTTGCTGCGATGGGAAACATTTTATTTTGCTGCGATTGGAAACAGTATATTTTGCTGCGATTGGAAAAATTTTCTTTTGCTGCGATTGGAAAAATTTAGTTTGCTGCGATTGGAAACATTTTATTTATTTTGCTGCGATTGGAAACATTTTATTTATTTTGCTGCGATTGGAAACATTTTAGTTTGCTGCGATTGGAAACATTTTATTTTACTGCGATTGGAAACATTCTATTTATTTTGCTGCGATTGGAAACATTTTATTTATTTTGCTGCGATTGGAAACATTTTATTTTACTGCGATTGGAAACATTTTATTTTGCTGCGATTGGAAACATTTTATTTATTTTGCTGCGATTGGAAACATTTTCTTTTGCTGCGATTGGAAACATTTTATTTTGCTGCGATGGGAAACATTTTATTTTGCTGCGATGGGAAACATTTTCTTTTGCTGCGATTGGAAACATTTTATTTTGCTGCGATTGGAAACATTTTATTTATTTTGCTGCGATTGGAAACATTTTATTTATTTTGCTGCGATTGGAAACATTTTATTTTGCTGCGATTGGAAACATTTTATTTTGCTGCGATTGGAAACATTTTATTTTGCTGCGATTGGAAACATTTTCTTTTGCTGCGATTGGAAACATTTTATTTTGCCGCGATTGGAAACATTTTATTTTGCTGCGATTGGAAACATTTTCTTTTGCTGCGATTGGAAACATTTTCTTTTGCTGCGATTGGAAACATTTTATTTTGCCGCGATTGGAAACATTTTATTTTGCTGCGATTGGAAACATTTTCTTTTGCTGCGATTGGAAACATTTTATTTTGCTGCGATTGGAAACATTTTATTTATTTTGCTGCGATTGGAAACATTTTATTTATTTTGCAGCGATTGGAAACATTTTATTTTACTGCGATTGGAAACATTTTATATTGCTGCGATTGGAAACATTTTATTTATTTTGCTGCGATTGGAAACATTTTCTTTTGCTGCGATTGGAAACATTTTATTTTGCTGCGATGGGAAACATTTTATTTTGCTGCGATGGGAAACATTTTCTTTTGCTGCGATTGGAAACATTTTATTTTGCTGCGATGGGATACATTTTATTTTGCTGCGATGGAAACATTTTATTTTGCTGCGATTGGAAACATTTTCTTTTGCTGCGATTGGAAACATTTTATTTTGCTGCGATTGGAAACATTTTATTTATTTTGCTGCGATTGGAAACATTTTCTTTTGCTGCGATTGGAAACATTTTATTTTGCCGCGATTGGAAACATTTTATTTTGCTGCGATTGGAAACATTTTATTTTGCCGCGATTGGAAACATTTTATTTTGCTGCGATTGGAAACATTTTCTTTTGCTGCGATTGGAAACATTTTATTTTGCTGCGATTGGAAACATTTTATTTATTTTGCTGCGATTGGAAACATTTTATTTATTTTGCTGCGATTGGAAACATTTTAGTTTGCTGCGATTGGAAACATTTTATTTTGCTGCGATTGGAAACATTTTATTTATTTTGCTGCGATTGGAAACATTTTATTTATTTTGCTGCGATTGGAAACATTTTATTTTACTGCGATTGGAAACATTTTATTTTGCTGCGATTGGAAACATTTTATTTATTTTGCTGCGATTGGAAACATTTTCTTTTGCTGCGATTGGAAACATTTTATTTTGCTGCGATGGGAAACATTTTATTTTGCTGCGATGGGAAACATTTTCTTTTGCTGCGATTGGAAACATTTTATTTTGCTGCGATGGGATACATTTTATTTTGCTGCGATGGAAACATTTTATTTTGCTGCGATTGGAAACATTTTCTTTTGCTGCGATTGGAAACATTTTATTTTGCTGCGATTGGAAACATTTTATTTATTTTGCTGCGATTGGAAACATTTTCTTTTGCTGCGATTGGAAACATTTTATTTTGCCGCGATTGGAAACATTTTATTTTGCTGCGATTGGAAACATTTTATTTTGCCGCGATTGGAAACATTTTATTTTGCTGCGATTGGAAACATTTTCTTTTGCTGCGATTGGAAACATTTTATTTTGCTGCGATTGGAAACATTTTATTTATTTTGCTGCGATTGGAAACATTTTATTTATTTTGCTGCGATTGGAAACATTTTAGTTTGCTGCGATTGGAAACATTTTATTTTGCTGCGATTGGAAACATTTTATTTAATTTGCTGCGATTGGAAACATTTTATTTATTTTGCTGCGATTGGAAACATTTTCTTTTGCTGCGATTGGAAACATTTTATTTTGCTGCGATGGGATACATTTTATTTTGCTGCGATTGGAAACATTTTATTTTGCTGCGATTGGAAACATTTTCTTTTGCTGCGATTGGAAACATTTTATTTTGCTGCGATTGGAAACATTTTATTTATTTTGCTGCGATTGGAAACATTTTGTTTATTTTGCTGCGATTGGAAACATTTTATTTATTTTGCTGCGATTGGAAACATTTTATTTTGCTGCGATTGGAAACATTTTATTTTGCTGCGATTGGAAACATTTTATTTTGCTGCGATTGGAAACATTTTATTTTGCTGCGATTGGAAACATTTTCTTTTGCTGCGATTGGAAACATTTTATTTTGCCGCGATTGGAAACATTTTATTTATTTTGCTGCGATTGGAAACATTTTATTTTGCTGCGATTGGAAACATTTTCTTTTGCTGCGATTGGAAACATTTTCTTTTGCTGCGATTGGAAACATTTTATTTATTTTGCTGCGATTGGAAACATTTTATTTTGCTGCGATTGGAAACATTTTATTTTGCTGCGATTGGAAACATTTTCTTTTGCTGCGATTGGAAACATTTTCTTTTGCTGCGATTGGAAACATTTTTTTTATTTTGCTGCGATTGGAAACATTTTATTTATTTTGCTGTGTATGGAAACATTTTATTTTGCTGCGATGGGAAACATTTTCTTTTGCTGCGATTGGAAACATTTTATTTTGCTGCGATTGGAAACATTTTATTTTGCTGCGATTGGAAACATTTTATTTTGCTGCGATTGGAAACATTTTATTTTGCTGTGATTGGAAACATTTTATTTATTTTGCTGCGATTGGAAACATTTTATTTATTTTGCTGCGAATGGAAACATTTTAGTTTGCTGCGATTGGAAACATTTTATTTTGCTGCGATGGGAAACATTTTCTTTTGCTGCGATTGGAAACATTTTTTTTTGCTGCGATTGGAAACATTTTATTTTGCTGCGATTGGAAACATTTTATTTTGCTGCGATTGGAAACATTTTGTTTTGCTGCGATTGGAAACATTTTCTTTTGCTGCGATTGGAAACATTTTATTTATTTTGCTGCGATTGGAAACATTTTATTTATTTTGCTGCGATTGGAAACATTTTATTTATTTTGCTGCGATTGGAAACATTTTATTTTGCTGCGATGGGAAACATTTTATTTTGCTGCGATGGGAAACATTTTCTTTTGCTGCGATTGGAAACATTTTCTTTTGCTGCGATTGGAAACATTTTATTTTGCTGCGATTGGAAACATTTTATTTTGCTGCGATTGGAAACATTTTATTTATTTTGCTGCGATTGGAAACATTTTATTTATTTTGCTGCGATTGGAAACATTTTATTTTACTGCGATTGGAAACATTTTATTTTGCTGCGATTGGAAACATTTTATTTATTTTGCTGCGAATGGAAACATTTTAGTTTGCTGCGATTGGAAACATTTTATTTTGCTGCGATGGGAAACATTTTCTTTTGCTGCGATTGGAAACATTTTATTTTGCTGCGATTGGGTACATTTTATTTTGCTGCGATTGGAAACATTTTATTTTGCTGCGATTGGAAACATTTTATTTTGCTGCGATTGGAAACATTTTCTTTTGCTGCGATTGGAAACATTTTATTTATTTTGCTGCGATTGGAAACATTTTATTTATTTTGCTGCGATTGGAAACATTTTATTTATTTTGCTGCGATTGGAAACATTTTATTTTGCTGCGATGGGAAACATTTTATTTTACTGCGATTGGAAACATTTTATTTTGCTGCGATTGGAAACATTTTATTTTGCTGCGATGGGAAACATTTTCTTTTGCTGCGATTGGAAACATTTTATTTTGCTGCGATGGGAAACATTTTATTTTGCTGCGATTGGAAACAATTTATTTTGCTGCGATTGGAAACATTTTATTTTGCTGCGATGGGAAACATTTTTTTTTGCTGCGATTGGAAACATTTTATTTATTTTGCTGCGATTGGAAACATTTTATTTATTTTGCTGCGATTGGAAACATTTTATTTATTTTGCTGCGATTGGAAACATTTTATTTTGCTGCGATGGGAAACATTTTATTTTACTGCGATTGGAAACATTTTTTTTTGCTGCGATTGGAAACATTTTATTTTGCTGCGATTGGAAACATTTTATTTTGCTGCGATGGGAAACATTTTATTTTACTGCGATTGGAAACATTTTTTTTTGCTGCGATTGGAAACATTTTATTTTGCTGCGATGGGAAACATTTTCTTTTGCTGCGATTGGAAACACTTTATTTTGCTGCGATGGGAAACATTTTATTTTGCTGCGATTGGAAACATTTTATTTTGCTGCGATTGGAAACATTTTCTTTTGCTGCGATTGGAAACATTTTATTTTGCCGCGATTGGAAACATTTTATTTATTTTGCTGCGATTGGAAACATTTTATTTTGCTGCGATTGGAAACATTTTATTTATTTTGCTGCGATTGGAAACATTTTATTTATTTTGCTGCGATTGGAAACATTTTATTTTACTGCGATTGGAAACATTTTATTTTGCTGCGATTGGAAACATTTTATTTATTTTGCTGCGATTGGAAACATTTTATTTATTTTGCTGCGATTGGAAACATTTTATTTATTTTGCTGCGATTGGAAACATTTTATTTTGCTGCGATGGGAAACATTTTCTTTTGCTGCGATTGGAAACATTTTATTTTGCTGCGATGGGAAACATTTTATTTTGCTGCGATTGGAAACAATTTATTTTGCTGCGATTGGAAACATTTTATTTTGCTGCGATGGGAAACATTTTTTTTTGCTGCGATTGGAAACATTTTATTTATTTTGCTGCGATTGGAAACATTTTATTTATTTTGCTGCGATTGGAAACATTTTATTTATTTTGCTGCGATTGGAAACATTTTATTTTGCTGCGATGGGAAACATTTTATTTTACTGCGATTGGAAACATTTTTTTTTGCTGCGATTGGAAACATTTTATTTTGCTGCGATGGGAAACATTTTCTTTTGCTGCGATTGGAAACACTTTATTTTGCTGCGATGGGAAACATTTTATTTTGCTGCGATTGGAAACATTTTATTTTGCTGCGATTGGAAACATTTTCTTTTGCTGCGATTGGAAACATTTTATTTTGCCGCGATTGGAAACATTTTATTTATTTTGCTGCGATTGGAAACATTTTATTTTGCTGCGATTGGAAACATTTTATTTATTTTGCTGCGATTGGAAACATTTTATTTATTTTGCTGCGATTGGAAACATTTTATTTTACTGCGATTGGAAACATTTTATTTTGCTGCGATTGGAAACATTTTATTTATTTTGCTGCGATTGGAAACATTTTATTTATTTTGCTGCGATTGGAAACATTTTATTTATTTTGCTGCGATTGGAAACATTTTATTTTGCTGCGATTCGAAACATTTTCTTTTGCTGCGATTGGAAACATTTTATTTTGCTGCGATTGGAAACATTTTACTTTGCTGCGATTGGAAACATTTTATTTTGCCGCGGTTGGAAACATTTTATTTTGCTGCGATTGGAAACATTTTATTTTGCTGCGATTGGAAACATTTTCTTTTGCTGCGATTGGAAACATTTTATTTTGCTGCGATTGGAAACATTTTCTTTTGCTGCGATTGGAAATATTTTATTTTGCCGCGATTGGAAACATTTTATTTTGCTGCGATTGGAAACATTTTATTTTGCTGCGATTGGAAACATTTTCTTTTGCTGCGATTGGAAACATTTTATTTTGCTGCGATTGGAAACATTTTCTTTTGCTGCGATTGGAAACATTTTATTTATTTTGCTGCGATTGGAAACATTTTATTTATTTTGCTGCGATTGGAAACATTTTATTTTGCTGCGATTGGAAACATTTTATTTTGCTGCGATTGGAAACATTTTCTTTTGCTGCGATTGGAAACATTTTATTTTGCTGCGATCGGAAACATTTTTTTTTGCTGCGATTGGAAACATTTTCTTTTGCTGCGATTGGAAACATTTTATTTATTTTGCTGCAATTGGAAACATTTTATTTTGCTGCGATGGGAAACATTTTTTTTGCTGCGATTGGAAACATTTTATTTTGCTGCGATTGGAAACATTTTATTTTGCTGCGATTGGAAACATTTTATTTTGCTGCGATTGGAAACATTTTCTTTTGCTGCGATTGGAAACATTTTATTTATTTTGCTGCGATTGGAAACATTTTATTTATTTTGCTGCGATTGGAAACATTTTATTTATTTTGCTGTGATTCGAAACACTTTATTTATTTTGCTGCGATTGGAAACATTTTCTTTTGCTGCGATTGGAAACATTTTATTTTGCTGCGATTGGAAACATTTTATTTTGCTGCGATTGGAAACATTTTATTTTGCTGCGATTGGAAACATTTTATTTTGCCGCGGTTGGAAACATTTTATTTTGCTGCGATTGGAAACATTTTATTTTGCTGCGATTGGAAACATTTTTTTTTGCTGCGATTGGAAACATTTTATTTTGCTGCGATTGGAAACATTTTCTTTTGCTGCGATTGGAAACATTTTATTTATTTTGCTGCGATTGGAAACATTTTATTTATTTTGCTGCGATTGGAAACATTTTATTTATTTTGCTGCGATTGGAAACATTTTATTTTGCTGCGATGGGAAACATTTTATTTTACTGCGATTGGAAACATTTTATTTTGCTGCGATTGGAAACATTTTATTTTGCTGCGATGGGAAACATTTTCTTTTGCTGCGATTGGAAACATTTTATTTTGCTGCGATGGGAAACATTTTATTTTGCTGCGATTGGAAACAATTTATTTTGCTGCGATTGGAAACATTTTATTTTGCTGCGATGGGAAACATTTTTTTTGCTGCGATTGGAAACATTTTATTTATTTTGCTGCGATTGGAAACATTTTATTTATTTTGCTGCGATTGGAAACATTTTATTTATTTTGCTGCGATTGGAAACATTTTATTTTGCTGCGATGGGAAACATTTTATTTTACTGCGATTGGAAACATTTTTTTTTGCTGCGATTGGAAACATTTTATTTTGCTGCGATGGGAAACATTTTCTTTTGCTGCGATTGGAAACACTTTATTTTGCTGCGATGGGAAACATTTTATTTTGCTGCGATTGGAAACATTTTATTTTGCTGCGATTGGAAACATTTTCTTTTGCTGCGATTGGAAACATTTTATTTTGCTGCGATTGGAAACATTTTATTTATTTTGCTGCGATTGGAAACATTTTATTTTGCTGCGATTGGAAACATTTTATTTATTTTGCTGCGATTGGAAACATTTTATTTATTTTGCTGCGATTGGAAACATTTTATTTTACTGCGATTGGAAACATTTTATTTTGCTGCGATTGGAAACATTTTATTTTGCTGCGATGGGAAACATTTTATTTTGCTGCGATGGGAAACATTTTATTTTGCTGCGATTGGAAACATTTTATTTTGCTGCGATTGGAAACATTTTCTTTTGCTGCGATTGGAAACATTTTATTTTGCTGCGATTGGAAACATTTTATTTATTTTGCTGCGATTGGAAACATTTTATTTATTTTGCTGCGATTGGAAACATTTTATTTATTTTGCTGCGATTGGAAACATTTTATTTTGCTGCGATTGGAAACATTTTCTTTTGCTGCGATTGGAAACATTTTATTTTGCTGCGATTGGAAACATTTTATTTATTTTGCTGCGATTGGAAACATTTTATTTATTTTGCTGCGATTGGAAACATTTTATTTTGCTGCGATGGGAAACATTTTATTTTACTGCGATTGGAAACATTTTTTTTTGCTGCGATTGGAAACATTTTATTTTGCTGCGATGGGAAACATTTTCTTTTGCTGCGATTGGAAACACTTTATTTTGCTGCGATGGGAAACATTTTATTTTGCTGCGATTGGAAACATTTTATTTTGCTGCGATTGGAAACATTTTCTTTTGCTGCGATTGGAAACATTTTATTTTGCTGCGATTGGAAACATTTTATTTATTTTGCTGCGATTGGAAACATTTTATTTTGCTGCGATTGGAAACATTTTATTTATTTTGCTGCGATTGGAAACATTTTATTTTGCTGCGATGGGAAACATTTTCTTTTGCTGCGATTGGAAACACTTTATTTTGCTGCGATGGGAAACATTTTATTTTGCTGCGATTGGAAACATTTTATTTTGCTGCGATTGGAAACATTTTCTTTTGCTGCGATTGGAAACATTTTATTTTGCTGCGATTGGAAACATTTTATTTATTTTGCTGCGATTGGAAACATTTTATTTTGCTGCGATTGGAAACATTTTATTTATTTTGCTGCGATTGGAAACATTTTATTTATTTTGCTGCGATTGGAAACATTTTATTTTACTGCGATTGGAAACATTTTATTTTGCTGCGATTGGAAACATTTTATTTTGCTGCGATGGGAAACATTTTATTTTGCTGCGATGGGAAACATTTTATTTTGCTGCGATTGGAAACATTTTATTTTGCTGCGATTGGAAACATTTTCTTTTGCTGCGATTGGAAACATTTTATTTTGCTGCGATTGGAAACATTTTATTTATTTTGCTGCGATTGGAAACATTTTATTTTGCTGCGATGGGAAACATTTTCTTTTGCTGCGATTGGAAACACTTTATTTTGCTGCGATGGGAAACATTTTATTTTGCTGCGATTGGAAACATTTTATTTTGCTGCGATTGGAAACATTTTCTTTTGCTGCGATTGGAAACATTTTATTTTGCTGCGATTGGAAACATTTTATTTATTTTGCTGCGATTGGAAACATTTTATTTTACTGCGATTGGAAACATTTTATTTTGCTGCGATTGGAAACATTTTATTTTGCTGCGATGGGAAACATTTTCTTTTGCTGCGATTGGAAACATTTTATTTTGCTGCGATGGGAAACATTTTATTTTGCTGCGATTGGAAACAATTTATTTTGCTGCGATTGGAAACATTTTATTTTGCTGCGATGGGAAACATTTTTTTTGCTGCGATTGGAAACATTTTATTTATTTTGCTGCGATTGGAAACATTTTATTTATTTTGCTGCGATTGGAAACATTTTATTTATTTTGCTGCGATTGGAAACATTTTATTTTGCTGCGATGGGAAACATTTTATTTTACTGCGATTGGAAACATTTTTTTTTGCTGCGATTGGAAACATTTTATTTTGCTGCGATGGGAAACATTTTCTTTTGCTGCGATTGGAAACACTTTATTTTGCTGCGATGGGAAACATTTTATTTTGCTGCGATTGGAAACATTTTATTTTGCTGCGATTGGAAACATTTTCTTTTGCTGCGATTGGAAACATTTTATTTTGCTGCGATTGGAAACATTTTATTTATTTTGCTGCGATTGGAAACATTTTATTTTGCTGCGATTGGAAACATTTTATTTATTTTGCTGCGATTGGAAACATTTTATTTATTTTGCTGCGATTGGAAACATTTTATTTTACTGCGATTGGAAACATTTTATTTTGCTGCGATTGGAAACATTTTATTTTGCTGCGATGGGAAACATTTTATTTTGCTGCGATGGGAAACATTTTATTTTGCTGCGATTGGAAACATTTTATTTTGCTGCGATTGGAAACATTTTCTTTTGCTGCGATTGGAAACATTTTATTTTGCTGCGATTGGAAACATTTTATTTATTTTGCTGCGATTGGAAACATTTTATTTATTTTGCTGCGATTGGAAACATTTTATTTATTTTGCTGCGATTGGAAACATTTTATTTTGCTGCGATTGGAAACATTTTCTTTTGCTGCGATTGGAAACATTTTATTTTGCTGCGATTGGAAACATTTTATTTATTTTGCTGCGATTGGAAACATTTTATTTATTTTGCTGCGATTGGAAACATTTTATTTTGCTGCGATGGGAAACATTTTATTTTACTGCGATTGGAAACATTTTTTTTTGCTGCGATTGGAAACATTTTATTTTGCTGCGATGGGAAACATTTTCTTTTGCTGCGATTGGAAACACTTTATTTTGCTGCGATGGGAAACATTTTATTTTGCTGCGATTGGAAACATTTTATTTTGCTGCGATTGGAAACATTTTCTTTTGCTGCGATTGGAAACATTTTATTTTGCTGCGATTGGAAACATTTTATTTATTTTGCTGCGATTGGAAACATTTTATTTTGCTGCGATTGGAAACATTTTATTTATTTTGCTGCGATTGGAAACATTTTATTTTGCTGCGATGGGAAACATTTTCTTTTGCTGCGATTGGAAACACTTTATTTTGCTGCGATGGGAAACATTTTATTTTGCTGCGATTGGAAACATTTTATTTTGCTGCGATTGGAAACATTTTCTTTTGCTGCGATTGGAAACATTTTATTTTGCTGCGATTGGAAACATTTTATTTATTTTGCTGCGATTGGAAACATTTTATTTTGCTGCGATTGGAAACATTTTATTTATTTTGCTGCGATTGGAAACATTTTATTTATTTTGCTGCGATTGGAAACATTTTATTTTACTGCGATTGGAAACATTTTATTTTGCTGCGATTGGAAACATTTTATTTTGCTGCGATGGGAAACATTTTATTTTGCTGCGATGGGAAACATTTTATTTTGCTGCGATTGGAAACATTTTATTTTGCTGCGATTGGAAACATTTTCTTTTGCTGCGATTGGAAACATTTTATTTTGCTGCGATTGGAAACATTTTATTTATTTTGCTGCGATTGGAAACATTTTATTTATTTTGCTGCGATTGGAAACATTTTATTTATTTTGCTGCGATTGGAAACATTTTATTTTGCTGCGATTGGAAACATTTTCTTTTGCTGCGATTGGAAACATTTTATTTTGCTGCGATTGGAAACATTTTATTTTGCTGCGATTGGAAACATTTTATTTTGCTGCGATTGGAAACATTTTATTTTGCCGCGGTTGGAAACATTTTATTTTGCTGCGATTGGAAACATTTTATTTTGCTGCGATTGGAAACATTTTCTTTTGCTGCGATTGGAAACATTTTATTTTGCTGCGATTGGAAACATTTTCTTTTGCTGCGATTGGAAACATTTTCTTTTGCTGCGATTGGAAACATTTTCTTTTGCTGCGATTGGAAACATTTTATTTATTTTGCTGCGATTGGAAACATTTTATTTATTTTGCTGCGATTGGAAACATTTTATTTTACTGCGATTGGAAACATTTTATTTTGCTGCGATTGGAAACATTTTATTTATTTTGCTGCGAATGGAAACATTTTAGTTTGCTGCGATTGGAAACATTTTATTTTGCTGCGATGGGAAACATTTTCTTTTGCTGCGATTGGAAACATTTTATTTTGCTGCGATTGGAAACATTTTATTTTGCTGCGATTGGAAACATTTTATTTTGCTGCGATTGGAAACATTTTATTTTGCTGCGATTGGAAACATTTTCTTTTGCTGCGATTGGAAACATTTTATTTATTTTGCTGCGATTGGAAACATTTTATTTATTTTGCTGCGATTGGAAACATTTTATTTATTTTGCTGCGATTGGAAACATTTTATTTTGCTGCGATGGGAAACATTTTATTTTACTGCGATTGGAAACATTTTATTTTGCTGCGATTGGAAACATTTTATTTTGCTGCGATGGGAAACATTTTCTTTTGCTGCGATTGGAAACATTTTATTTTGCTGCGATGGGAAACATTTTATTTTGCTGCGATTGGAAACATTTCATTTTGCTGCGATGGGAAACATTTTCTTTTGCTGCGATTGGAAACATTCTCTTTTGCTGCGATTGGAAACATTTTATTTTGCTGCGATTGGAAACATTTTATTTATTTTGCTGCGATTGGAAACATTTTATTTTGCTGCGATTGGAAACATTTTATTTATTTTGCTGCGATTGGAAACATTTTATTTATTTTGCTGCGATTGGAAACATTTTATTTTACTGCGATTGGAAACATTTTATTTTGCTGCGATTGGAAACATTTTATTTTGCTGCGATGGGAAACATTTTATTTTGCTGCGATGGGAAACATTTTATTTTGCTGCGATTGGAAACATTTTATTTTGCTGCGATTGGAAACATTTTCTTTTGCTGCGATTGGAAACATTTTATTTTGCTGCGATTGGAAACATTTTATTTATTTTGCTGCGATTGGAAACATTTTATTTATTTTGCTGCGATTGGAAACATTTTATTTATTTTGCTGCGATTGGAAACATTATATTTTGCTGCGATTGGAAACATTTTCTTTTGCTGCGATTGGAAACATTTTATTTTGCTGCGATTGGAAACATTTTATTTTGCTGCGATTGGAAACATTTTATTTTGCTGCGATTGGAAACATTTTATTTTGCCGGGGTTGGAAACATTTTATTTTGCTGCGATTGGAAACATTTTATTTTGCTGCGATTGGAAACATTTTCTTTTGCTGCGATTGGAAACATTTTATTTTGCTGCGATTGGAAACATTTTCTTTTGCTGCGATTGGAAACATTTTATTTATTTTGCTGCGATTGGAAACATTTTATTTTGCTGCGATTGGAAACATTTTATTTTGCTGCGATCGGAAGCATTTTATTTTGCCGCGATTGGAAACATTTTATTTTGCTGCGATTGGAAACATTTTATTTTGCTGCGATTGGAAACATTTTCTTTTGCTGCGATTGGAAACATTTTATTTTGCTGCGATTGGAAACATTTTCTTTTGCTGCGATTGGAAACATTTTATTTATTTTGCTGCGATTGGAAACATTTTATTTATTTTGCTGCGATTGGAAACATTTTATTTTGCTGCGATTGGAAACATTTTATTTTGCTGCGATTGGAAACATTTTCTTTTGCTGCGATTGGAAACATTTTATTTTGCTGCGATCGGAAACATTTTTTTTTGCTGCGATTGGAAACATTTTCTTTTGCTGCGATTGGAAACATTTTATTTATTTTGCTGCAATTGGAAACATTTTATTTTGCTGCGATGGGAAACATTTTTTTTGCTGCGATTGGAAACATTTTAATTTGCTGCGATTGGAAACATTTTATTTTGCTGCGATTGGAAACATTTTATTTTGCTGCGATTGGAAACATTTTATTTTGCTGCGATTGGAAACATTTTCTTTTGCTGCGATTGGAAACATTTTATTTATTTTGCTGCGATTGGAAACATTTTATTTATTTTGCTGCGATTGGAAACATTTTATTTATTTTGCTGCGATTCGAAACACTTTATTTATTTTGCTGCGATTCGAAACATTTTATTTTGCTGCGATGGGAAACATTTCATTTTGCTGCGATGGGAAACATTTTCTTTTGCTGCGATTGGAAACATTTTATTTTGCTGCGATTGGAAACATTTTATTTTGCTGCGATTGGAAACATTTTATTTTGCTGCGATTGGAAACATTTTTTTTTGCTGCGATTGGAAACATTTTATTTATTTTGCTGCGATTGGAAACATTTTATTTTGCTGCGATTGGAAACATTTTATTTATTTTGCTGCGATTGGAAACATTTTATTTATTTTGCTGCGATTGGAAACATTTTATTTTACTGCGATTCGAAACATTTTATTTTGCTGCGATTGGAAACATTTTATTTATTTTGCTGCGAATGGAAACATTTTAGTTCGCTGCGATTGGAAACATTTTATTTTGCTGCGATGGGAAACATTTTCTTTTGCTGCGATTGGAAACATTTTATTTTGCTGCGATTGGAAACATTTTATTTTGCTGCGATTGGAAACATTTTATTTTGCTGCGATTGGAAACATTTTATTTTGCTGCGATTGGAAACATTTTCTTTTGCTGCGATTGGAAACATTTTATTTATTTTGCTGTGATTGGAAACATTTTATTTATTTTGCTGCGATTGGAAACATTTTATTTATTTTGCTGCGATTGGAAACATTTTATTTTGCTGCGATGGGAAACATTTTATTTTACTGCGATTGGAAACATTTTATTTTGCTGCGATTGGAAACATTTTATTTTGCTGCGATGGGAAACATTTTCTTTTGCTGCGATTGGAAACATTTTATTTTGCTGCGATGGGAAACATTTTATTTTGCTGCGATGGGAAACATTTTCTTTTGCTGCGATTGGAAACATTTTCTTTTGCTGCGATTGGAAACATTTTCTTTTGCTGCGATTGGAAACATTTTATTTATTTTGCTGCGATTGGAAACATTTTATTTATTTTGCTGCGATTGGAAACATTTTATTTTACTGCGATTGGAAACATTTTATTTTGCTGCGATTGGAAACATTTTATTTATTTTGCTGCGAATGGAAACATTTTAGTTTGCTGCGATTGGAAACATTTTATTTTGCTGCGATGGGAAACATTTTCTTTTGCTGCGATTGGAAACATTTTATTTTGCTGCGATTGGAAACATTTTATTTTGCTGCGATTGGAAACATTTTATTTTGCTGCGATTGGAAACATTTTATTTTGCTGCGATTGGAAACATTTTCTTTTGCTGCGATTGGAAACATTTTATTTATTTTGCTGCGATTGGAAACATTTTATTTATTTTGCTGCGATTGGAAACATTTTATTTATTTTGCTGCGATTGGAAACATTTTATTTTGCTGCGATGGGAAACATTTTATTTTACCGCGATTGGAAACATTTTATTTTGCTGCGATTGGAAACATTTTATTTTGCTGCGATGGGAAACATTTTCTTTTGCTGCGATTGGAAACATTTTATTTTGCTGCGATGGGAAACATTTTATTTTGCTGCGATTGGAAACATTTCATTTTGCTGCGATGGGAAACATTTTCTTTTGCTGCGATTGGAAACATTTTCTTTTGCTGCGATTGGAAACATTTTATTTTGCTGCGATTGGAAACATTTTATTTATTTTGCTGCGATTGGAAACATTTTATTTTACTGCGATTGGAAACATTTTATTTTGCTGCGATTGGAAACATTTTATTTTGCTGCGATGGGAAACATTTTCTTTTGCTGCGATTGGAAACATTTTATTTATTTTGCTGCGATTGGAAACATTTTATTTATTTTGCTGCGATTGGAAACATTTTTGTTTGCTGCGATTGGAAACATTTTCTTTTGCTGCGATTGGAAACATTTTATTTTGCTGCGATTGGAAACATTTTATTTTGCTGCGATTGGAAACATTTTATTTTGCTGCGATTGGAAACATTTTCTTTTGCTGCGATTGGAAACATTTTATTTTGCTGCGATTGGAAACATTTTCTTTTGCTGCGATTGGAAACATTTTATTTATTTTGCTGCGATTGGAAACATTTTATTTTGCTGCGATTGGAAACATTTTATTTTGCTGCGATCGGAAACATTTTATTTTGCCGCGATTGGAAACATTTTATTTTGCTGCGATTGGAAACATTTTATTTTGCTGCGATTGGAAACATTTTCTTTTGCTGCGATTGGAAACATTTTATTTTGCTGCGATTGGAAACATTTTCTTTTGCTGCGATTGGAAACATTTTATTTATTTTGCTGCGATTGGAAACATTTTATTTATTTTGCTGCGATTGGAAACATTTTATTTTGCTGCGATTGGAAACATTTTATTTTGCTGCGATTGGAAACATTTTCTTTTGCTGCGATTGGAAACATTTTATTTTGCTGCGATCGGAAACATTTTATTTTGCTGCGATTGGAAACATTTTCTTTTGCTGAGATTGGAAACATTTTATTTATTTTGCTGCGATTGGAAACATTTTATTTTGCTGCGATGGGAAACATTTTTTTTGCTGCGATTGGAAACATTTTATTTTGCTGCGATTGGAAACATTTTATTTTGCTGCGATTGGAAACATTTTATTTTGCTGCGATTGGAAACATTTTCTTTTGCTGCGATTGGAAACATTTTCTTTATTTTGCTGCGATTGGAAACATTTTATTTATTTTGCTGCGATTGGAAACATTTTATTTTGCTGCGACTGGAAACATTTTATTTTGCTGCGATTTGAAACATTTTCTTTTGCTGCGATTGGAAACATTTTATTTGTTTTGCTGCGATTGGAAACATTTTATTTTGCTGCGATTGGAAACATTTTATTTATTTTGCTGCGATTGGAATCATTTTATTTTGCTGCGATTGGAAACATTTTATTTATTTTGCTGCGATTGGAAACATTTTATTTATTTTGCTGCGATTGGAAACATTTTCTTTTGCTGCGATTGGAAACATTTTATTTATTTTGCTGCGATTGGAAACATTTTATTTTGCTGCGATGGGAAACATTTTATTTTGCTGCGATTGGAAACATTTTGTTTTGCTGCGATTGGAAACATTTTATTTATTTTGCTGCGATTGGAAACATTTTATTTATTTTGCTGCGTTTGGAAACATTTTATTTTGCTGCGATGGGAAACATTTTATTTTGCTGCGATCGGAAACATTTTATTTTGCTGCGATTGGAAACATTTTATTTTGCTGCGATGGGAAACATTTTTTTTGCTGCGATTGGAAACATTTTATTTTGCTGCGTTTGGAAACATTTTATTTTGCTGCGATGGGAAACATTTTATTTTGCTGCGATTGGAAACATTTTATTTTGCTGCGATTGGAAACATTTTATTTTGCTGCGATGGGAAACATTTTTTTTGCTGCGATTGGAAACATTTTATTTTGCTGCGATTGAAAACATTTTATTTTGCTGCGATTGGAAACATTTTCTTTTGCTGCGATTGGAAACATTTTCTTTTGCTGCGATTGGAAACATTTTCTTTTGCTGCGATTGGAAACATTTTATTTTGCTGCGATTGGAAACATTTTATTTTGCTACGATTGGAAACATTTTATTTTGCTGCGATTGGAAACATTTTATTTATTTTGCTGCGATTGGAAACATTTTATTTATTTTGCTGCGATTGGAAACATTTTCTTTTGTTGCGATTGGAAACATTTTATTTATTTTGCTGCGAATGGAAACATTTTATTTTGCTGCGATGGGAAACATTTTATTTTGCTGCGATTGGAAACATTTTGTTTTGCTGCGATTGGAAACATTTTATTTATTTTGCTGCGATTGGAAACATTTTATTTATTTTGCTGCGTTTGGAAACATTTTATTTTGCTGCGATGGGAAACATTTTATTTTGCTGCGATCGGAAACATTTTATTTTGCTGCGATTGGAAACATTTTATTTTGCTGCGATGGGAAACATTTTTTTTGCTGCGATTGGAAACATTTTATTTTGCTGCGTTTGGAAACATTTTATTTTGCTGCGATGGGAAACATTTTATTTTGCTGCGATTGGAAACATTTTATTTTGCTGCGATTGGAAACATTTTATTTTGCTGCGATGGGAAACATTTTTTTTGCTGCGATTGGAAACATTTTATTTTGCTGCGATTGAAAACATTTTATTTTGCTGCGATTGGAAACATTTTATTTTGCTGCGATTGGAAACATTTTCTTTTGCTGCGATTGGAAACATTTTATTTATTTTGCTGCGATTGGAAACATTTTATTTATTTTGCTGCGATTGGAAACATTTTATTTTGCTGCGATTGGAAACATTTTATTTTGCTGCGATTGGAAACATTTTCTTTTGCTGCGATTGGAAACATTTTATTTGTTTTGCTGCGATTGGAAACATTTTATTTTGCTGCGATTGGAAACATTTTATTTATTTTGCTGCGATTGGAAACATTTTTTTTTGCTGCGATTGGAAACATTTTATTTATTTTGCTGCGATTGGAAACATTTTATTTATTTTGCTGCGATTGGAAACATTTTCTTTTGCTGCGATTGGAAACATTTTATTTATTTTGCTGCGATTGGAAACATTTTATTTTGCTGCGATGGGAAACATTTTTTTTGCTGCGATTGGAAACATTTTATTTTGCTGCGATTGAAAACATTTTATTTTGCTGCGATTGGAAACATTTTATTTTGCTGCGATTGGAAACATTTTCTTTTGCTGCGATTGGAAACATTTTATTTATTTTGCTGCGATTGGAAACATTTTATTTATTTTGCTGCGATTGGAAACATTTTATTTTGCTGCGATTGGAAACATTTTATTTTGCTGCGATTGGAAACATTTTCTTTTGCTGCGATTGGAAACATTTTATTTGTTTTGCTGCGATTGGAAACATTTTATTTTGCTGCGATTGGAAACATTTTATTTATTTTGCTGCGATTGGAAACATTTTTTTTTGCTGCGATTGGAAACATTTTATTTATTTTGCTGCGATTGGAAACATTTTATTTATTTTGCTGCGATTGGAAACATTTTCTTTTGCTGCGATTGGAAACATTTTATTTATTTTGCTGCGATTGGAAACATTTTATTTTGCTGCGATGGGAAACATTTTATTTTGCTGCGATTGGAAACATTTTGTTTTGCTGCGATTGGAAACATTTTATTTATTTTGCTGCGATTGGAAACATTTTATTTATTTTGCTGCGTTTGGAAACATTTTGTTTTGCTGCGATGGGAAACATTTTATTTTGCTGCGATTGGAAACATTTTATTTTGCTGCGATTGGAAACATTTTCTTTTGCTGCGATTGGAAACATTTTATTTTGCTGCGATCGGAAACATTTTATTTTGCTGCGATTGGAAACATTTTCTTTTGCTGCGATTGGAAACATTTTATTTATTTTGCTGCGATTGGAAACATTTTATTTTGCTGCGATTGGAAACATTTTATTTTGCTGCGATTGGAAACATTTTATTTTGCTGCGATTGGAAACATTTTCTTTTGCTGCGTTTGGAAACATTTTATTTTGCTGCGATCGGAAACATTTTATTTTGCTGCGATTGGAAACATTTTCTTTTGCTGCGATTGGAAACATTTTATTTATTTTGCTGCGTTTGGAAACATTTTATTTTGCTGCGATGGGAAACATTTTATTTTGTTGCGATTGGAAACATTTTATTTTGCTGCGATTGGAAACATTTTCTTTTGCTGCGATTGGAAACATTTTATTTTGCTGCGATTGGAAACATTTTATTTATTTTGCTGCGATTGGAAACATTTTATTTTGCTGCGATTGGAAACATTTTATTTTGCTGCGATTGGAAACATTTTGTTTTGCTGCGATTGGAAACATTTTATTTATTTTGCTGCGATTGGAAACATTTTATTTATTTTGCTGCGTTTGGAAACATTTTATTTTGCTGCGATGGGAAACATTTTATTTATTTTGCTGCGATTGGAAACATTTTATTTTGCTGCGATGGGAAACATTTTATTTTGCTGCGATTGGAAACATTTTGTTTTGCTGCGATTGGAAACATTTTATTTATTTTGCTGCGATTGGAAACATTTTATTTATTTTGCTCCGTTTGGAAACATTTTATTTTGCTGCGATGGGAAACATTTTATTTTGCTGCGATTGGAAACATTTTATTTTGCTGCGATTGGAAACATTTTATTTTGCTGCGATGGGAAACATTTTTTTTGCTGCGATTGGAAACATTTTATTTTGCTGCGATTGGAAACATTTTCTTTTGCTGCGATTGGAAACATTTTATTTTGCCGCGATTGGAAACATTTTATTTTGCTGCGATTGGAAACATTTTCTTTTGCTGCGATTGGAAACATTTTATTTTGCTGCGATTGTAAACATTTTATTTTGCTGCGATTAGAAACATTTTATTTTGCTGCGATTGGAAACATTTTATTTTGCTGCATTTTATTTCAAAAACATTTACACATTTTTTGATAAAAAAATCTCGCTGTAGCGGGATTTAAAAAACATGAGTTAGAGACAGAGACAGAGACAGAGACAGAAACAGAGACAGAGACAGAGACAGAGACAGAGACAGAGACAGAGGCAGAGGCAGAGACAGAGGCAGAGGCAGAGGCAGAGACAGAGACAGAGACAGAGACAGAGACAGAGACAGAGACAGAGACAGAGACAGAGACAGAGACAGAGACAGAGACAGAGACAGAGACAGAGACAGAGACAGAGACAAAGACAGAGACAGAGACAAAGACAGAGACAGAGACAGAGACAGAGACAGAGACAGAGACAGAGACAGAGACAGAGACAGAGACAAAGACAGAGAGATTCACAAAAATGAGTTTCTATTTCTCATGCTAACTGGAAAAGAAGATTTACGCCAAAGTTTATTTATCAGTGGGGATTGATATTGTCGGTTCTACGCCGACTGCGAGAAGTCAAATATAAGAAGAACTGGAAAACACGCCGATAACAATGGTACACAGGAAGGAACCACTCACAATCAAAGGGGGCAATTGGTTTGATTTAGTAACCATTATAATAATGAGAGACAGGCTCGCTTCGCTCGCCTGCTAGGCCTAGCCAGGGCCTAACGGCCCTGGGGCTACTTTAAGAAAATATTTGTCTATTAGGAGATTTTTTATTGGCTTGTAGTTTGCATACTTTTGCAAAAGTTATGATTTTTTTGTAGTTTGCCTACTTTTTCATTAGGTATGCTTTCGTGTAGTTTGAATACTTTTTTAAGAGGTATGTTTTTAGTAGGTTGTATTTTGCAAACTTTTCCAAAAGGTATGCTTATTTTTCGAAAGGTATACTTGATTTTTGTTTGTAGTTTGCCTAATTTTCCAAAAGGTATGCAAATGTTTTTGTAGTTTGTAGTTTGCTTAATTTTCCAAAAGGTATGCAAATGTTTTTAGTAGTTTGTACTTTGCATACTTTTCCAAAAAATATGTTTTGTTGTTTGTGGTTTGCAAAATTTGCAAGGAAATATTCTTATTTTTCGTTTCTGGTTTGCAGAAGTGATATGAATTCTGTGATAAACTGATTTCTGCCGTTTGCTGCACGGAATCACCAGGTTTTAGAATTTGCTGCACGGAAATCTGCTTTCACTGCGAGATTATTTTTTGTCATTTGCTGCTTAGGAACTCGAATTCTGTTTTGACTGCAAAACTATTTCAAAACTAATTCCATCTACTTGAGTGAAAATTTCTATATTTTTTGCCTAATTTGCTGAATTTTGTTTGGACTTTATTGTTGATTTTTTGACTGCAGCTGAATGTTTAATTAGTTGTTTTTGAGTACTGCAATTTTTCTTTTGAAATCCTTCGAAAAGTTGTACAATTGATCGAGAGTGTTCTATTTTCACTTTTTAGCTTGCATAGATTATTATTTCATAAAGGAATATCCTATTTTGCGTTCTTACGCGCGCTAATCGATGGCCTAGCTCGTTAATCAGTTTGTGACCTAGTTTCTCATGAGCGCGCTTTTGTCGAATTGCGGCGCACTTAAAGCGATGCAGCGAGCTTCAACTTTGGTTTCACTTTTTGCCATGATTTTTTTTCGTAATCAGGGTAAAAATTTCAACCAGATACAATGTTCTAAATTATTAAAAGCCCAAAAAAGGTGAGTCAAGAAATTTCGGAATTTTTTCGATTTTTAAAATTTGCTTTACATCATCGGATGCGCCTTGAAAAGTACTTCAGAACTGTCGTTTTGGAATTCCAGATTTTTCGGTTTGAAGGAAATGGCAGGTAATTAAGTGCGCGCAAATGAAAATTCGCCCATTTTCGCGCCTTTTAGACGATGCCATGCGCTTGCGGCTCATTTTCGGGCAAAATGAGTTACATTACGTGAATCAGCATAACAACATGAGTATGAAGACATGTTCGAATTTTTGAAAATTTCGAAAAAATCGATTCCCAAATTTTAAATTTGACGCGTCGCGGCGCGCGCGCGGTTAATTTTCAGACATTCTCATATTGATTTTTGAAATCATTAGTGTTATTTACGATAGCTTGAGACATTTCACGCTAAAACATTGAAATAGCGGCTGCCACATTTCAACGTTTCACAGCGGGCTGCGGCTTTGTCAGCCGCTTTCTCATGAGACTGCGCGCCCATATAGAAAAAGTCACTTAAAAATTGGTTTTAAAGGCTAAAAGTTAACAGAGTTAACTTTATAGATGGAAAAGGATGCTAAATAACTGCACCTACATAAAAATCTGAAAAAGGTCATTTTTGGATTTTTGGCATAACTTTTGTTATTTAATAATATAAGTTCTTGTTAAAAATTGTATTTTGCCTAAATATGTGTTTAAAACACATAATAAAATCGAATACCACTATTTCTAACGATTTGATACTAAGTACGACGTTGGCTACGGAAATCAGCAACAGTGAGCCCGCGAAAGGGTGCCGCAATAGGCGGCGCGCGCACTTCTTTACGTTTTTTGGGTATCTTTAGGGCCTGCAAAAAATTTGGAAAATAGATATTCTGTACAAAACTAATGGCTTAGCAACATGTCAAA
Source organism: Oscheius myriophilus (assembly GCA_964057215.1). Taxonomy (NCBI): domain Eukaryota; kingdom Metazoa; phylum Nematoda; class Chromadorea; order Rhabditida; family Rhabditidae; genus Oscheius; species Oscheius myriophilus. Next base: position 181,016 of record OZ059906.1, read on the forward strand.
AAACTGCGATACCCTTTTTTGATTCAAGAAAAATAATTTTATTTTTGTGACATTTCAAACACATTTTTGCTTTAAACTTTTCTCTACCTAGGAAATCGAGTTTGAGGACAATTACAATCTTTGTCAGCATGCAATTTGCAATCGACTCCATACCTAACATGTTGAGTTTTCTCAAGTTTGAAGATAAATACAGTACCACGGGGGTCGATTACCGTACTACGACTTAAAAATCGATAATTTGTTTTCCATGTCATTTTTCATGTTTGAGTGTCCTAAATAGCTTCTACACAAAATACGAGCACGATTGGACCATTTTGAAATTCTGTGACCGATCCTATATTGACAGGTGTGGATTCTCTGAGGCATTGCGTCTTAATAGAGATAAACAGAACGGCAGAGAAACAGGCACAGCTTGAGAGATAGAGAAACAGACAAAGAGTGACAAACATAGAGAGAGAGATAGAAAGAAAGAGTGAGAGAGAGAGAGAGAGAGAGAGAGAGAGAGTGAGAGAGACGTCAATATGGAAATGTCACCTGCACGTAGTGTCCCACGCAACCCTTTTGTTTTCCATCCCAATCTAATCGTTCTCCTCTCCCTCAGCACTCCTTGGTTCCTCCTCCCCGTCCTGATCGTCTGCAACCGTAAGAACCTCGAAAAGGCTAAGAAAAGAGACAAACGCACCTCTCTACCGGCCATTCTTCGAGAATAACGTGAGATTTTTGTAATGTTTCACAAAAATCGGTAATATTTCAGAAGCTGGCGAGGGACAAGAGGATGCAATAGTAGAAATTTCGTCGCCCCAAAAACCAATTAATAAAGTTTGTTAATATATTCTTTCATTTTCTTCATGTGCGACAGCCTATGACCGCTTTAAGTGTGCTTTGTGGCCCCATGGGTAGGCTTTGGCCGCTTCAGGGCCGCAGCCGGCAACCTGGCTTGCGTTTGAGCACTCAGGTTGGGTTGAACCTGCATTATCTCCCAAAACTTTAAGTATAGTCTGCGCCAATCCTAGTTCCGTCTGCTGCTATTTTTATAATTGCGGCATTGCGCGCGTAACTCCTGTTATACATATAATTTAGTTAGAATATCAAAAACGTCTTGAAATTAGCAAAGAAACACGAAAAATATTCGAATAAAAAAATCGGACGGAACTAGGATTGGCGAGTACTATAACATGGCCTTGGAATGAAAATGTTGTGGTTTTATTACTACACACTTTTCCCATCACGGGTCGGCCCACTTTCTGAACTTTTCCGGCTCAGCGCAAACAGCTGTCTTTCATCCTTGTAGTTCCTACTAAAACTATTTTGTCGCAAAACAACCCAAATACAAAGAAAAGAAATAGTGAAAGTGTTTATCAAAAACTCATCCGGATACACAATTTTTATTCAAATGTAATTAACATTAGAAAATAACAATAAAAAAACTCATAAGTTGAAAAAATGCTAGAGGGAGTTGACCTCAGAATGCTAGAGAGAGATCACATAAACATGAAAATGCTAGAGGGAGATCACAGAAAACAAGAGGTGGAGTCTTCTTGGGATTCAGAGTTGATTGCGAGTTCAGAGGAAAGCTAGAGGGAGATTCCTAGTTCTGACTCTGCCACATGCGGAAGTAGACGTCGTTGAGGGCGATGGGCTCATTGTGGCTGAAAATGGATTGGTGTTTCAACAAATTAACATGGGCATTTACACACACACTTTTCTTTTTTCTACTCGGATATATCATAATCATCACCCCCCACCAATGCCACTAAAAAACCCCAAGCCGGTCTAGTCTTCTGGATCAAATGGGGGGTTGTGATTGTTAATTGGGGGGGGGGGGGGGTGATTATACATCCTGGTGTCATGGATATAGCGCAAACTTTCGGCCTCATGCATGCAGGGTATATCCAGGTCTCTCTAGGATCAATTAATGACGAAGACCAACCGTCGCAAGGGGCCGGCCCTTGGTTTTTTGGGGTTATTTGGTGCGAAAAAGGCTGTGGCTGGAAGCCCGAAAAGCCCGAAAAAGGCTGAAGAGGGAGTATGAAATTATGGCGAGAGGCACAAGGTAGCCAAGATTCGGGCCATACCGGGGCTGGGTCATGCTCTGTCTTTTCAATGGTTCATTACATCCCTCCCCCGGATCCCTCAATGGAAATAATGACGCAATTTTGCGCACTACTGACACAATTTGTGACACTACTGACTACTACTAGTGAACACTAGTGAGTCATACCATAAATTGAGGGGTCCAGGACCCCCAAAGCGCACCCCCCCCCCCCCCCCAAAAAAAGACCAAAATTTATGCGCACCGCCCCCAAAAATTGCTCTGTTCTGGAACTCCCTAATCTTGACGATGTTTTTAATATAGCATATCGTAATGTTATTATATCAGTAAATATTGTACATATAGTTATTTTTTTCAGAAAACAAATAACTCAAAAAAAAACCTATTTTTCGAGTTTTGTGGTCACAACTTTTTTAATATTGACAAATCGAATTTTGGTAAAGAATTAAAGTTTCTTAAAATGAAATTTGCTACAAGAATAACATTTTAAAAACTAGTTTTGAAAAAGTTTGAAATTTTCACTTGCAAATGCAATTATCCCTAATCACCGTGTTCAGCAACTCCGAAAACATAAAAAAATGAAATTGGGGGATTTTTCAGTGCAAATAAGCCCAAAAAACGGATCGGAAAATAACCGTAAGCACATGTAATTATCCCCAATTAATACATAAGCAACTTACTTTTTTTCAAAAATGGATGTGTTCATCGTGTTCAGTGACCTCGAAAACATAGAAAACAATGAAAATGGGGGGGGAGGTTCATATGCATTGGGGGGGGGGGTTTGATTTCGGGTCCGGAAATCGGGGGTTTTCAAAAGGCCCTTTTCCGGTCCGGATTTTTTCTGGCCTTGTTTGAAATGAAAAACCCCCCATTTTCCGTTCGTACTCGGAGATCACGAAAAACATATCCATTTTTTTAAAAAAGTGACTGATTAATGCGTTAATTAGGTATAATTGCATCCCGCCACGATTTAGGGGGGCGTGGCCGATCAGAACCGTGCGTCCGCTCACAATAATATGTAGTGGTTGAATGAATGGTATTTTAAACAGTTTTTCTGTAATTTTACGGTTTGCGCCGTTTTCTAAAAAAAATTATTTATAAAAAAAATTAAAGAAAATGACAAAATTAATTTTTTTTTTAACTCAACGACTTTCCATAATAAGCATGGTAACCTTTAGAGAGACAAAAATAGGTAACATATATTTGAAAATACACAGAAACTGGCGATTGAAACGACAGTTTGTAACAATCAATATTCATTTAAACGAAAACCTTACTCTCCATTATTGGACGCGTTTTCTTCGATAAAGAACAAGTAGTAATGGGGTGTAAAAATTCATTTTTACCTTCAAATACTCTTTGCCTTTTCAAAAATTTTTTGTGCGCACCCCCCTCACAACAACCCCTAAAACCCGGACCTTCCTCATTTTTCGGGGCGCACCACTCCCCGGATCTGGACCCCAGTTTAGGGTATGCCCAGGAATGGTAAAATTTGGGGCCGGCTCGGGCCAGCATAGCTTTTTTCGTGCCGGCTCGGGCCAGCAGAGCTTTTTTCGGGCTGGCTCGGGCCAGCAGAGCTTTTTTCGGGCCGGCTCGGGCCGGCAGAGCTTTTTTCGGGCCGGGCCGCGGAAAATTGGGGTTCTTGTTAAGAAATATCGGGCCGGCCCGTTGCTATGGTTGAATCACAAATAATTACCCTGTGGGTGGAAGAGAAAAAAGTAATGCATGACACGTTAAACATTAATTTTTGACACGAGCGGGTAACGTTAGCCGCGGGATTTCGCCAAAATCAAGGGTACGCCCAAAAATAAATTGCTTTCCATGTGAAAACCTCACCTGATCGTCGGTTTTGTCTCCAGAAGCCTGGAACTCCTTGATCTTGGTGATGATGGGTCCGCACTGTTTCAGCTTGCTCAGGATGTCCACCATGTTCTTCAACTGAAAAAAAACGGGATTTCAGGAACCTAAGACGAAAAATCAACCTCGGAAGTGGGCGACGCGGCCCGTTTGCCGCTGGCAATGTTCTTTGTGGCCGATCCTCTCGGCGTAATTCTCCAGCACGTCCCACAGCTCGAAGAACAGCTCTTTTTACGGAAAACTCGGCAGTGCAGTCGCGGATGTGTCCAACTCACGGACCAGCTCGTCCATCTGAAAATGAGGCATATTTATAAGAACACTCCATTAAGTGTGATTTGTCCGGAGAGTGCTGTCACGTCTTCATAAATTTCAATGTATGCCATAGGTGGGCGGGGCTTCCCCGGAGTAAAGGGGGTTTTGGGAATTCGGTTGTGGGAAAAGGATTTTTGGCCCGAAAAGCCGGACGTTTTTCGATTTGGTAGTGATTGGGCAATTATTTTCGGGTTTTGGCCCTATGAAACCATCGGGAGTTCAAATCGACTGTGGATCCGCACATGATCGGCGTGATGTACTGCCCACCTATGATGTATGCACATCTGCAAAACCCAGATGACCTGGACACGATACTAAGGGGTGTCAAAAAGTTGAGCCCCCCAATGCGAGGGCGTCGCCAAACAAGGTGTGACTCAATTCCCAACAACGAAGGTCCCGCAACGATATCCGGTAATGCTTCGAGGCGAGAATATCAAGAAGCGTTTTTCTAGAAATTGAGGCAACTAATAAGGCGTGCCCAAGAAAATACCGATTTCCTGCCGTTCCGCAGTCATGGTCACAGATCTGTCCAACCACGGTAAAAATAGGGGCCAGATCGGACCGGGTCGAGAAAGTTTTTCGGAACGGGAACATTTTTGGGAATTTTGAGTACATGGAATTTGGGCATGAGTTTTGGGTCGGGTTGTGAAAAATATTGGGGCCGACCCCTTGCCATGGCTGGTCCTGTATATTTTAAAATAATAATGTAAACTAACCACTTTGCTGGAAGTGTCCTTCCACTTTTCGTAAGCCGTCTTCACATCCTCTCCCTCCTTCTCGATGATTTTCTCCACCACAGCCGAGTCCCCGCGGTCCAGCAGCAGCTTCATCACCTCCTTCTGTCCAGGAGTGGTGATTTGGTCCAGAAAGGCGTCCAGCGCTTTCTAAAAGCTGAGGTAAAAGGCATGTTTCCGAATGCGCACCTCATCGATGAGCCTGAAGAGCTGCTCCAGAAGCTGCCGATCCTTGACGATCTGCTGCAGCAGTTCCTTCTTCAAATCGGCTTCGATTGCGTCCTCGGTCAGAATAACGCGAACCTTGTCCTTGAACTCTTCCGGAAAAGCCGACAGCAGCTTATCCATCTCTGAAACGGAGGCACGTATAAAATAAAGGCACCCAAGACGGCTAACCTGGTCCAGGTTGATGCAAGCGGCGAGGGAACGACCCTCTTTGTCCAGCCGCTCGATCAGCTTCATGTACGAGTCGTGGTCGGTAACCTGAAGCGTAAATCATATAAAGGTTATTTTGAAAACACCAACCGGTTCCATGCTCCTCACAAATTCGTAAGTGGTGTGCATGTGGAGCTGCCAGCCGCCGCCACAGATGCGGCACTTTCCGGTTCCGTTGGCGAAGACCATGCAGTACAACAGGGCATCGTTGTTCACGCTCTCCTTCTGAAAATGGACGAAATTAGCCTCCGACCACAAGTTATACCTGAACACCCTTCATTACAAATTTTTCGAACCTTTCAATTGTTTTAGCCGCCTCTCACCAGATTCCCCCAAATTCGAACCAAGTGTGTGGTTATGGTACGAAAAAATATTATATAATAAAAGAAACCGAAGAAAACAGCAAAACTTTGTTTTGTGTTTTGGACACTCGGCCAAGTCAACCCAAAATACACGCGCGGTAAAGGGGGCTACCACAGAATTGGTTCTAACCCCCCCCCCCCCCCAAAGAAATTTAAAGGGACTAAAATTGATCTGGAGGTACAATTTGGGGGACTTACGCATCGAACCCCCCAACCACCCCCTGTCCTAACTATGCCCCCTTCCCGGCTACTCTGAACCGTAGGAGGCGATTTACAGATTTTGATGAAACGTTTCCTAGAGCATGGCTGGACAAGGAACGTTCGGGGGGTTCGATGCGTGAGCCCCCCAGATAGTGCTTCAGAAGTAAAGTAGGCCCCCTTTTAACGTTTGTTACCATTTTCAACCAACGGCAAATAACGTAGGTACCGCAAGCACATCACGTCCACTATGTGCTAGAGTGCGGACGATCATATGCTGCTACCTTACAACAGGCATGGGCCGACAGTTTGCGCTATATTTTGAACGCGCCCCCTTTTTGTAATAAAGTCTGTACTTCGTGGCTGGTACCGTGTGTAATTGGGCAAATCGCATTTGAAAACATCGGCTATATTCAAACCACGGCTGGACAGGGAGCGTTCGGGGGCTCAATGAGTAAGCCCCCAAATAGCGCCTCGGGGGAAATGTAAGTCTGCCTTTATTTTTTGTTACATTTTACAATCAAACGCCGAATTACGTAGGTACCACAAGAAAATTACGTCCAGCTATGGGGTTGAAGCGGTCCAAGTGACGCAGAACGTACGTGAAACCCGGGCGAAACATATCCTTGACTTTTTTTTAAAATAAAATCAATACTAATTGAAAAACCCATTTTCAGATGGCCTCTAGGAAACCCGATTTGTGGGATTTGAACACGTAAATCCTACGTTTCCTACAAAACACGTTTGTGGCCGAAATTCTTCCTGTACAAGCCCGCAATTGACTTTTTCGTCGTTTATTATCCTACTTAAGCCGTTTTACGAATACGTTTTGAGTACGAAGTCGTACGCAAAATTACCGAAAAAAAACTCCATTTACCATGTGGAAGATGGCGTGTGGACCCCCCACCAACCCCCCACCCGCCACCCTGCTCCTGGCCCTCCGTGGACCTAATAACGATGAAGAACTCTCAGATCCCGCAATCAGATGATGATAATCGGCGACAGAGCGCATCGGAAACTCGGGACGAGTCATCCTACTTCCGTGAACGTCGTGGGTAGTGGCGGAACGAGCATCAGCCCTGAAACAAAAGAATTATACGGTGCCAAACGTTAATCTGGCTGAAAAAAAGTGTTTCAAAATTTAAACAAACGCTTAGAAAGGCACCGCAAGTTCATAATTTCGAGGTATGCTCAACATAATAGGTGACAATTGCGCAAAGATGACTATCCTATATTGCACTCAACGACATCAAAACACTGGCACTGTAACAAAGTAGTTTTGACGTCACTATACATGGAAACCATAAATCCTGCTAATTTGTTGGTCCGTCCGCTACGGGTGGGTGCGTTAATTTTCTTATTTTTTAAATTGCAAGCTCGTTTTCCGTAATTTTGCGGCATCTCCAGGACATTATATACCAAGAAACGCACAAGAGCAACATCAAATTGGTGGTATACCCAGGCGATTATAAGAGCAAACATAGAAATCGTATGGTACTACCATACGATTATGGTGGAAGGGACTTATCTGCTAAAAATTCGGCAGATGACCGCATGCCAGGCGAAATCGAGTGGAAATGATCCCAATTTCGAAACTACACAGAAATAAAACGCCAAATCAGTGGGAATTTACTCCGGGTTGCTTTCTTGAAAGATGGGGTAGTTTCTTGGAATGGATTTCGGGGTCTTCAAAATGAATGTATCCAAACAGCTTCCCGGTCTTACTTTTCAAATAAAAATCAATAATTCAGAGAGAGAAAATCGCATGAGATCCGTAGCTCTCCTGGTAGTTGGAGCACCAGTGACTGGCATCCTCGTCACGACGACAGGAGTTTCTGATGGCAAAGTCCACAGGAGTGCGGAAGACGTCAAACTCGCTAGAATACGACGAAATAAAGTCAAACAAGATAATCTTACGGCTTCTGAAGCGTCGAATATCCGCCGGCGGGGTCGATCTCGCAGGCGGCTGGCCCCAGGGGCTAAAAAGCGATTTATTCAGTTTTATACCAAAAGTAACCTGGTAGCAGGCAGTCCAGGAGGAGTGTTCATAGACATTCCGATGTTGTCATAGGAGGAATAGTGATGGCCACGAGCGGACACAGTCTCAACACTAAAATATGATTATTAACACAAACACAAGGTCAAAATACTCGTGAGGTTCCACAGACGCGGTGTAGGCGATGCCGTTGTGCTGTCCGTTCGAGATCGGACCTCCGGTGGTCTTCAACATGTTCAGACTGAAAATATCCACTTGCCAGGAGCTATCAACCGAAAACTAACATGTAGGCAGCCTCCTCCATGACCAGTTCCGTGTACTGATGAGTGTTAACCTAAACAGAATATGTGTGAAAAGACTAACGTAGAAAAAGTAAACGATTTGTTTGAAAATTTCTCTTAATATTTCCAGATCTTAAATAAACAGCAAAAAGAACTTGAGTTCTTATCATGGAAAACGAATCTCCGCCTGTTTTTCTCATCTAAATCGCCAATGAGATCTATATTTTTTGTTGTTTTCATTACGATACGTATTTATTTCACGGGTTTTTTGTTGAGGTCGTTAAAACAAAACAGATTGAAGAAGAAAAAAACCGAATTGTCAAAAATCTCACAAATAGATCACTAACTTTAAAATTGGCAGATTTCTATTTGCGATAACAACCACAATGATTCAACTTTTATCAAATTGTTTTTTGAGGAGTTATTTTAAAAAGGCGGAGATTCGTTTTCCATAACCGCCCTAAAACTTGCCCCACTTTTGTATCGGGTTTTCGAGACCGGGTTGATCCGTTCCCTAAAAAAATCGGGTCCGGTCCTCAAGTTTACCAGCACTGTCGACAGGCAACGAGTATACATAAACAGTTTTGTGAAATTATCCATTTATTATTAAAGCATCGCTGGGCGGGGATCGTTTAGGTGCATCGATCAGGGGTGGTAGAGGGTCGGCCCCGAGGGAGAAATGGCGCGAACTTTGAAATTTTGACAAACATTTTTGTTTTTCCCGTTATTCAGTTGATTCAGGCTTTAACAATTTCTTTTGTAACGAATCAATACAAAATTGCCGAAAAGTCGAAAAGAAAACAACAAACAAAAAAAAGCTTAAATTGTTCAGTTTTCGGACCGAGGTCGCGAAAACTGAACATAATAAAATTTGTTATGCAAATTAGGTATTTTAAGTGCCGCTAAATCAAATTTTGTTTTTTTTAAATCGTGAAAGATAGGAAAGTAATATTACAAAACTGATACATTTTTTGTTTTGCGCCCTGGTTTTTAACACTGCTTCGATCCACAAGACCCGCAAATTGTGCCACCGAATCTATGTAAAACCTGAGTTTTATCTAAAGTTTAAAGGTTTTCAGTGATCTTTTTGAAACTTAAACAAAGCGCATCCCCCTTTCGTATTATAGTTCGTAGTTTTTCTGCAGCATTGCGTGCCAGCCGGCTGTCAATAGAGTCCATGTCATTTTGATCGTTGACGATTTACCAATTATTTTAGAAACGAAGGTCACCCAGGGCCGCTGAACTAAAAAAAACCTTTTGGGGGGCAGAATTCCGGGGGAAGGAGTGATCACGGGCTCTTCGTTGTTCGCAAAGGTGTGAGTGATTGTCACGGGCGAACAGTCACGGGCGAACACAGCCTCAACCCTAAATATGAACATATTCAAACACAAAATGTAAAAAAAAAATACTTGGTAGGCTCCACCGACACGTTGTTCTGTCCGGGCGAGACTTGGCCTCCAGAGGTCTTCCAGATGCTGAGACTAAAAATATCCCCATTTCAGAAGCCTTAACAATTTATAAAAAAATAAACTACATCAACCTTGTTTAGGTAGTCACGGAGCATCTGTCCAGCTATGGGGTTGAAGCGGTCCAAGTGACGCAGAACGTACGTGAAACCCGGGCGAAACATTTCCTTGACTTGGTAGAGGGTGTTGAGATCCGACGGATTCATCATGTTCTTCAGGGACTTGGAAAATCCTGGTAAACCTATAAAAAATGATCAGCCAATGCACAGAAAAAGAAAATACCTGATTGCCCCAGGTCATGAATTTCTGCTGAACCGAGGAGTCATCCTTCAGCGATCATCTCATACTTGTCAACAGCGGACCATGTAGCAGACTCGAACACATCGTGGACCATGTCGATTCGGTCCTGGGGGACTCCATCCAAGAAGGAGAAGGGAGAGCCGGCCTGAACATCAAATTTTGCCAAAAATTTTAATAATTTAAATCGATTTAATGTAGAAATCGAAACCGATGAAAGAAAAATAAAAGAAGGAAGATTCTGCCAACGAAATATCCAAACGACAAAATTAGAGCGTAAACAACAGACACTAACAGTTACTTCGTAAACCTGTTGGATTATATGTTTTAGGTGGAAATTCCAGCACGTTAACGTCAGCAAAATGCAATAAAATTGAACTGATTTAGGTTTTTTTTTTTAAAATAAAATCAATACTAATTGAAAAACGCATTTTCAGATGGCCGCTAGGAAACCCGATTTGTGGGATTTGAACACGTAAATCCTACGTTTCCTACAAAACACGTTTGTGGCCGAAATTCTTCCTGTACAAGCCCGTAATTGACTTTTTCGTCGTTTATTAGCCTACTTAAGCCGTTTTACGAATACGTTTTGAGTACGAAGTCGTACTCAAAATTACCGCAAAGTCACAAACTAGGAAAAACATTGAAAAGTTCAAAGGAAAAAAACTCCACTTACCATGTGGAAGATGGCGTGTGGACCCCCCCCCCCCCACCAACCCCCCACCCTGCTCCTGGCCCTCCGTGGACCTAACAACGACTCGAAGAACTCTCAGATCCCGCAATCAGAGGAACCGTAGAACCCGAGGAACCGTAGAACTGGTAGCGGTGATGGTGAGGGTCTCGGCAGGACGGCGAGAAGTGGACGCACCTCCCGAGGAAGATCCTAAAACGAAAAGGATTACATTGAAAAATCTCACATTGCAGGCGTGGCAGTTAAGAATTCAGTAGTTAAGCCCCCCACTCCACAAATGGGGAGTAAACTGAATTGATATAACCCCAATATAGCAGTTAATTGCCATGCTGCAACGTTCCTAACTTCGTATTAAGTGGGACTTAAAAACAAAGGAAAACCGGTTCTGAACATAAAAAATGAGCCAATTTCTCAGTTGACTCCTGCTCCATTGAGAATTAGCCGCGCCCCATTGAGAATCATCGGGAATTCAAAATTCCGTCAACCATATAAATTTTAAAAGTTGAGTTTTTTTAAATTGCGAACGTTTTTTTTTTTCCGGTTCTAACATAATAACTCTTGTAAATTTCATGAAAACATGATAAAAAAATTCATTTTGGCGGGATTTGAACACGTAAATCCTACGTTTCCTACAAAACACGTTTTGTGCCAAAATTCTTCCTGTACAAGCCCGCAATTGACTTTTTCGTCGTTTATTAGCCGCCCATACATTGTCAAGCTCCGCCAAAAGCGGCAGTAGGGGGCGTCGCAATTTTAAGATTTCGGCAAATTTGTTAAAGAAGGAGGCCCGTCGCATATTTTTGAATTTTTCGATAATTATGGGGACCGTCGCAAAATGGACCCCCGCGGTTGGGTGCCCAAGTATGTAGCCGCCTACTTAAGCCGTTTTGGCTGATTTCTATTTCCGGAAACCACTTTTCCGCTGACAATGTCAAAAGTTCTAGTTTTTGACAGTTTTTTGCAAATTTTCCCGATTCCACAGGAATTTGGCTGCCGTATTTCTTTAAAATTTTCCGCGCAAAATAATTGTAGTCAAAAGACCCAAATATGAAGGTTTCAATGTTCAGCTGTTGTAATTCTTAGTGAGTCCCTTCGAAATTGCGTGATTTTGTTGTCCGCTGTTTGCAGGACCTATCCAGACTAAACAGCCGAGACGTAAATACAAAAAACAAAGTCTTTAATTTTTAAGAACGCTTTAAATTTTGAGAATTTTACCCGCAATTGCTGAAATAACTCATGTTTTTTTAGCAATAGGGCATTACTCCACGTTAAGGATCTCTCATAGCCATAGCTGGATATAGAGTGTTTGAGGGGTTCGGATCGTAAGCCCCCCCAAATGAGTCCAAAACCGCAATTCTAACCATTGACTCTTCTGAAGCGGAAGCGGCAGAAGGAGGGTCATCTTGGTCTAGAGCTCCTGTGGATCGGCAGTGTCTATCTCAAAATATCAAAGATTACTGTAACCAAGTTTCCTACCCTCCCAAGAAACCCGGCAGGCTATCACAGGTTGAATGCCTTTTTGAAGGCCTCCTTCGGGCGCCTGGCGTAGAGCTCAATGTCCTGAAAAGTACGGTAAATCAAATAACTTTTTTTTTACAAACTTGGTAGGTTAATTTGGCGGGCCTGGATGTCATCGCGTAGATGTTAACATCTTGACGTGGTCCGACAAATCCTACCGCTCTGAGCGACCATTCAATCTGCTGCCTGCTCGTCTTTCCTAAATCGATCCAAATTTAAAAAGATGACCGCTGATATACTGATGGGGAGAGAACTGTGAAAGCGACAAACCTTTGATTTTATCCCCGGGGTAGATAAAATGAGAATGTCGGGCGCCGTCTCCCTTCATTCGGACGTAAATCAAATGATCCTTCATGCTGATTTGATCCCAATCCGGGCACAGTCGAGGAAGAGAAGGGAAGTCGACCTGAAAGATTGCTTTTCAAACTATTGCAAACAGGGTGAAAAATAGTCCTTGCGCAGCTTTCGTTGAAAACATTGGCAGGTTAAGCCCGGCCCGACCATGCCAAAAACGAGTGAATAAGGAGTAGAGAAACGTCTTTGTGTGGTCAAAAGGGGCGTGGCAACTTTCTGGCCAGAGTAGGATTGGCGAGGTATACGAGCCTCTATCGTGACAAATTAGACAAAAATGAGTATCAATTTGTAGGTCGGAGTACTGCAAACCGACCCCGACTACCCACAAACTTGAAAAACCCTGACGTTATATGGTATCGATTGAAAAAGAGGGCCTCAGAATCAAAACCTTCCTAGGCCTGTATAAGCAATTTGAAAGTCTTAGGTCATCATCGATTTTTTACCAGGATTACGGTAGGGTACATTTTGTAAAAACTTACCAAGATCATTGAAATTAGTGTTTTTCCAATAGCTTCAGTCAGAGATACACCGATTCTAACCTTTAAAGAACGAAATTTTAGTGCAATTCCTTTTTTGTAGGACCCCGAGGAACCTAACCAACCCCACTTTTTAGTTCTAGTTTTTGCAAGCGGTTTTTGGGTGCCTTTCGGACAGTTTTCAACCAATTTGGCCAAAACTTGGTCTCTACCGACCTGCCAAGAGTTCCGACACCTCTGCCAAGTTTGGTGATCATATGCTTGGTATGCCCAAAGAATATTGTTCGATTCAAAACGGTGCAGAAATTCGTAGATACACTCACCACGATTTTCAACTTCCGCAGATTCACTCGCGCAATGTCCATTCTTTGTCCCATCTGCTGTACTTCGTCGGGAAGGGTAAGCCTGAGGCTAAAACAAAAATAACATTAAAAATAAAAACAAAACCGTACTCTTCCGGTAACGATCCTCCGACAGAGAACTCCTTATCTTCGAAATAAACCCGGACCGTTGCCGCACTGAATACACAAAATTTCAAAAGGTCTAAAAATCCAAACTCACAGCGACTTCGTTGGAAGCTTTGCGGGGACTGGAGGAAGGGCTTGTCCTCGCTGAAGGGCTTCTAGACACTGGAAGACGGCTGCAGGTGGTGGCTCTTCTCGTGTTTTCAAACAGCGCTTCTCACGTTGGCAACGTGATCGCAGAGACGGCACTTGAGCAGTCGCTCTGCAATCCGTCGTTTCATAAAGCAGCCACCAGAAATCTTACGAGGCCGTTGCTGCCGCTGCAGATCCTTCTGCGTTCCCTTGTAGACGGCAATATCGAAGGCGTTGAAATGGTGAATTGTCCGGAGATGTCGTTGAGCAGCTTGAAGGCTGCATTGCCGTTTTTGGCACAGCGGGCACTAAAAACACTGCTTAGTCAAACAAAAAAAACTTGAAAATCACCCCACAGGTGCACACGCTAATAGAATTATTGGGTCCATTAACGTTCTCCCAATTTTTCACCCCTGCATTATTGGCCCGTTGACTTGAATATGTTTCAAAACAAAGATCAGAAATACGTTCTCCCAATTTTCACCCCCGCACGCCGCGCGCGAAGCGTTTTTAGGCAAATTGAAGTTGCTTTTCGTAAACTACATCAAATGACTCATTGAATGATATACAACACTTAGCCAAAATCGAAAATTCTATTCTCCAATTTTTCCAACTTTGACGCGGCGCGGCGAGCAAACGGTCAATTTCAAAAAAAATTCACAATTGGTTTCACCATTTTTATTACTTTGAACAGCGAAAACAAAAAAAAACTTGGCTTAGTAGTACTTTTGTATAACTTTTAATGACAATGGGTTATTATAAATACAAAAAAAAATTTACAATCTGACTATGTGCAGAGCCAAAACTTTGTATGTCCTTATTTCCCTTGATTTTTAATAGTAACCTTAACTCTTTATTAGTTCACCTAATAAACCTTAACACCTTAACACAAAAAACCTTAAAATTAACATAAAAACTTAAGGAATTTCGCAACCAATCCGAAAAAAAACTAATCCGAGTTATCTTTGTAGCCTTACGGTTACCTGGTGGTTAATGAACTTGACGAAAATGTGTCGGTATTCTCAGGTTCGAGGCATTACTATTTCGGTATTTAGACTTGGGAACCGCAACTGGCTAAAAACGTGTACTTGCTTTCAGGTAGAGTACCTTTCTAGGAATTCCCCGCAGCTTAAAGGGACAGTCAGGCGGGTTTTACAACATTGGCCCATCTAGAAGAGAAAAAGTCGCTGATCAAGAAAATGTATATGACTATGGGTCGGAAATGTACCGTTTTCGATGGACCTGCCTTCAAAGTGTCCAAAAACGGCCGACCATCCGCAGATTCTGCGGATGGCCAGTACGCCCTGCGTGTCCGATATTTACAAGGGATGCTAATGAACCGAATTCATTCTAATTGACTGAGATAGCTGTGAAAATGAGGAGGGTGCGAGACAATTTTGCATAGTTCATTCGCATAATTTCCGACCGTATCCGATCGAAAATGAAATGAAAATGCCCCTTACTGTAAAAAACGTAAAAACCGTAAAAAACGAGCCGGAGCAACAATTTACTTTGTATTTGCCTTTTTCTTGGAGATTTTTTTTTGTTACAACGGTAACCTTAGGCACAAAGCGGGACTACGGAAGATATCTTAACAAGATAAACTCGTAAAATAGTTTGACCCATGAATTATGAAATAAAAAAGTTCAAAAGATGGACTGCGAACATTTTTTTTCGATTTTTACTTTAGTTTTTGAAAACTAGGAAAAAACTCCTTTCGATTTTCCATGTTCCAAACGATGTGGAAAAGTTTCTCAAACTAAAAAAAAGTGTTCCAAACCACAGTGGAAAAGTTTCTCGAACAAAAAAAATAAAAAATTAGGGACCCTCGTTTTCCGAATTGGATTGAGGTATTATAGCTGACGCCAAACGGGCATCATACCAATTTCGTTCAAGTATTCTCTGTTGATGATAGATTAGCATAAAATCGTAATTATAACAGAGAATGAAGGCACAAATTGGAATGATGCCCATTTGACGGCAACTATATGAAGGGTTAAGAGGCCTTTTATTATGAATGACCTGGTATTATGAAGAGAACTTGGATTATGAACGTCGCGAAGTGACCCCACATCATATATGGGCACAGCTCCGTTGCTTGGGTCGCGGCGGGAAATCACGTTGCCCTAAACGCGATTGGTCACAGAGGTACTCGCAAAAGACAAGGCACCAGGCGGGACTCGAACCCGCGACCTCAACAACTGCATTCGGATGCTCTACCACTGAGCTACCGGCGCGCCGTTCGCACCTGTCCGGATGGCTCTTCCATAGCCGCGGCGCCCTTGCCGCGACCCCGCCTTTAAAAAAAGGCCTACGTGGGAACGTAGCGATACCCCCTTGTAAACAAAATTCTTCTTGGCGAGACCCCCCGAACCGTCAAAGTCGAACTGACGCCCATGTATGCCACACATAGTCTCTTCAAGTATGGGGCCCAAATATAAAGAAGAATCCGAGTTTGTCCTCACCGGCCTGGGGTCACGATCCGTCCGAGGATCTCGAAGGTCCCTGCCATTGTCGTACTCGTCGCCTCCGTCAGCGTCTTCGTCTTCGTCACTCTCAAGGAATCCTTCGTTAAGAGCATCTCCATTGCTCAGATCCAAATCGGCAGCCATCTGAAAAAAAAAGTCCGTAATAAAAAAGCCTAATTATATCGATTTCTCACTGGCTAGAATTCGGCATGAGGATCATGGGTACAAAAACTACAGTAGAAGCGGATTCTCACCTGGCACAGAGCCTCTGCATCGACGTCTACTGTGACCTCCTCTTCCGCAGCCTCTCCGGCTCCAGCCCGAACTGGTTGAACCTTAAAAAGAAGATTGCACTTGACAAAACGATAGAAATAATTGGACCACCCATTTAAATTGAGTTTAAACTCATCCCGTCTCTTGGAATGAGTTTTTCCCGCTACCAAGCCAAAGCCAAGCCAAGAAGTGCAGTTTTTCGTATTTTTCTCATAAACAAACTGGAAAACCTTTGGGGCACTAACTCGCTTCAAAAAAGCCCGTATAGCCACCGCCAAACTAGCATTTGTGAGGAAAAATAGCTTTTTCTCTGCGTCTGCGCGACGTGCCCACTGTTTTCGCCAGCCTAACGCGCGACTTCTGCGTTAAAGCCGTGTTTGGCAGAATTCCAATTTGGCAACAGTTATATGTTGCTACTATTTCGTGGTTAAAACATCCAAATTGACGTTGTACTGGTCGAGAAAACGTGTCCGCCAATTGTCCGCTGTTTAGTATTGTACGCCAAGGCCGTTAGTCCAGAATAAGCTTATTTCTCAACTATGCATATTTCGGGAGTGCCATCCCATTATGTCTCTTAGATTATAAAAATAGCAAACTCCATAAAAAGAATTTTGAAAGCTGCTTTTTTTTGGCTTGCTTGAAATTCAGCCTTTTCGAGACCCAGCTTCCACAACACGGCATTTTTCCGAAATGTTCTTTTCTGGGCCGTTATCGAAAAATCACTTGCCATAAGTGGACCCAAAACACTTTTTATCGTTTGGCCTGTTTTTGCCGATAATGAAAGGGCTACAGCGCAAATAACCCGATTTTTTGTTATTTCCCGGTCGTCGAATGCCATAAAAGTGAGCTAAAAGTTGTTGCAAATATCGGCAACGTCCAGGTTTGCGGCAGGGCTGGTAAATTTGAGGCCCCACCTGGCCCGCTCTCGGAAAATCAATACAATGTTGGGGCTAATTTGAGGGCCGGGTTCGAAGATTTACAGTGCGGGCCGGCCCGGGACAGACTGACCTTTGCCAACTCTGCCAAAACAAAGATTCTCACCTGAGGAACTCCAACACGGTCGTGCCGCTGCGGCCTGACTGCAGCCGCTGCCGTCACGGCCCCCTCTCCATCCGCTCTTTTCCTCGCCGACCGGGTGACCTTAAAAAGGAACATTGTCCTTCATAAAACGATAAAATTGTTTGAACCACCCAGACAAATAACAGCCAAAATGTAAAGAATACATTCAAAAGAGCGTTTTTTGCGACCATCTCATTTGCTAACGCCGGAGATACACAGTCACCGTATTCTGTTCGCCCATTCTACTTCGGCCGATTTGGCTGCGTACAACGCCTGAGTATCCAATGTTGCTCCCATTACTCTAAAAATCCAAACGCTGGCACGTTGTAACGAAGCAACCCAGTTTAGGGTAGAGTTCGCTAATTTTTATAAACAAAAGCACCGAATTTGCAGGGCATCGACAAGTTTTAGTATGTTAGAAGGAGAAGAAATGAAACTGCGTCGCCGGAGTGGTTTGTCTGGGTGGTTCTGAGGTGCAACGCAGGCTCGTTTTTATCACACTTACCCTCTGCTCTGTCAGAGGAGTCTGCTGATGCTTCTGAGGCGCTCCTTCGGTGGGGGGTGAAAGTGTCGCGGACTGAAAAAAAAGTAAATTAAAGGAACCACTAGGGGTTATTCGAACAGAAAACAAGCCAATAACAAATTGTGCTTGAAAAGATTTTCCCACTACCTCCCCCCTCACTTTTTGGCTGAGAAACGGAATACCCCACTCACTTTTCGTGCAGACAAAAGGTTACCCCTCAATTTTCTATGAATTACTGGGCTAACCCCCTCACTTTTGAAATAAATAAGAAACAATAAAAGGGGCTTAAGTTGCTTCTGAAACACCATTTGGGCGGCTTACACATACCTTGGGAACCAAATGAAAGGATGGACAAATGAACCAATCATTTTTACAAAACGCAGAAACGCAAGGACATCCTCTACCTATGAGCATGCGATCGCACGAAAGTGGAAAAATCGCCCTTCTGCGCATAGTTCTCACGAGAAGGGCCGACCCGTTTTATAACCTTGTAAAATAGAAATTTCTTCAAAACGTTATTTTAGCTTACATTGAAATTTTAAAACCTTGCAAACTCATTTATAATATTTCTAATATAAATGTGAACTAAGTCTAAGTTTGCGAAAACATTTTGCCCCGACCGGGATCGAACCTTGGTCGTGCGCGTGACAGTTTGAAAAGGTGTTCCGAGTAGACGGGCCGAAGTCGGCCCCCGCGTGAGAACTATGCCTATGCGTTCGAATGTGGGACTGAAGGTACTCGCTATATATAGCTATATATGGGTCTCAGCCATACGATGGCGTGGGGGGGTCACCTAGGATTTTATATAAAAGGGATTATCGCTTGTCTCCACAATAGAAGTGAGGTGAAAAGCAGTAAAATGGAAGAACTTACTCTGCTTTGGGGAAAGACCGACGGACCGCAGCCCCGACCGGAATCGAACCTTCGGCGGACTTCTTTCCCTCGTGGTCGCGTCCGGCTCTCTTCTGAGACACTCCTGGGGCTCCTCGGACACTCTGGACGAACCCCGTTAGCCCTAGAAAGAAATGCTAAACAAGGAATCTCCAAACAATTCAACGGTATGAAGGGAAATTAACCCATAAAAACAATATCAACACTTTATTCATAAAAAATTCCCACGGTTTTTTTTTAAATTTATTACAATATAAAAAACATGTAAAACTATAGAAATCAAAACTATAGAAATTTTGTTACAATTCGGGAAATTTTGGGGCAGAACCAATTTTGACTACGTTTAGTGAACTCGAACTCCTTTTGAACGCCTTTGCTAACCTCAGGCCGCCTTTGGCAGCTTTTGGTAACCTCGGATCGCCACTAAACGCTTTTTGTAACCGCGGGCGATCTTCGAATGCTGTAGGTAACCTTCGGCCGAAACAGAAGGTTCCAAAAGGATA
This sequence comes from Oscheius myriophilus, assembly GCA_964057215.1. NCBI lineage: Eukaryota > Metazoa > Nematoda > Chromadorea > Rhabditida > Rhabditidae > Oscheius > Oscheius myriophilus. The sequence continues at coordinate 200,359 of OZ059906.1, forward strand.
TTCGAACATTGGTTGCCTCAGGCTGCCTTTAGAAGCTTTTGGTAACCTCAGGCCGCCTTCGGAAGCTTTTGGTAACCTCAGGCCGCCTTCGGAAGCTTTCGGTAACCTCAGGCCGCCGCTGAAAGCTTTTCGCTACCTGCAAGCTCCGCCCTTTTAGCTAAAATTTAGTCCCGCCTAATTTTAAAAAAATCCTTAAAATTTAGGTCCTACTGACACCCGGGTGGCACGAAAGGCTCGTTTCCGTAACGTGTGGGGCTTCACTGAATTCGAAACCCTCTAATGAAGAGTATTCAGTATGCCCAACATCATCCGGCAATCATAACCTCTTCAAATCGAGACTACGAGGGGGCTCAAATAAATCGTTCTCACCTCCACGGTCCATTAATCACACTTCCGAAAATCGCCTCAAAGTCCTCTTCTTGCTTTTCCTTCATCGCTTCCAGTTTCCGTCCAGTCTCCTCCCTCTCCTCCTCTTTTCTCTCCTTCTCCTTAGCCAACTCATCGAACTCCTCAGCGTTACGGCACTCGCGGCGGAGGTTTTCCACCTAAAAACGAGTATATTTGCTGCGTTTCGAGCCACTTCTCTCGTCGTCTGTGTCTCTCACTTTCTCACACTATATCTAACTCTGCCTGTTTGTCTGCACTCTCCTTGCGAGAACACCCCGTTTCCCACTCACTTTTCTTCAGAATCAGTGGCATTTCTCAATTTGCCTTCGATATCCCTATCGGCGTTCTGCAATTCCAGACGGGTCTTTGTCAGTGAGTTTTGAGCCGCCTCCATCTGTCCCTGGAGCTTCATCATCTCGTGGTGAGCGTTGCCCTGAAAATGGTATTTTTACAAAGTGTTACAGAAATCGGATGATGAAAATTTCCACAATAGTTGAATCACATCAGATTCACAAACGAATTTCAACGGGAAAAAGTCGAACAATTCATTACAGACGCTTTCGTTTTCGGACCCCCCCCCCCACAACCAATTCCATCTTCGGTCGTATTTGATACCTCAGGTCCAGGGGTGGGCCATAAGTTTGTAGTTCGGGTCTACTGCACCCCCTCTTGGTATAATTTTGACAAGTTAATAAATATCGATTGATTTTTAAGCAAAATCGATAAATTTCGGGGTATCGATCGATGTTTTTGGCCGCCGGCACCCCCTTCTTTGACGAGGTTCTGGGGCCGGATTCAGCTAAGCGGCGGAGCGGAGGTAGAACCGACCGCTCGATGGTGAAGATTTAGCGTGAATGAAGATTTAGCGTGAATACATTCGGATACATTTAGCGAACTAGAGCCCTAATTGGTACAATCAGGCCGCATTCGGTCATTTTTCATAACCACCAGTCACCTGCTGCTAGCCGCAGGCTTTCTACGGTCGCTTTTGGTCATCTGAGAGACGGCGTTCAGGCCCTTTTATCAAACGCAGTGGGCAACATCAGGCCGCCTCCCGATGTTCTCAAGCCGCCTTTGGCAGCCTAACGCCGTATTGGACAATTCTGGTAACCTCAGACCGCCAGGGGGCTAGTGATAACCTTAGGCCGCCTTTGATCGCAGTTAACATCAGTAGGCCGGTCGCTTTCGGACGCTTTCCTAACCGCAAATCGATTAGGTCGCTTTCGGTAGCTCTGGCCGCTTTCGACCGCTTTTGGCGACCTTAGGCCGCTTTGGCCGATGTCGACAATCTTAGGCCGCCTTTATCGCAATTGACAACAGTAGATCGGTCGCTTTCGGACGCTTTTGCTAACCGCAACATTGATTCGGTCGCTTTCGACAGATGTTGGCAACCTTAGGCCGCTTTCCACCGCTGTTGGCAACCTTAGGCCGCTTTCCACCGCTGTTGGCAACCTTAGGTCGCTTTCGGCGGCTTTCGGTAACCACGTATGGCCTTCACCAAGCATGGCAAAATCAAGGGCCGGCCCGGGCCGGGTCGGGCGGGGACGAGAAATTTTCTGAGCGGGCCGGCCCGTGAATTTTTTATAAAGTTATTTTTTATGTAACTCCTTTCAAGATTAATATTTTTCCATTCTTTTTTTTTTTGGAAAACATAGTTCTCAATGTGCAAAAGATAAAGTTTAAAGTAGGATTCGAACTACCCTATATAATTTTTTAATGTAGTCCATGGCCGAGTGGATAAGGGGTTGGACTGGCAAACCAAAGTGACCCCAGTTCGATCCCCCGTCGTCAAAATTTTTTTGCCTTTGTTGTTTTGCTTTTTATTAATGCTAGAAACTAAATTCTAAAACATTTCAAAAGGAAAAACTTTTTTTTCTACATTTTGGAAAAATTGTGTCTTGGCCCGGGCCGAGAAAAAAAATTTGCGGGCCGGCCTGGCCCGGCCCGGAGCCATGCTTGGCCTTCACTTTTAGTAACCTCAGGCTGCCGTCGAACACTGTTGGTCAACGCAGGATGCATTCGGGCACTATTCGTAACCTCAGGCCGCTTTCGAACGATGTTGGTCCAGGCCGCTTTCGGAAACCGCGGGTAACCTCAAGCCGCTTTTAGCAGGCCGCCTTCAGACGCCGATGGTAACTTCCGGTTTCATTCAAACGTTGTTCCTAACCTAAGGCCGCATCCGGACGAGCTAATATCTTCAAACCACCTTCGGTAGAATTTTGTAACCACAGGCCACCTTAGAAAATTGCTGGCTACCTCCTGACACCTTTGGTAGCCTCAGGCCGCCTTTGAATGCTAATTGCAGTAACTTCGAGCCGATTTTGAACGCTGTTGCAAACCTAAGGCCGCCTTCAGAGACAACTTCATATTTTGCAGCTAAATTTCGTTCTTTAAGGCCAAAACTAGTGAAATTACCTTCTTCACGAGGTTGGCGGCTCCTCCCTTGCCGCTGAACTTCCTGTCACAGGGGGCAGCACGAATTGCTCTTGACCTCATCACGATTCGTAGAGCTCCGCTTTGGCGCTCAACGGGCCCAGCTCCTTCCTAGCCGCCTTCAGCTCTTTCCTGACGGTGCTTAGCTCCACTTCGGGGGCCCCACAACCACAGTTCTAAACGTTACAAATAAATAAAATATGGAGTTTAAGGCAGACCTGCTCCACTTTCAGCTTCAAGGCCTGCAGTTCGCAGCTGACTTTCCTCTCCTCTGCCTCTAGCTCTTTCTGTGTCTGGCGCTCTCGCTCCAGAGCCAGGTCAGCCTTCGAGACCATTCCGTCCAGTGAGTTCATCTTCGTCTCGGCCTTGCTCTTGGCGGCGGAGACTTGTTGACTGAAAAAAGAGAAATTCCGTTAAAATCTATGTCTCTTAGTCGGCTCAGCCCTGGTTAAGGATAGTACAAACCCAGAAATAGAATAAGTTGAGAATATTTCGTATTTCGAGCCAACTGGGTGTCAATAAGGTCCAAAATGACGCCACTATCGCCGTTACCGAAAAATACCTTTGTAATAAAACCTTGATAAGGCAAGAATCGGATCAGGGTTGTTTCAATGCATTATTACAAAGAAAGAGTGCGTCAGCGGCCATTATGACATCATTTTGAACACTACTGACACCCGGCTGGCACGAATTACGGCAGACCAGGCAAAAAGTGTGGAAATTATTGCAAATGTGGGGGTGCGCACTAAATATAAAGCAAACATTTAACCCATACATGTTTAAAACATTTACTTAAATGATCGGAAAAACGTCATTTCAGGCCCTATTGACACTCGCTGGGATGAAATAATGCCCTATTGACGCCCCCGGTTGGTATGAAATAATGTCAGTTGACACCCGGCTGACACGAAATACTACCCTAATGACAACCGGCTGCCACGAAGTAAGGCTCTATTGACACCCGTCTGGTATGAAATACGGCAATACTGGCACCCGGCTGACTCGAAGTAATATAGGATTTACTTATTTCGCCCCACATTTCTAAAGTGGAATCAAGTCGTGGCCCCCATTCTCACCTCCACGGTCCACTAATCACACTTCCGAAAATAGCCTCAAAGTCCTCTTCGTGTTTTCTCTTCATCGCTTCCAGTTTCCGTTCAGTCTCCTCCCTCTCCGCCTCTTTTCTCTCCTTCTCCTTCGCCAACTCCTCAGCGTTACGGCACTCACGGCGGAGGTTTTCCACCTAAAATCGACTAGAATTGCTTAAAAACTAGCAAAAATCACCTGGGATCGCAATTTCTGGCGGGAATTTTGAATCCCAATGATGCGGGTTTCATCGACCGGAGGAAGAGAGGCGACCGAAGCCTCCAACTCGGAGATGCGTTTCTTCAAAGCGGCGATTCTGAAAATCAAAAAGTTAGAAAACTATATTCTCTGCGTGTCGAACCACTTCTCTCGTCGTCTGTGTCTCTCCCTTTCTCACACTATCTCTCACTATGTCTGTCTGCACCAAGCATGGCAACGGGCCGGCCCGGGCCGGCCCGCTCCAAAATTTTTCACGGCCCGGCCTGGCCCGGGCCGGCCCGACTCAACCGAAAATTTATGCCTTTTTTCAATGTAAAAATCAAAGAAAACAAAAAAAAAATTTCGGGCCGACCCGCTCCAAAAATTTTCTCGGCCCGGCCCGGCCCCAAATTTTACCATGCTTGGTCTGCACTCTCCTTGCGAGAATACCCCGTTTCCCACTCACTTTTCTTCAGAACCAGCGGCATTCCTCAATTTGCCTTCGATATCCCTGATTTCTGCCTGGACCTTCCGCATCTGCTCATCGGCGTTCTGCGATTCCAGGCGGGTCTTTGTTCTGAGCCGCCTCCATCTGTCCCCGGAGCTCCATCTTCTCGTGGTCAACGTTGGCTTGAAAACAAAAAAAATTGGCTGGTCAAACATCGAGCTAGGCTCATCGATCGATTCCAGCGAATAATATGACTCGACCCTAACGGGCCGGCCCGTGATTGGGTACCAATCAGCTTCGCTTTTCTATCCGTTGTTATTCTCGATTTTTTTAATATAAATCAATTTCAACTCTAGTATCCTCCATCCAGAGCGAATGAAAGAAGTAAATTAGCCGTGGAGCAGAAGCATTAGCGATGAAGCGTGGTCTGAATCATGTGCCGAAAGTTTGCGTTATATTCTGAACGCACCCCTTTTGTAATAAATGCAAAACTTCGTGGGTGGCCTGCCGTAATTCGTACCAGCCGGGTGTCAATAGGGACTAAAATAACGCCCTTATTTTCCAAATTTCCATCAACTTGTGAGAGGGGGCATGTTTTGGGAGGGGGTTGACATATCGCGGGATAAACCCGGTTTTCCCCAAACGGGCTATTCAGTTATGTCACCCAAACGACGAAACATTCGATGAAGCTCCAAACATGTCATTCAACTATGTCCCCCTAACGCAACATTCGTAGCCATTCGTAACATGTCATTCAAGTAGGCCCCCCAAATGCAACATTCGATTCAGCCCCCCAATGACATTCAATTATGTCCCCCTAAAGTAAAATTTGACTAAAAACACGTGGGAAGTACTTCGGGAGTATGTATTCGGTTTTCCCCATGTTAAGGGTGGGTAACTCAAAAGACTAACAAAAGTCATCCACGGTCATGGACCATATTCGAAGTATTTTGTTTTACAAAGGGAGGGTGCGTAAAAGTTTAAAAGTACGTTCCAAAGTTTGGCTGTGCTGCGTACTTTGTTTTTAATTTTTTGTCCGACTTGAATGGAAACTTCGAAATAGGAAATCTTGTAAACGTCGGACACGCAGGGCGTACTACCAAATCCGCATAACCTGACACGTTTGGCCATTTTGGATACTTTGAAGCCAAAACGGAGCATTCCTTTAAAAATGATCCGCATATGAATTGTTCGTAGGTGTCGTGTATGCGAAAATACAGTACGCAACACAGCAAAACTTTGGAACGCGAGAAAGGGGTAGAATTGGGGAGACCATAGCTCTGGATGGGCTGGCACTTGTGACCTTTGTTGAAATGGGTAGTTCTCACGGGCCGGGCCGAAAAAAATCCTCGGCCCACCCAGTCAAACTGTCGCCCACACGACCTTCGAATTACATTAAAAATGTAACATAAGTACTCTCGACCCAGTCCGCTTAGGTTCTTCTCATGGAAAGTAAAACGGAGAGTGTAGATGGATAGGTGCAAGTGACAAAAAAAAGGTGGAGCGTGCAGGTGAATGCAGATCCTCGGGTGCCGAAGCACAGTGCAGAGTGCAGCATAGTGGGGGAGGTAGCAAAGTACCCTGGTGTCGTCAACATAAGGTCCGCCTGGAGCTTGGAATCCTCGCAAATCAATAAATATCCGAATTACAGTACGTCAAAAACGGGGGTAACAACGGAATAGGGAAGCAAAGCGATTCATTATTTTGGATCTTCGAGTAGTACCTGAAAATGGAAAGTTACCGTAAATTTATCAGTTTGGGCTCCTTCACACGTCCACATTCAGCTGCAACTTCTTTCTTCTCGGAGGTACCCGGCTGAAAATTGACGACAAAATGGAAAACAATTGGCATAATTCACCGATGATGGCGACTCTCGGCAGTCATGGAGCGAGTTATGACGCGGTGCTTCCGCCTCTGGCGAAAATAGGCCAGGTTCGGGGTGTTTCTCTGAAAATGAAGGTCTAATGAAAGCTTTTTGATAAGATTTTACAATTTTTTCAGTATTTCGCAGCTTTTGAGTCTGGCATAAAATGAAATAGAAGTGAAATCGTTACTTCTTGGGTGGTCTACCGTAATCCGTACCAGTCGGGTGTCAACAGAGCCCAAAATGACGTCATTAAGACTCTCAACGCACCCTCCTTTTGTAATAAGAGTTTGAAAAGGCAAAGTATTGCCTGTGGCTTGCCAGTGAAGCCATAGGTGCAGGTACATACCCGGACTTGTGAATGAATAAAAAAAATCAGATGGGAAATGACAAAAAAAATAATTGGCTAGGAAATTATTTTTCATTAAATAAATATTTTTATAATTTAAAGGTGTTTTTGTTATTTTAGTGAAGTAAAAGTGATTGGAGAGGGAAACTTGAAGGTGCCGTCACAGCGGGAGTGTGCGGTCGTAATTGCGTATTTGATTTTTGCTACAGTTTATGCCCCCTTTTCAGTAGTGTTTATGTAAAACCCTGATTATCTTTGGAAATTGTAATTACAGTTCTTTTAATTTTTATATCAGTCGACCCGGAATTGCCGTCCTGCAAGTAGAGACCAGTTTTAAATCAGGGAGCTGGAGTACATGGAAGGGTTTTATGGGAAAAACAGGCTTTACTTGTAAATGTGGGCGTTTCTCCGTACTGGTACATGCTCCCTGACTTAAAATGTGCCTGTGTTTACAGGAATGGCTTTAAAAAATTTAATAAAAATATTCCAAAAAATTAGGTTGCCCGAAATATATAATAAATCACGTTTTAAAAGTCGTGTATTACGAAAAATTTGAAATCTCGACAGGTTGATGGCATCGCTGCGGGACCCATTTTAGAAGTCCTTTAAAAAAAGAAGAACCGAATTCATTTAAACGTGTTTCACGTTCAAGTGACTCCGGTTCTTTTTCGCCTTTACTTTCCGTTTTTTCTAATTTTTTCGCATATTTTTGTTTAAAAAATAATTTCTAGATAAATATTGTATTTCTAATAAAATGCACCGTAAAAAACGTGGAAATGGTCACGAAAGTGGCAAAGTTAATTGCTTTTTTTCTTTATTTACATTTGCTATCATGTTTTTCATTTGGTGTTACTTCTTTGGAATTATTTACTTATTTTAAGAAGGGATTTTAATTAAAACTGCGTCGAATGAGCTCGCTTTATCAGGGAAAATTCTGGAGTCAGCCAGCTGGCACTAAAATTGTTCGTTTGCAATAAAACGACGGCTCACTTTCAAATTTGCGTGATCGGCAGTATACCTAGGGCCAAATTTTAGTTGGCGCAGTTAAGATATCAACCCGTGAGCAATGTATAAAAAAAATCAGGGGAATTTCTTTGCAAACTTGGACGTCCCATGCACCTATGAGTGAAGCTAAACATAAACCAACACGGGGTTCTCAAATGACGGGCCGGGCCGAGAGATTTTTTTGGGCAGCCCGGCCGGCCCGTTTTTGAAAATCTAATTTTTATTTTTTGTATAAATCGGCGCTATAATTTTTTAAAATACCGTAATAGTGTTTGTTACTAATATATATGTCAATGTTACTTGTACAAAAAAGAATATCACCGACCGGGGTTGAACCCTGGTCATGTGGGTGGCAATCTGACTGGGTGGTCCAGGGTAAACGGGCCGAACGGGCCGGCCCGGGCCGACCAAAATTTTGAAAACGGCCCGGCCCGGCCAGTGAGAACCCCGAACCAACATTAGCTATTTTAGCTCAAAAAGAACTTACAAATTGAGGAATATGTTCGAAGCGGTCGCGGTGTCTATATCCGAAGATTCCCCCAGGTTGAGGGTGGTAAACACTACGTATAGCTGTCGCCAAACGGAAATCATATGCTAATTACGGAAACATGCAAAGCATGCTCTGTCGATGACTGATTAGACTACGAATACCCATGTCAACAGAGCATGGGTGGAACATTCTAATTTTATTGGCATGATTCTCATTTGGCGGCAGCTATATATTCAATTGTCAAGAACGGCTAGGGGCAGCCATAGGGCCTTTTCAAACTTTTGTTACCAAGGGAGAGTGCGTTGAGTGACTTAATGCAGCCATTTTAGTCCCTATTGACACCCGGCTGGCACGAATTACGTAGATCACCCGCGAAGTAATGTATTTATTACAAGGGGTGCGTTCAGGATTTAGTGCAGCCTTTCGGCCCATGCCTGTTTCACACATGGGCATTAGCCCGACTTTGACGGCGCGGTGGTCTCGCCAAAGAAGCATTTTCACACGTAGGCAATTTTTAAAGGGCGGGGGTCTCGCCGCGACTCAAGCGGGGAGTTTTGCTCATGAATATCCGTGCTTCTTTTCAAATGGACGTTTAGAAGTTCATTCCTCCGAAATAACCACGTTTTAAGCGTTAACATCAACTATAAGTAAAGGGTAGAAAAGTCAAATGACCGACATTCCGCAATGCATTTTCGATTATGACTGCGTTTCAAGCAGTAGCCAACCTAGTGAGCGGGATTTTGATTCCCCTGTTCTCCTCCAACTCCTTCAGATGAGCCTCCAACGTGGGGAGGGTGTCTCCTGGCCTGTAGATGGTCTGAAGCTCGTTGAGGAAAGTGAGGGTGAGCTTGGTATCGTTTGGCTTCAGAAGAACGCAGATGGCGTGGATCTCACTGAAAAATCGATTTTCTTCAACTTTCGAAAAGGAATACCTGAAGTCGGCGATGAAGTTCAGAATCTTGGCAAAGTTCATCTTCTCCTGGTCTACTCCACGCACATTACCGACTCCGGGAGTGTCGATGACGCGAATGGACCTCTTGGAACCAGCGGGGTCCCAGGTGAACACGTAGGACTTGGGAGCCTGAAATGGGATGGGTTACAGTATAAGACAATCCTTTAACCTGAGTGGAGGACTGGCCCTCGACGGTGTTTTCGTTCTCTCCGTCGCCGCCTCGCTGGGTCGCACTCGATCCTCATTCCGTTGTACTAAACGAAGAAATTAGTGAAAGAACACTTTTAAATCGCAGATTTGTGTCATATTTCTTAACTTTGGTACCAAATTGACAGAGAATTCACCCTCCAGCATACCCCTGTAGCCCAGAAAAGCAATCGATCCGGTGGTCTACTCTGGAAGTATGGAATTTCTTACAAATTGCTGGATATTTAATGCCAGTCGTATGTCAATATAACATGAAATAATGGTATTACGGCCAACTAACGCATCATCCCTTTGAAAAGGTAAGGTGTAGCCCATGGCTCCACCCCTATAATACATCTGTCCACCCAGGTAGTAGGAAATTCTCAAAACAAAGCACTCCCCTAAAGCTAGATGAGCACAACAGAGCTGGCAAATTTGAGGGCCGGCCGGGCCGCTCATTTAACAAAGGGCCGGTCCGGGCCCGAATTTTCAAAGTGCGGGCCGGCCCGGCCTTTTGCCACCCCTGGAGCCCAATGTTAGTAGAGATCTGCCTCAGTTTTGGAACAGGAACTTCGTCGGTACTTCGTGTATCCAATGCGTACTTCGTGGTCAACCTTTATTTCAACCAACCGGGCGTCAATGTGGCCCCAAAAATGACGTCATTTGATGCGTCGACGCACCCTTTCTTTGTAAAAAAAACTTTGAAAAGGAAGATAGGGCCCATTGTTAGGAAGGACTTTTTAACAGCCGACCTCATATGGGTTTGAAACCGGTTGACCTTAGATTGTTAGGTTTTTTTCTTTGCGTATCTGCCAGATGCGTAACAAAGGGGAATGCCGTAATTTTTCAGGAATTACGACCGAAAATATTAATTTTAATTAAATATTAATTTTAATCAATATTAATTAATTTTGACAGGTTATAGCCCATATTTCCGTTTTCAGCAGAAAAATAGAGGTATATATGGGCAATTTCACACCACACAACTTTAAAACACTGGTTTTTTGGAGAAAAACTGACAAAAATTTTACCTTAATGTGGTAGGCTATTCCAGCGCTCTGTTCAGCTGCCAACCGTTTTTCTCGCTGAATTGGGCCCACATGGCAGGAAATCATCGACGGCAACGAATTTCCAACTGAAAAAAGAGTTTTGTTTTACAAAATTTTAAACAAAAAGCTATGAAACAAAAAACTAACCCAAGTACATTTCGGAATTGGCCAGAAGGTGGCCGCTTCGAGGACGTGCGGGCGGCAGACGAGGAGACCCGCTGGAAAAGGGCGAAGGGAAACCGGAATTCTGAAAGTGAGATTTATGCTAGATAAACTGTGTAGCTACGATCAGAAATCGCCGAAGCGACTTCTGAGAGCTCGGTAAAGAGTCGGTATACCAGGAAGTGCGGGGAATCGAACCCCAGCACTCCTTGACCGAGACAAACCCAAAGGCCGTCAAGGAGAGCCTTGGTTGAAGAGTTTAGCCATCGCGTAGAGCGGGCGTTCTGCCAATTCTTCTTGAGCCGGGACGGCGGCCACCTCGATGTGCCCGCGGCAGTCCTTGTCCGACGTGCAGAGAACCTGAAAAGAAGGACTAAGTTGCAAAAGTGAGTGGTAAACGGTCAAAATAACAACCTAACCACCCTTAACAATTGACTTTTCGCCGCGTTTACAAAACTGGGGAAACAAGGATATACCCTCCAGGCCGGGGTTCTCAAATGAAGGGGCCGGCCCGGGCCGGGCCGACTCGGGCCGACCAACATTTTGAAAACGGCCCGGCCCGTGAGAACCCCGCTCCAGGCATGAGCTCAACTTTGGCCCTCCAAAGGTCCTCTTCTTTGTCTTTACAACCTGTTTTGATAAACTTCGCGGATGGTGTTCAGTATTTCGTGGCACTCAGGTATCAGTAGGGCACAAAACTACCACAAAAGGGCAAGAAAATGAACGGCCGGGCGGCCTGCCTCTCAAAACGCTGTCAAACTGTACAAGCTACCGAATATTACGCAAACCCGTACCACATCATCAAAAACTCGGTTATGCTATAACCAAACCCCTGCAGTAAAAAACCCATATTTTTGGTATGGGGTATACCTAGACATACCAGTTTACAGTATGTGGCATACTTCTTACAGGCTTAGTCGGGCCGACTTGCAAAAATCCTCAGCCCGACCCGCTTCGAGCCGTCTACTCGGACCAAGGGTGGCTGATCAGCGGGCCGGCCCGGGCCGAGAAAATCTGAGGAACGGGCCGGCCACTTTTTTGACAATCTATTTTTAAATGTAACTAATTTCAAAGTTCTTATTTTTAAGTGTTATCTAATTGTGCAAAACATACTGTGTGAAGGAGGTTTCGAACTACCCTATATAAATTTTGAATATTTTCATGACCGACTCGGTCAGACCGAGTGGCTAAGAGGTCGGACTGGTAATCCGAAGTTGCCCCAGTTCGATCCCCGGCCGACAAAACTTTTTTTCCATAGTTGTTTTATACATTAGGTACAATAGAAACGCAGTTCCTGCACATAAATCGTGAAAAACTTTTTTTTTCAACTTTTGGAATTTTTGACCTCGGGCCGCGGGCCGGGCCGGGCAGTGAATTTTTGGAGAGCGGGCCGGTCCGGTCCGGCCCGTAGCCACCCTCGACTCGGACTACCTAGTCAAACTGCCATCCAACGCGATAAATCCACATTATGAGCCCCATTGCCAGTCAGGTATGGACCAAAAGTTTGCGATATATTCTGAACGCACCCCTTTTTGCACCAACCGGGTTTCAATAGGAAAGGAAATGACGTCATTATGACACTTAACGCACCTTCACTTTGTAATAAAATTGAAAAGGCAAGGTATCGCCCATGGCTGTTTCCAGTCAATGTCAAACCAGGATCACCCTGTCAAACTCGTACCAGCCGGATGTCAATAGCGCCCAAAATGACGTCATTAGGACAATTGACCGTCTCTTTATTAGTAAAAAAAAAGTTTGTCGAAGCAAGGTACGACCCATTGCTAAACCTCTTAGCCCAGACCATATCTGGACACTACGGAAAGGGCTCAAAAAGTAAGGCCCAAAATCAAGCCCGCTCCCCATTTTCACAAGGCCCCCCACACTAAGCAATCTCTCAAAACCAGGGTCCCGCAATCACCACCTGTACAGGTATGACCCAGACCTGGGTGCATTACCACTTCCCCTAAAGAGTCGGGCAACGTATTCGTTGGCCACCATGCAAGCCACTTTCGCTTCACTTTTTCGACATGATATTCTTGTGCTCTCTTCAATAGAACACTCACATCTTTCCTACACTCTTCATCTTCACTACAATCTCTTCTGCCTACACATCTGCGCTCTCCATTACATCACACTATAGTTATCACCAGGTGGGTATCCTGCCAAAAACGCCATTAATGCAGCAGATGTGCGATTCTCAGTGAGAAATAGTGTATCAATCGCTCAAACGCCGAGAAAAAAGCGGATGTCACAAGTCGACGCCGTTTTGGCTGCAGCTATATCTCGCATATGAGCTAAGCCCTCTCCGTTTTCGAAATATGGTTTAAATAGGGCCCAAAAACGTCATAACGGCTGGCAAAGCACACGCCTTTTGTAATAAAACATTTTGGGCCGTATTGACACACGGCTGGAAATAAACACTCACGAAGACGGGAATTTATTGAAAAGGAGGGTTGCTGAGCAAAAAACCGTCTTTGAGCCCATTCTTGCTGGTAAGATAATGTGATTCTTTAGAAGGTACGGTAAATACGGCCAAAAAAGACGAATGTGTTAAAATAGCAAAAGTAGGCGGTTAGAGACACAGAGTGAGCAATGAAAGTCAAACACCGAAACACACCTGAACGAGGTGAGAATGTCCTCTCCCTGTGCGTCATGCCCCCAGACGAGGTCCTCCGCCCACGGATTGTCGTGCTTGGAGGCCAGCCAGTGCTTCAACAGGTCGTAGTAAGCCTTGTCGTTGATCGGAATCTCCACCTGCGTCTTGTAGTATCTGAAATAGGAAAAATATGTCACATCCCCAGAAATTGTGGCGCAAATGGCAAAATTCCGTAAACTCCTGCGAAAAATGGCGATTTATGCCAAAACCGTGCGGCAAATGGCAAATTACACCGTGAGGAAAATGGTCAATTACGCCAAAAACCGTGCAACATTTGGAAAAGTATGCCAGAAACCAAGTGGAAAACGGCCAATTACGCCAAAAACCGGGCGGCAAACGGAAAATTACGCCAAAAACAGAGCGGAAAATTGCAAATTACGTCAAAAGGCGTACGAAAAACGACAATTTATGCCACAAACCGTGCGGAAAATGACAGAAAACGCACATTTCCATTTCCTCGAGCCAGAATTGCAGAGACTCCATGACAACCGAGTGTCTCGTGGTGCACATGTCGCCGACCATGGCGCGCAGTCGGTCGCGCGCGTTCGGATCTCGCATATCCGGGGCGTTGTTGACGACAACCTGAAGAAAAATAGGGGTTTCAAAGAGAAATAAAGGTGGAGACGCAGAGGAAAACGTAATAAGTAGAGAAAAGGAGTACCTGGAGGGTGACTCCGAATCTCCAGAAGTACTCCTCCAACAGGTTGTAGTGGGGAATGGCGTAGGAGTCTTCGACGAGCAGGTTCGCAGGCTTCAGGCCTTCCTGGAAATAAGGAGAGATGTTAGAGAGAGAGAGATGTTAGAGAGAGAGAGAGAGAGAGAGAGAGAGAGAGAGAGAGAGACTTGCCTTTAACTGGGTACAGCCGTAGTAGGCCCCGCCGAGGTAGATGAAGAAGCAGAACATGGAGATGCCGCGAACCACCGGGTTCAAAAGGAGGGAAGCGTACCAGGAAGAGATAGTGTTAGAGAAACAGACAAATAGAGACAAATGGGCTAGAGACGCAGAGAGACAGGGTAAGTAGGGAGTTGGAGACACAGAGTGAAAGGGGAAATGGAGACAGAGACGCAGAGTGAGAAGGAAATAAGAAGTCAGAGACACAGATTGACAGAGAAATTAAGTAAGTAAGTTAAGTAAAAGGCATGCCTGAGGTAGTATTTAAGGGTTCATTAGTAAGCCCGAAGGTACCACAAGCATGTCCAGTCCACCTAAGACCGAATGCCGCCTTAAGAAGCATTTGGTAACAGCAGGCCGCTCTCGAACGATTTTGGTACCATCAGGCCGCCTTTGAACGCTTCAGTAACCGTCGTACTCAAAATGCGGCCTATTTATAATGCAATTTTGACGTTTTATCAAACTTGGAGCAATTTTCGCATAAAATGCTGATAATTCGTCACGCACCTTGATAATTACATCAGGGCTGCACAAAATTACACTCAAAAACCATTTAGTTATTAATTTTACAAAGATGAGTGATGCAAATGATGACATCACTTGGAAACAGACGGCAGGCACGAAATACAGGTGCCCGCCATGGATTAATCGACGTTTTTGGTAATTTCACCAATTTTCTGGCAATATGACGTCATGTAGCTGCCTATATATCCGTGGGTGGCAATTTCTCTGCACACTGCGTCATTTTGGCTCGTAAATGAAGGCTGCAGCAGTTTAAGTATCGACTTTCCCGATAACTTTGATGATTTCACGTCATAAAAGTATCATCCCAAAAGTGTCCGTCATCTGGGGGTCGTTGCGAGACCCAATGAGCCGTATCTCCAGCGGAATACTTGATTTGTAACAGAAACTAATAAATGTGCGGGAAATGATGGTTTAAACAATAATCGCGTAGAAAAGTGCAGCTTCCCATACGAAACACCAAAATCCTCACCTGGGAACGTAGTTCAGGCGAGGAGGAGCGCATTCCTGGACACGAGGTGGCAGTCGCCGCTCCAGGCAGCCGAACCGCATGCGGTCTGAAAATTGTCGTTTTAAAATTAAATTACAATAAAAATGAAAGAAATGGCGAAAAAGGCTAGGGGCTTAGCTTGATGGACACAAAAGTTTGGGGTGGGGGCAATATTTCTAGAAATTAAGTAGCATGCTCTGAATACACGCTGATAACGGAGAAATTGCGATTTCCTGTGAATTCGAAGGCAAGCAATCAGAAAAAACGATTTTTAACTTTTAAAAACAAAAGTTTTCAAGCAAAAAACGCTTCAACAACAGAATAAATGCGGAATTCAAATGATGCAAGCGTTGCCGTTTGCCGCAGTGACGCGCACTCAAATCGTTGTGGGACTCAACTCAAAAAGCCGTGAGAACAGCAACCTTCTTAAGATCAATTTAAAATGGAAACTTGCTTAAATCTCAGCATTTTTAGCTTTTTAAAGCTGTCACGTGGTAAAAACTTGAATTACACGAGAGAAGAAGACAGCAGGTGGGAAAATGTTTGGAAAAACGATCGCCCCACTAAGAGGTAGAATAAAGCACGGAGGTTTCGGTTTTCGCTGGTCATTTTTTCATGTTTAAGGGTTCTAGGTAACTTTAACACCAAAAAAGAGCCCGTGCGAACCACTTTGAAGTTTTAAAACCAAAACTGAATTGAGAGGTGGTCGATTTTTACAGACATCGCGCATTAAAATGGCGCAACAGGCAATCTTTTTCAAAAGAACGTGTTGTTTTTATATTTAAATTAGATACAGTTTTTTATGATCTTTCCAAAAAAGTATTATTTACAGGGTTTATAATCAGTAGAAAAGGCCGAAAAATTAAATTGAAACTTCGACAGGTGTCCATTTATGTGATTACAAGCAAACGACTGTCTGTACTATGTTTCATCTAAAACTCGTCAACTAAAACTCGTTTGAGTTATTCTGAAGTTGAATGCAAAACGAATATATTGTCTTAATAACACGTGTATCAATCAGTGGGGGTGCCGACTTCTACGTCGGCCGCGACGCAGCCGCAACGCGCGGAAGTCACGCGGCGGTCAGTATAAAAAACCCTTCATGTTTCCAAATAGAAAAAGACATGGGGAATCCGAATCTCTGCTCAGAAATCTAAATTTCTCAAATAGGCCTGTCGGGCGCCTGCAGCGTAGCGGCATCGTCTCGACCTCATTTTGGTATTTACTTCGTACGTTGTCCCGTAACCCGAAACAGACAACCAATAAAACCCTTCTGTTATTCCGACAGAAGAAGACATGGAGAATTCGAATATGTTTTCAGAATTTGAATATTGTAAATAAAGAGTACCCGGCGGAGGCGGCAGAGTCTTATCATCTCGGCCAAAGTGACATCCGTGGAACTTGACGTGAAATTTTGAAAATTTTGAAAAGGTGTGAAATATGAGCGCGGCGCACGAGAGAGAGATACTTAAGGGACAAGCTACATCTCTCTCTCTTTCTCTCTCTCTCTCTCTCTCTCTCTCTCTCTCTCTCTCTCTCTTTCTTTCTCTCCATCCCTCAATTTCATGCTTCACATCAGGCCGGTTCAAAGCGGCTGCCTTATGCGCGTCCACCTTTTTTCCATATGTCTCTTTTAATATGTAGATACAGTAGAAAAATCTTCAAAAGCCACTGGGTTGAGAAAACTGACTCAGAAACGAAAAGTAAAAAATTGTCAAAACATGCGTTTTCCGGCTTTTCAAGGGCCAGTTTTTCACTAGCTGAGCTTTTTATGAATATTCCTACCCTCATACGTAATAGTTTAATGTTTTCAGTTTTCAAATAAATAGCGCACAGCCTTTAAGAAAAAAGTTTTTCGTGCAATTTTCGGCCTGAACTTGAGGTATATGTATATGCAATTCCGCAAGACCGGATCTGGTACTTCAAAGGGACCATCAGGGTCCTTTTTAAAGATTATTTTAATTAATTAATTAAATTTAGTTGATCAATTATACACTTATCATTTTCAACTCCTTTTTCCTAAAAAGCCGTAATTTCAAATCAAAACTCAAAATTTATTTTTTCCAACGGGCTCACAGCTCGCCGAGGTCGGCACATTAAAGGGCGGAAGGCGTCTGATGGCGTCCCGAAACGAACTATTTGATTTAAGATTTGAGAATTAAAAATGCTTATTTTTAATCGTTTTAACATCGAATTTGTTGTTTTGTTGTTTAAATATTTAGAAAAACATTCATTTAACTTAATTAAATAGAGAAACCGGCCGGAAAATGTCGAATTCGCGACAGACAGCTGGTTAAAAACTCAAACTGTCCGCCGCAAACCTGGACGTTCTAGCCGTTTTCAACAACCATTCTTTCTGTCAACTTTCAGCTCATTAATGCCTTATGTGGCCTGAGTTTGTTCTCTAAAATTCAGCGACCGGAAAATAACGAAAATCGCAAAAAACCGTATTTTCTTTGACTGTAGACATTTTTGGGTGTGCAAAAAACTCAGGCCAAATGATAAAAGTGTTTTGCATCAACTTTTAAAAAGAAATCTACGAAAAACACCCCAGAATTCTCACATTTGCGGCGATCGTATTTCGGGAATGCGCCGTTTCATTGAAGCTGGGTCCCGCCACGAAAACCCTGAGGTTCAAGCAGGCGAAAGGAAACGGGCTTTTAAAATTCATTTTAACATGTAATTTTTCATTTTAAAGCTTTAAACGAGAGAATGTGGTCCAATACGCTAAATTATGTATATTTTCAATAGTAGTCATCGCTAGATAAGCTCAATCAGTAGCAGCTGTCTTACCGTACTGAATCACTAAACAACGGGCGGCCTGCTAAACGTCGAGCTGAAATTGGCGGACACGTTTTCTCAGCGAATACTGCATCAATTTTGACGTTCTAATCATGAAATAGTAGCACACACATGCTTCTTTTGGAATGAGTTTTGGCACCAATAGTTGTCCAGTTGGTTTATGAGAAAAACAAGCAAAACAGTGCCTTTCGGTTTGTAATCACTGTTGTACCGTGAAAAAACTCATTCCAAGAGAATCGGAGGTGCTCTATCGATATATGAACTCAGATTGTTAAGAAATACAGCAGTATTCTCAGGTTTGTGTCCGCCAGTTTCCATTGTATTCCATTGGCATTGGAGCACGATTACGGACGGTGCCGTCGCCGCAATGGTTGCGGCGGGGTGTGGGCTCCAGCTTACGTTTTTTTCACACCATCTGCCCGCTGTCCAAGTTTAAAACCGCTGGGGATAAAGACCACGCGGCGCTGAACTTCCATCGACCTCATAGCCAACTGGTTAGCGCCGGTAGTTGGTAACCAAACGGTCCCAGGTTCGGTTCCACACTCGTGCAAATGGTTTTTGCTGACAAAGGGAAAAGTAACTGATAAAGTCGTACTGTTGTATTCTGACGTTGGTTTTAATTGTAGAAAAAAGGTCCCTGATGGTCCCTTTAAACTGTTCGTCTAAAGTTGTATTCTAAGTGGGTAAGTTAGGCTTTCCATAGCTGATACATATTAAGATAACAGGCCAGAACCTTTGATAATAAGAGGCCCTTCAAAGTACCAGATGACGCGCGGACCTGGCACTCCTCCAAGAAACTTGGCACTCATCCAAGAAGCGACGCCGTGCGACCTTCCCTTGCCGTGCTTCTAAATTCAAGCGGCTTCAATGACTACTGCAAAACAAACGAAACAGTCGCCTCGTGTCTCCTATAAATTCGGGGGCAAGCCAAGCCCAACCCTGGGAGAAAGCAATAAGGCATAGTGGATTGTGAGAAATCGATGATCCCTCCGTGTTTGAACAATGAAACTATGAAACGACATGGTACTCATGCCACCTCTGCTTTACGATCACCTTCTGCTTTTGTCTCTGTCTCTCTCTCTATCGTGTATATGTGTATGTATGTTTGTGTGTGTATGTGTGTGCGTGTATGTGTGTGTATGTTTGTGTGTATGTGTGTATGTTTGTATGTGTATGCGTGTGTGTATGTGTGTGTGTTTGTGTGTGTGTGTGTGTTTGTGTGTGAGTGTGAGTGTGTGTGTGTGCGTGTGTGTGTATGTGTGTGCGTGAGAGAGTGTATGTACCGCCAAGGGAGGCAAGGGCAGGAAGAAGTAAACTTGTACTTTTTGGTTTTTCAATGAACTGTTATTAAAATTTAGGTGTTATTTTGTACACCCATACGGTGCCTACTCTTGGAAGGGTTAACCCAAATCTAGAAGCTTGCTCTAAGCTCTCTAAGAAGAAGAACCCTCCAAATTCTTTTCGATTTTCCCTCTCCCTGCTTTGCCTCCGTCTATTTCAGTACCTCTCTGTATTTTTCGGTGTATCATGTCTCTCTCTTTTTCTTGTCCCATCTTTCTTATCTCTTAGATTAATTGTATTCCTATCTCATTATTCCTCTAAGTCTCTTGTTCTCTGTTTAGCCCTGATATTTCTCGCCATCAGCCCATATCTCTCGTTCGCAACATCTCTCTCCCTCTGAGTGTCTCTCTCTCTCCAAAACCAAATACAACCATTGAGAAGTGTGAAACACTTTATTATTGCTTCGAGGCAATATGAGGCGTTGTTCATAGTGAGTGAATGTTCCTCGTGTTGGATACGTCTACAAATCGTTGCTGATCGCAGTGAGCAATTGTTCGCGAATCTCTCTCGAATACTATACACAGACTGGCAAGAAAAGTCCTAGAAATTCCACATATACACAAAGATAAAACTATCTCGGACGGCGACCCGTAAAGGACCGAATAAGAGGCGAGTAGGCAGCGGAGAGAGGGGAAAGGAGGCTATGTACAACAGGATCTCAGAGATTCCGGTGTCACCGGTAGGGGAAGAAGGGGGCTGTGGCCGCTGTGGCTAACAGCTGTGGCCCGAACTGCTCTCGATGCCGCTCTCCGCGTCGCTCACGCTGCGTTTCAAGTAGTGGCCGAGACGGTCCGTCGCTGTTTCGATCTCCTGAAAACTGGGAATTACGATAATTACGATATTTTCAACAGAATGAGTTCGTTACGGTTTATTACACTAGTTTAGAAGAAATACGGATGCTAACTTTTGGCAAAATTTTTTGGCATGCATGGGGACTACGACGTTTTAAGGCAGCAATGAGCTACACCTTGTTTTTTCCCTTTTATGATAGGGAGGGTGTGTAGTGGGGTCATAATGATGTCATTTTGGTCCCTACTGACACTCGGCTGGTACGAATTACGCTAAACCACCCACGACGTGCCATATCTTTCTTCACAAAAGGGAGCTTGATTGAGGACATCGCAAACTTTCAGCCCATGCATGCTTTCCGGATATTACTGTAAAAATAAATACGGTAGTTTTCGACCTATTTACCCTAACTACTATAGTTTCAACAAAAGTACGGTAGTTTCCCAATGACTACCGGATATTTTAAAGCGGTTCCCCTGTAATTTCAGACCATTGAAGACAAATTTGACGCGGGGTACTGTAATTGATTACCTTGCTCTGACCCAAATGGGAATATACGGTAATTTCAGTGCATTGTAGCGAAATTACGGTAACTTACGGGTAATTACGCTACTAAGGGTTTTTGTGTTTAATTGGGGTTTAAGTTTTTAAGACATTGTAGCCAAATTACTCGGTTACTCGATTCCTCTGTTACTGAAACTACGAGTACTTAAACTATAGCATTTTGAACAGAATTTCGGTAACGTGCATGTTTTTCAACATGAATGCAGTGAGTTTTGGTCAGTTACCCCATAGGGGCAGAAAGAAATTATACATTACAGTGGCCCGTGTAACATTTATCTTAAAGGATCGGAAGCTGCACTAACCTTCCTATTACTCATATCAGCACCCAAAACAAGATGTGACAGTACCTGAATCAACGTGGAATGGCTCCTAAGCATTCCGGTGATCGTTTCATCATCTGTCAAGCCGATGCCGGAGGTACGGTAGCTGGCGAGGGAGGAGACTTCGGAGGAGTCACTGGGAGTGGAGACGATCCCTTCCGGTCGGGTACGGTAGCTAACGTCCGTTTGCGAAGGCGCCAAACTGAAAAATTCAAATTGTCTTTGAGCCCCAAAAGGCAAAAGTCACATTTTTCGGCAACACTAGCCCCCGGCATCAATGAAATATTCATGAGTGACTTACACAATCGGCTGTTCGGGCTTCTCTCCGCCGCCGATGAGCTGCTGGGCGAGCAGAATCACGCCGGAACCGAGGCTTCTGGGCCGTTGCTCCTCCGGCTCCTCGCTGACGAAGCACATGATCGGGTCGAGGACCTCGTCCTGAAAATTAGAAAATTACTCTTAATTTTGTTAATCGCAAAACATTCGCCAGAATTTTTATCCATCGATATGAAATGTGTAAATTGGGGCACATACGTCAATCGGCGTCTGGTTGAAAATGCTAACAAAACTTTACAAAAACGTGAGTTATGCGAAGATGAAAACGTTAATTATGCGACACCATTTGATCGCCCAAACACACGCTAAAGTTAAAAAAGTATCATTGATTTGTTAAATACCGACCGGTCTGGCTGGGAAATTAGGAAGACTTCAATATTTTTTTAATTAAAGTTTTTTTTATTCTAAGCAACCGTAGACCACACATTGCATTGGATTATTTCAAAGAGAAAATGCGTAAATGGGAATAATTACACCTATTTTAGGCCCTATTGGCACGCATATATTAGGTATGATAAACCACCCGAAAAGTAAGGCTTTTTCAACAAAAAGCCTTCGATTAATCGTAAAAAGGTGAAATGTTTCACTAAAGGTTTGAAAGAGTTTGGCACCTTTCCAATAGAAAAACACCAATTTTTATATCTTCGGCCAACTTCAACAATTTCAACGCTTCCGGGTGATTACTGTAAATTTAAATTCTTTCTTAAAGGCAGGATTACTGCAGTTTTTGGCCCTTCAATACTATAAAATGTTTTTACGATAACGGAGAAGTAATTAGGATAGGTTTTCGCCTACTACCCTTGTTACAGGAATTACTGTAATTGATTACTGTATTACAGCCCAAATGTGTGATTACGGTAACTATTTTAACGGAGTAATGGAAGATTATCGGAACAACAAGATTACGGTAGTTTTCGGGCTAATACGGTAATTACAATACTTTGTAAAAGTAGTAGAATAGAAATTTCCCGCCGAATTCGATGATGTTTATAATGATTTCCATACTTCGTGGGTGGTCTGCCTTATTTCGTGGCAGTAGGGATGTCAATAGGGCCAAAATGACGTCACCTAGGTTTAAGAAGACTCATTTTACGCCAGCCGGTTGGCAATTGGGCCGAATCGCCATTTTTTCCACCGATGGATGGTTCATTTACACGTCAAAATAAATGTTCAAATCGCAAAATCCTACCTTTTCCTGTTCGATGACGTATCTCTCTCCCTCTTCGTACGGGGGAGGCGCCGTCGGATGGTAGGGCGGCGGGTTGGCGGGTAAATCTTGGCTGAAAATGGGTGAAATTAAAAATTGGCACAATGCCAAACTCACTTGGCACTGCGGGCCGATCCGATACTCCTCTGCTCGTGGATAGAGTCCGATATCCGCTCCAAATTGCGAAGGGACGTCGTGTAGTCGCATTTCTTCTGACGGACCTGGAAAGGGAACGTTTTCCCTCTATTCAGACCTGCGTTTACAAGGCTCAAATCGCACCCGTGGCAAATCGGAATTTCCGCCGGAAACACGGATTTTCCTGCACCGGAAGAAACCGCGGCGGTCCGATGCTGAACTCCACGCGTCGGCTGGGTAAACACCGATTCCAGGTGCGCGTTTCAAACTCAAACAGAGCGATTTAAGTGAGTCACACGCGGATTTTCGGTGATCTGGCGTGATTCACCAATGTCACGCCAGAAAGGAGAATAAATAAACAAAAAATGCGGGAAAACGTCATTTTTAAGCGTTCAAATGTCATTTTTGAACTTATTCACCGGCATGAAATGCGGCACTCAGGGGGTTTCGAAATTTGGGTAAACGGTCTTTAAAAAAATTTTATGTAAAACAACCCCCTCCCCAATTAAAAATCAAAGTTTTCTGCGTTATACCGCACAAAAATTGGAAGAAAAAGGTGTCTCTGAGTGCTTTTCGGCAAGATTCGTTTTAGATTGAACCCCGTACCATATCATCTCTAAACCAAACCAAGGCAGAAAACAAAAGCTGTAACACATCACTTTTACAGTGCAAAATGCCTGATTTCTGATTTGGTATGGGTTTCAGCAATGATCACCGATTTCGTACGGGTCGATCGCGGTGAGATCGCCATTTTCGTATTTTATTAATTAATTCTGCAAAAAAAAAACCCCCCAATTTCCCCTTTTTTCGTCTACTGGGTCAGGAAGCGCAGCATTTTTCGGGAGGCTGTTGTTTGATCAGATGGAAGTGCGTAACCTTCCTTTTCAGGACACAGCAAATAGCCCCCGCGGATTGCGAAAGGCCATTTTTATGGGATTAGAGAGAGAGAGATAGAGAGAGAGAAAGAGAGAGAGAGAGAGAGAGAGAGAGAGAGAGAGAGAGAGGAAAATGAGCACAAACCTCCGCCTCCAGCCGAAGTATCAAATCCTTCTGTCGCTCCAGGATCTTAGTAAACTCTAGCCGCTGATCAAAGTACAATTTCGATTTCTTGATGGACGATCTGGAAAAATCACTATTTTTTGAAGTAGGCCAAAATATATTTTAAATTTCCCGCTTTCCTGGCCATGTTTCCCCAAAATACAAACACACATAAATGACATGCATAACTCACATTTTCGAGGACACGCATAATGTTTACGTGAAAAAAATGACACGCAATCTTTGAGTTTATGACGATGGCGTAAACCAAAAGCAGCCGATTAATGCTAACCACGAATTCTGTCTATTTTTAGGGCCAGTTTACATAGAAAACACACTTTTCCCCAGAAAAAAAGTAAAATTCTACCTAAAAGGAGTTGTTTTGGTCGATTTTGTGTAAGCGGATCATAAAAATCGCATTAAAATTACAAAAAAAACGCAGGGAAAATTGTGTTTTCCATCCGTGGCCGATCAAAAACACCAAAAACGAAAACAAAAACTATCGTCATTTGAAGACAATTTACGAGATTTCCGATTAAATTTGCTCAATTTGTCAGTCGAGCAAACACTTAGCAATGGAGCAACTTTTGAATTTCGTACATTCAAATTCCATGTTTTGGAAAAAAAATTATTCAAAAGGCCATATTCGGGCTGTCAGTAGGGCCTAAATTGGCATAACAGTGCGAATATGAATCTGCGCACTACTGGCACCGATTCGCATGAATATGGCATAGAGGCATTTATCAAACATCTAATTTGAAGGGGTGGTGGAGGTAGCAGTAGAGTATGAAATTCTCAATGGAGCAACCATTATAGTATTTGCTACAGTAAATTTGACCATGGCGAATTTCCAAAATAATGTTTAAAATGTTTTTTTCGCATTTTAAGACATTTGTCTTACCTATTCTCCTTTTCCATCTTCTTTATCTGCTCGGCCAGCTGCATCATCATCCCGGCCACCCTTCGGTGCTCTTCTTCGGCCGCCACCCGCTCCGTTTCAGCCTCGTTCACCCGCCTCACATGGTGGTTCAGAACCTGAAATCGCATTTTAGTCAAATTAGGCCTTCATCGACTACCGAGCTAGACGGGCTAGCCCGGTTACATTCCACCGTAAACGCCAAAAATAAAAATTCTATACTGCAAGCCATTATTTGTCTGTGCTGAACCCGTAACAGTGTGTTGTTGTGGGCTACTCTGTTTGTAGAGATGACCACCACCCTTTTCTGGGCTGTTTTCCCCTCCTTTGCTCCTGGAGTCAATATTTGTGGATTTAAGGCCCCACCAATAAGGCACAGAGCAATCTGCTAAGTGAACTCTATTTTCGGGAGTGGTACATAACAAATGGGGTGGTTGTTGACCCTTCTCGAGGGAATCGTTCCGGAGGGCGGAAAAGGGAAGGAATTTGTGTGAGAATCCGGGTTGAGAATGGCGAAAGGCCAAAAATCTTCGGAATTAGACAGAAAAAGGGCAAACTTTGGCGAAAAGTTCAATTTACGGGTTGTCTGCACTGCGTTTACGAAGTGATCACATTTTCATAGCTCTCTGGAACCAAATTGGTAGAAACCCATGTCGTTTTCCCGAGAACACCCCCTCCTTCGAGTTCTCGCAATAAATCGAATCGGGTCGTCTCTTTTCGGTTCAACAGACAAATTACGGTCAACGGTTCCGAGAGCATAATCGAATCTTAGGCAACCTTTAAGGTAACTTAAGGTCAAACCGTCTTAAAGTCGGCAAAATGATATAAACGAATCTCCCACGCGGAATCAGTAACAGAAACCCGTACCAAGTCGGAGGATTCGATAAACTCAAAACTGATCAGTTTTTGAACCATAAAAAAGTCTCTTCAGCCCCAAAAAATACTCCGGAGTGCCTCAAATTCCTCCCGCATTCCTAGCCTCTTTGTGTCCCCTCCTGTACACAAAAACGTACTCCTTCTGATTCACACACTCACAATGAAGCCTCGCAAAAACATTGATATGCCCTTTGTGGTTAAATATTTGAGCTCCGCCAACGCAGCGAGTATCAAAACAATACGTTGAGACTGTGCTTTGACGCGAATGTCTTCGAAAACAATGCCTTCTGACGTGAAAAGAGAAGGAAGCGGGTTTATCCCTCTACTTCAGTTGTAAGGTGTTCTCTTTCGAATTATAGGAGAAATCCGGCCAAAACGGCCTCCGCTTGACAGTATTCCACAAAAAGCAACCCAAAATAGACCCCCCGCGGTGTATTTCCCTGGTATGAAAAAGCCTGCGCCTGGCAGGTTCCACAGAAGAGAGCGGCCTGAGGATGTCCAGGTTTCACCCAAAACGGCCATAGACTGGCTGCATTCGCCCAAAAGCAGCCTGCGCCCAACAAATTTCTACCAATAATTTAAAATGTGGTTACGGTAATGCCCTCCTTCGGGAAACATACTTTGCCCACAGTTTCTCTGTGTAACACGATTAATTGTCGACCACCAATCGAGTAATTTCTGACTTTCCACACAGTGTAATGGCGCATTCTCTCTGTGTTTGGAAAACACTATTCCGGGGGTTCCTTCCTTCACTTGAAATTGACTGACAGTTTCGCCAATTTCGAAGTTTTTCGGGGTTTCGGCAGTGACAAGCCGTCAAGAAGAGGGGCGATCCCTGCCAATTTTACAGCACTGTTTTACGGAGCGTCTGCTCAGGACAGGTGCACTTGGCCGATAATCGCAACGGGATCGTAAATATTCTAATAAGCACCATCTGCGAGAGGAAGAGGGTGGAGGAAACGGCTGCTAGGATATTTGCCACAAAAATGACAGAAAATTCGGTGGATTTCGAGGAAAAATTTACGAATGTCAACTGAAGCGGCCTGAGCCTGGCAAGTTTCTACAAAAACCGGTCTGAGGGGTGTCCGGATATCATCTTAAGCTGTATAAGACTTTATCCTGCCAAAAGCGAATCTTTTAAACGAACAGCGAGCGATGCGGATGTCAAAAAGCCTTCAAATAAAAGCGGCCTGAAAAGTTTAAACCAAAAGCGGCCCATGGATGTCCGTTTCCCATCCAAAGCGGTCTGAGCCCGCCAAATTGCACCACAAGGTCCTTTCAATTCGTCCTTTCTCTCCCGTTACAGGTAAGTTCTGAGAGCACAGATAGTTCCGGGCAACCCCGGGCTCATTCAAAACCCTCTCCCTCTCTTCCCCATCAAATGAAATAGCAAACCAGCCTGCTCGGTGTCTCCCCCAATTTGTTACAGCCGATCAAAGTGAAAGAGAGCTCCGTCTGCTCGGATCATTTACATCGGCCACGTTTTTGCTATGACAATCGGGGTGTAACGCCGTGATGTGGCCATCTGTCACACAAGCGAAACGTCACATGCAAGTGTTGCTGGAGAGCGCCTGATGTTTAGCTGAGTCAGGCGTAAAGATCTCGGTTCGCCTGTCACCACAGAGTGAATCAGGAAGAAAATTGTGCACCAAGAAGCGGAAATTTCAATTTGAAACTTTCTTGATGCTTTGCTGCGGCAGAAGCGGCCGGTGGCTGCCGGAGCTAGTGAAGAACGATCCGGCGGTTCTTGGAATCATTCCAAAACGGTTCCAACTGAAGCGGCCTGAGCCTGATTATGTCAGAAGCTGCGTGAATTTTACCGAAATCGGTCTGAGCCTGCCGGGATCCAACAAAAGCGACCTGCGCCTGCCCAAATCGTACAAGAAAAGGCATGAATTCTGCCAAAAGCGGCCTGATCCTGCTTGAAGGGTACCACAATCCACTTTTTCGGCGGCCTGCTGAGGTACCACAACTGAGGTGGCCAATGCCTTTCTGACTATATCACGTCAAAAGCGGCACGGACTCTACCAAAAGAGACCTGAGCCTGCCCAAAAGTACCACAATGCCCCTCGAATCCACCCTTTCTCTCCCGCCGCTTTGACCCTTAGCCAATGGAACAAGGCCATTCGGTGTCCCCTTAATGGCAGACAAAAGAAAATATGACCTCTGTCGCGCCGCCGTGAAAAAGCCTTCGCGTCGTGGACAAAGAAACGAACAGGCGCTTCGAAATGGCTACTACGCAGGCGACGGGTAATTGCCGAACTGGCCGCTGGCCGAGTTTTCCTTCCGAACGTACTTTTACGACCAGGGGAGGAATGACCATTCGCCGTTGGCTATTGGATACGTTCCGGGCTGAAACTCCCAAGGAAAACAAGATTTAATCCGGGCCGGCCCGAAAACCCTGACATACAAAATCCATCGTTTTCAAACGGAAACTGTTATTTTCATTCTGTTTTTGTCATATTTCCTAATTTATATTCTTTTTTGTTGTGAAAACCAACCTCTAAACACTCTGGAGATACCATTTTCTCCCTGTTGAGGCTGTCCTGCGACAGTGCGACTTGCTGTTTAGCCACGGCCAGCAGAGATGTGGCTCGCTCGAAGCGGATCGCCGATTTTTGCGATTCTTCGCGGATCTTCCTCTCCTGAAACAAGAATATTAATATTTTTCTGTTCTTTTCACTTTTTTTGTTTTCAGTGTTTTTTTTTCACCAAAAAAGACCAGATTTCTTCCCATCTACCCCACAAGACCAAAAAGACAAATGCGCACCCATCAATTCAGGGTGTCTGTGCAGCAGCGCCGAACCCCATTTTTCGAAGTGCGCGCTATTGGGGAAGAAAAACGAGTTGAAAACTTTAAAAGTGGGAGTGATTTGTCAAGAAAGAAACGTCGGGGAGGGTAAAAAATTAGACGTTGGGGAATCGATATTCCCCAACGTCATTTGAAAATGACGTTGGGGAATATCGATTCCCAGAAACGGGTTATATTTTCCTGCGAAGAATCTCTTTTTATAAAAACTAAAAATTTCCGGGCATACGGCCAACTTCAATTCCGAAACGGATCCTGATGGTCCTTCTAGCGATTAAGTGCCAATTTCCCTCGTTTTGGGCACTAATAGCCCTTTTCTACCGCCTTCTTGTCTTTTCTTTACGTCCGTCTACCAGATTCTCCCACAATGCGTTGTTTCATTGCACCGCAATTTCCCACTCCCCCGTTGCTATGTGTATGTTCGTTTGTGGCCGCCCATTGCGTCATAAGCGGTTATGAAATCGGCCGAGGCGGGCGTCAATCGGACCGAAAACAGGAAACTTATTCCATCAAGCACACGGGCACGAGATAGCATCTCAGATAAATTGGCATCCTCGTTTTTGCCAGGCTCACAAAAAGATTTAAATGATTTGAAAACCACGATTTCCCTACGGAAACTGGTCATTTCCCAATTGCAAAGTGCTTTCCCTAACGTGCAAACTACAAAGAGTACAATTCACTCATAATTTCCTACGTGGGGATGCGAAAAGTGCCATAAAAGTACTTTG
Source organism: Oscheius myriophilus (assembly GCA_964057215.1). NCBI lineage: Eukaryota > Metazoa > Nematoda > Chromadorea > Rhabditida > Rhabditidae > Oscheius > Oscheius myriophilus. Next base: position 229,389 of record OZ059906.1, read on the forward strand.
TCGAGGGGGCTTTCAATAGAATTTGCTGGGTGCAACATTTTATTGAAAAAGTGCAATTACAACGATTCAAAGAGTGGCCCCGGTTCTCTACGTCTCTGACCTTTCTCTTTCTCTGGCGGATATCCTGCGTCTCTTGCCTAGTCTGGCCGTATATTTTCTCAAATCCCTCACTTTTGACTCCCTCAAATCCCACATCCTTCCATCACCATTCCCCTCTCTCTTCCGCCAGTTCCTCCGGCCATTAGCGCGCCTCAATAATTCATTATCTAAATGCAAATGACCTTCTTCCACTACCACACACACACGCACGCCATCAGAAACACACTCCGAGATAGAAAAACTACCACAAACGAGAGAATTGAGAGGAAAACTCCTCTCGCTCTACGACGTGGTTGCCGTCCCCTTGACGGGCACTTGGCCCACAATGACAACAACCCTCTGCGAAGAGAGGAGGCGCCGCAGAGGGAGAGGAGAGGAGGACACGGTCGTTTTCACCTCCGCGAGAGAGGGTTGAAATGAGTCATCTTTCGATGGGAACTTTTCAAAGCCAGGCAGAGAAAAGAGTTAACTCAACGAATTCATAGGAGAAGAGAGCCCATATTTAGTTGTGAGGGTCGCGCAGACCTGAATTTCTCATTGGTTCTCTTTTCAAACCATTCTCGCTGGAAAAAACCATATGCTCGGTCAAGTTTCATCATTTTCGAACCCTATAGCGCCGGAGTCATCACTTCCGGTACAGATTATTTATCAGTATCAGAAGGTTCACACGTGACTAATCCTGCGGTCAAATAAGAGTTGTTATCGATTCGGCTACAGAACCATTATTGGGATACCGTACTTTTCCGATCACTAGAGTAGTCAGCCTGCGTTACAGTACCGTCATCTAAACAAGGAAAATTTACCTTTTATATGACAAAGTACTTTTTCCGTAAGCTTCGGTCGAATTTGTCACGCTGTACCAATGTACCTGTTGTATTTCGAGTTTGCGTCGATTTAGCGTTTACAATTGATACTCAGGAAACGTTGCAGCCAAATAAAGCAAAAAGGCTTCGTCTAGGACTTTAATAGGTTTGTTCGAATCTACTCCCAAATAGAGCATACTTCTTGCAAAGGCTGCTTTGTCCAATTTGGCCGCGATACTGCGCTGAGTATCCTATGTACAACTTGTCTGTATGTACAAAATAGAAATATTGGTACGAGCAGCAGTTTCTCTCTTCTTCCAAGCAGAAGCTCGAGACCCCATTTTCCCGAAGCTGCCCTTCTCTCCCCAAAACGGAGAAAGATTGATCCACAAAAACGCTCCCGCCATCATGCGGGGTGACGGGAAAATCACCCAGGACATTTTATCGCGTAACTGATAACGCAGAGACGTCAGGCGTTCTTGTTCCCGCGTATTTTCACCACCCCGTCCTCAGAAGGAACGTGATCTCCACAGACGGGGTGGGGTGGTAAACAAGAAGGAACTGGTCAGAGATTTCGCCTCGAAACACTCTCCTCGTCGGTTTGTTGTCTGTGTCAGCCAAAACAAAAACAACGCCTCCGGTGGGTCAAAATGGCACCGTGTGACGTAGGAGAGAGATTCCTCGGAAAGATAGGGCGGATCCGGTCGTGAAAAAAGTCTCCAATCTCTGCCAAGGGCACAATCAAGGCGATGGCAAGAGAAGGGAGGATAAAGTACAGAATCGCCAAAAAGATCGAGCAACTTTGCATTTTGCCGATCATTTTGTACTTTGCGATCGAGTTCACGGGCTGGCAAGAGCAAAATTAAAATTTTATTTTTCATACCCGGAAAACTGGGCCGATAAATTCCTTGGCCCGACCCGTCATTTGAGCACTTAACATCTAAACTCGCAACGCAAACCCGTACACAATCGGCGACTACACCCTGTCTGCTGATTTCGTACGGGTTTGAGTATTTTGCCGCTGGCGGCGTTGGTGGTCGGGGAGTTGGTCAAAAAAGAAGGTAAGGGGGTCCCTAATAAAGTTTTTTTTAAACCCATTCTAACCAAAAATCGTTTTGAAAGCCCTTCTCACTCCCAAATTCCCACATGACTAATCCCCCCAAAGCTCTGATTCAACCCCGACGTCACAGTTGACTGGGTTCTGCACACGGAGCACATGCGCATACACGCGAGCGGCATTCCGCAAAATTTCGAGTCAAACAGTCGCACCCAACCAGCGAAACGCGAATTCCACACACCGCGGGCGGATTATCAGAAAATAATCCACGGATTTCAAGGGTCATCGATTCTCTCGGACAAAAATCGCCTTTTATTGTAAAACTCCCCAAAACATTGCGAAAAGAAGATAATTTACATGTATTGAGAGATTTCTTGCTCAAATTTCGAATACCAACTAACCTGAATCTTAGCCTCGTAGTAGGGACGCGCCTTGTTGATCGCCGAACTGTACTTCTTCGAGAGCTCCTTCAACTTCTCCGACCAGTTCGCCTGGATCTCACTGAAAATTGCAAATTCATTAAAGGTTTTCGCAGTGGAGCATGTTTACTTTATAGAAACCTTTAATTTTGTATTGAAACTTGGCATTTCAGGCGAAAACTTATAATTCGGCCGGTGTTTAGGCCAGTTTCTGGCAAACGAAGGGGGTAAAACTGTCCATCTAACCACCTGAAGCCTATTGAGACCCAAACCCGTACGAAATCGCTAGCAAAAGATCGAAATTACTATACATACGTAATTCGGCGTTTGGTTGAAAAGCGCAACTACAAATTAAAGTGGGGCTTAAGTTGCCTCCAAGGCACCGCTTGGGGGGCTTGCGTGTCTATCCCCCAAATGCTCCCGTTCGAATCACGCCAGTTACATCCATTCTCCATCAAAACTCGACCAAAATTGGGTTAATGATCAAATTCCTTCATATTCTTTCAGACAGGCCGTATACAGCGGCCAATTGTAAGAGCGATGTGATCCAAACCCGTAAAAAATCGGCGACACGGAGAGAACTACCAATATGGTACGGGTTTGAGGGTCCTACCACGAATATCTCTGAAATCCGGCACAAAATTGACTGATTTCCTTCCATTGACAAGAAAAAATGTTCAAATTTGGAAAAGTTGTTCATGACTAACCACTTGGTACGGAATTGGGCAGTGAAAGCAAGTAGCAATTGCACATACTTTGTTCTCAGCAATGCGGCAGAATAAATGAAATTAATCTATGGTGCACCATTTGGAGGAAAGGATTCCGAAAATCTCCCCTTCATACCTCATTTCCAATTGCTCCTTCACCTCTCACCCTTTTTGTTTTGTTGACCTATGTTAATAGCCAGCCGCCTTTCTCTGTTTGTTCAGCTTCCGGGGCGCACCAAAAAAGCAGCGCAAATGTCAACTTTGCGGAAATCCGGGTCGGATTTCGTCCCTTTTCTCCCGCCGACGCAGCGCATAAGCAGCTGCCTGGGGTTCAATTTCCGCGAAACTTGCGACGTGGGGATTATCACATTATCGGGTAACCGCAGGGTGAGAAGACTTTGCTCTCGAAGACGAAAAGAAGCGAAACTTTAACCTCCTTTGGCAAATATTTGCCCCGGGCTTGACTGAGTATCATTACAGGCTCTCAAGCTGGAAAACTTCCACCTCCTTGGACAAATATTTGACTTCCAGGGCTGACTGAGTATCATTCCATTTCTAATCTAAAGTTCTCGCCTTTTGAACAAATTGCAGCTACCGCCATTTAGCTGGAGCTCAATAAATTGCCCGACCCTCCCTCGCGGTGAAAAAATTTCCACGTGAACCCCGCGAAACGCCGGTGTGTGCTCGAAATTCGTCCGGAAACGAGGAAACCGGCCCGGTTGGACAGCGCGCGTACACGAATTCACATCGGCCTAAGCCTAAATGTTTGTTTGGCGAGCCGCGCCTGCTTCTGGGGTATCACTTTTGCAAGGAAAGAGAGCGGAAAGAGGACTGGCTCTTTACTGAAGTCTTCAGAAGGCTTAAAGGGCGCAAAACACCAACAAAGGCACTCCTGATAAAAAAAAACCATTTTTTCAGCATCAGTTCAATGAAAAATCGATAAAACTGTCAAATCCGATCCTCACGCCTATGATTGGAGGATATCCCTCGGTTTCATAGCCAAAGTTGTGCAAAAAATACATCGGCACCCGTACCACATCAGCAACAACTTCTTTTGTAACTTGGTCTTTAAATTGAAGCCGTTGAGTCTTTTAAGGGGGTGCAATACGTCATTTAAACGAACTTCTTTGCGTTAACACATGTCGCAGCTTAATTTTGAATTTGTAAGCATTCCGTGAACATATTTGACTTCAGAAGCTTGACTGAGTATCATTCCGCCCATTATGCAAAGCTTTCCGCCTTTAGTGGAATCTTTATTTGGCTTCTAACCACTGAGTAACATATCGAGGCAGCCAAAAATGCCCCAGATGGCCCCAGGTACCATTTTTGGCCAATTTTCCTACTTTGCGAGCACTTTTTTCAACTTTTCCCAATAAAAACAACAAAAATCAAAACATTTCCCTCTCACTTGGGCTTTCACTCTCCTCCGAGGCGATGGTTTTGGCCCGTGTGTGGGATGAGAACGTGTTTAGGAGGACGGCGGCCTCATAAACTACCGCCTCCGGTGTTTGGACCACTCCATGCATGACGAATATCATCGCCGAGGAGGCTTGAATTCGCTGTACCCACCGAAATTGCATAAATTTGCCAAAAATGAAGCGTTTTCTTCATTTTCCCGCCAAAAAAAGCTTCCCATGGCAATATTTTTAGCCAAAGTGTGCCAAATGGTAGCGAAAGAGCAGCCGACCCCCGTTTCGTGCACTCAAGCAGTCGTAAACACAGCTGGAACACCCGAAAAACGGCAATTGGCGCGAGTTTTCGCGCCAGAACGTTGGGTAAATTTGGGGTGATTAAGTATAAATTCATTTTAAGGGTATTAATTATTTTTCATTTTTAAAAAAAAAACCAACCGAAAACAGCCCCTGGCGGCGTCCAGCTGAACCTCCAGCTTGTTGATGACATCGGTGGCTATGTTCAGTTTCTCCAGCTCCTCATGGACTAAATTCAGATGCTTCGGGTCCAGCGGTGGTTCATCGTCTTCTACCTCAGAGTAGCCGAGACAACTGTCGGCGCAGTCTGAAAAAAGGGTTTTTGGGGGTTCAAAATAGTGTAAAAAGATCCAAAAACCCACTAAATTTTGAAAAATTCTCACAAAAAAGTCGTAAAATTAGTTACTTTTTCCCGGCCTTTCCCTTTTCTCCTTTTTTTTCTTTTCTTTTTTCTTTCCTTCAGCCTTCCATTTTCCCAACCCTTTTCCCAAGCCAAAACGCAATCGATAGCTGATATGGGAGTAAACGCAGTGCAGTGGTACGGCACGGGTATAAACACAGTGCAGTGGGCGTAAACGCAGTGCATGCTAGGCAAAGCACGTCTCTAAAAGACTGTTCGTAATTCCTTTTTAAAGGACTGTACTTTTGCTTTTAAAGGACTGTTAATAGGGCCCTTTAAACTGGAATGGGCAACAGTTTGAGAAAAAAACCAAACTTTTTGTGGCAATAGGGACTATTCGGGCGAACAACATCGATCGATACCCCAAAATTTATCGATTTCACATGAAATTTAATCGATAGTACAGTATTTATCAAAGTCTCTATTCAACTACTGAAAAATGGATTCGGGTCGGCCCGTGGCCATTTCTCTCTCTCTCTCATTGTACTACTTCTTCCAACCGTCGAGGTACACGTAATGTGGCCCTTTGCCAGTCATCCCTCTGACTAAGAGATGAGCAATGTACGAGCGCTCGCGCTCTTTCAAGCGCACGCTGTTTGCTTTTCTCTGCTGCTGCTATACTTCGCATATGTTGTCTGGCGGCTCGGATTCCAAAAGTTGGTCGCCGCGGGCGATTATACGAGAGAGCAAATGGGAGAGATTGCTCCCGGATATGGCTCCGGAAAATGGGGATTAAAGGCCGCTCATCAGAGCTTTGAAGCAGCAATTGCAGCGAATTCCGGAGATAGAAGACTGGAATTGTTAATAATAAAGGAGTTTGCGCCTTCCTTGCACTGGGTTTACGTGTAATTTCGATTTTGTAAGTGGTGACCCGTAAAAACCGATGTAGTGGTCCAAAAACCGATCAGAACCCTCATATCGATCGAATGTACATAAAACAATCAATATAACCGTATATTTCAAAATTATACGAAGTAGGGTACTGTAGAATCAAACTACAAACATATGGCTCTCCTTTGAGGGAAAACAGAAAGGAATAGTCCTTTAAAGACGTAATTTAAATCCTTTAAAGGAACGACTTTATGGTCCTTCAGAATGACTTTTGGCGCCAATTTGACCAAATTTGAACGCATTCCAGCCCTTTAAAACAAAATCCGAAACATTTGGGCTTGAAACCCGTACCATATCGGCATGGTTTCCCTTGAATTCCCCTCTTCACAGGCATTTTCGCCGTTTGACTCATACCTGGGCAACCTACCGCGGGGGTCAACCTTGCGAGGCCCCCTTCAATTGTTGAAAATTTGCGACGGGTCTCCTTTTCTAAGAAAAACTGCCGAAAACTTAAAATTGCGACGCCCCTACCGCCCCATATTGGGGAGCTTGCCCATGTATGGCTTGACTCCATCGCGTCGTTCGCTCCAAATCCTCTGTTTTCCGCACCTCATGTTTTCGGGCGCGTCACCTCGAAAATCCGAGAGTGCGGGACGGCGCGAGGTCGATTGCAAATCGAACGCGCATCGCAAGGGTTAATCGTACCGGTTCCCGGGCCAACGGACACAAAACGACGGCGACTCCTCTTCCGAAAGAATGACGCACTGTCCTTCTTTTGTGAGGGAATTGAAGCTTCCTCTTTTAAGACCGACGGGCTGACCCGTGGGGCGTAAACAACGGGCGTGATAGGTCAAAGAACCACGCTTTCAACGGTTGTAGCTAAAAAAAGAGCGATTTTCTAAATTACAGAAAAGTTAGTGGAAAAGAAAGCCAGAAAAGGGCCAAAAGCGCCAATTATCAATTTATTTATTTTAAGTCGAATTAAGGCAATTTTTACCACTTAACCTTCAAAATTCACAAGAAAACCCAATTTTCTTGGCAAAAAACCACTTGTTCCCCAATTCCCACGTAGTTTTGGCGCATTGATTGGCGTGGAACTGCTTCCCGTCTCTCTCTTCTCTCGAAGAACCAGATTCGGCGGTCACAGAGTATGTTTGCGCTTCGTAGTAGCGACTCAAGAATCTCTGAGAAGCCAAAGAGCAGTTTTACAAGGAATTTGGGCGGGAAAACTGGTAATACCATGAAAAATTGAGGAATTTGATGGGCAAAGTCTCGGAATGTGGGGAAAACTGAGGGAAATGACTTTTTACTCCAAATTTCTGTGATAAGTACAACAAAACTTTAAAAACAATATATAGTGAACGATTTTAACTCGATTTAGACAATATAACACCGTTTTCTTGCCTTACTTTTTTCATTTCCCACGATTTCTCACGAATTCAGAATTAAAACCAACCTGAATTAATAGAAGCAGCCTTTTCGTCAATATCCTCGTGAACTGCATTGATTTCGGGGATGTAATCAGTCATTGGGAGGAAAAATTATAGGAATAAAGTTAGCGTCGAGTAGTGGGGAGAATTACCATCCACCGGGCCCTTTGTCTCCTCTGAAATGAGAAATTTAACTCACTTAACCGTTGAAAACAGAAAAAAAGAGAAACAACGGCGGAAATCGGACAAAAAGTAACGCGAAACCACCGTAAGAAAGAGAAAAACGTCAACTTGAAAACTAGGGTCGTAATTACGTATATTATTTTTTTACCCACAAAAATCGTAAAATCGTGGTTTTTCTTGTTTCATTTTTTCGTATTGTACTTTTCGCATATTAACACTTATTTCGAATTTAAAATCGCAAATTACGAGTGAAAATCAGTGTGAACGAATAGAGTGCGTAGGCAAACACATAAAAAGCGGGGGAAGATATCAAATTGTGTGGGAGCGCGTCTGAAACACAACACGGGACGATCACAAATCGACGACGCGATGGCGAGAGAAAAACAGGATGCTGCTATTTAGGGGGCAGAAATAATCAGATTTCAGGGAGAAAACATTTTTGGGGGATTGGGAGTAGCAAAAGCGGGAAAATCACAGTTTTATAGAAATATTCGATTATAAACTGCGCGTTTTGTATTTTCTGTTAGAAGCATTGGTTAAGAAAGACAACCTGCTGGGTTGTTTGAGGCGATAAGCAGTGAGAGATAAGAAAAACAAGACTCCAGCCAGCTGGCGCCAGGATAACAGCTCGTGACAGCCGGAGGGAATGAAAATTTAGGGATTTGGGTAATTTTTAAGTCTTGAAAGTAAACAACAAAAAAAATCAGTCGCAAAAGAAAACCCCGCCGATTTCAAATTTCCCGCAAAGCTATGTATTTTTGACGTAGTTTTGCGTAACTGCTCCATTTTTTGGCTTTTATGTCCGATTTTTAAACTTTTTCTTGATTTTCTGCATAAGCGTTTATATAAAACAGCTAAATTCCAAATTAAAGCAAAGAAAAAGCGAAAATGCGAATTGCGCAAGCGCGAATAAAGAAAACGTCAGCTGGCCGGGCGGGTGGCAAGAACATGAAAACAGCTAATTGATATTCGTTATTTCGACGGCGTGGCTGGTTTTAGTTCTATAAACATGTTTGTTTTTATGGTGGTGTTATTTTTGGGGCTAATATACTCGAAACGGTCCTTTAAACGTTAGCAAAAAACGAATAAAAGAGTAGTAATAATAAATAACAGTATAATTGTTAATAAAACTAGTAAAATAATAGCTAAATAAGGTCGAATTGAAGCGAATTCCTCATTTCCGCGTGTAGGCGTGCGCAAATGGCATGAAGGCGCACGTGGGCCGGCGGCGCGACCTCGCGACCACTATTTAGACTGGATTCCATGTCGCCCTGGCGGCGTCGCGCGCGGCACCCCGTGCGGCGCCCGCGGGGCGGAGTCGACGGCGGAGATTACTCAATAACTGGCGGAGGAACACAAAGGAGTAAAAAGGAGGAGAAAGTGCGCGCAAACCGAATGGAACTGGGAGGTAATTTGGGGATTAGTACTACTTTATGAGAGAATATTACTAAGTTATTATTTTGAGAAAAAGCCTCCGTTCGATTGAAAATGTTGCAAAACACACCTGCTGTTGATCCTATGGGGGAGGGAAATGAAGGGCAGCCGCACTTGGGAGGACATTTCGTGAAAATGAACTCAAGCGGAAGGTAGTTACGTAAATTTGGGTATTAGTCACGTATATGCAAATTTGTAAACTGAGGTAGTCTCTGTCTCTGCCTTCTGTCACTGCCTCTCTCTCTCTCTCTCTCTCTCTCTCTCTCTCTCTCTCTCTCTCTCTCTTTCTCTCTCTCTGTGAGTCTCTCTCTATAGCTATATAGCTATGAAATCTTAAAGTTCTCCTGTATACTAGACTATATGCTGTAAACAATCGAAAAGTGAACTCTCCTCGTGCCAGGACCAGTTCGAGGGAGTCTCGAGGGGAACGCACTTGGCCGGGCGTGTCCCGGCAGGAAGAGCAAAGAAAAAAAAGGGTGAGGTCAGGGAGCGGCGCGCCTTTTTGTTGGCAGACTGAGTCAGGATTGAGGGAGGTCGCGGTGTCACGCAAAAGCCTGTCGCTCAGGAAGCGGAGGAAAAAGTGTCCGAGGCATGCGCGCTTTCGAAATGCTCCGGATGAATCTCATCTCAGGGGAATTCGCTTTCGGAGGGCAAAAAGCAGAGGGATTTGAGAGAGAGAGAGACAGAGACAGAGACAGAGACTGAGACTGAGACTGAGACTGAGAGAGAGACAGAGCCAGAGACAGAGAGAGACAGAGAGAGAAAGAGAGAGAGAGAGATAGAGAGAGAGAGAGAGAGAGAGAGAGATCTCTTCACAACCACATTCCTATGCTATGTCGTGTCTCATATAAGCTGCCTGTTGTCCCATTATCCGACGCCAATGCTCTCATGATTACAGCGAAGGCGTTCTGATTTATTGTGTTTGTGCGCCGACAATCTCGTCAAATCGACAAAACATTCCGATGTTTCAAGGGATGGGAAGAATTTCATCTGAAGCTGAAAGGGATGAATCTTTGCACTTATTCAGTACGGGGAAATTAAACAAAGTAGCTTCAGCGAAAAAGTATAACTGTGGTAATTCACCACTTAAAAGTAATTACTGCACTTTAATTACGATGAAAATTACCGCTACTCATTAGTCCTATAATATCAGTAATTGCGGCAAAACATTGAAGGTTGTGGTGTGATGAGACTATATTTAATTAGTTTCTTTAATTAACCAGAAATTAAAAGTTTTTCAAAAAAGATCTATTCATGCTTAGCTTTTAAAGTCTCCAAACTGTAATTACTCAAACATAAGAAGCCATTTAATAGAAATTTGCCCGTCAAAATGTGAAAAAGGTTAAAATTTAGCTTGAATTTTCAAGCGTTTCACCCTTAAAAATAAAACGTTTACATTTTCTGCAATTGTTTTCAGCCTAACATTTATGTAAGGATTGTAACATTAACATAATTAGATCATTTAAAAGCAATATTATATGTTTTAACAAATACCCGTTGCAAAATAAATTTTAAAAAAGCCACAGCATCTCTAAATAAATTAATAACAGAACAAGGCTTTTAAAAGCGACACTGCAGATAGCGCACACTTTTTTAAAGCGTTTGCAAAAACATGAGCCAATTAAAGTTTCTAAAAAATCATTTAATTCAAAATAGTCAGATCCATTGATGGGTTTCGTTAAAATCTTGTAAAATTCCGGAAAATTTTATATGAAAAAAATATTTTAATAAATACATTGTAAAAAAAATGTTCTTAATTTAGCAACCACCACCGTTTATAGCAAAGTTTCCAGAAACAAGACAAGTTTCCAGGACGAAAACACGGTTTGAAGTTGAAAACAGAAGAAACTAGGTTACGGCGGGAGTTCATTTAATTCACATTTCGTCTGCGTCGTCCCGGAATCGGATTATTCAGGGAACGAGCGAGTCGAAAGGAAATTTAAATGGATTAAAGGTGAATTGACGTCATCATTTTATTGACGTCATATTTTGAGACCCTTCAGTATATTTAGACACCGATTTGGTACGGGTATGCTTTTTTGGCCCGATTTGGCTTCTAGCGCATATCTGAGTGAAATTCTAGTTTTATTCGCAAACGCAGGGCTCAGTAAGCGTAAAACCCTATCATGATGCGTAAACGCAGGATTAGGTGTAAAATACTAGTTTTATGCGTAAACGCAGGGCTCTCTATCAGTGAGCAAAAATTGTGTATACGTGAAGAAGAGCTCGTAAGTTTCTACTTCTTTACGTAAACGTAGGGCACCACAAGCGCAAAAAAGTACATTTGTACGTGCGCGCAGGGCTTAGTAGTAGTCCTACTTTTTGCGTAAACTCAGGGCTCAATAGGTTTAAAATTCCACCTTTGCACGTAAACGCAGGGCTCAAAAGACGTTAAATTCCACCTTCAGGCGTAAACGCAGGGCTCGGTAGACGTATAATTCTATCTTATGTAAGCTCAGTGTATTTAGCGTAATATTCAATTTTTGTGCGTAAACGCAGTGCTCAGAAGACGTAACTGTATCGATGGCTAAACGCAGGGCTCAGTAGGCGTAAAAATCTAACTTTGCGCGTTAACTCAGGACTCAGAATGCGTTCAACTTTTTTGTAAGCTCAGTGCTTAATAGGCGTAATATCTAATTTTTGTGCGTAAACGCAGGGCTCAGTGGGCGTAAAATTCTAGTATTTTCAAAAACAAAGACAGTGACGTCATAATCGTTAACCTGTCCTTTCCCATCATAACAGACTCTGTAAAGATAAGAAGGGGTAAATATCCATGGGGTTTTCGGGAGAAACGACGAAAACACAGGCCATCACGCGAAAAAGACGAACAGATAGCGAATTGGGCGAAGCGGGGGCGGTCGAGGGGAAATTGGGAAGGAAAGGACGCATTTGACCAAATATGGAGGTATTGACAATTGGAATAGGGACAAACAGGGGGTGAGTTACACATAAACAATTGTTTTGCGGAGTGATAAATAACTTTCGAATCTTGTTCATACTCTTCATAGATTATTTTTTTAAAATTTTGTGTATTTAAAATTGCTTGTAAAATGGCTTTTTTTATCAATGGCATGAAAAAATTATGGCATGTTTTAAAATTTAGTTCATGAAAAAAATTATCTGAAAGTACCCGAATGTTTCACCGTTATGTCACTGTTTTTTTTTAAATCAAAATTTTGAAAATTGGAAGACACTGTTCAATCTTGTGGTGCTATAGCTGTCGCCAAATTGAAATCCGGCCAAAACCAGCCTTAATGCAGTATTCGTGCTATATGCAGGCGAAAAATCGTGGGAAAAGCGAAGACGCAGAGAAAAAGCGGCATTTTCTCGCTGATTACCGTGTGAAAATTAATTTCAGAAAATCAACATTGCTCGCGTATGCTGAAACGAAAAAATCCTTCATTATTCGAAGAAAGCCTTAGAAAGCTTAAATACATTATTTACGAAGCATTATAAATTTCCTGAAAACCAAAAACAGTTGTTTCCAGAATGGATAAAATTATATTTTTTTATGAAAAATGTGCTAAATTTTTCACCACAAACGTTTGAAAAGTTGACTGCGCCTATAATATTTTTGCTTTCATTATTGAGTTTACACAGAAAGATATACGGCAGAAGTGTTTTTGACTTTTTTCCTGCATTAAAAAAAAGTTCCTTTATAAAAGCACATTTTGAGCTATTAATTGGGGTTATATCAACATTTAAATTCTCTACCCAAACAAATTAAGAAAAAACTGCTTGAAAATTGAACTTCTTCATGTTAAGTAAAGGTCATTCAATAAAGAAGAAGTATAGCCTTGGTACACAATGCGATCACATGGCCACTGTCACCTTGAAACGTTGGACCGTCGCGCATTTTTCCATCCTTTGTCAAACAGTGAGGGCGAGGAGTAAAAAATGAGAGGAACTTACAGAGAGAGAGAGAGAGAGAGAGAGAGAGAGAGAGATTGAGAGGGTTGAGAGAGAGACGACAGGCATAAATCAGGATCGCAAAGGGCTAAAATTTGATATGGCCACGGGACTGTTTTCGGAGATTCTAGTTGACGGCTTGAATGGCTTGTCGATAGCTGGATCGGCATAAATCAACCTCCTGAATGGTCGGCCGGTCGCCAAGAAACAAGAATGTAACACCAGCTGACCACAATAGCCACGTGCAGACAAAAGGATGAAGGAAATACAAATATTCTAATTGAAATTTTGAATTTTCTAATTTTTCTTAAAACAAAATTTCTAGGAAACAAATTTGTGTACTAACATATTTTTTTGTAGTTACTTTCCAGAAATTATGAAACATTTATGCAAAAGTATAAGTACAATGTCCTAAATTTTAGCGAGAAAATTTTGGTCTTCACAAATTTTGCGAAAATTGAATGGATAATGAACAGTCGTGAGGCGTATTTTTTCAGTGTTGAAAAATTCTGCTGTAATTAGTTCTTGAAAAATTTTTGATTCAGAAGTAGGCACGGTTCAAAATATCGAAACTAAAACGAACGATTTGAAATATAACTTTCAAAATGTCTTGTTTTTCATAATTAGTGTTTTAAACAGTTTTATATAAACAAATTGGCCTGAAGGCCAAAATTATATGTTAAACTCCGAAATATGCTGAAGTGGTAGTATAGAAGCATTGGAAAGATATATAAATTTAAACAAAAATAAGAAAACATAATATTTAGATGTATTGAATTAATATCGATTCCTGCCCCAAAGTCAAACTTCCCAGGGCTCAGAAACGGGCAAATGCTAAGAAAAGTGTTCAAAGATGTTTGCTTTCGAGTGATATGTTTACAATATGAAAAATCTTTGGGTTGTTTTCAAAATAAATGAATAAAAATTGAATTGTTTCCAATAATTCGTTTTTCTATTTTACCAGTTGGTTTTGGTCACTTCCGTAAAATGATAATTTATTCAGCAAAATTTAGAATGTTTAGAATTTAACGTGCAAAATTTAATCAAAGAACGTTATGAATTTTGCCGACAGGTTTACTATCAAAAATTTTCCCAGTTTAGTTGGCATGTATCAACAAAACATTTTTGGATCGCAAATTTTCAAAGGAAAATTTCATGGAAGCATCGAAATAAAAAATTTAGGTGAAACGTTGATTGTGGCCAACAAAGTGAAATTTTCCAGAGCGTCGAAACGGGCAAATGCTGAGAAAAGTGTTCAAAGATGTTTGCTTTCGAGTGATATGATGAAATGGCAGATTTCTATGAGTTCAGAGAGTAGGAAATAAAAGCAACGACATCTCTCAGCCAACACGACGTGTTTATTTTCTGTGGCACGACGACGCTCGTAAAAGAGAACAAGACGCGACCTGTTCGCCGACCGGCAAACGGGCTTCTGCCACGGCATTTCTCGCGAATTTCGGGAAGTTCCAGGAATTCTCTCGGAAAAATTACAAAACTGGGAGCGTGATTTGGAAAATTCTTGAAATTTCGCTGTTTCTGCGCTGTTTAACGAAAAAACAAGGCAGGCAATCAGGGCTTATCAAGATATAGGATGATATAAACGTTTAAAACAAAATCGTAAAGGTTTTCAAAATTATGGGGAAAATAGGAACGGCATTTCTCGTGAATATTATTTGGTGAAAGCTTTTTTTAAACTTTTATTCAAAAGTAAAAAAAAACGCTTTGTAAAATTATGTTTGAACAAATTCTCCTTCAAACGTTCGGATAAAGCAGAGATTAAAAAATTTTCAATTTCGTAAATAAAGAACTTGAAAAAACAAGGAAAACATTCAAATATTCCGAAAGCATGGGAAAAATTGTATTAATGTTTAAAATAGGAAAAATTGATTTCAAACTTCCTAATTTTGCATTTTACGAGTTCGGCGGCGATTCAATCTTTTGGAAATTTGCATTGAGATTTTTTTAAAAAACTTTTTCATAAACATATTTGTTTATAAACGTTATGTAGGTAAACATTAAAAAATAAAGATTTCACTATTTTTTGTAAAATCTTCAGTTGTTTTAACTGCCATTTTATACAAAACAAAAAATGTTCTTGAATTTTTTAAAAATTATTTTGTTTTGTGCGTTTTTCGAATTTTGGAAGCCGATATTTAAAATTTTGTTTAAAATTTTTCAGTTACGCGTGCAACACTTGTATAGTGCGTTTCCAAAAAAGAGTCAAGGAAAACGTGATTTTTTAAAGGACTAGGTACATTTGGTCCCGCCGCGATTTCTTAATTGTCTGCGCACTCCAATTTTACTGTGCTGTTTCGCTCGTTAAATTATTATTCACTTCAATGTTTCAATCTGTTAGTGGTTCTACTCGTGTTTCAAAAATAATGTTATGTCTCACGCTTGACTACGTACTGGCTCCAAAGAATTTTTGGGGAGGGGAGACTTTTACATACACTTGCGAAACAGTGCTATAAAATATAGAAAAAAGATTTTGTAATTTTGTTACAAGAAAGGGTTAATTGGTTTTTGAGAGAGAAGCTTTTGCTGGAGGCGGCAGAAACTCGCCTCGTTGCGTAACCAGCGATATTATCTCCGCAAGAGACTCGCATTCCAGTTGGATCTTGATGTTGCGAAACCAGAAAGAGCTACTTGACCTTCGGGAGTGCAGAGTTTGAACGATTCAGTTTTTATGTGCATCTGTGAAACAAGACTTTGCTGCACCACTAAAAAGCTATACATTATTAACTGTTTGTGTTTAATTTCCAAAACAGCGTAAAATTCGAAAAACGTGATTTTTATCACTGCTGGTCAATGTTTCCGGCGTGATTTATCAATACTTTGCAGTTTTTTCTTCAGACGCGTTAAACCTCTGTTGCATTCATTGCTTCTGTCAAAAATTTGGAGTTATTTTGTCATCTTTCGATGTTTCAAAACGTTTGAAGTTTGCTTGGATTTACTTGAAATGTTTTGTAGTTAACAAGTCCAAAAGTCAAAGCAGAAAACAACTGAAGGATAAATTTCAAAATTAAATGTTAAAATTGTAACTCACCTGGTAGTCCAATTGAAAATTCCTCGAGATAAGAAGTGTCTTGATTTGTCTGAATAGTACAAATGTAGATATAGTGCGTTTCCAAAAAAGAGTCAAGGAAAAAGGGATTTTTCTAAAGGACAGGTACATTTGGTCCCGCCGCGATTGCTTTATTGTCTGCGCACTCCTCTTTTACAGTGCTCTTTCGCAGGTTAAATTTCTATTCACTTCAATGTTTCAAACTGAAAATGGTTAAATACGCTTAGAAACCAAGGTCGTTGAAAAATTGTCAATTCTTTGTTGGAAATAGACTATAAAAATATATTATATCTGGGATGGGCAATAAAGGGAGGAAATAAAAGGAGTAAAACGTATTTTGGCTTTGGTGAAAAAGCCATGTGAGGCCTAATTAGTCGTAATCAGTGCAAAATCAGGTGTATCTGTTCTGCGCCTGGAATCGATCGCTTTTTTTAAATCGGTTTTTCAATCTGCAAACATAGCTTTTTTAACCCATTTTCTTTATCATATCATCTCATGATATGATACGTTAAATATTACAGTCATTTATTCAGTAATTTTCCGATCAGATTTCAAACTACAACTTTTGCAAAAGTAAACTAACAGTTTGTTACTAACATAATATTATAAACGGCAAATCAAGCGGCGCAACGCGTTACACCAAATTTTTTCTGTCTAAAAAATGGGATTTATTTCTTGCTCTTTCGATGTATTAAAAAAGTTTGGCTTACATTGAAATTTTTCAAGTACAGAAGTCAAAATAGAAAGCTACTAAATGAGAAGTAACAAACTTGAAAGTTACAAACAAAGAAAGAAAGTTTAGAGTATGCGAAAACCTGTATATAACAAAATTAGATTGGGGGAAAGTCAAAAGTTTTCACTTGTTATTCGAAAAAGTTCGTTGTAGTCTAAAAACTGACACAAAAATTTGAGATCGCCTCCTATTTAATGAAGATATAGATGCACCAGTTTTAAAGGGGAAAAATTATGTGAAAAAGCGAAAACAAAACGCACCTAGTTCCGCTTTTCTGATATAAAAAAACGTCCTTTTTCGAAAGAAATGAGTCAAAGTTGCAAATTCCCTGAATATTTATAGTTAAAATTTCATAAATGAGGGGGCAACCAAGGGGAAACACAGAAGAATGGAAGCATTTTGGCTTTTGTGAAAAAGCTATGTGAGGCTTAATTAGGCGTTATTAGTTCAAAATCAGGTCAAAAGGTATCTGTTCTGCGCCTTAACTCGATAGCTTTTTTTACGATCGCTTCTATTCAATCTGCAAACATAGCTTTCCTAACCCATTTTCTTTATCATTTGTTGTATTGTGAACCCCCAAACATCTTCTGAAAAAATTGAGCTAACATGCTGCTGCAAATGAAGATATTTTAGCGTTTTTTGCATCCATTGCATAAAACCATATAAAAAAAATATTCCCATTCCCAAAAGTCTTTTGTGAACACCGAGATCTCCATTCCTCTGTTCTTATCACACCTCTTAGCTGGGATTATCTCAGCTTAGAGAGCTTTTGGCTATCAGTTCCGACATTCACACACCTTCAATCTCTTCCCCGTTTCTTGCAAAGGTTCAGACACCTTAAACTTATATTCCAGCTTTTCATTGTTTCACACAGTAAAATTCTTTCGCAATTATATAGTTTCTGAAAATTCGGTAATTATAGCCGTCGCCACACGGAAACCGGCGTGAAAAAGCCGCTTTTTCTCTGCGTCTTCGCTTTTTGCACGCTGTCTCGCTATTTTTCGAACAATGATCTTATTCAGCGCCCTGTGAAACGTTCAATTTTGAAAAAAAGGGTTGTAACAGGAAGATTTGAAAGTTATTAGAACTTCCCTCACAACAATTGTTTATCTGTAAATCAGCCCAGAATTCCTACGATTCTGAATATAAAATCATCAAACGAATTCAACTTATTGCCGACTGAAATCGGTATTGAAACATTGAAAAAATCGATATTAAAACACTGAAATTGTTTCTATTTTAGCAGAAAAAGTTTTTTTTTCCCTGGCATTTCACAGAATGTTCACTTTTTTGACAAGATCTTCTTCGAAGTAAAAATTAGGCTTTAGAAATTAAAAAAAGGTTGTTACACAAGTTTACGATTTTTTGTACGCGACTTGAGACGAATGCCTCTGTTGTAAACACAGTGCACCCTAGGCGTAAGTTCTTTGATAGAAAAATAATCTTTCAGTAATGAACATAAAATGAACGAAACCGAAGTTTTCTTTAATCAGCTGCAATGTATTCCAAACAGCTAAAACTTTGAATTTCTGAATACCCGTTTGTTCCAATAAAGTTTTCCCTTGGAGCGCAGATCTCTTGAGAACCGGATCAAGGTTTACAGTGTGAAGAGGGAAACTTAGATTGCACGAGAGATTAGAGTTGCAGGAGAAACCGAGCAAAGTCCGATTGATACACGAACTTATTTTGATAGGTCACACGGGTTCAGACTCATCGCACGTTTTCTAAAAACTCTACCTCTGTGCCTCTGTGCCTCTGTGCCTCTCTGCCTCTGTGTCTCTGTGCCTCTCTGTCTCTCTACCTCTGTGCCTCTGTGCCTCTGTGCCTCTGTGCCTCTGTGCCTCTGTGCCTCTCTGTCTCTCTGTCTCTCTGTCTCTCTGTCTCTCTGTCTCTCTGTCTCTCTGTCTCTCTGTCTCTCTGTCTCTCTGTCTCTCTGTCTCTCTGTCTCTCTGTCTCTCTGTCTCTCTGTCTCTCTGTCTCTCTGTCTCTCTGTCTCTCTGTCTCTCTGTCTCTCTGTCTCTCTGTCTCTCTGTCTCTCTGTCTCTCTGTCTCTCTGTCTCTCTGTCTCTCTGTCTCTCTGTCTCTCTGTCTCTCTGTCTCTCTGTCTCTCTGTCTCTCTGTCTCTCTGTCTCTCTGTCTCTGTGCCTCTCTGCCTCTCTGCCTCTGTGCCTCTGTGCCTCTGTGCCTCTGTGCCTCTGTGCCTCTGTGCCTCTGTGCCTCTGTGCCTCTCTGTCTCTCTGTCTCTCTGTCTCTCTGTCTCTCTGTCTCTCTGTCTCTCTGTCTCTTAGTCTCTCTGTCTCTCTGTCTCTCTGTCTCTCTGTCTCTCTGTCTCTCTGTCTCTCTGTCTCTCTGTCTCTCTGTCTCTCTGTCTCTCTGTCTCTCTGTCTCTCTGTCTCTCTGTCTCTCTGTCTCTCTGTCTCTCTGTCTCTCTGTCTCTCTGTCTCTCTGTCTCTCTGTCTCTCTGTCTCTCTGTCTCTCTGTCTCTCTCTCTGTCTCTCTGTCTCTCTGTCTCTCTGTCTCTCTGTCTCTCTGTCTCTCTGCCTCTCTGCTTCTTTGTCTCTCTGTCTCTCTGTTTCTCTGCCTCTCTTCCTCTCTGCCTCCGCCTCCTGAATCCAACTATATTTCCTCTATACCAATATCGCGGTCTTTTGTTTTCAACAAACAATACTTCTATTGTCTGCCCTTTCGACGGGGATTTGGGCTAGGCTATATAACATTTTCAAATTTTCTTTGTATAATTATTTTGTTTAATCATTTTTACACTGAATACATAAATTTCAGACCTGCCACAAATATTAAAAACACAAGAATGCCCTTTTAGAATTCAAGGTTGTGTAATTCCGCCTGGAAAAGGAATCATGCATGTTATTTTGCTTTTTTCGTTTCCCAACGCCGCAAGGAAGTGAAAATCCAGAGTGTTTCCTATAAATCGGACTATTAATCCCCTCGCACTCACAGGAATTGGCTTCTCTTGGAAATTAATCATATGCAGTGACGAGTGAGACAACTCACTCGAAAGGCATAGATTTTTTAAATCATAAATGCACAAAATGGTGAAATTTGTAAAATTTTTATATTTTGTCCGGTTTTCTGAGCTCGCCAGTCCGCTTTGTTCAGACTTTTTGAGATTTGTGTTCCTCGCTCCTTGCTTTTCGACGAATATTTTCATTTTCAGCAAAATGACGAATTTTCAAATTCTTTCAAGTCAACTTTTTTCTCTGAATACATGTGATTTATGAATCAAACACATGTGATTTATTTTTATGCACGCGGCGTTTTTAATTCTGTTTCACTGGGCTATATACCCGAATTTGGGTTCTTATTTTTGTCATAGCGTGCCGACACAATGTGAGTTTCTCTTCTTGTTTCTCTACTTCCTTATCTCTCTATAGCCGTCGCCAAAAGTTAAAAAAATGCGAGAAAAAGCCGCATTTTCCCTGCGTCTTCGCTTTTTTCATGCTATGTTTGCCTCCGTATCGCACGTTTTTGCATTAAGGCTTTTTTCGGCCGGATTCCAATTTGGCGAGAGCTCTATTTCCATATACATTTTTTCTCTAAACTTAAAAAAAATTCTAAAATAATTTAACTCAAAGCATTCTAACGAAATATTCGTACAACAATTATGTGTTCCACGAGAGTCAAATTATTTAGTGCACTGGTATCCCCAGAACTAGAGACAATTTTTTTTGTTTTGAAGGTCAAATTGTTGAAATATTTGGATTGATTTTGTTAAAAACCAGTTTTCTAGACTTCATTTTCAACACTGATTTTCTCTCAAAGCTCACCGCGTTCCTTCTTTCTGTGAAACCCGCCATTTGATATTTTGAAATGTCTAATTTTGTCTTTTTTATGGCTCTCGCCTTAATTTTTTTTACATGAATTTGTTTTCATTACAGGCTCACACATTTCAAAATTGCTAAATTTATTTAAAAAAAAAAAAAAAAAAAAAAAAAAAATAACTAAAATATAATTTTTTTTTTGAAATTCGCTATTGTTCTCGATCCCCTGTACCTTTAACCGGTGTTTGTTTGAAAATCCGTTGGTAATTATTCCTTGCGTAATCCCACGTGTGCCCAGTTGCGCCTTTTTGTGTTTGTTTCATTTTTACTTTGTTTAAACTATTTAGTATAGCAAAGTTTCTTTTTGCCAGACGCTATTCTGAGAAAAAAGTCACAATTCGGTCGGTTTCCAATAAAATCGCTTTTTTGAAACTTTTTTTTTGCAAAATGCGCCAACCGAAACCATTTGGAAGTTAAGTTTTAACAGCAATTCGCAAAATGAAAAATACCAAGGGATTGTTGAAATATTTGGATTGATTTTGTTAAAAACCAGTTTTCCAGACTTCATTTTCAACACTGACCTCTGATTGATTTTCTCTCAAAGCTCATAGCGTTCCTTCTTTCTGTGAAACCCGCCATTTGTTACATATAAATTTAATGGTTTTTACATATATTGAAAAGTATGAATTCCTTTTCATGGCAGGCATACGTATAGAAAGAGCAAAATTTTAATATAAAAATTTCCTTCACCGTTGTTACAAATGGTAAAAAAATTGAAAATCGCTGTTGTTCCCTATAATGTCCCGTGTCCGAGTACTCTTTTTCAGCGGTGTTTATTCGAAAATCCCTTGGTAATAATGCCGTGCGTAATCCCACTAGTGCCCCGTTGCCCCTTTTTTGTTTGTTTTAAATTTTGTAGAAAATACAGCGGCTGCCGAAAAAATATTAAAAAAATCTCTGGAATCGAACTTTGGCGGTTTTTCTGCCAGTTTTTTTTGTTATAGACCTGTTGAAATCGTAAAACTTTTGCGAAACGAAATACAAAACTTATAACGAGATTCATACCTTTTCCTGCACTTTGCGCAGCTATAATTATCTTCCAATCTGTTGACTGATTCCGCGTGCAAACAATCTTCAGCTGAACTCTTTCAGGGAAGTTTCCGCTGTAATGCCAGCCTCCATTCGGCCAGAAGATTCTAATCTGGAGACTGGGAAAAGAGGATCTTCTGGAAATAGTGAGTGATTTCCCTACCAAACTTTTGCCAATGTGGCTGCTAACGGTGTCTGAATGGCAATCTGAATACAAATTTTCTTGTTTACCTGAAATTTTGAATGCAGAATCCAGAAACTAGCCACTTTCAAAATTCATCAAAATCATAAGTCACGATGGAAGCATTGAAACGAATGACACAGAAAAATACTATGATTTTTCAAACAGTTTCTATGAGTTTAACTCTTGTACTAATGGCAAATAAAACAATACTTTTCTCGAAATTATATTCCCTACAATAAAACATTTTATTAAAATTGTAACTTTCTCCTACCATAACCCGGGTAAAAACCCTAGTAGCCCCTACTACCCGGGTAACTTTTTTGACAATTTTAAAAACAAATTACCCAAATCAGAGAATATTATCTTTTTTAAAGATCGTATTTATACCTTGTCCCAAATTTATACTGCTGTGTTTTATCAATATTTTCAGAATGTATAATAATAAATTCTCTACTCTCAATCGTTGCTATTCTTATCAGTATTGCAACATTAGCCACCATAATCGTTTTCTTCATCCAATGGCAGCAGTTCGTTTTAAAACGGGGTTTCACAAAAAATTGATATTTTTAGCGAAAGAGACAAGATCCAGACACAACCTCAACGGGAATACCAAGAAGTGAGAATTTTTTGTTTTGTAATCATTTCTTAAACTTTTAGCTCCCTTGGTTTACAATGCAAGATGTGGATAAATACGATTCATTTTTATTCGACATCGATGGAACTTTGAAGACGGGAAATGGAAATATTCCCGGAGGCACGGAATTTATAACAGCACTTTATCAGAAAAACAAAACGGTGGGTTTAAAAATATACAAAACAAAATTACATTTATAAATTCACCTTTTCTATTTAAAATTGGGTTTTTTTAAAACTAGGATACAAAATTATTTGATTGCATTACAGTTTTGACTGGCAATCGTTACTACTTCATTTGAAAAACTGATATTTTTCAGCAAAACGATCGAAAGTAAAATTCACAGAAAATGTCTACTTTGAAAAAGCCTCCTTTTGAATTTTCCCAAAAAACAGCGTTTTTATTTTTTTAAAAACTCGTTTCAATGTTTCAAATAAACATTTTCACAGGGAAATTTTCCATTTTTTAGTTTCTTTAAACTAAACAATTTTGGCAAAACCCAGAAATTTGTGGGAGTGCAATTGGATACGAAAGCATCTTGAAAGTATAGTGCGTTTCCAAAAAAACAGTCAAAGAAAAAAGGATTTTCCTAAAGGACAGGTACATTTGGTCCCGCGGCGATTTTTAGTTGTCTGCGCTCTCCAATTTTAAAGTGCTCTTTCGCTTGTCAAATTTCTTTTAACTTTAATGTCTCAAACTGGCAGTGGTTAAGGGTAGACATCAAGGTTGTTGAAAAACCGTCGATTCTTTGTTGGAAATGGACTATATCTCTATATAATTCATCACAACTATGAACAATATAGACTTGCAGTAGTTTTAAAGATGCCTACAAATGCTTTACGAAATATGATAAAACATTTTGAGAAAAAATTCAAAAGAGCCACCCAAATATTTTGTAGGTACTGATTGTCTCAAACGGGGACTGGAGCTCCCCAGCTGATAAAGCTACCAGCCTCGCCCTTCCCGGAGTTGATGCCAGCCACGTGGTTCTCCCAGTGGTTGTTATGGTCAACACCCTTGGTTCCTCTTTGAAAGGGAAGAAAGTTCTCGCCTTGGCTCCAGACTACGTTTTACAATCTCTGAGAGATACTGGAGCGATTGTTCTGCCAAATGTGTTCAACCATACTCAGGGAGAGACGCCGGACTATGATGAGATTGTTGATACTATGAATGTGAGTTTGAGACAGAGACAGAGACAGAGACAGAGACAGAGACAGAGACAGAGACAGAGACAGAGACAGAGACAGAGACAGAGACAGAGACAGAGACAGAGACAGAGACAGAGACAGAGACAGAGACAGAGACAGAGACAGAGACAGAGACAGAGACAGAGACAGAGACAGAGACAGAGACAGAGACAGAGACAGAGACAGAGACAGAGACAGAGACAGAGACAGAGACAGAGACAGAGACAGAGACAGAGACAGAGACAGAGACAGAGACAGAGACAGAGACAGAGACAGAGACAGAGACAGACTTTAAATTTAGGAGAACCCCGACATGGTTGTAGTTGACAGCTGGAATGACTACAACCTTGAGGCAATCGATAGAGTTGTAAACATCGTGAAAAAACCAGAGGTTTGAAATTTTTTTTAAAAAATCGTTAAAATATAATTAACAGGTTCAATTTTACATTTTATCAACGGATACCATGTGGTTCGGCAAATACAATCTTGTGATGGCTGATGGCGGAAGCATTTATGTGAGTTACATTGGAAAATATGTTTTGTAAAATATATATTTTTTAACTTTCATAAAAAGGCTATAAAATGAGTTTTAGGAAGCCCTCCGCCTGGTTAGTGGCCGAAATGCTACGGGATTTGGAAAGCCCAGCCAAGCTATGAATGACTACCTCACAAGTAGATATAAGCTTGGGAGGGCCGTTTTCTTCGGGGACAACTTGAACACTGATATTATAGTAAGTTTTTAAGAAATACATCACATTTTGAATTTTTAGACAGCGAATGGAGCTGGTATGGACGGGTGTTTGATGGTTGACACGGGTGTTACAAATGAAGCAGATTGGAAAAAGTATTGGGAACAGGGAGATACGACGAGGAAACCGACTTACAAGGTGTGAATTGTAATTTCTCTCTCTCTTTTATGTCTCTTTCTCTATTTGTTTCTTTTACTCACTTTATCTCTTTCTCTTCTCTCGTCTCCCTAGTCTCTCTTTCATATCACTTTTTTCCTCTATGCGAATCTCTTTGTCCCTTTCTAACAGTAGTCTCACTCACTCTTCCTTTGTGTTTTTCATGTCTTTGTAGCTTTCTCTCTCTCTTCTTCTCTCTCCCTCTCTCTCGTATCATTTCTCTCCCTCTTGGCCAATTTCTCTATCTCCCATTTTTCTCCTCATCTCTCTAATGAGGCGTCTTATTCTTCCTCACTCACTAACTCTGTACCTCCATGAACGACTGACTTTCTCTCTTTTTCTACCTCTTTAAGTCTTTCTGTCTCTCTTTTATCCCCTCCCTTAGTAAGAATCAACTATCTCTTTTCAGGGTGACTTTGCAAAGATGATGGGCCTTTCATCTTAAACTACGTGGTGCCTGCTCAACATATCACATTGTATTATGCCAAAATCTATTTAATTATTAATAAATTGTGTATTCTTTTAACGTGGAGTACCTTTTAATTTATAATTAAAATCAATTTTTCTTGTCCTTTCGACTCTCCATCTGTCGTTTACAAGACCCAGTCATCCAAATTCTACTGAGCAACCATGGTGAAATTTTGGAGGCGGGCCGTCCCATTTTTTGCTATTTGTGATTTTTACATTGAAACTGGGTATGCATTTTGGATCAGGCCTGGGACAGGGGGGCTTGTGTGTTCAACCTAAATTAACAAAACAAGCCCCCCCCACGGACTTGAAACTCGGCATTTCTTTCGATTCCAGATTACCCTTACAATGTGGCCATTTATAAACAAAAAACTAGTTTTTAAATATTTTATTCACCATTTTCTAATAAACAATAAAAAGCATTCCCGTGTGTGCGGAACACATAATATAACAGGTAGAATCTCCCCTCTTTGGAGGTCAAAGGCAATCGGTATGGCTGGGTGTATATGCGTGTGAAGAGGGGGGCGTAAGTCAATCTGACTAGACGGAGTAGGTAGCAAGAGAGGAGGTAGAGACAAAGCGTCTCAGAGCAACAACCAGGGAGACCGGTGAGAGTTGGAGAGAGAGGAACAGGCAAGCAACCGGAGAGAGAGGAGATCAGTCGAGGCGCTCGGAGGGAA
The DNA here is from genome assembly GCA_964057215.1 of Oscheius myriophilus. Taxonomy (NCBI): domain Eukaryota; kingdom Metazoa; phylum Nematoda; class Chromadorea; order Rhabditida; family Rhabditidae; genus Oscheius; species Oscheius myriophilus. The sequence continues at coordinate 255,093 of OZ059906.1, forward strand.
TGGCCACGGCGCCGAAGTCATTCGGAGTGGAGCCTCCCGGAGGCGACCGGATCGAGGGAGAGGTGATCTGAGGCGAGTGCATAGAAGGAGACGCGTAGGGAGGAGAGTCGTAGCCTCTGAAACATGATAATTAGAGGAGAAAGAGAGAGAGAGAGAGAGAGAGAGAGAGAGAGAGAGAGAGAGAGGCCCACCTCCTGTCATGGTAATCCCTCCTGGGAGGACCGTGGTTCCTGTAGCCTCCTCGGCGATCGTCTCCTCGCCACCCTCCGTAGTCACCTCGGCCTCTGAAGCCTCCTCTTCCACCACGGAACGACGGCGCAGCCTGAAAACCACCAATTAGCTAATTAAAGGGCAATTAAAGGCAATTAGCAGAAAATTAAAACCAACCCCGGGGATATTGTCGTGGGCGAATCGGCATCGGTCTCCGAAGGTGCAACGACCCATCTTCGACCACTGATGGCACTGGTTATTGGCGTTGGCGTGAGGGCCTCGAGGCGGACCTGAAAAAAATTGTAAAAAAAGCGACAGCAAAGCGTTTCGAACGCGCTGTGGTTATTTGAATGGCCCAGGGCGGGCTGAGGTTGCCAAAATGTGTCGACAGTGGTCTAACGTAGCCGCAGCAAGCTCGAAGCGGCCTACGGTTACCACAACGCATCAAAACTGACCCGATATTACCAAAAGTGCGTATTATGCGGCCTGAAATTATGGACTCACGCGGGCAATGGCTACCACGATGTACCGGGGGCATACAAAGCCGCAACGCGGTTCGCGGCCTATAATATGTCCAATTTGGCATGTGATACCAAAATTAAAATTTTTGTTTGCGAACCAAGCGGCCTCATGTCACAAAAAGAATGTCCAAAGGCCGGGTGGTGGCACAATGCGTTTCAGGCGGCCTGAGGTCACCACAAAGTATTGCAAACGGCCTGAGGTTACCACAAAGTGTACCGAGCGGTCTAATGTTACCATGAAGTGCCCTGCGCGGCCTGAGGTTACCACAAAATTTACAAATCAGCCTCAGCTTACAAGAAAGTGTTTCGAGCGGTCTCAGACTTCCACAGCGCGTCCCAAGCAGCCTGAGGTTAGCCCAAACAGCCTGAGGCCTGCGTCCTAGGCGGACTGAGGTTACCGTAATGTGTCCTAGGCGGTCTGAGGTTACAATAATGAGTCATAGAAAGCCCGAGGTTATCACGTTCTTCTCACCTGAACTCGGTCCGGGCTGGTGCATTCCCATCCTCCGATCCACATCCATGTGGTGCTGCTGATGCTGTCCCCTTTCCTGCTGATGGTTTCGTTCTTGTTGGTGGTGTGGTCCCCGTTCCTGCTGGTGGTGCGGGTACTGTCCAAACTGTCCGTAGTTCTGCGGAGGCATCTGAAACTTCTTCTTTTCCCCAGAAAACCCAATTTCTCACCTGTTGATGGATGTGAGGCTGTTGCTCCCTAGTGGCATTGATGACCTGTCCGTAGGGGTTGTTCTGGGGAATCTGCACCGGAGCAGGAGCCGCGGGGGCGCCGTTTCCACCGAACATCGCCAGAGAGGAGAGGCCGGAGACCATGGAGGCCAGGGTGGTGGCTGCGGGAGTCGCCGGGCCGGGCCCTCCACTCACTATTCCCTTCTTCTTCAGTCCATCCAACAGGTTCTGCAGATTGTCCGGGAGAGTGATCTTCTTCTCCTCCTGCTTGGGAGGCTCCTGAAAAAGAATAGTGTCTTCTGAAGCCATCTTTGAAAATTATACCTGAACGGGGATCGCAGGGGTCTCCTGGCCGGCCTCTTCGATGCTGTTGAGGGGTATGATCGGAGGCACGTGCATCCGGGCGGCCACAGGGTCGTAGTCCTCCGGGTCGCCGGTGATCTCAGACGGGCTGAAAATGACCAAAATTAGCATATAAATGTGTTAAATTTAATTTCGATAACACCAGTATTCTTAAAGCGCGCCAAACGAATCTACAGCAGCCTGAGACCACCATAACGTGGTCCAAGCGGCCAACGGTTACCACAATGCGCCCTAAGCGGCCTGAGGTCGCCAAAATGCACCCCCATGGCCATTTAAAGCTATCATCAGCTTAACGAAGCGGCCGAAGGTTGGCAAACCCGTCTTGAGCAGCCTGAGGCCATCCTTATGTGTGTCAAGCGACGATACTTTACCAAAATAAACGCTAAGCGGCCTGATGTTGCCAGAAGAGGTTTTATTGATACCAAAATATGTCCCACGCTATCTGAGGTTATAAAATGTGCAGAAAGCGGTCGCCTGTTAACCTAAATCCCCCGGAAACCGTGTGAGGCCACGATAATGAGTAAAAACAGGCGCGGCCTGAGCTTGCGTAAAAAAGCGGCCTGCGTTTGCGTAAAAAGCGGCTTGAGCTTGCGTAAAAAAGCGGCCTGAGTTTGCGTAAAAAGCGGTTTGAGCTTGCGTAAAAAGCGGCCTGAGTTTGCGTAAAAAGCGGCTTGAGCTTGCGTAAAAAAACGGCCTGAGCTTGAGTGATAGCCGGCTTGAGCTTGCGTAAAAAAAGCGGCCTGAGCTTGAGTGAATGCCGCAATGCGTTTCGAGCGGCCTGATCACAAAATACCACTAGAAACCCCCCTTAACCACTCAAAATAACATCATTCTGTAACGCATCCCCCTTTCGCCGGTTTAATGACGTCATTAAGGGCCTACGGATTCCTTAATTATGACGTCACCACAGCTTATATACTCCCTGTAGCTCAGAGATGATGTCATTTTATGACAAGAATGTCACTCTGCCTCTCTGGATCTCACTCTCTTAACAATGACGTCACAAAGTGTTGAACTAGTTTTTTTATGACGTCACCAAGAGCCATCTTCCTCTGCGTCCCAAACCCTACGACTCAGTTTCTCTGTATCATGGCGCCACAAAAATTTGCCTCTATGTTCCTCTGCGTCTCTGTCTCCCAAAAACTTTGCTTTCCACCCCCTCCCAGAAAAGAGCTAAAAACTCACAAATTAGGGTGATTAAAGGCCCTGAGGGCGGTCTTCCTCCTCTCCCTCTCCTTGTCCTTCTCCTCACTCTGATTTCCGTGTTCTATGGGCCAAGTGAGATTATCGATCGGCAGAAGGCGCCAGGGGATCTTCTCCTTCACCGGTTCCTCTTCCTCCGGCTCGTCCATCGGCTCGCCGCTTTCCTCCTTCCACTTGCGCTCCATCATCGCCTCATGGTGTTTCATGTCCTCGGCCGACATTCGATTGACATTTACTGAAAAAAGAAGTTTTTTTTTTTTAAATTTTAAAGCTACGGTGGAGATTCATTTAAGCCCCACACTCAAAAGCCACAACAATCAATTAAACCCCCCACCGATGCTCCCCGGTTGCCCATATTCAAGTCCCCCAAAGCCCCTCTTTCACCTAATTCGTTTAAGCCCCACTCATACCTTTCAGTACATCCCCACATAACTAAGTTGAGCCCCCAACGCCCCGGTTCAATTACTCATACAGTTCATTCAAGCCCCCAAAACCTAAACTCACCTAATTCATTTAAGTCCCCATATTATCTCCAGGACCCTATTGATTAAAGTAAGCCCCCACACTCAGTTCATTTCCCTTCTGTTGCCCTTAAGGTCCCCTATTAGGAGTCCCAAAACAAGACCCCCAAAACTCCATTAAAGCCCCCCCCCCCAAAAAATGCTCCGCTCATTCCACCGCACACTTTAATTCAGTTAAGCACCCACAAATTCAGGTGTCCGGCAAACTTGTTCAAGCCCCCAACAACTACGCTAATTCACGTCTCCATCGTATTAATTCAAGCCCCCCAAATGCTCCAGTCCAAAAAAGACTCCCCCAATTCCGCTAAAGCATATGATAGCCAACCTAGAATGCAAAAAAGTGTGGGAATTTCCAACAACAACAATTAAATAAACCCACTCCTCTCTCCCTCCTCAATCTGGAATTCCCTGACCGACGTCAGTTCCTTGCCGCACTCGTCGGCGAAGCGGATCTTCCTGTTGCCGGGAGGGGCCGTGTCCGGATCGTCCAAGGGCACCGGCGGCGGTGTGGGAGTCTTCGTAACCCGCGGCGGTTCCACCTTCTTGTCGCCTATGAGGCAGTCCTAAAAATACGCAAATTTCTCAACTTTTCAAATAAAAAACTAATAAAAACAACGTAAAACACATCACTACAATTATGATTACCGTTTTTTGGAACCGGTCGACGGCGCTCTAAAAATTGGTGTTTAAAAAAGGGAACAAAAAACTCTTCTGCGCAAACGGGCCGGCCCGTTGCACTTGTTTTAAGCTACTGCCGTATCCCTACTGTTACACAAATTTATCCCACGCTACCTGAGGTTACGCAAAGAGCACATAAAGCGGTCGAAGGTACCTAAAAATGAATCTCAAGCGACCTGAGGTTACCAAAAAGCGTCCGAAGCGATCTTTTTCCCAAGAGGCGTGAGGTTACCAAAAACTAACAAAAGTGGCCTGAGGTTACCATTATTACGATATAGAAGGTCGCATGGTGGTTAGAGCGGCCTGAGGTTACCACAAAGGGCCTAAAGCGACCTCAGGTAACCGCAGTGTGCCAAGCGGCCTGAGATTACCACAACTGCAGATATAGAATGACGCAATGCGGTTCGGGCGGCCTAAGGTTATCAAAACAGTTTCCAAGGTCTCAAAGGCCTGCCCAGTTTCGTATTATTGAACGTTAATTTGAAGCGCTAAAAGTCAATAGTTCGCTCGAAATGCCTAAAAATCGATAGCTTCACACCGATAATTTTGTTCCCATAGCCGGGCCGGCCCGTGTAGCAAAAAGAACAAAATTAGAATATACACGCCGGAAATGATACGACATCACAAAAATATGAAAGCCGTCATGTTCAGGCCTTCCTGACTTCCTGGGTGGAGCGAAAATCGATACTGACTCAGAAATTATCGATTTTATGTACTTTTGCACAACTTTTTACCCATTCCGGGCCGGCCCGAGTCGGCATAGAACTTCAAATGGTATTTTCGCATTCCCTTATCTCTGAAATAAACGAAAACAAAAGAAAAAAAACTAACAAAAACAGAAGAAAGTGGGTCGTTGACCACCGGTTTCTCTTTCTTGTGCTCGGCACGACGTTTGGGCGCAGGTTTCTTCCTAGGCTCGATGGAGACGGAGAGGGCGTCCATGAAGCCGGAGGACATCGAGGACGCAGAGACTTCTGAAAGAAGGAAATTAAAATTGAGTCAGTCGGTTTCTTAGAAATGGCCGTTGATTCAGTGAATTCCCAAAAATGTGGTAAACGCGCTCCAGCGGCAATAACATGCTACAGTGCGAAAGTTGTTTTTCCAATTTCCAAACGACTATAACTGGCTATTTTTGGCAGGTTGGTATTCGATAAACTAGCCGTTTGGCTTGATTTTGTTTATTTCCCCGACCGCTTAGCGGCATATCAGCGGCCTACGGAAATCATAAAGACTCCATGGTTAGCTATTGTTTGAATCCGGCCATGTCTGAGTCACTTGGCGGTCCTTCAACGGCCTATTAAACCATGTTTCGGCGACCTCAGGCCGCTGTCAAGGCTTTTTTTTTTGGCAACTTCGGCGCCAATTTCGGTCCCACTGCTCCAACAAAAGGCTGGCTTTGGGCCAGTTGACTGGCTTTATAGCGAAGGTCGCGCGCCGCTTAGCGGTCCTTCGGCGGCCTTCCAAACAAACGGTTATAGAGAAAATCAGTTCAAATTAATCCAATAACTACGTGGCCTGCTTAGCGGCTCTGCCGCGGCCTACGAAATTCCTTCGTCATCAGGCGACCTCAAGCCGCTATCGATGCATTTGACAGCCACAGGTCGCGTAGGACCTATCTCATTGCGGCAAACTGTCTCCATAATGAGCTTTTTTGAGCCAGCCGGTTGGTTTTGTTAGCTAACATTGCAAGCCGCTTAGCGGTCCTCCGGCTGCCTGTGAAATCTAACCAAAAAAATCAATAAAAAACCCACTCTTCGGAATGGGAGGCAGTTTCTTGACAACGGGCTGTTCCGCCTTCTTCGCCGGTGCCTCATCCTCTTTTTTCTTGCCTCCATCGGCGGCCTTCTTCTGCCCTCCTTCCGCCTCCTTTTTCTTCTTCTTCGCTTCGGGACCCGACTCTCCCAAGTCTTCAACCAGGCCTAAATTAAACATTTACAATTAATTTTAAAAAATATAAAGAAAAATAAAATGCACCGACCGCATCTCCCCCGCTCTCTGCTGAAAATGACATAAATTTTTACAAGTTACAAAAAATAATGTAACAATTTCGTTTTCTACAAGTTTCCAACTTATTTACCCCTTTAAATGCGTAATTAGACCTTTAAAATGGATATTCGATAAATACGGTACCCAAGAGACCAAAAATTGCCTAACACATTGAAAATAGCACAATTTCGCTTAAAGGAAAAAAGGGTTGCGTCAAAGCTTTAAAATTGGCATTGTTCATGAATATTATAAAAGGGGCGTGGCTTTAATGGAATATTCCGAACTTTCAATGACCAGAAACGCCGCTTCCGGTGGAAAAATCGATAAAACGGGCCCAAAGACTGGCTGTAACTTCGCTCCATCGCAATACCGTAACTCATTCCATCGTATACCGCCTAGAGTAAGCTAGCTATCAAAATAAACCTCCCTAGATCGATCCCCCGGCGGTTTCTCTCTCTTTCTGTCTCTTCCAATTCTGAATTCTTTCTGGCCATCAGGTGACATAAACATTCCTTGTTTATGTATCAACAACCAACAATTATGCCAAGAAATAACGAGTTTTTCAATAAAAACAATGCCCTTTGGGCAAGGGAAACGGGGAGGCAAAGAGCGGGGAAGACGACGGCGACGGGCGATGACTGAAATTGCACCTGAAACAAGGATCAGGTTGATTGAGGCATAGGAGGGCTGATTACCTGTGAGACGGGATTTGGAGGAGAAGACCTTCGCCTTCGTCTTGTTCTTCTTTTCCGCCTTCTCGGAGGACTTTTCCGCAGACTTGGCACTGAAAATGGGGTGCGTTAGGGTAAGCTGGGTTAACTTACGCTTCATCGGACAGTCGGCGCTTCTCAGCCTTCTTCGCAGAGTCCTTCGCCTCGGTCTTGGAAGCCTTCGCACTGAAATGCGCACATATACTATGTAAATTGGACAAAAAGGAGTATTTCAAACACTTTAACCCCGCACATAAACACATCTTCTGGCTTGAGCCGAAACGAACTACCAGGCATAGTTGTCACTGGCGAACCTTGGGCCTGTATTCTCGGACAATCTAGTCAACTTTTCTACTAACTCTAGGGAATCACTTATTTAGTATGAGTTTGGGTGTTGAAGCTACTCGTGGGGCTCGTTTTGCGCTAACCTCACCAAGGCGGGACAGGCAGTGTTTGGGGGACTCGATACGTAAGCCCCCAAAATGGTGGTGCCTCGGGAGCAACGTAATCCTCCTTGAAACGTACTTCTCGCCAGCACCTCTCGTCCACCTATGACCCTCACGTATAACGCGTGCTACGAATACCCCAAGGGACAAATCATACTCTGTGCCGCTACCTCTTCAACAAAAACTTGCGGAAATTTTTCTAGCCATGACTAATGAATCAGTTCGGCTTTTTTTTAATTATTGGGCTCACGGAATTTTTTCTGGACCGAGTGCATTCCGCCCTGTACGAAAATCCGACGAGGCGCCACCGCAACACGCACACGTATAGAATGAATCCCGCCAGGAAATACAATGCTGCTCACTGAAGGCACCGGCAGATTTTGCAAGCGATCTTTCGTGGCGGGACCCATTCAATACGCAGGCGTGTTGCGTCACCGGACCGCAAGATTTTCCGAGGGCGGACAGCGAATCCCCGTGTTATTTTTTAATTGAAACGAAGCTATAAATAAAACGACGACTTCGAGAGATCAGTTTTAACTTTTGTTAAAAGGCAACAGGAAAAACATTCTCTGCGCCGCCCGCAGTTTGATCACCAAGTGCTCTCTCCCTTTAATAAAGAAAAATAAATCGATCGTGTTGGCTCAAAAAAGCTCCCCACTACGGAAAACAACAGCTGAAACGGCGCATTGAACTGCCTGATCCCGGAAGGGTAATTGAACCGGTTCTGCAGCTTCTGTCGCCCACCAGAGGCAGGAATTTCATCGATAACTCGTGGGAAACAAACGGGCCGGCCCGTGAACTCCTTCACGTCAAAAACTGGTCACATTTCCAACCTCGGCTGTTCCTTCTCCTCCACGGGTTCCTCCTTTTTCGCCTTCTTCGCCGGGGCAGGCACCGTCGGATCCGCGATTTCCTTCTTCCACTTGGTCACACAGGCCAGGGCCGCCTGACGCACGTCTAAAACAATATTTTCAGTTTTAAAGTCAATAAACAGGTAAAAATTTAAGTGGAAAAAAGAAAATTACCTGAATCGGCATGAGTCTTGGAGAGTTTTCGCACAAACTTCGGAGAATCATTGGAAGTGAGCAGCTGGACGGAGATGTTCGCCTGAAAAGAGCATTTTTGCCCGTGAAACCCCTTCACCCCCAGCAGGGTATCGATTTTTTATTATGGTGTGCGAAAGAGAATAGCGCCGCTTCCGCGCTATCGCTCAAATCACACGGCGTGTCAAAACAAAAAAAAAATGTGGTACGAATACGAACTGATTACATAAATTTGTTGATGCTTTAGTCTCATGGCAGGGTCACTTGGACGATTTTGGGGATTAGAGAGTACCGAAGGGGTAATCCATTTCAAAATTACGCTAGTTAAGACCCCCGTTCCGACTTTTTTTTTTTTGGGGGGGGGGGGGGCTTAAACCGAATAAATACACTACTCAATACACCCCCACCCCGTGGCATTCCAAATTTTGTATTGAGGGGGACAAATTTTATATTTAGTGAGCGGGGTGGGGCTTGAATGAAATATATTCCACCCAATTTCTATTTAGATTACGTTTGTTACAATAACCAATTTCAAAAAATCAGAATAATTTTACTAATTCCCAAAAACTTGGATCCGCAATTCGCAAAACTATAATCAGTTTAAAATTACAAATAATTTACATGACTTTAGCTTAAGAAATTTGCATATTCGAAGCCAAAAACAAACCTGGTGACACTGGCGGAGGAGGTCCTTCAGATGAGCCAGTTTGTTCTCCTTGTCCGCCGTTTTCAGCCACTCGTTCATCTTTTTCCAGCCCTCTTCGGTGGCTATCCTCTGAATCGCTCCCGCCTGAGCCACTTCACTGAAACACGGACATTTTGAAATGCGAAAGGGCTGTTTAAAAAAAAATTGGGAACATTCTCTGTGCCATTTTATTCGCTACAACTATTGAAAAAATACTAAATTTAGCAGTATTTCGCCAGAGCAAAGAAATGCCCTTTTATCTTCAAAAATTGGGATAAATTTGGCAAAGTACCGAAAGTTATCAAATTCCCGGGCAGGTTCATACCAAAATAACACTCAAAAAGTGCCCGACAATGGACTACGGTAACTATGCAAACAACTACTGTATCCCCTACAATAGAAAAGCATTAACCCCGGTTTTGAATAGAGGGGGTCGCGGACACCTAGATTTCTCATTTGAGAGATTAGTAACTCAGTCATATATATCGGGGGAGGGGGGGGGGGGTTGCGCAAAATGAGCCCCACGTGTAGCTTTTTGAAGTTTTCCCTATAAGAAAACAGCGTATAACATAGGAAAATGCCAGTTTTGTGAAGCCAGAGACAACGAGAAAAAACATGAGTTCGGTGATCTGGATAGAGCCTTCAAATAACGCTAATTACATCCGAAATACCCTTAATGCGAAATCAATCCATACAATTTCTTTTCCATTCTGAAATCGTCAATTCTGTTTACAATTCCCTTGCCATATGACGTCATATTCTGGATCAAACCCAAGAAAATCCAACTTATGGGTCCATTCCGACTCCACTCATGATAGGAGGAGAAACAGATAAAAAGAACAGTCACACCCGAACATTTTGGCCCAGAAATTTGGCGTAAGGGCCTTGGCTTACAACTTCCAAATACCACTTTTTCAACTTTTGTAATGCACATCGGGCCGTGTTTGTTCTCAGTCATTAGCTGAAAATTTTTCAGAAAAAGGGAATTTAAAATCACCAAATTTGTTACAAAAATGGCACAGAGCGTTCCAGATCCAATCAATAACTGTGTTGTTACGTACGTTGAGGAAACCGACGCCACGACGGGCGGTGCGGCTTCAGGCCTTTTCTTTTTCGGGATCGGAGGCAGTTTGTTGATGGCTCCAGGCGTAGGGAGGGCAGTCGGAGCAGCAGTTACAGTAGGAGAAGGCTTGGCCACGACTGCCTCCATCACAGGAGCGGGTGAGGGAGTCGGATCGCTCAACGAGGCAAGAGACGAAGAGGAAGAAGAAGAAAAGGAGGTGGAGGTGACGGGAGCATGCGCTTGGAGCAGAGGCATCTGGGGATCCGCGGCAGAGACGGGAGGAATGAGGGGACGACCGACCACACGCTGGCGCAGCACACGGACGCCTTCCGGCACGGGCTTGTTCAGCATTCGTTGAGGTTGTTGCTGTGGCTGATGCTGGGGAACAGGGTTCTCGACCTGAAAACAGAATATTAGGAAAAATAACCCTTTTGGGGATAAGGACAGAAAGTCAAAGGAATCGCAAACGGTCCTAATTACGTAGTTTTGGGTCATATTGACACCCGGTTGGCACAAAATCATGGCTGGACAAGGAGCATTTGTGGGTTTGATACGTAAGCCCCCCAAATTGTGCCATGGAAGTAACGTGTGCCCCCTTACTGTTTTGTCACCATTTGCAACCATTTCGTAACTACCAAAAGGGCCTAATGTCCAGCTGTGCGCAAAATACGATAGACCACCACAAAGAATGGAATTAATTACAAAGGGGGTGTCATTGCATTTAACAAAAAGCGCACTAGATTTCTGGAATCGATTTAAAATTAGCGCATGCCTGGGAACAACTGGGAGAGCAAACTATTTTCTTTTTAATTATAAAAAATCGAAATTAGCCCTATTTCCACTTCAAAAGACGGAATTTTGATAATAAAAGTGACAAATGTGGCGGTTGCGGACCGCGCTCTCTACGGTACTCTCTGTCTCTGACCGGTCACGCGGCCATCTGGCACTGACCGCTGTTGTCTTTGGTTCTCGCGATGAAACCCCGGCGGACGGTCGGCTGCAATGAACGTTATGCACTACCCGTCGTTATTTCACGGCTCCCCACTCGTAATGGGCGCCACAGTTCGTCTATTATTGGCCATGGAAGACCCAGTTCTTGGTTAAAGCCACGGTATTCGGCCACAACAAACTTTATCCCAAGGTCCATGTCCGTTGTTTACAAGTTTTGTTTTTTCGATTGAGGGACTGCGTAGAACAGGAATTCCTACTTGAAGGCAGCCATTGACAAAAGCGTAGAGTTATGGCGTTTTGCAACTTAGCGGGCGGGTATTGCGATAGACCATGTACGGTTATTTCAAAATACATATGGAGAGGAGGGTGAGCAAAGAACATATAACAAACTTTCAGACCGCTGCTGCTTGGAGGCACTCGCACAAAACGTCGCTTTTAGAATGCGGGGGTTGCCTAAAACGGGTCCCACACAAACAGCTTGTTACGTATGGCCTTCGCTAGATTTTATACCAGTAAATACCATTATTTCGATGTTACATTGGGTAAAGCTATCAATATCAGTCATAATTTCAAATCTTACTGGATAAGTTTTTAAATAATATCGATTTTTGATTACAATCTTAATACTTCTCGCCAAGAAATCAAAACAATGCCACGTCGTGACAACGTAGTTTTGGAACCTAATTTGCATAGCTTATCGACAGAACTGTAAAACTAAACCAGCTAAGCTAATTCAAAACTAAAATGCGTTCATTAGAATAATTGATTGCGGAGGGGCATTTCCCAACAGGACGCAGTGAGAAACGGTTGGTTCTTTGGAAAACACACACAGAGAACGAATTCTGGGTGATGACTATATACAATGAGCAGAACGAATTAACGAATGATACTTTGAAGTATGTGTGGATGAATGGATGGATAAATCGATCAAAAGGAAGTGATTTTATAGTTTGAATGTTGAAAGAACATAATAAGAAATCAGTATAGTTGTGCGAAATGAGTTAATATAGCGAAATTCTGAGATAATCGATCCAGGCCGCCTTTGAGCGCTTGCAGGTCACGCAGATACGCAGGAAAGCGAATTATAGCTTGGCACAATCTGGACGCAGAGGTATCAAATTGGTCAATATGCGACGAGCGGCAGGCTAATTAATGGCGCTTTCGCGCGTTTACAACGCCCATTTCTTGAATTTTGAAGTTTTGAGACAAGTAAACAACTCCCGGCAACTTAACGCAAGGAATCGCAGAAAATCCTCACCGACTTACAAACGCGAAGGAGAAGAAATAAGAGCAGCCGCAGAGGACGACTGCAGCTTCGAAAATGAAGCGAATGGGACAGAAAATGAACCTTCGCTATTTGCGTACAGTGATTAGAATATTATTATAATTTGTAGCAGAGGCTAATTCCGAATCGGTCCAAGGGGAAATATGCTCACATGAGAAGCTTTCGTAAAAATTAGAAGATAGAATCGGAAAAATCCAAAAAATCAAACAATTTTTACAACAATTCGGTGCTTTGAAAAGGTGAGAACGATAGCAGTGTATACTTTCGCAACAACAAAAAACTATGCGCTTTTTCGTTCTCGGAGATGAAATTTAATAAATATCAATTTAAAGTAAGTTTGTCTGTCATTTTGGCTGCGTACACGGCCTGAGTATCCTATATTGCACGCTTTACTCTAGGCACAACATCAAAACATTGGCACGTTGTTCGGAAGTAGTTTTGGCACGAATTATACGTAGTTCGGCGTTTAGATAAAAATGTACACAAATTATTGCATCGGGGCTTACGTTGCACCTAAAGGTACCAATTGGGGGCTTACACATTATGCCCCAAATGCTTCATGCTCGACAATGCTTCAAAATCTGGCAATCTCTACAACTTAAGAACCTAACATCGGAAAACCCCTTAACTGTGGGTAGCCACCAAAACCTGTGAGTTGCTAAATATATCCTCTTGGGGTATGCTGATATCATAACCAAACGAAATCTGGGCCGGCCCGGGAGAAGAAAATTTGGAAAATAGGCCGGACCGTTATCACTGAACATCCATTACTGAACGAACGGGTGAAACACCCTCCATAATTCAGTCCAGCAGTGAAGAAACTCTGATTTTCCAATCAATTTCAATCTGCTCCACGGTCAACAGTCCTTCAACACCGGCTCCACAGCAGTTATGCCGGAAACAGAATCACACGGAGTATTCCCTTACCCTTCTGAAAGGCTGGTTGCCTTGGAACTGCCTTCCAGGCAGGGGCGGCGGAACTCTCGCGATTATCCTCGCACGTGGTAACTGAAACCACTTTTAATTGATAAAACCAACTGAAATCACCTCAGATTGTGGGGCCATGGGCTGCTGAACCTGCTGAGCCATCTCCATAGGCTGGGTGACCGCAGGCATCAGCTGCACCGGCTCAAAGACCTGCTGAATAACGGGTCCGTTGTTGACGGAAACTTGCTGGTACACGGGCTCCTCCTGCGCGTAGCAGTGACCGTTGGTGTACATTACTTGGTCCTGGAACGAAAAGGAATAAAAAGAGGATTTCTGGGTAAACTTACATATGGTTGATGAACGGACTGTGAGCTCGTGACGAGGATCTGAGGGCTGAATCGGTGCTGAGCGGTCATGGGGTCGTTGTACTGAATCTGAAAAATAAATAGGATTTTAAAGGACCTAGAGCGAGGACCCCGTTGCGAAAGAAGTTTCCTAGTTTAAACGCTTGAAACCAAACAGTTTCAGATTCAAATACACTTCAGCTGATTTGGCTGCGCAAGCGGATTGAGTATCCAATATTTAATTTTACATTAAGAATAACAGCAAAACATTGGCATGATGTGACGACACCTAAACATGAACAAGCTATATGTGGGGTCCGTTTTGCGCGACCCCACAACTTCAAAAAGAGCAACTGCACGACACTCGTGTACTTCGGTGAATTTGGCTGCGTACACGGCACGCATTGCTATAACATTGACACGTTGTGACGACAGGGGTGGACGGGAAACCGCGGGCCTGCGCGCGAAAATTGTCTTTATTTGATCGCAAAAAGCGACGTCATTGCTGAGAAATACAAAAAAAGTCCCATTCCAGGGAATAAATATTCCTATTCGCGCGAATAATAATTATAAAAAAAAATAATCGGGCCGGCCCCTTCCAACCTTGGTGACGAAATAGTTTGTCGTCGCTCACAATGAATGGTGGGGGAGTTAAATGAATCATCACTATTGTTACTCAGGCAACACACACAATCAGGCCGGGTTCCGCTCGGCTGAGTATCAATATTGCGTACAGAGTGCCGAATTGCATCAACCGGCTAAGAAATCACATCGCGGTCCGATTCATTATCATAAATTTTGAGGTCTGGAAAATTCTCGTCGCAACCGGACCGATTCGTTGCGGGACCAAGAAGAATCTTAATTCCATTTGTCGGCAGAACAGTGGAAACTTGGCGCCACGCCAAAGGCAGGTAGAGCGCTCTGTCAGCACACCTAAACCATCAAAAACGACGACAAACCTCCTGGTATTGTCGTTGCATCACGGCGGGTTCGTGGACCTGGGCGTAGCTGTGCTCCATGTACATGGCTCCTTGGGGCTCGGCCTGCTGGTAGTACATGTCTCCGCCCATCAAATGAGGAGACGACGTGGTGGGAACGTTGTAGAACTCCTATAAGTGCGATTTAGGCTACAAAATGGACAAAAAGGAGCCCAATTCAATCAATAAACCCTACCTGGTGCATAACGGCTCCAGAAACGCTGGGGATGCTGTTGGCAGCACACTGGGCTGCGAACTCGTCGCCCAAGTCCTCCAGCTCCTCCTCGATCGCACTATCACCGTACATCATCATTCTGAAGAAACGGATGTGTTCCGAAACCAAAATAAGCATTTAACGCATTGAAGCAACAAAAAGGATAAAAAATAAAACTCACATTTCGATAAATTGCAAACCGCCGATTTATACTTCATACGGTAGTTTAAATGGTGGAAATCACTGAAACAAATGAAAGTTAGTCCAAAAACTAGCGAATAAACAGAGTTGAAAGTGATATTTAAACGAATTAGCGGAAACAGCAAACGAAAATGATGAAATCTATACAGAAATGATGGAAAACAGGCCTCTAAACTGAATGTGAACGTGGCAATTGCAAAATCGGAACCGGTTACAAAGCCAACAAACGACGAGAACGGAACTTGCCGAAAATCGAACAAAAATTACTTTAAAAATGAAAAGGAATTTTTTTTTAGATTTGGTGGATATTTCGTCACCGCCAAGAAAAAAACCAGAAAATAAAACGTGAATATTGCTCTAGAAATTATTACAAAATAGAAAGTTAAGGTGAATTTTGGCAAAATATCAACGTTGAAATGACGCAAAATTGCAAAACTTGACGTCTCGGGACTAATAACGAACATCCGCCGTGAAAAAGTACATTTTATGCACTTCTCGGTGAACTATCAACAAAAAACAAGTAATTCTTCGATTTACAGCAAGGAAAAAGAAGGAAAATGAGAGCGAATGTTGATTTGAACAGAAAAAGTTCCGGAGTTTTAGGCCAGCATTTTACTACGAATTGGGCGTAATTTAGGTCATTTACTTGATTTAATTAACAAAATATAATAAAATAATCGCCCTTTTGTTGAAATTCATGAGAAAACGCCACGAAAAAGCAGTTTCAGAGTTGGTTGGGCGCTGTAAAAAGCGGCGATCGATCAGGAGATTCGAAAACACGCGGTTTACGTCAAGAAGTCAGCCACTGACACGAGGATTGCGCCAATAAAAAATGATGGCGCAGCGCTGGTGTTTTTCAACAAAAATTCTGTTTAAAATTTTACAGAGGTGTAATGTTCTAGGTGGGCATTTTTTAGTATAAATTGATACACAAGAGGGGAAAATACCAAATCACAGCAAAATATACGAAAAATAATTGAGAAATTCGGGCATAAGCAGGCTGAAGATGGCTTGTGACACCAGGCATGACGATGAGTACCCATTCAAAAGAAATACAACGTATAGTTGAAGAGAATGTGCGATAAGTATTGAAAATTAGCCTAACAGGCTAATAACCCTCCCAGTTCCGCTGTTTCCGCCGCGTGGATATTCTAATTGGCGTCGCTATACCAACATTTCCCAGTATACGCAGAGCAGCGCCCGCGTGGCCTAGTGGATAAGGCGTCTGACTTCTAATCAGAAGATCGCCGGTTCGAATCCGGCCGTGGGCTAACGTTTTGCCTTCAAGAGAACTTTTCAAAAAGTCTGTTCCCAAAAGAATTTGAGGATTTGGAAATGCTTTTCCCATGACCTAGACACATTTTAAGGTAGTTGGAAGGCGCGAATGATAGCGTTACGGCGACAGACTCGGCCTTTGGCTGACAGCCAAAACTTATGATGACAGCGAGCGCACGTGTTTTGGCGATACGCCGAAGAAAGCGAGAAAGGGGTCGGCGCAGATGCAATAGCGAGAGAGGAGAGAGAGAGAGAGAGAGAGAGAGAGAGAGAGAGGGAGAGAGATGGAGAGAGAGAGTAATAGAGAGAGATGGAGAGAGGACCAAATAGAGAGCTACTATACCCCTCGCCCAAAGAGCTTGTAATAGCGGCGTGCGCATTTGACTCAGAAAATTGTCTGCGTCTCCATGTTTCGCACGCTCATTAGCCTGTTAGATGCGCAGGTTAATTATAACTCCTTCCAAGGTCCATCGGCGAAGACTATAACTGACTCACTCACCTCACCTCACTTCACTTCAAACCATCCCCAATTCTCACATTCTAATGATAAAAAATGTTTTCATGCTTGTTTCCGGTTAGTTAGGCTTACTCCCTTCCACAAACAGATTTCGAATGTCTCTCAATGCACTCATTCTCTCTGTCTTTTTTATAACTACCAAACAGCGCATACTGCTGATGATTGAATGTGCTCCTCGACAGCTTCCCGGAGAAACGTATTTCAATATTTTATCATTTTTATCTTCGCTGGGCATTCTTTTGAATATCTATGCAATTTGCAATATCATATTTCGCTCACCCCCAGCCATGGCGAGATATAGATGGTTTCTTCTATATCATCAAGTATTCTGCTTCGGAAGTGACCTATTGGTAAAGTTTTGAATCTCTCTTTATCTCTCTCTCTCACTCTCTCTCTCTCTCTCTCTCTTAAATTTAAAACCCAAGCTTTCAGATAAACATCTTGGTAAAACCTACAATATTTTTTCCTTTTCCAATCGGTTTCCCGGATGGAATCCTCACCAAATATGAAATTGTTGGCACTCACTTCCAAGTAATGGCTGTTTTTCTAACAGTTGTTGAAGCTGTAGCCACGGGGTTTCATTTATTTCTGTACCGCTACAGGGTTACCAGAGGTGAAAAGTATTTTACAAAGTCTGATTATATACTATTGCTTTTGTGCTATATGGTAGCAGCTCTACCTGGGTTGTCCTTTCAACTTGCCTATGAAGACCAAGTTTCATTATATGTTCAACTGAGAACGGTAAGAGGGAAAGAGAGAGAGAGAGAGAGAGAAGTGAGGTGAGGTGAGGTGAGGTGAGGTGAGGTGAGGTGAGGTGAGGTGAGGTGAGGTGAGGTGAGGTGAGGTGAGGTGAGGTGAGGTGAGGTGAGGTGAGGTGTAAAATATGAGGTATAGAACCAGTTTTAGGAATATTCCTGTATCACCGACGAATTTTTCCACATTCCTCACATTTGTTTCTATTCTGTTCCGGAAACAGCCATGTTTTTCTGCTCTTCCATTCTTTTTTTAGTTCCTGTCTTTTTCATGGCGTGTTTTATTGTAGTGTATTTAACGTACCGCCATATTACAAAAATCACTACATCACAACGAACTGCAATATTGCAAAGACGGCTTTTAATTCAACTAATTTTACAAATGCTAGTTCCAACAACATTTATTTGTGTCCCCGGTGCTGTAATCACTTTCTTGCTCGGAACAACGACGTTTGGATTGGAATGTAAGTTGGTTGATTGGAATGTGAGCCTGTAATGTTCTAAGCCTTTATAAGCCTTAGCCTTAAACGCCTTAACCGTAAACGGCTTAAACGTAGGCCAGTGGCCTACGTTACCTTAAGCCTTAAGCCCGTTATGCCTTAAATATATTAGGCCTCAAACGCTTTAAGTCTTAAACGTCTTTAGCCGCAAATGCCTTGTGCCGCAAACGCCGGCTCGTAAACTTAACTGCTTAAGACGCCATGTCTGAGAGACCCGAAACCATTGAGGACGAAAATTTTCATCATGCTTCAATTGGGCCCAAACTTTTTGTAGAATACATCTAGGACCCCCTAATATGAAAAACAATCATGAAAATCAATTATCGATTTTTGAGCCGGAGTACTGTAATTGACCCTCGGGGTACTGTAACTACCCTCAAAATAAAGAAAACGGCAATTTTGAGATATTAAAACGTTTGTAAAAATTACGACAAAAAACTATATAATATATGCCAAAGTTGATTTCCTACTTGCGAAAATAGTTAGAAGTCAAAATGTGATTGGAAAAACACAAAAAAATTTTTTTTTTGAAAATAAAAAATAACTTCCTCGCAATTTTTGATTATGTTGTTAAGCTCGTTTTTCTGCACAGAATAATTTTTTTTCGCCTAATTATCATAATCCTCACGCCTAGCGTGCCTAATTGAACAGCGCGCGCACCTTATTTCGGCGCTGAAAATTCGGCGTCTGACCCCGCGGCGCCTGAAACATGCCGCCGCGGCGCACTCAAAAAATCTGAAAATAAGCAAAAACGAACAAAAACAGAGTATTTTAGATGGAAAAATGTTTTATTAATTGGTGAAAAACCCTAAAAGATTTTGATCTTCTCTAGAAAATTTTTCTATGCGAAATAATCCAAAAACGTTAGCGTTTTTGAAAGAATCAACCTAAAAATTATTCTTTTTCAGCAGTAAAAGCAATTTTTGCCTATAAATCGGTCCAAATATATTTCTAGTTGCATTTTTGCAGGTGATAAGCCATTTTTCCATAAAAAAAATACTCTGTTTTTGTTCGTTTTTGCTTATTTTCAGATTTTTTGAGTGCGCCGCGGCGGCATGTTTCAGGCGCCGCGGGGTCAGACGCCGAATTTTCAGCGCCGAAATAAGGTGCGCGCGCTGTTCAATTAGGCACGCTAGGCGTGAGGATTATGATAATTAGGCGAAAAAAAATTATTCTGTGCAGAAAAACGAGCTTAACAACATAATCAAAAATTGCGAGGAAGTTATTTTTTATTTTCAAAAAAATAATTTTTTTGTGTTTTTCCAATCACATTTTGACTTCTAACTATTTTCGAAAGTAGGAAATCAACTTTGGCATATATTATATAGTTTTTTGTCGTAATTTTTACAAACGTTTTAATATCTCAAAATTGCCGTTTTCTTTATTTTGAGGGTAGTTACAGTACCCCGAGGGTCAATTACAGTACTCCTGCTCAAAAATCGATAATTGATTTTCATGATTGTTTTTTATATTAGGGGGTCCTAGATGTATTCTACAAAAAGTTTGGGCCCAATTGAAGCATGATGAAAATTTTCGTCCTCAATGGTTTTGGATCTGTCGATTCTCTCAGAAACGGCGTCTTAAAGGTTTTAACGCCTTATGTCTTAAATGCAGGCCAAGGACCTTAAACGCCTTAAGCACTTTTGGCGGCATGTGACCTTAAACGCTATAACGGCACAAGCCGTCATTTAGCTAATTGTTGTGGTTGGTGGCGTAGCATAGTTGGTGGCGTCACTTTAAAAAGCTATACACTGCTTAAACCCATACAGCTTAAACATTAAGGCCTCTAGATGTAAACGAAGGTCAGCGACCTAAAAATCCTAAGCCTTGAACGCAGGCGTGTAAACGTGTAAAAGGGTTGAACACAGTAAGCCGCTAACGCCTTACGCTTCTAAATTTCAATTTCAACCCGAACTTTCCAGTTGTTGGTGACATCTTCGTAGCAGCCGTGTCTATCTATGGCCTTATTGGAGCAGTAGTTGTAATTACCGTTTACCCATTCTACAGACCAAAGTTTTGCATGCCAAGAGGAAAGAAAGCGACCGTCACTGTTTCAAAATCAGTGATAAATGGTTAAAATAAAAGTAATTAAAACACATTTATTGAATAAACAAATACGGAGATTATGATGTCCAACCCGCATAAATATCAGGTACCACGTCGGCTACAAGTTCATAAGATTGGCAAAGCTTCCCTTAACGACATTCGTGACTAAGAACTCAAAAGATTACCTTAAAGGTGGGCCTCCTTAAGGTATCACCATGTTTCGATGCAGCTTCCCAATCCTCTTCATTGGTTACACCAGTTCCGATGGTTAACACGCTGTCTATGTAAATTCCGTTAGCGGTCTGGAAACAACAGTCTAATGAGTGTGTGAGTGTGTGAGTTTGTGAGCGTGTGAGTTTGTGAGCGTGTGAGTGTGTGAGTTTGTGAGCGTGTGAGCGTGTGAGTGTGTGAGTGTGTGAGTGTGTGAGTGTGTGAGTGTGTGAGTGTGTGAGTGTGTGAGTGTGTGAGTGTGTGAGTGTGTGAGTGTGTGAGTGTGTGAGTGTGTGAGTGTGTGAGTGTGTGAGTGTGTGAGTGTGTGAGTGTGTGAGTGTGTGAGTGTGTGAGTGTGTGAGTGTGTGAGTGTGTGAGTGTGTGAGTGTGTGAGTGTGTGAGTGTGTGAGTGTGTGAGTGTGTGAGTGTGTGAGTGTGTGAGTGTGTGAGTGTGTGAGTGTGTGAGTGTGTGAGTGTGTGAGTGTGTGAGTGTGTGAGTGTGTGAGTGTGTGAGTGTGTGAGTGTGTGAGTGTGTGAGTGTGTGAGTGTGTGAGTGTGTGAGTGTGTGAGTGTGTGAGTGTGTGAGTGTGTGAGTGTGTGAGTGTGTGAGTGTGTGAGTGTGTGAGTGTGTGAGTGTGTGAGTGTGTGAGTGTGTGAGTGTGTGAGTGTGTGAGTGTGTGAGTGTGTGAGTGTGTGAGTGTGTGAGTGTGTGAGTGTGTGAGTGTGTGAGTGTGTGAGTGTGTGAGTGTGTGAGTGTGTGAGTGTGTGAGTGTGTGAGTGTGTGAGTGTGTGAGTGTGTGAGTGTGTGAGTGTGTGAGTGTGTGAGTGTGTGAGTGTGTGAGTGTGTGAGTGTGTGTGTGTGTGAGTGTGTGAGTGTGTGAGCGTGTGAGTGTGTGAGCGTGTGAGTGTGTGAGCGTGTGAGTGTGTGAGTGTGTGAGTGTGTGAGTGTGTGAGTGTGTGAGTGTGTGAGTGTGTGAGTGTGTGAGTGTGTGAGTGTGTGAGTGTGTGAGTGTGTGAGTGTGTGAGTGTGTGAGTGTGTGAGTGTGTGAGTGTGTGAGTGTGTGAGTGTGTGAGTGTGTGAGTGTGTGAGTGTGTGAGTGTGTGAGTGTGTGAGTGTGTGAGTGTGTGAGTGTGTGAGTGTGTGAGTGTGTGAGTGTGTGAGTGTGTGAGTGTGTGAGTGTGTGAGTGTGTGAGTGTGTGAGTGTGTGAGTGTGTGAGTGTGTGAGTGTGTGAGTGTGTGAGTGTGTGAGTGTGTGAGTGTGTGAGTGTGTGAGCGTGTGAGTGTGTGAGCGTGTGAGTGTGTGAGCGTGTGAGTGTGTGAGTGTGTGAGTGTGTGAGTGTGTGAGTGTGTGAGTGTGTGAGTGTGTGAGTGTGTGAGTGTGTGAGTGTGTGAGTGTGTGAGTGTGTGAGTGTGTGAGTGTGTGAGTGTGTGAGTGTGTGAGTGTGTGAGTGTGTGAGTGTGTGAGTGTGTGAGTGTGTGAGTGTGTGAGTGTGTGAGTGTGTGAGTGTGTGAGTGTGTGAGTGTGTGAGTGTGTGAGTGTGTGAGTGTGTGAGTGTGTGAGTGTGTGAGTGTGTGAGTGTGTGTGTGTGTGAGTGTGTGAGTGTGTGAGTGTGTGAGCGTGTGAGTGTGTGAGCGTGTGAGTGTGTGAGCGTGTGAGTGTGTGAGTGTGTGAGTGTGTGAGTGTGTGAGTGTGTGAGTGTGTGAGTGTGTGAGTGTGTGAGTGTGTGAGTGTGTGAGTGTGTGAGTGTGTGAGTGTGTGAGTGTGTGAGTGTGTGAGTGTGTGAGTGTGTGAGTGTGTGAGTGTGTGAGTGTGTGAGTGTGTGAGTGTGTGAGTGTGTGAGTGTGTGAGTGTGTGAGTGTGTGAGTGTGTGAGTGTGTGAGTGTGTGAGTGTGTGAGTGTGTGAGTGTGTGAGTGTGTGAGTGTGTGAGTGTGTGAGTGTGTGAGTGTGTGAGTGTGTGAGTGTGTGAGTGTGTGAGTGTGTGAGTGTGTGAGTGTGTGAGTGTGTAAGATTTCCTCACCATAATGTCAGTATCAATGTTGTCTCCAAAGAAAACCGCCTTTCTTAAATCCAAGTTCTTCCTTAGGTACTCATTCATAGCTTCACTCGGTTTTCCAAAACCCGTTGCATTTCTCTTAACAACGGATCGAATTCCAGCCTAAAATTGAATTTATAAATACCTTCTCATAAAAAAAACGAACATAAAAACTGCCTCCATCCGCCATTATGAGCTTATTCTTGTAAATAAACTGTGTATCAGTCGACAGAATATAATATAGAACTTCCGGTTTCTTCACCAAATTTACGATTCTATCGATTACCTCAATGTTCCAGTCATTCCAACTGTCCAGAATTACAATTTCTGGATGGTCCTGAAAATTGTGCATGTTTTTTGGGTGGTAAGTGCGCTCAAATGCTATAGTAAGCCAAATAGGTAACTGGGCTTACACTTAAAGTCGACAAAATATCTTCTGCTTGCGGGAGTTTTCCAAAGGTGTGGTTGAAATTGTTATTTAGCAGGTTCGCTCCTGCCTCCTTCAGAAGACTCATGACATAGGGAGGACACATGGCGAGGACTTTCTTTCCCTTCAGACTGGAGCCAATTTTGTCCATCATAACGGTGGCTGGGAGAATTACATTAGATCCATCGACTCCGGGGAGAGACAACTTTTTGGCTTTCCTTTCTGGAGAATCCCAATCACCGTTTGAGACGATTGTGATCTGGAAAAATTCAGTAGAGAGAGAGAGAGAGAGAGAGAGAGAGAGAGAGAGAGAGAGACAGAGAGACAGAGAGACAGAGAGACAGAAAAATAGAGAGACAGAGCGACAGAGAGAAGATAGACAGAGAGACAGAGAGACAGAGAGGCAGAGAGGCAGAGAGACAGAGAGACAGAGAGACAGAAAGACAGAGAGACAGAGAGACAGAGAGACAGCGAGACAGAGAGACAAAGAGACAGAGAGACAGAGAGACAGAGAGACAGAGAGACAGAGAGACGGAGAGACAGAGAGACAGAAAGACAGAGAGACAGAGAGACAGAGAGACAAAGAGACAGAGAGACAGAGAGACAGAGAGACAGAGAGACAGAGAGACAGAGAGACAGAGAAACAGAGAGACAGAGAGACAGAGAGACAGAGAGACAGAGAGACAGAGAGACAGAGAGACAGAGAGACAGAGAGACAGAGAGACAGAGAGACAGAGAGACAGAGAGACAGAGAGATAGAGAGACAGAGAGACAGAGACAGAGAGGCAGAGAGGCAAAGCAACAGAGGAACAAAGAGACAGAGACGTACCTTCTTTCCCATCTCGTGTATCTTTGTCACAAACTCCACGGCTCCCTTAATCCATCCATCGCCGGTTTTCAAAGTCCCATCGATGTCGAAAATGAAGTGGTCGTACTTTTGAACATCCTCCCAAGTAAACCAAGGCAGCTGAAATATTCAACTAATTTTCACCAAAGGTTTCAACCAACGGGTTCATAAAACCTCTCCTTCGCATTTGGAATGCTTAGCCATTTTCTTAAAACACTTTCGTTGTTTCTGAAATATTGAATTTTATTTTAGTGTTTCTGTTGGGTCTCACTGATTCTGCTGAACGTAAATTTGCAGAGCCAAGACGAAGATGGCCACTATAAAGATGAGTCCAACAAGATTAACAATGGGCTGAATTTTTATCAAAATACCTAGAAAATACTCATTTTTGCTTTAAGAATGTCTTACTTCGATCTGTTCTTTGAATTTCACCATCTTCTACGAGTCCTGCTTTAGAAGAAGTTGGAGAACACATCTGACATTACAAATATATTTTATAAAAAACATTACAAATATATTTTATAAGCAATTTTGAATAAATATCCGTTTCATCTTAGAAATAAAAAGAGCTTTTTATGATTTCCTCTCCATTAGTGCTTTTATTTTTTTTTTGGCGTAGACTTGTGGGTTTGTTATCACTTGGTGGGTGTAGTCAGTTAAGTGATATGGGTCTTAATTGAAGATAATTTTGTGCTTTTGTGTCACGGTTGGATTAAAAGCATATGATTTCCGGTGCTTATCACAGTATGGTTTCACTTTCTGTAGGTGGGTTAGACAAATAGAAGGGTGAGTGTGTGAGTGTGTGAGTGTGTGAGTGTGTGAGTGTGTGAGTGTGTGAGTGTGTGAGTGTGTGAGTGTGTGAGTGTGTGAGTGTGTGAGTGTGTGAGTGTGTGAGTGTGTGAGTGTGTGAGTGTGTGAGTGTGTGAGTGTGTGAGTGTGTGAGTGTGTGAGTGTGTGAGTGTGTGAGTGTGTGAGTGTGTGAGTGTGTGAGTGTGTGAGTGTGTGAGTGTGTGAGTGTGTGAGTGTGTGAGTGTGTGAGTGTGTGAGTGTGTGAGTGTGTGAGTGTGTGAGTGTGCGAGTGTGTGAGTGTGTGAGTGTGTGAGTGTGTACGTGTGAGTGAGTTAGTGAGACAACACTTTAAAACAATGGAAGAGAGAGCTTTTCTCACACAAAAGAACACCCAAAGTGAAGAGGCACAAAGAACACTCGTAAAAAGTGGCGTCTGATCCCTCTCCGTTCGTTCTCTCCGTTCGCTGCACCCTGATCTCCGTTTCAAAAATGACGGATTATGATCGAAAAGGAGGGAAAATTGTGTTCTTTCAAACACCACGAATGTGATCTAAACGGTTCGGACTGCTTCTTCAAATTTTCAATTCCAAGTTAATAAAATCTTTCATATAAAAAAGTTATAAGAGTTTCAATTGAAACCATTAATTTAAATGCGTTATAACTCAGACACTTAAAAAAATGGGCTAACTCTATAGTAGTTGTTTACTGAAGGCAGAAAAACTCTAACCCGGACCATAGCGGATGAAGATGGAGGCAGACCAACGGGCTTGAAATGGCTTAAGCGCCCGGCACGGCCTCTTTTCCCATTTATTAACGTCAACTGCGCTTTTCTGCGTCTGCACGTAAGCCTTTTGCACGATGGGTAATTCAGAAAAGCGGAAGCATGGAAGAGGGGTTCAGAAATTGCAAGTGGGGAGCCTGCCTCAAGGTTTTTTGTAAATAACCTGTTGGCTAAATTAACTCATTGCTAAGATTTTTAGTTGATAATTGCTTAAAGTTAGCTGAGTTCTAATACTATTGCGTTAATACTAGAGTTAATTTTGATTGACTTAAGGTAATTAAGGTTAGCATACGGTAATTACGACTAGCATGCGCTAATTAAGGCTAAATCCTCCTATGTTTAAAGGTAACTAAAGGGCTTTTAAGTGTGGGATCTAATGGGTTGCAACTTACCCTAACTAAGTATGTAACACACCCTAAAGAAGAAAAAGCTATCATTAAGCAACTTTCTTAGTAAGAACTACGTTAACGAATGTTTACATAAACGACTTAAACCTAACTGAAGGGTGATTAGCTCATAAGTACCTTAAGGATAGCAACGTTGTCTTTAAGGTTGATTCAAGGCTAGCGACCTTAAGGCGAAAAACATTTCATTTAGGTAAAGATTGTTATTGTCCTAAGTCATCCAAATACAAGCCACGCTAACTTATGTTTTGTGCCTAAGGCCAATTAACGAAACTAAAAGAAGTTAAGGGAGTTAAGGGAAGTTGTTACTTAATCTAAAGATTAGTTATTTTAATGGTTAGGGACGTTGTCCAAATACAACAAACGTTATAGTCTGTTTCCAACGGAAGGTCTTCGACTTCGGGGCAATATTGAAAAATGACTCTATTTAATCAAAAAGGATTTGAAACATTGAAGTGAACAGATATGTAATAAAGAAAAGAGCACTGTAAACGAGGAGTGTGCAGACAGTTAACAAAGATCGTTGCGGGACTAGGTACCTAGTCCTTTAACATTTGTGAAAATCATTGCCCATTCGTTGGAAATGGTGTATAAGAAATGTTATTTTTAGGATGAAAATTGGAGAAGAAGCGGCTTGTTTAAAGTCACCGCCGACAAAAGCAAACACAGCTTTTTTGGGACTTAATTAGCGCAGAAGGCCTTGTTACCTTAAGGCAAACTAGGTCAACTGATAAAGTTTTTGGGTCATTTAGGTAAATGTTCCTGACTTTATCTCTATAGAACTAACAATGCCTTAAGGTAACTAAAGTTAAAAGAAATCACCTTAAGTTTGTGAATGCCTTCAAGCAAAAGGGTTATGGAAGTCTAGGGTTAACAATGGAAAAGTGATTTTACCTAAAAGTAAGGGTCAAGGGGAGTTACCCTAAATACTAAGGAAAGGTTGACTGAAAATACCTTAAGGCAAATAAGGTGGAACCTAAAAGCTGTTTTCAGCTAACCTAGTGGGCCGTTTGCAATTAATTAAGCTCCAAAAAAGCCGTGGTAGCTTTTCTCAGTGGTGACTTTAGAAAAACCGCTTCTTTTCCATTTCTAGACGTTTTCTTCTTAAAAATAACATTTCTTAACGTTTCCGTATTTGGACAACGTTCCTAACCAGTAACTGCACTAATCTTAAGGTAAAGTAACAATTTTCCGTAACTCCCTTTGCTTCTTTGCGCTTTATTGATATACCTTAGCTCACTCAACTGTACTCACGTAAAGGTAACATCGCTTTCGTTTAGGAAAAAGTGGCCTATCTTAAAGTCACTAAGGATAAGGGATATGGGGGTAAGAGTATTTCACTTAAGAGAAAGGTTCAAAAACTGAAACGATAAAGAAGATTCTCGTAAATGACGTCTTATATTTGTTTCTTTTGCGGGGAAGACAAATTTACTAAAGCTGCAGCAAATTAGAAGGCAAATAAATGAGTTTGTTAGAAATGAAGTCAGATATTTTGCCGAACCTACCTCTTTCTTCGAAGAATCCGACATATGGCCAAGCATGCGCTGAAAAAGACAAATGAGAATGCCTCTGCCCACATGAAATTTGCAGTCAGACACGTTTTGTAAATGGCTGGAAGGTGGTTTTCGGGACGAACAGGAAATTTTTTTGAATAACAATGCAATGAGGGAGCGTTGTTGGAAAATCAACTTTGTCATTTTGCTTTTACTTTTAGCTCGCACTCTGTTTACAAACGTGGTTCTCAAAACAGCGTTGGACCTTTTAGGGTCGCATTTATGTTTGCCTACCTGAGGGACGACTGCCGCCATTTCAATTGTTCTGGAAGATTAGGCAGCGTTTTTAAACATTTTTTTTTGCAGGGAAACAAAAAGTTTGCAGAGGGATGATATTTGTGATGAACGAGGTGTTTGCATTATGCAGAACATGAGGCGATCAGTGTTTTTCTGGGTGGATTGCTCGATCAATGATCGAAATTGACAACAAATTTGCAACACCAACAGACACTCACACTCACACTCACACTCACACTCACACTCACACACGCACACGCACAAGCACACGCACACGCACACGCACACTCACACTCACACTCACACTCACACTCACACACGCACACGCACACGCACACGCACACGCACACGCACACGCACACGCACACGCACACGCACACTCACACTCACACTCACACTCACACTCACACTCACACACGCACACGCACAAGCACACGCACACGCACACGCACACGCACACTCACACTCACACTCACACTCACACTCACACTCACACTCACACTCACACTCACACACGCACACGCACACGCACACGCACACGCACACGCACACGCACACGCACACGCACACGCACACGCACACGCACACGCACACGCACACGCACACGCACACGCACACGCACACGCACACGCACACGCACACGCACACGCACACGCACACGCACACGCACACGCACACGCACACGCACACATATTTTGCCGATTTGCTTTATAAAAGAATCAGACAATTTTCACAAACTCATTAACAGTATCAGGTTTCCAATGCAACATCACAAAGGAAATTAGAAGGTCACTGATTACAAACAAGGCGCAGGACGACACGGCCAGGATAAATCGGATTCTTCTTTTTGTTCTCTTCGACTGTGTAACTCTGAAAAAACAGTTAAAATAGGCAAATGTCAATTAAAAACCTTTGGTTGATCACTCTTATGAGAAACATTAGTGGCAGTTCCCAGAACATTGCAAAGATGCAATAGAACATTTGAAGTATTAGCCATTTTCCTGGAAATAGAACATTTTTAATATAAAATTTCTGCTTTTTGGACTTACCCATTAATGGAAGTTTTGGTGAGCGAGGTACTTCTCCAACAATAACGCTTAACATGAAGGTGAAACCGAGAATTCCTGAGATTCCGAGGGTAAGCTGAAATTTTTAACAATTACATGGAATTTGATTTAGAAATTGAACAAAAACGCATTGGTCAGGGAAATTTGAAAGACCCTTGGAGATAAAAATTCAAAATTGTTCAATTGGGTTGAACTTTTGCGTGAAATGTAGGACAGTCTAAAAATTGTTCGATTCGACCTCGGAAGAAATTCTGCCGAAAAATACGGATGAAAAACAATTTTTTTAAAAATCGTTTTTCTAGTTTTTAGAATAGCTTTTGTAGTTTTTTATTTGAATTCTTGGAACCAAATGCGAAATTTTTGCGAAACAGCCATGATCTCAGAAAAATATTAAAATTACAATAATATGACCCCAATGTTTTGGGATTTCGGTAACTATACTCTTCGCCAAATCTACTTCGGCAGATTTGGGTGCGTACACGGTATATCTCATGCATTACACTAACTACAACAGCAAAACTTTCTAACGAAGTAAGTTTGGCATAAACTATACTTAAAACGTTATATCTCTCTTGAAAATGATAAACTATAAGGCTAAAATCAGGCTTGTTCAAAAGGAAATAGCTTACGTATAACGTGAAAAATTATCAAATGGGTTAAATTATCAAAAAGCTTCTTATGAAAGAAAAAACGCAAAATACACAAAAACGCACCAAAAATTTGCTTTTTTGGTTAGCACGGTTTCATGTTTCAAAGAAATTGCATTAGCGTATGCGATTCTATAGAAAACTTTACGCAAAGTTAAATTTTGAAGAACTCTAATGCCAATGTATTCAAAACTCGTATTGATTGCGCGAAAACCGAGTTTTTGGCGCCTTTTGCTCAAAAAGCGACTGGTAAAGACAGCAGGAGTCGGCTTTGTCCAACCATAGCACAATCGCGCCCGGGCCGGCCCGAAAATTTTTTTGTTGTTGTTATTTTTGATTTTTAAATTGAAATATAACTTTTTGGTCGGGCCCGGGCCGGCCCGGGTCGGGCCTTGAAAATTTTGTCAGCGGGTCGGCCCGAGTCGGCCCGTTACCATGGTTGACTTTGTCAGACGTTTTATCGGTCGCAGGCATCGACAAACGCTGTTTTCGCGCATTCAATTCCGGTTATCAGCAAACTATTTGCTTTTGAATAAGCTCAATTTCTGCCTGATTGTTGAATTTTGAAGCGAAATATAACATTTTAAGTTAACGTGCCATTTTTTCGTTTTTTTTTTTATTTTATTGTTTCATAGTCCCAAAAACATGAGTTACCTTTTCTCCCTGTCCAATACTCAACGGCAGCAGCAATGACATAACACATAGAATTGTAATGGTAAGGGTTGGTAGAATCAGAAAATAAATGTAGAATTGTGGATTCCTTGTCAATTTGAAAGATGCTATGACCAACGATCGATTTCCCGATGTTTCAGAATCGAAAACTCTTGCTGATAAAATAGGTGGCTCCACTTTCCATTCGGGAAGACCCTGAAACATTAAAATTTTCTTTTTAAAGGGACAGTCCGGTGGTTTTTACAACAAAGGCTTCACGCAACATAGCGAGACAATTTATTGTTAGTTTATAATTTTTGACCGTAACCGATTGAAAATGATATAAAAACCCATAAAAGGGACCGTCAGGGAACTTTTTCCCAGTCCTAGAAAATCCAAAGATTCGCTTTGTTGAATTGATTGTGATGGCGCAGCGAATCCCTTCTGAGAGGCATTGCTTTGGTCTGGGAGGAAAACGCGAATCTCTCGCTGCGAGACTCAGACGACGAAAGCACAATGCAGCCGCGATTTCTTTCTCTGCGCACAACGTTGAAACTACCTTTAAACTTAAAAAAAAACTTTTTAAATTGCATTGTTCCAAATTTTATAATAATAATTAAAAAAAATATTCAATAAAAAAAAGACCTCGACAACCGTTCCGCTTGAAAGTTGGACGAGAGCCAGACCCCGGATCTATTAAACAACGGACAATTGTGTTTTCGATTTGTAAAAAAGCCTTCGCCGAAGCCCGATGGGAGAAAAAATTTTTTCGGTGGTTTTTGGAATTTTCTCATTTTTAGGGAAACAGTAATCTAGCCGTCGCCAAACGGAAATCGGCGAGAAAAATCCGCTTTCTTTCTGCGTCTGCGCTTCTCGCACGCTATTTCCGCCTGAGTATCGTACGGCTGCTGCATTAAGGCCGTTTTTGGCAGGATTCCAATTTGGCGACAGCTATAACAATTAATGTTTTACCTGTGCCCAAATAAACAACTTAGTTTAAGTTTAAATTTTTGCCCAAATAATTTAGCTTAAATAAACATGTAAATTGCCCCTGATGGTTCCTTTAATGTCCCAAACTTACAATTAGAAAAGTGTCATCTTCTTTCACGTGGAGCATCATTTGTTCTACTGGCACCATTCCAGTAGCGAAATTGATGTTACAAGACTGGACGTCGAAGGGGAAACCTTCTGAAATGAACGAATTTGAGTAATTTTACATCTTTTGAGCAAAATTGATTCATTTTTCCGAAGCGAAATTGAAAAATGAACTAACCAACATCGCAGCCACAAACTGTATCGAATTTCCCCTTCATCGTGATAGTGGCTCGACCACTGTGATGAACCACGACGAGGTTACTTGGAGCTTCTCTGTCCGCAAATTTTAATTCCACGCTGAAAATACGTAAACAAAAATTACTTCTATCCTCCAACTGTCCAATTATGATTTAACTGTAGCAGGTGTGGGTCAATCAGGTGAGAAAGCTTGCAAAAAGCGGACACGCAGATAAAAACCGCTTTTTTCGAAATACCCCCGCGATTTACCGTGTGGTGACATCTGAATTACCTGCCTTTGCCTTTTGGCTAATATGGATTTTGGCTGGCCGGGTTACGGTACCCTTTGTTTACTGTAACTGTCGCATTCCTCGATAATCATCTGATTAATTCAGTTCATCTGACACAACTTGTTTTAGCGGTCTTCGGCAAAATCGATAAAATTGAAATGTCTAGATTTGCATAAACCCCATTTTCAGTCAGAAAAGGCCCTTGACGCTCCCTTTAAACTGGAGCTAAATTTGAGTTTTTCCAGTTATGTGCTAATTGCAACAGGCGTGCAACATTGATGTGATAAAGCGTTCGACAATATAAAAAAAGCTTTTTTTCTAGAAGAACGCCCGGGTATTATGGCATACGTATGACCTACTTAGAAATTTGGGCCACTATCGATTTTTGGTTGGGCTGTCTTACGGTAGGTGCTATTTGGTTACTGTAACAATGACAAATCTTTAGTTACTGCAACTTTTACACATTGAAACGTTTTTTTAAACATTGAAACGGTTACTGTAATTATGGCAAGGTTTTGGGCCTTGTAACTTGGGCCAGCCTTTGCTAAATGAAAAGTGTTGTTAATGTAATAGCGAAATTTTTGTTACGGTAACTTGGGTCAACTTTCGGTTACTGTAACTTGACAATTCTTTGGTTGCTGTAACGTTTGTTGGTTATTGTTATTTTCCTTTCAACATTTTGGGCCAATATCGATTTTTGGCTGGCCTGCCTTGGTTACTGTAACTGGGATCAAATTTGGTTACTGTAGTTGTTACAAACTTGGTTACTGTAACAATTACAAATTGAAACGTTTTTAAACAACTCTTTTTTTTCAGCAAAAATGTCTTTCAAGTGATGAAAAATTATACAAAATTGCGAAATTTGTCCCGTCAAACAAAAAAAAACCAAATTAGGTGAAAAACCACTATAGTGAAAATTGACTTCAAAACTGAAATTTTCCAAAAATTTCAAAATGAAAAATTCAACTTTTATGCGTCAAAGCAAGTTGAAACTCTTTTTTAATACAATTTTCCCAAACCTGTTAAAAGTATCGATCATCGGAATCCACAACAAAATCGAGGGCACAATGACTGAATCATATCCCAGTTCTTGAGGATCGAATTTCAATCGAGGATCGTACCATTCCTAAAAAATTGAAATTACCATATAATTTTATCAATTTACTATTTCAACTGCAGCTATATAAGAGACAATTTGACGACTTTCTTCCTAAAAATGAGTGAATAACAACAAAAACGCGTTTGAAACTCACAACTGAGAATAAAATAGTAAATGGCACTGAAATATTGACATTCATTGTTTTTCGAAAAAGTTCGTAGGGCGAAACGAGGCGTTCGTAGTTTTGTTTCAGAAGTACTGAGTGGAGGTAGGTTGGATGGACTGAAAAATTGAAATTTAGGTTGAGTAAATGTTTATACGATAACTTACTTGTTTCATTTTCTTGTAGTGGTGTCCCATAAATACAAATTTTACAAATTTGTAAATTAAAAATCGTCAAAGTGAGGTAAAAGTGCAAGGCGGAAGGCAGAATAGACATAGATCCGCAAAGAGAATGGTCTAATTTTGAAAAGACCTTTTAATGAAGGCGGAAATTGCCTCCAATTACACGTCTGAGCACACAAAGTCGATGTGTGGTTGATAGCTGGCGCAATTTAGGAATTGGATGGAAATCTGATTGGGAGGGCGTATTTTGAATTGAACTGAGACGGGTACACACCACACTCACACACTCACACACTCACACACGGAAAAAATCGCCGATGTTTGTCTTTTCGTCTGGGCTGTCAGCTGTTTCAGATTTGACGTTATTGCAACAAAACAAACTCGTTCTATCGCTTTTTTCTATTATTTTCGCTTTCTTCGAATTCTGTCTCTGTGTTTTTCTCATTTTTCTGAAGCGCCCAAACAACCAAATTTGATTTTTAACCCATCCTCTCTGGAATTCATTTGTTCGCACGCTTCAAATTACTCACTCCTGCAAGCTTTTGCCTCGATTTGTTTCAGCAGCATTATCTATTTTATTTTTGCAGTTTTTATCTAAGTTCTTGTCGACTTCTAAGATTTCTTGTTTGCTTTGGCTGAACATTGAAAGGCAATATCCCTCTTTCATTAAAATTTTGAAGGCCAGGAGTCTGGTGTCTGTAACAATGAAATTTCTTCTTCTATTTTGCCTTGTAAAATACATTTTTGGAAATTTTTACAATGAAACAGGTTAGTTTCAAATATTAATAAAATTTATTTCAAATTATATTTTCAGAATATCCAACTTTGTACCAATCGATTCTCCTGAAACGAAATTACGATCGATTGATTTCACCAAATGAGTTATTTCGAAAAACAACTCATGTGAATATTTCAGTACCCTTTACTATCCTTTTTTCTGTGGTGAGTTGTTTTAAATGAATTTAAAAAATATTTTATAATTTCCAGGAAGAAAACAAGCAAATTGTGTCGTATATTGCGGCTGTGAACATGGTAAATTGACTTAATTTTTGAAATACAGTTGAAATTTTCAGCGTTGGTTTGATCAAAGATTGAAATTTGATCCGGAGGAAATGGGCTATGAATCTGTGATTGTTCCCTCGATTCTTGTTTGGATTCCGAATGTGGAGACTTTTAACTGGTAACACTGAAAAATAACAAATTCAATCATCTTAAAAAAAATCATGTGGACTCAACCGAAAATCAAGTCTCCTTAAAATTTTAATTTTGAAAAGAAGTTTCTGAAAGTTGAAAAATTAGCGGTTTATCATATCTGGTTCAAAATAAACAAAAAATGTTATTTAGAAATTTGACTTTTTTTGCTTTATGCATGTTTTTATTCGTTTATGTTATCAGAAAACTTGATTTTTTGTTTTATCGTTAACCAGATGGAACACAGCACTGACCAAAATAAAATCATGAAAAAATCGGAACTCTACGATTTTTTCACTGAGTTACGTTCAAATCAGTTTGTGACCATTGTAAACCATGGTAACAAAGTTTTTGACTTTAAATTTTTATCGCCTCGTGGAAGTAAATCGTGGTAATCTTTCGTCCTATTTAATGAAAAGTTTTCTGCCAATTTGACAGCCATAAATTGAATTGTAGAATTTGGGGAAAAACTTGTCAACTTTTTGTCGAATTAAGAAAGCGAATTTTACAAAATAAGCAATATTTTTCAGTGTAAAATTTAAATATTGGCCATACCCCAAATCCATGTTGTTATTTTCTCACATTTGTCTCACATTAAAAGGCAACTACAGTACCCGGGTCAAGTCCTCCGAACAAAAAATCGATAATCTATTTTCGTCTTTATTCTATTTAAAATCGATAATCTGTTTTCTGGGCTAGTTTTACCTAAAACTTTGAGTCCGCTGTAAAAGATTTTAAAAGACTATTAGTCGGGCGGGGTCAGTTTTTCAATTTTATTTCTTTCCAAATGTGAACGACAACTTTTTTAAGCTATTTTACTTCGTTCAAAATTGTTTTCTATAAAAATATTCTAAGCTATTTTAAAATTAATTTGAAAAAATATATATACAAAGGAGAAATAGAATCGCTTTTTCAAGCGCCCCAAAATCGCTTTTTCCTTGTTTGAAAACAAACGGTCGTATGCAGATATAGAAAGCGACTTCTTTAAAGCTGTAGCACAAAGCGATGAATATCGTTTCGTGTGCTTACACTGATAAAAACGAATTTCCTCTTCTATTTTTCAATTATTTTATTGTTGTGTTTTAGTGTGGAACTGAAATTCGCTGACGGAGAAGCACCAAGCAATGTCGTTAGGGTTCACCACACAGGATTGGTCTCCCTAATGCTGAAGGGAAAGTTCGAAACCGTTTGTCGATGCGATGTTGGTAAGAAATTTCATTTTAACAATTGTTTTCCCTTTTCAGAAGGTTTTCCATTCGACGCGCAACTTTGCAACATTAACTTTGCAACCGGTTTAATTACCGTAGATGAAATGGAACTTCATGTCAGAGACGAAAGTCCGTTTTTGATTGTGAGTTTTAAGAAAAAAAGTCAGAAAAGAAATTTTAGGGTCTTCCGGAATGGAATGTTTTACCTCCCGTTTTGAGATCAGAGACTTTCGAAACTGAAATGGGAAATCACTCGATTGTCATTGCTTCATTTCAGCTTACCAGAAATCCTCAGTTCTATATTTGGTTCCTAATTATGCCTACATTGGTTATTACAATGGTTTGCGTTGTGGCGATTTTACTTCCACTGAATATTAAACAAGGAGAAAAGGTAAGAACTTTAAATTTCAGGATTACGGTAGGTGTCCCTTAAAGCCATGCAAAAATAGTTTCAACGTCATTCGAAAAATTAACGCAAAAATTTGAGTCGGGAAAATTCAATTGCGAAACACTTTTTAAAGGGTTTGACCTTTTTTAACCTTGGCAATTTTTGACATTTTCTGATTTCTCACTAAAGAACATCAAAAACTGCGTAAGTTTTCAATAAATAAAAAACAGTTGTGTTAAAAAAGCCACTTTTCAGTAGCCTGCGTAGAATGTTTCATTTTCAAAAATTGGATAAGACTTGGCAAAAACAAAAATAACCCCATTTTTAAAACAAAAAACAAAAAAAAACACTTGGATCGTACATTTTTATCAGGAAATTTGTGAAAGCTTGAAAAGGTCGAAACGGAGCTGTAAAAGTGGCCATAAGAATTGTAGTTGCAAAAAATTTAATTTGTGTTGCAGTAAATTTTATTTTGAAAAACAAGCTTTTGACTTATTAGATCATCAAAAACATGTTTTTTTTTAATATTTATTATTTGCTCGAAATAATAAATTACAGATGAGTGGTTTGCATAAATAAATGGTTTAAGATTTGAGGTCAGAAGAAAAAAAAAATAAAACTAAAAGTTTTTATCGTAGAATTAAGGCAACTACCGTAACCGGGATGAAAAATCAACAGGGTTTAAAGCGGAAAATGAAATTTGATTAAAAAAAACTATTCTATAAAAATATCTCCTTTTAAAATGAAATGCTAGGGTGCATGTGTGTGCCTAGTATAACAGTTTTCACTGCCGTAGCCCGAAGCAGGAGTGGCCGTAACCCCACGAATGTAGCGGCCGCAGCCCGCATAATTAAGCGACCGAAAGCCGCGCGTAGGTACGGCCGCAGGCCGCAAGCCAGGCGTTCACTTCTGTTTTTGGGAACCTGGGGGACAACAAAGTGCATGAAAAAATAATATTAAATATGTAAAATATGTATGTATTTAATTTTTGTTTCACCAATGTCTAAACACGTTTTTTTAGAGTTTATATGTTCATTATCATAAAAAGTCAATTTTATACTGACCATTTAAAAATTGAATACTTTTGTATTTTAGATTTTTTGACCTATTTATGCAAACAAAAAACTCCAGTTTTTTTCCTTGAATATGTCAGTCATCTGAGGTTTTTAAAACATTCTTTAGTTAAAAAAATGTCTTAAACACATAAAATTTTCCAGGATAGTTTTAAAAACATTTTTATGTCTTTGTTGTTTATTGAATGTTTTATTTAAAGCAGATCATTTTGTCGCCATTTTAAAGTTGTTACGAACAAGACTGAAGGGAAAATATAATTAAAAAAATTTGGAAAAAAAATACTGCACGTCTTGTTTTTTTTTAAATGTTTCGTGTTTTATATTTTAGTACTTTTCAAGATCAATCTGGCAGGTTAAATTGTTCATGCTTACAAATATGAGTAAAATAATGTTTTGTTTCAGTTAAGCCTCGCGATAACAGGAATGCTGGGTTTCACTTTCATGTTAAGCGTCATAGTTGGAGAGGTTCCAAGATCTCCAAACCTACCACTAATGGGTAAAATTAAAATTTTTCAATGTATAACTACCTTTTCAGGAAAATGGCTGATTCTCCAAATGTTCTTCTGCATTGCCGCAATTATATGGGAACTTTCGTTCCACTCACTAATTAAAAAACTTCAAAAGCGGTTATTTTGCAATTTTGTTTTTGAAATTTAGGATTTTTAGGTTTACAAAGTCGACAAGATCAAGAAAAATTGTCATTTCCACTGTTTGTGTTTTTTCCTGTGTAATTTTTGTGTGTAGCGATCTTTTTATAACTTTTGTTATTATGTGGAACTGGAAGTCAGAACCTATTGATGCTTTTGAAAAAGTTGTTTGAACTTAATAAAAAGTAGATTTTTTGTTATAAATTATATTTTGTTATAGATTACCACATGAAAGAAGAAACAGATAGTGCCAGATAGTTAAGCAGATCAGTTGGTCGACATTTGATGGTTGTTGCGTAGATAAAAAAGTCAAAAATGAGAAAAAAATACATATAAAAATAAAAATAGGTTGCTAAATTTTTGACAGAAAAGAGAAATTTGTTAAAGTTTACGGTTTCTCTTTTTAAATGTTTCGTTTTTTTATAAATTGTGATACTAAGGCATTTTTTGTTTTGTAATTTTTTCTACTTTAGTTTATTTTAAATTTTATACTTCAGCTTTTCCTTATTATTATATTTACTCATGAATACTTAGCTAATTGTTTACCAATCCTATTTCTCCGCGCGTTGCCATGCCAACGCGCGCGCTACTAGTGACAGCTGTTCCATTCTACTGCTGCCAGCCGGACAATGAAGCTCCGGTATTTATCGTCGATATTGCCACAGCAGGTTTGTGAAAAAGTGAAAATTCAAACTAATTTTTTCAACAGAGATCTCAGTTTCAAGCGTCATTTTCCAGGCTTCACTAGTGAAAAACAAAATCGAAAAAGATAGAATGACATTGTATTCAGCAAAAATGCCTTAAATGATGCCGACCGCTATTTCCCGACAGCGGTTAAAAACAAAGAAACATATTACTTTGAAATAATTTTAAAAAAGGTCGAAAATTTCAAAACTTTCAAAAAAAAACATTCAAAACAACGCAAGCATAGCGTAATTTTTAGCCAAGGAAAAATTCAACCGAAACAAAAACTTTTTCAAAACTGTTCACGATTAGAAAGTATACTGATACGGATTGATATATGGCATTTTAATGAATCTCTAAAATCGATGTATTGTTTTCCTCGCATAAAATTCTAAAGTATCAACCAATATAGCGTCGCCAAACGGAAATCGGCGGGAAACAGCCGCTTTTTCTCTGCGTCTTCGCTTTTTGCATGCAATTTTCGCCAGCATGTCACACGAAACATGGATACGGAGACAATTTTCTGGGTCCATTGAGGACGCCGCTATTACCAGCCTGACACACGAGGGCCCATGCCTGGTTTCAAAAAGAATGCCGCTGAGCGAATAAAATAGTGTGTGCCTGAGTGGTGCCCAACAAACTGAATGAGTCTTGTAAATAAAGCGCAACAGTGGAAAATGTCATTTTTACATCGAAATCTTCTCCGTCGGCCAGCCATGGGCCGAGAATGGGGGAGATTTTTGAGTGCGACAAAGTGATTTGTTAAAACTTGAACTATTAAAAAGAAGTTTTTCAAAATATGCGATTTTTGGGTTCGTTGGCCTTCATAAGTCATGCGCGTTTGATCGAATATTTTGTACATATTGTCTTTCTTTTCAAATTTCGAATTTTACAAAACAAAAAAAGACGATTTGGTGTTGCTTACAAACGATTCATAATCCGAAAATTCGCTTAAAAATACGTATTATTGGCTGAGATCTGGATTTTGTAAAATGAAAAATTTTTCATTGTGGGTATTGGGGGTTGTAACCGCGCCCCCTTCTGAAAAAAAATCTGTCCTGAGGCCAACGCTTGTTTCAAACGCAGTATTAATTTGTACATGTGTTGATATGCATTTCTTCATCAGAAAGGAAAATGTTGAAGGTTTTATTATCTCAAAACCTATGCGAAAATCTACAAAATCATACTTTTTTCGTCTGCCCTGCAGACCAACTGCGACTTGCGACTTTGTAATTTGTTCCAAATGAAAAATTTTTTATTGTAGCCCATGACTGCCGTCGGCTAAACAGTTTTGTCAAACAATTTTTGTTTTTTATGACATTAGAATGATATTGTTCTAAATTCCAGGAAGGCGCTGCTCGTGTCTGTGCCATCGCTTGCGCCCTAAACGGGCTCAAAACAGCCATCGCTTGTGCAGATCGAAGCATCCTACTCCTCGATGACAAAGGAGAACAAAGAGACAAATTTTCCACAAAACCCATTGAATCCAAGGTAAAATACAGTTTTCAATCAATCAAAACTTTACAATTCAGTTCGGTAAAAAGTCTTACATCGTCAAATGTCTGGCTTTTTCTCCCGATGGATCGAAAATTGCCATTGGCCAGTCGGATAATGTCGTTTTTGTTTACAAAATCGGCCAATCATGGTTTGTTTTATTATTTCAAAACTTTATAAAACCGATTTCAGTTGAAAATCCATTTTCAGGAATGAGAAAAAAGTTATCGTAAACAAACTTATGCAGCCTTCTACTGTCACAGCTCTCGATTGGCCGTTTGATGATAAATTGATCGTAATTTTAATTGATTTTAAAAATATGGTTTTAAAATTTAGATCGGTTTATTGAA
Source organism: Oscheius myriophilus (assembly GCA_964057215.1). Taxonomy (NCBI): domain Eukaryota; kingdom Metazoa; phylum Nematoda; class Chromadorea; order Rhabditida; family Rhabditidae; genus Oscheius; species Oscheius myriophilus. Next base: position 294,881 of record OZ059906.1, read on the forward strand.
TGGAAAAGTTCGTGTTGGGCTGATAAAATCGAATAAGTGTAGTTCGCTTTATAAAACGGATCAGGCGGTGGTTTCACTTCAGAGCAAGTGAGTTTAAAAATTTAAATACAAAAATTATTATAACAAGAGAAATTTGGGATAAAATGCTTTTTATTTTTAATGAGAAACCCTGTGAAGGTTTCTCAAAATTAAATTTTATAAAGCTCGTTTTAAAAATTTTAAAAGATATTTTTCAGCCCAAAGAAGACTTCTTTCGTCAGTGGACATGTCGACGGATCTGTTATTCTTTACACGTTTAGCAGCAAATCGCAGGTACATTTTTTTTAAAAGCAATTTTTCAGTAATATTGTACAAAATCCATTTTTAATCGAAAAAGAAAAAATTAAATGTGAAAATACAGAAAAGGCGAAAAATTCGAACAATTCACATTTTTATGTTTTTGGAACTTGAGTGTTTCATCTCTTTTCTAATACATTTCTCAATATAAAAAAGTGTTAATCTTAGGTCGCATCGAAATTTTAGCTCAAAAGTTTTATAGTTTCACCAAAAACCTGTGAAAGCCTGTAAAAACAATTTTTTATTGTTAGGAGCGCTTCATGTGGAATTCCTAGTAGATAAATACTGTGTTTCCCAAAAAAAAAACGGCACCGGTTTTGGTTAAAAACTTTAAAGGTTGTTTCAGTAGGTCCCGCCGCGATCGTTTTGGTTGTCTGCTCACTCCTAATTTATACTGCTAATTCGCATATTTTATTTCTATACACATCAATGTTTCAAACCGTCAGTCAAAAAGGAGCAAAACATCAAGACGCTTTAAAAAACCTTTCTTTGGAAACAGACTACAACAACAAAAATTTTAAAGCTTTTTTACAGAAATTTTAGGTGACTCGTTCAACAATTTTAGTGTTTAGTGTGAGTTTTAAATAAAATAAAATCATTTCGCGGGAAAACAAAAAAAAATTAGCAAAACAAAAGTGAAGCATCACATTTCTACAAGATTTCAGTTTCACTCAAAACATCTTCATATTCTAGGTTGATTTTGAACGATACTTTAATGATAACTGGTATAGTTTGTTTCCAAGGAACGGTCTTTGACTTTCGGAAATCTTGAAAAATTACACGTTTTAACCAAAAAGGATTTGAAACATTGGAGTGAACAAAGATTTTATAAGCGAAAGAGCACTGTAAAAGAGTAGTGCGCAGACAGTTTTCGTTGCAGGACCAAAGGTACCTAGTCCTTCAAGATTTGTGAAAATTCTTGCTCATTGGTTGGAAATGGAGTATATACAAATGTTGAAAAATAAACATGAAGAAAACACATTTCCAGTCAAAAATCCTAACCCTCCAAATGGCACCCTACAGTCTAGTTTTCACATCTCACGGTTTAATGGTTGGAAGCGCCGATCGGAGAATTTTGTCTTACACAGGTGAACTTTTCAAAACTTTTTGGTTATAAATGAAAGATTTTAGAGAATGGAGTTGTTCAGCAACAATTCGACTACACTGATCAGGGAGAAAAGGAATTTTCAGCTGCAATTGTAGATCCAACTGGTCAAAATGTGGTCATGGCCAGTTATGACAGGTGAATTTTGGAACGACATTTGAAAATTACTCAAAATAAAAACGCAAAAACGTGTAGAAACAAACATTATTTGATAGAAACACATAAGAAAAGTTGTATGTTGCGCACAAAAACGGTTAAAGGAGCAAAAATTGGGACAAGTGAAAGAAAGCGAACTTTTAACATTTTGAAGCATTTTAAAACAATTGGTGTTTAAAGAATATTTAAAACAATTGGTGTTTAAAGAATATTTAAAACAATTGGTGAAAATTATTTAGAAACTTGAAAAATAAAAACTTTTACATTTTTTTAGATTTCGTTTGAAATATTGGCACTCAAAAATGGCTTTTTTTGTTAATTTTTTTTGGCCATTTTCGCTTTTCTGGCGGCAACTTCAAACGTTTGATCGCTTGTTTTCAGAATGAGATCTGCTAATAAAGCTTGATTGAAGTAGAGCAATTTTTAAAACGCCTTTTAGTTTTCCGAACTATCTTTGTAAGTTTCGAATTTGTTAACCACACCATTGAAACATTGCCTTGGGTTTTACTCAAAAATTACCTAAAACTTTGATTATGACTCTCATTATATTCATTTTTTAATGAAATACATTAGACATCAAGAGTGAAAAAAAAAACCGAAACGTGGTACTTAAGGAAAAATCTTTGTAAACTTCGCCTAAAACATTTTTTATTCAAAATGGCTTTTTTGTTGTCATTTTTGGACCTCATTGGATTTTTAGCGGTAACTTCAAATGTTCAGTCGCTTGATTTTATAGTGCGTTTTTAAAAAAGAGACAAGGAAAAAGAGGTTTTCCTAAAGGACTAGGTACATTTGGTCCCGCCGCGATTTCCTAATTGTCTGCGCACTCCTCTTTTACTGTGCTGTTTCGCTGCATAAATTTCTATTGATTTCAATGTTACAGGCTGCTAGCGGTTAAATATGAGTGAAAATCAAGGTCGATGGAAAACCGTCGACTCTTTGCTGGAAATGGACTATAGCTTAGTTCTATTTATTTAAACGTGGCTATTTTCAAAATCTTCTTCGATTTGAATTTTTTGTACAATGATTTTAATATAATTTCAATATTTTCGATCAGCAATCTCTGTAAATGTCAAAATTGTTTGAAGGAATTCTTAAATGGAAAAATAGAACCATATCGATTTTGATTTAATATATGTTCAAATTTTGCGCCGACTAACAATAAGCTAGAAAAATCTATTTCAAATCCCTATTTGTGAAAAGTTTTTTTTCACAAATAGGGATTTGTTTTTCTTTCAAAGTTGGATTTTTCTACAAAATGTTTTTTTTGTATTTATGACTATTTAAAGAGTACCATATAGCTTATCCCCAGTCAAAATTTGATATGCCCCAAACATTTGGGAATTTCCAGACAATTTTGAATGAAATCACGTTCAATTTTTAAACGTATTGAATAATTAGGGTCCCAATTAACTTTAATTCACTGAGATGACTTTTCTCTGTAAGCCTTTTTAGGCTCCGCCTCTTTTCCTGGTCATCCCGCCGAGGAGCTTGGGACGAGGGTGCTCCCCTTGAAGTGAAAAATCTCTACGCAGTGACTGCTCTCGGTTGGAAAGGAGATGGCTCCACCATCTATTGTGTAAGTAATTGAAAAAAATCAAACCAATCAATAATATTTTTTCAGGGTACGCTCTGTGGAGGACTGATATCGATCGATTGTTGCCTGAGGCGAGGCATGCTGAAAAGTCGCTTTGAAACCACCTACGTGGCCCCATCTCATGTTATTGTGAGGGATGTCAATAGTGAAGCAAGGACGAATGTTATTTCGAACAAGGGATTGGCTATTGATGAACTGAAGGTTAGTAACTTTTAAAAAACTGTATTTTGTAAACTAAAACGTAAAAAGCAACCCCGCCACGATTAAGAAACTTTGCTGAGTTTCTTGTCATAAAAGTTTTTGAGAAATCTTTGCAAGACCATGAAAAACTTTTCAAACTTTTCCATTCGGGAAATTCACAGACAGTCCTTTAAGGCAAACAACCTCTCTTGGTACGCTGTGTGAAGAAAGAAATTTCCATGAATTTTTTTTCAGATGATGGGCAGGGATCGCTTCGTCGTGGCTACCACTTCAACCACTCTCATCCTAGCCGATACTGAAACTGGTCTCTCTTCCGAAATCGATTGGCACTCGGGTGGAAACGAAAAGTTCGATTTTTCAAAAAATAAATTTCATTTCAAATTTAGATTCTACTTTGAATTTGCCCATGTTTGTATGCTAATCAATGCTGGCGAGATTACGGTAGTGGAGTACGGTACAGATGGTCCACTCGGTTGGGTTAGGTCGGAAATGACCAATCCACATTTGATCAGGTAGGTCAATTATCGATTTTTTCAATCTACTTTTAAAAATTTAGTGTGAGAATTGTAAATAGAGAGGGAGGACATGGGAACAGCAAGAAGATCGCTTACTTGCCGGATCCAACCACCATCGCAATTCGTAAGAGATTTTTAAAAGTGTTCATTTAAAACATTTAGAAAACTTTTTAACTGGAGATCAAGAAATGTCATTGACTCATTCGGCTCCACTAGATTGGCTTGAGGTAAGCAGCAATTTCTCAAAACCAATTTTGTTATCAAACTTGGCCCTGAAACGGGAAGGCGGCCTGCGGTTGCCACAAGCGGCCGACGTGTTTAAAGGCAGCCTGAGGTTACAAAAACTGGAAAAAAGCTAACATAAGGATCCGAATTTGAAATTTGACTTTGCCGGATTTATTGAAATTTAACCTAGCCTGAGGGCAAAAATGTTAAAAAGCGGTCTTAGGTTAGCAACAACGGCGGGATTTGAGCTTAGGTAAGTGGAATCATCGAAAAAAGTTTGAGGTTACAAACAACTTTGGTAGGCGTCCTGAGGTTAACACAAACGGTGTCATAATGCGACCTGAGGCTCCTACAATAGTCCAAACGCGGCCTGAGGTTACAAAAGCACGAAAACTTGTTCTGACATTAACATAAACGAAAAAGCGGCTAGAAGTTACCGCAAACGATTGTTACAAATATTATCTGAATGGTAGCCTGAGGCTACCAAAAGCACTCGACAGCGGTCATCGGTTACCAAAATGTTGGAAAGCGGGCCTATGTGAACAATGAGCGTCTATGAGCGGCATGCAATTGCCAAAACAATCAAAGACTGCCCGAGATACTAAAAAAACGTCAGCAAGCTGGTTGCGGGCACAAAAACTGTCGAAAAGATGTTACAGGTTATTCTGGTTGTCTTAAAGGGACAGTCAGACGGGTTTTACAACAATGGCTCAATTAGGATAGAAAAATTTGCAGATCATGAAAATATATATGACTATTGGTCGAAAATTTACCGTTTTCTAGAAAATACGCTTCAAAGTCTTCAAAAACGGGTCTTCATCTACAGATTTGTAGACGGGCAGTGTCCGGCTTTTACAAGGCATGCTAATGAGCCGGATTCCATTCTAATTGGATAAGACAGCTCTGGAAACGAGGAGGGTGCGAGGCAGTTTAGCATTTTTGATTTAGCAAGTCGTGTCAGGTCACACCAAAAGTCCCCAAGCGGCCTGAGCTCACTGTAAACTGCAAAAAGCCTAACAGTGAAAAAAAAATTAGGTGAAGGAATGTCGAAAGGGAAAATTCGAAGGCAGCCAGAGGTTGGCGGCCTCCGAAGACGGCCACAGGTTAGCCAACAAAGGTCCAAAGCTTTTCAGAAGTTCTAAAAGCGCCAAACCAGCCGCGGCTACCGAAAACTTTCACATGTGGTAGCTAAATGCTATCACAAACGTCCGAAAGCTGTCTGTCTTGGTCTTAACAAAAGTCTTAAAAAGCAACCTGAGGCCACCGCAATCACCCAAAGGCTTGAGGTTACAAAAAGCGTCTCAAGGCGGCCTGACGTCACCGTAAGAATGCAAACACAAACGGGCAAAAGCGATCAAAGGTTACCAAAAGCCTCTAAAGGTTGATTTAAAACTACCGCCCAACGCGGCCTGAGGCTATCAAAGCCAACCGTTTGCGCACAAAGGCGGCCTGAGGCTACGATACGAATCCGAACGCGAACTTAGGTCACAATCGTGCGACGGCGGCTTGAAGCTACCAAAAGCTGTCAATGCGTGGCACGAGTCTTTGAAAAAGCGATTTCGATCGTTAAAAGCCGTAAAAAGCCTTAATGACATTATATTTTCAGCTCAACGAGTCCGCTACAAAACTCCTTTTCCGTGACAAGCGCTCAAGAGTCACCTTGGTCGACCTCGAAACAGAACATCGCTCAAATCTCCTCTCATTTTGCTCCTATGTCCAGTGGGTGCCACTGAGTGACGTCATCGTCGCCCAATCGGGAGAGACTCTTCACGTGTGGTAAAAAAATGCAATTTCACCCTATTGACATTGTAACATTTAGGTACAACCCGGACCTCCCTGAACAAGTCTCAACTGTTCAAATTAAGGGAGACGTTGAAGATGTTCTACGCGATCAAGAGAGAACAGAAGTAATTGTTCAGGTATATTTTGCATGAAGAGTACAGAAAGAAAAACAGATTTCAGGAATCGAACGCAAAAGTGGCCTATGAACTGGACAATACACAAATTGAATTTGGGACAGCTCTGGAGCAGGGAGACTTTGAGAGAGCTATTGTCTTTTTGGAGACTAACACAGGAGGCATGGATACGTGAGTTAAAATATCATTTTGAGCTGGTTTATTTACAAAGATGATATTCAAACTGTACAATTAGGTTTTATGGCATTTTTCAAACTAAAAATGGCTGAAAACTGAATTTTCATGTATTTCTATCGATTTTTAGAAAATTATTTTGAAATCAGAATGGTGAACGATTAAAAGAGCGTCAAATTCTCTTTGAAGTTCCTTTTTCAGAGGTTGAAAACGTTAATTTTGAACGAAATTACCGCCCGTTGGTCGCATTTAACTGTTGACGGCGGCTGCACTCTAATCTTTTTATTCTTACTCTTATTCTGCGCAGGCCGCATGAGGCCCGCGACTCGCACCCGTACCATATCGGAGCGCCCACTGACCGGAGTTATTTAAGCTGCCAGATTTTTCCGTGCGTAAATGTTTAGTATTATAGTCACATCAATTATAATTTTCCCGAGGCGAAATTTTATCGGGACTCACACGAAGCTCAGTCGACTCCGTAAATTTTCACCGCCGAAATAGTGGAAACCTGGATGTCAGTAAGCTGCCCAATGTTTCCATATTCACTGAATATTGATCCAGATTACATTTAAAAAAAGATTTTTGTATTTCCTGTAGCTTATGTCATAAAGGAAACAAATAACGCAAATTGTCGGCAGCCGAAATGCGACCTTTACAAGCAGATGAATTCCGGAATCTGAACCCTTGAAAGAAATATGAAATTACCCAGAAGAAAGCATGCTTCTCAGACTGAAAAAAACCATCTCTTCGTATTTTGAGTATTCCATGAAACAGGAGAGTGTCATTTTTACATTAATTAATGGCTGCAAAATTGTAGGTCTTGATTTTTTATACGGTTCAATTTTTGTCACTTCTAAGCATCAAATTTTACGCCACATTTTGCAAACATTCTTTTTTTCTAAGAATAGCGAGTACAACGCCTTAAGACGAGATGTCTCTGAGTGTGCTGCGCACCCCGCGGACAGAGTGAAATTTTTTTGTTTCCGATTGAGAATTTTTTTGTTTCCGATTTGTTTCCGACTTATATGTTTACTGTAGGCTACTTAGGACCCAAATAGTTGAAAAAAAACACTTCACATTTCTATTTTCATTTTTCACAGCGAAACAATGGCTCGTAAATTTGAAAATTCATACCTCGCGTCAAAATTGCGCTATCAGGCTGGTAGGAGGCTTATTCAATAGTAAATTGTCTGCTGATGACAGAGAAAACAAGAGTTGGCCTTGATTTTGAATTTGGAGCAATGGAAAAAATCGAAAGAGACAAGAATATGTGAAAAATTTTGGTTTTTGGCTTATCACGGTATCATGTGTTGCGACCCAAAAAAACTGTTTTGATCATACGATTCTCCATCAAATTCTGCCCAGAGTAAAATGTTGAAAATTGAAAATCTTGTATTCCAAAGTTTTCAAAAATTCGATTGAAACGTCGAGTAATCTTCTACAAAAAGTTTGAGCCAAATTAAAACAACACGAATTTTTTTGTGCTCTATGATGCGGGCCTCTCGGACACGAAGTCTTACAATTTCCTTTTAGGTACACAATGTGGAGTCGAGTGGCCGACCTCGCCCTCGAACAACATAAACTTTTGGTAGCCCAGAGATGCTTTGCTGCTATCAATGATGTCGCTAGAGTCAACGTTCTTCATGTAAAATCTATTTTTTATTTTTTAACTTTTTTAATTTGAGGACACCATCGAAATCGCAACGCAAGCCGCACTGGAGCTTGGAGGCGACGGAACCCAGCACTACAAAGTCCGGGCGAATTTGGCGAGAATGGGCAAAAAGTTCAAAGAAGCGGAGAAGATTTATTTGCAACAGGTTATTTTTAAAAGAAAACCTTTTGTAACTTTATATTTTTAAGAATTCGGTTGAGGAGGCTATCGAAATGTATCAAACTTTGCATAAATGGGATGATGCATTGGAGTTGGCTAAAGCTACGGTAGGTGCAGTTACAAAATCTTAATTTTGTAAATGTAAAAAAACAATCTTGTTAATACTGCAAATACGCCGAAAACAAGTCGCATTATAAATAATTTGTTTGTTATTGATTGAAGATAAAAAACGAATAGGTATTTAAAAAAAAAACTTTTCCAAAAATGCAATTTAAAAATACTTAATGTCATTAAAATGGACTGAAGGTAATTTAACAAACCAATTTTTTTTAAAAATTAAAATCAATGTTTCGCACACCATCCCTGAGAAATCAAAATTCATGAGTTGAAAATTTTCATTTGTGGATAAGAGATAGTGCGCTCCACTGCGAAAAAAACTGACCCAATGTAAACTCCTATTTTTAAACAAATATTGACTCAATTTTGCTTCACTGTGTTTTTTCAGTTTATAATTTTTTTCTGCGACAACTTTAAGGGAACTAAGAAAGTGGCCGCTGGTTAAAAAACAAGTTCTTTTTATTTTAAATCTTCAGTTTTGGGTTCTTTATAAAACTTTAAGTTTTATAAAAAAAAATTGAATTGTAACACATTAAAAAAAATATTGCTTACAGGAAATTGTTTTATTAAGTGAGTAGAGAAAAGTGCGCTCCAATGCAAAAACCTGACCCAGTTACAAAGGCGTTATTAACGATTATTGATTAATAAAGGCCGAGTTACGCTAATTTTATCTCACTTTATAAACTCAAAAAAAGAATCTGAGACGAAAAAAATTTTTCATTTTGGATTTTGAGAGGTAAAAAACGTTATATTTATAATGCAGGTTGTTGAAAAAACCTTTGAGTTTGACAAATAAGAAAAGTTTATTTGAAAATGTTTTTAATGTTGAATTCTATTTAAAAAAAATTCTTGTTAAATAAACTAAAATGATTGCTAAATAAAAAACGACAGTAAAAAATATTAAACTTTTTAGAACTATTCCGGCTACGAACAACTCAAAGCCACCTATTATCGATCTCTATTCGACACAGGACAAGAAGCCAAGGCAGCAGAGGTAATTTTCCAATTTAAAACAAGCAGTTTCAATATTTTTAGCTAAAAACATCTGAAGGCGATGCTCAAGGAGCTGTTCAACTGTATCTCAAAGCAAACCAGCCGGCCAAGGCTCTAAACGCCGCGCTGGCCGACCCAACTTTGGCAAATGACCAAAGTTTGATGCAGAACATTGCAGCGGCTCTTTTGAAGGGACATGTTTATGACAAGGTGAGATCATTATGCGTCATTTTGCTCACATAATTGTGATAATTTCAGGCTGGAGACTTATTCGAAAAGATGAAAGATTTCGACAAAGCTCTTGATTGCTACAGAAAGGGATTGGCTTTTCCGAAAGCTGTTCAGGTAAGATTGAACAGAATGTGAGTGTGTGAGTGTGTGAGTGTGTGAGTGTGTGAGTGTGTGAGTGTGTGAGTGTGTGAGTGTGTGAGTGTGTGAGTGTGTGAGTGTGTGAGTGTGTGAGTGTGTGAGTGTGTGAGTGTGTGAGTGTGTGAGTGTGTGAGTGTGTGAGTGTGTGAGTGTGTGAGTGTGTGAGTGTGTGAGTGTGTGAGTGTGTGAGTGTGTGAGTGTGTGAGTGTGTGAGTGTGTGAGTGTGTGAGTGTGTGAGTGTGTGAGTGTGTGAGTGTGTGAGTGTGTGAGTGTGTGAGTGTGTGAGTGTGTGAGTGTGTGAGTGTGTGAGTGTGTGAGTGTGTGAGTGTGTGAGTGTGTGAGTGTGTGTGTGTGTGAGTGTGTGAGTGTGTGAGTGTGTGAGTGTGTGAGTGTGTGAGTGTGTGAGTGTGTGAGTGTGTGAGTGTGTGAGTGTGTGAGTGTGTGAGTGTGTGAGTGTGTGCGTTGGTGTGTGCGTTTGTATGTGTTTGAAAATTACATTTCAGTTGGCTCGATTCGCCTTCCCTGAAAAAGTCGTTAAAATAGAAGAAGAGTGGGGAGACCACCTAGTTCTTGAAGGACATGATGATGCAGCCATAAATCACTTCCTAGGTAAATTTTGCAAAAAGAGATACGAAACAAAAAGAGATACAAAAACGAAAATAATTTAGAATCGAATCAATCTCTAAAGGCGGCTGAAGCTGCAATGAGAGCCAAGGAGTGGAGCAAAGCTGTCCAAATTGTGGATGTAATTCAAGTAATTATTTTGTTTTTAAATTTTTTAAATACACTTTCAGGACGAAGCTACAAGAAAAGATTATTATGGTAAAATTGGTGATCATTACGCTTCAGTTGGAGATTTTGACGTTAGTTTTTGCCTGTCAAAACTTGCTTGAGTTGAAAAAAAAAGAAAAAATTTGTGCTTACGAGTAAAATTTTTGAGCCTTTTGGATCACTTTTTCCCTCGTTGGGATCGAAAATTTGCGCTCAACCACGTTTTGCCCCAAAAACCGTAAAATTAAACATTTGGGTCGATATCGATTTTTTTGACCCGTGTTACGGTAGGTAAATTGTATTGTAAAATTTTCAAAGATATCCAAATTTTAATTTAAAAATTGCATTTTGTCGACAATTTTATTTCCAAAAGTTTTAACTTTTGGACATAGAACGATTTATCATCCGATAAAAAGTTGACCTTTAAAAACGTCAGAAAAACAGGTTTTTGGCAATTTTGACCACTTGTCAAAGATCAAATTCTACGCATAATTTAGTGTCAGATAATTTTTGAAAAATTAAAAACTTCGACGGCTATTTTTGTTTAAAAATCCGCATAAATATGCAAAAACAGCCCAAAATAGTCCAAAAATGGGCAAAAATTTGATTCTTGCGGTCGCTGCGTTTCGATGTTTCAGACGCGATTTATGATCCAATTATATAATTAGGCTTTTCAAGGTCATTTTTTCTGCTGATTTCAAAAATAGCACTTAAAACGTTTCAACGTGAGTCTAAAAGTTTTCCTAAGATGCCAAAAAAGTGCACGAATTTCGATTTACAAGTTGCTAATTAAGCAGAATTTTGGCCTTATATAACTTTACAAATTTTTCAGAGAGCCGAGCGCCTATTCATCGAAGGTGATGTCCATCATGAAGTGATTTCCATGTATGTGAAAAACAACAAATGGGTGGACGCTTACAGAGTTTGTTTACATTTTGTAAATTTTAAATTATATATTCAGTTATCTGTTGAATACCTTGGCAAAGAAGAAACAAAGTCAATCTACGAACGAAAGGCATCAGAATTGGAAGAACAAGGGCGATATGCAGAAGCTGAACAGGTAAAAAAGTTCAAAACTGCAATCAATCGATATTCAGCTGTACATATCGATTGGTTTGTCTGAACGCGCCGTGCAAATGTACATGGCAGCAAGGAGAAATGATGATGTGGTTAGGCTTGTGGAAAGGTATCATAGGGAGCATATTCAGGTAAGAAAATGAAAAGACTGTTTCAAAATTATTTTTCAGGATACGCATAAAAAATTGGGAATGGAGCACGAAGACAGAGGAGACTACAAAGCGGCGGAGGAAGAGTACTTGAAGGCGGAGGATTGGCAGGTAGGGTTTTTTCCCTTCAATTTAGGGTTAGTGGTGAGAACAATTGCACAGCAAAACGGCCAAATTGGCATTTTGCCAAAATGCTTTTTTCTTAAAGTTGGAAAAGATTTATTAAATACTTGTGGAGAATTAGAAAGACACCTGCTAACCGGCAAAAAAAGTTGGAGGCATGGGGGATCGAACACATGATCATTTGTTTTTGAAACGAGACGCTACCCAGCTGCACCACTTCGTCATGATGGCTGCCGCCGCTTTTCTCAGCGGAGCGCTAGAGAGATGATTTTTGTGAAGAAAAACGCGCATAACTCAAAAACCAGTCCTTTTAGGCAATCTTAAAATACACAGTTTACTTTTACATCCAAAGTGCTTTCCAATAATCCTATACAAGGCACGTGAACAGAAACATAAACAGAAAAGATTAAATGATTCGTTTTTAGAAACTTAATGAAAAAGTTGAAAGATGGTAACAATGCTCCTAAGAATGAACAAAAAACTCGAAAATTGCTGTAAAAATACATCAGTCTAGTCCCCAAGCTAAGTGATGATCGATTGAAATATGTTTTAGGTGATTTTTTTTTAATTTTAACAAAATGAAGCAGTCAAACAATATTTTTTTGTAAATAATTTCAAAAACATCTCTATAGGTAAACGGCAAACAATTGCGTTAAGTGAGGTTTTCTCAATAATGCTAAGACTCAGAAAATCAATTACAATTTTAATAATGCTAAGTGAAAAAATCAACGTCACAACTGAAATTTCAATTTAAAAAAAAAATTCTTTATTCATTTAAACTTGTAAATTCTTACCGCTGTAAAATATAGAGCTGTTCCGAATCGATTTGCGATGCGACGATTAAACACCATACAACAACGAAACATTTATGAAAAACAATTTTTGCATAAAATTAATATTACAATTGACTATTATTTAAGAGCGCAAAATTTTAAAATGGATCCTATATAAAAATGTACAAGATAATTTGTCAAAATTGTCTTGTCAAATTACGTATTCGAAAGGCAAAAAAAGAAAAAATTAATATTTAAAACCACTCTCTAAAATCAGTTTTTAGGCAGCCTTTTCAATTCAATTTTGTAGGAAACAAACGAAAGTATGTACCTGCCGCCGATCCCGGCACCTTGCATGCGTAAAGCAGCTGCCAATACCAGTCCTGGCTAAATGCCAAGGTAGGCAATTAGCTGCCGCGGCGGGACCAAGTGATCCCGTCCTATAAATTTCCGGTGCCGTTTTTTTTTGGAAACAGACCATAATAGGTTGTTGTTGTAATCTAACGTTTCATCCGAAATACGTACAAAACATGTTATACAAATCGACATATTGATTTTTCATTCTACAAACTTACATTGAAAAAAAAAAAGAAAATTAGGCTAGCGGGAAATTGAAATATGGCTTTAAACTGAACATTATCAAAATTTCAGAAACTTAGAAAAATAGGTAGGTAAAAATAGGTGTGACACTAAACAAGTCATCAATTGTACTTTCAATTGTACTTAACGATTGGAAACAGCAAAAACAAAATTGGGCCGTATTTACCCCGTGGCGCACTAGAGCCGTGCACTAAACGAGCATAACTCAAAACATAGGTCTTCAAAGCAGTTTTGAAATTATAGTTCAATTCCTAACACAAAGTGCTTCCGAATGATGTGATTTTTTCGCCTTGCATGACAGAAATTCTTGGTTCAGAAATTAGTTCGAAAATTTCAATCTTTCTGGCCAAACACAAAAAAGAGTTACAATTTTGATTTCATACCCCTTTTCTGAATAAAAACAGGTAAATATGCATCAATTATAATTAATAAACATTTAAAAAAACATAAGCAAAACGAGAATGTTAAAAGAATGTTAAAGCCTAGTTAAAACTCACTACAGTTTTATGCTGTCTATGAAAATTCTTTCTTTAGAATTTCTTCTCAATGTTTCATTGCCTTTGGCTAAACACAATAAGTTTTCGAATATTGATTTTGCAGTACCTTTGGAGTGAAAAATCAGCAGAAAACCAATAGAAGTGTATCACAGGGTTAAAAAAAATCATTTCCTAATCGATTGGCCTAGATTGCCATATTTCGACCAAATTGAACAAAGAAAAAAAGAAATAATTATGAAAAAATGCTTTTAAATCAATATAATTTTGAATAATTTAGTACTCAATTTGGGTTTAACAAAAATCCTTTAATTTGATAAGAGAATTTTTATTATGGAATCAATAGCAAACGTTGGGCAGACAAAATCGCAAGTAGTGTTACAATAGATTTTCAAAATTTAAAAAAAATTGTGCCAAAAAATGAAATTCTCAAAACTCCAATTTTCCAGGCTGCTATCAACATGTATCGTGCTCACGACATGTGGAATGATGCCTTCCGCCTTGCAAAAAGTGAAGGAAACGAAAACTCACAAAAACAGGTAATGTATTTTCAAAGTAGGTTTTCGCTTTTTCAACTTTAATTTTCATGTTAAAAAAGCGAAACACAGATAGATGACTTTGCTTCAAAATAAAATCGCTTTTCGAAAGTATTACGAAAGATTTCAATATTTTAAACCGCTTTTTTATATAAATATTCAAAATTTTTAGGTAATCTTCCTCTGGGCCAACAGTCTAGGCGGAGAAGCGGCTGTAAAACTTCTGAACAAGCATGGAATGCTCCAAACAGCTATTGACATCGCTATCGAGAGAGGGTAACCCTATTTTAATAATTTTTCAAATGACAATTTTATTAAGAGCCCACGACTTTGCCTTTGACTTGGCTAAGCTGGGAGCCAAAGAGCGACTACCAGAAGTGCATAAAAACCTGGCCCACCAATTGGAAGATGGTGGAAAACTTGACGAAGCTGCGAAACATTACGTGGAAGGAGGCTATCCAAATGAAGCCATCGAAATGTACCTTCACGTGGAAGATTTTGCCAATGCGGAGAAAATTGCAAAGTGAGTTTTCTTCTTTTAAAAAAATGGAACTAAATTTTCCGACTAAATTAATGCGATTCTGCAAAAAAGCACACAAACATATCCGCTTTTTGAAAAAAATGTCATGGGAAAAATTCTCGTCTCAGAATAAACTCAGATTTGATCTTTAACCGCACATCTGGATTTTTTAAGTATTAGGTCTATGGCAATTTTAACCTGGGTTACGGGAGAGTACTGTAATTTTGCAACACTGGTTGAAATCATGAAAATAAATCATAAATAAAATATGATATAGTGAATGAATCAAATTTGACACTAAATACCTGAAACGTTTGAAAGTGCTGCGGTATGAAAAAGTTCAAAATGTGAAAGTTGTCTTGAATTTTTGCTCATCATTTGCACAAATTTGCAAATAGTATTAAAATTATTCTTTAGTTGGGCAGTCAGAAAAAATTCGAAAAATCCGTCACCATCAAAATCAGCGGAAAAAATCTAATTACCTGACCATTTTAGCCGAATTGGTTACGGCTTTTTTTGTTTTTTTCTCTCTTCAGATTGTGCATCAAAAAATGAAAAATGAATGGGTCGAAGGAAAAATGAATGGGTCGAAAAACTGCAGTTTTAGAAGCACAGTAAATATTTTAAAGGTTTCCTAGCACCAGAACTCAACAAAACAAAAGGTTTTTCCCTTTATGTGTTAATTGGATCAAGCTTTTGAAATAACATTCCTTTGAATTTTTGAAAAATTACAGTACCCTAACCGTAACTCAAAATGTAACAAAAAATCGCTTGAGGGTGAATAATGCCACAAAAAATCTCCAACTGTTTCAAAAAATTTTAAAATTTTATTATCTTGCAATCGTTTTGATTTTCGTAATAAAGCAATCGCCGCAAAGTCAGGTAAATCCCCCCCCCCTTCGACCTATTGCATTTTTTGTACCAAAAAATCGATAATTGCCTAAAATTCTGTGAAATACAGTTTTTGACGATAAAACATTTTTTCCACTAAAATTTACAAAAATCCTTTTTTTTAATCTCCCGATATTCACATTTAGCTGTTTCAGAAATCACATCTTTCAAGCTTAAACTTAAACTTTGCGGTAACAAAATGCGAAACCGCGTAGGAAGAAATCTTTTTCAATCGTTATAACAAAAATTTTAATGTTTTCAGAGATCACGACACCGACGAAATCTTTTTCAATCGTTATAACAAAAATTTTAATGTTTTCAGAGATCACGACACCGACGCCTTGCGAAAGGTCTACGAAGCTCAAGCTTTACTTGCTTTGAAAGAGGAAGACCACAGCAAGGCAGAGAGCTTTTTGCTAAGGGCCAATCGACCAGATATCATTTTAAGGTTACAATTCTCTTTTAAAATTAAAATTTAAAACTTTTCAGGTACTTCAAGGAAAGTGGAATGTGGCCGGACGCACTTCGCATCGCTAAGGAGTTTTTGCCAAATCAGCTTCCACAATTACAGGTTTTCAATTTTCTCTTATGAAGTCTACGAATTAGCTCAAAATCAGTTTATAGCATTTCTTGTAAACGCCATTCTGAAA
This sequence comes from Oscheius myriophilus, assembly GCA_964057215.1. Lineage (NCBI taxonomy): Eukaryota > Metazoa > Nematoda > Chromadorea > Rhabditida > Rhabditidae > Oscheius > Oscheius myriophilus. The sequence continues at coordinate 311,000 of OZ059906.1, forward strand.
GTGTTTTTTGTTTCTAATAAAATTTTTACTGCTGAGAGAAGAAATTTTAGAAAAATAATATTACTCATTAAATTTAATTCAAGTAATGTCATACGTCTTAAAAATTTGTCAAAAACCGTAATTTGTCATTATGTCAAAAACCAAAATAACACACGTTTAAAGAACCCTTTTCAAAAAAGCCCTGGGTACGGTATTTAGCAATAGAGCACGGAAAGTCGCCGATTTACCGTAAACTTTTTTATTTAAAACAAAATGCGCTGTGCATCCGAGTGCGCTGATGAAAAACTGTTTTTTAGCCTTGAATGAATAATAAACACTGTATTTATAAAATTATTTACCATCTCCGTTTGATACCGCTTTCGTTGCCGTCGCTATCGAAATCACGGCCGCAAAAAATGTCGCAATTTTTTTCGGCGCGGATGTATTTTTATTTATTTTGCGTTACTGTTACTAGCGATAATGACAAAATAAAGGACAAGCGTGTTATCGAATTTGCTTGACTTTTATGCCCCCAAAAAACGAAAAAAAAATTTGGTTTTTTTGCCGATTTCTTGTTGAAATTTTGCTTTTTACGTATTTCATCGTTTTTCTCGTGTCATTTTACTTAGGATTCAATGATAAGAATAAAAAATAAATGAAACATTTTTTCCTTAGCATCCACAGCGTAACAATGGAACGTTCCAATTTTCAGGAAGAATTTGACAAAGCCGAATTGAGAAGTGGTGCCAGAGGCGTGGATTCTCACTTGGCACAAGCAAAGGAATGGGAATCTCAATCTGAATGGGCTAGAGCCGTCCAAGCCTACCTAAGGGTAATTTAATTTATAAAATTTATACAATGTAAAATACAAATTCAGATTTCGCCCGAGGCCACTGAAAATACAGAACTCGTAAAACAATGTGCACTAAAGGCTGGGGACATCGCAGTGCGGTTCTTGTTGGGAGGAGATCAAGATGTAAGTTTAAGAATTTTAAAAATATGAAATTTATTATTTAGTTGCTGGATCAGGTTTTGAATAGGCTTGAAGAACTGGAACAGTATGAAAAAATGGCTGAAATTTTGCTGATTATGGGAAATACGCCTAAGGCGGTGGCGGCACTTTGCAAGGCTCAACAGTGGTCGAAGGCTAAACAGGTTTGTTTAATAAATAGTATAAAAAACAAAAATTCATTTTCAACTATTTTTGTTTTCAATAGCCAAACGAATTGAATGTTTTAGTATAGTCTGTTTCCAATGAAAGGACGCCGACATTCCACAGACCTTGATTTCCACTCGTATTTAACCACCCACGACTTGAAACATTGAAGTGAAAATACATTAAACAATCGAAAGAACATTGAAAAAGAGGAGTGCGCAGACACTCAACAAATTGCCGCTCTTTTCGCGGTGGGATGCAATGACCGCAGTCCTTTAAGAATTTGCCAAATCATGTTCCGTTTTTCGGAAACAAACCATATAGTTTTAAGAAATGGCTAGTAAAGATTGTACAATGCGTTACGATTGTACGGGTGTTTGAATTTGCCAAAATATAATCGAGAAATATGCATCAACGTTTTCGAGAAAAAAACTGTTTTCTTTTTAACTTTTTCACTTTGAAAAAAAGATAACTTGTTATGAATTTTAGGTTATGAACTTTCACATTCTTTACTGGTTTTATTTTCAAATATGGTCAAAAATCGATAATGCCTCAAAGTTTCCAAAGTGTCAGAATACGGTCAATTTCCATTGATTTTTTATATAGTCCATTTCCAACAAAGAATCAACGACCTTTCAACGACCTGGATGTGTAACCTTATTTAACCACTGTTAATTTGAAACGTTGAAGTGATAAGAAATTTAACAAGCGAAGTAGCATTGTAAAAGAGGAGGGCGCAGGCAAAAAAGCAATCGCGGCGAGACCAAATGTACCTAGTCCTTGAAATAATCCCGTTTTTCTTGACTCTTTTTTGGAAACGCACTAAACTGATTTGGTCTATTTATGGCAAAATCGTTTAAAACCCAGTCTCTCGTTAACTCGAGCGGAGCCCTGTTTTAGGCTCTAACTCTAAATTATCAAAAGCTGCGTGTACTTTCAATTAGCTGAAAGTTTCCAATCGAAATTGCAGTTTTTCTCATTATTCGACCTCTGTCATAGAAGAAACGTTGTCTGAAAGCAAATTTTTTGTCTTCGAATGGGCTGAAACATTTACAGAGGGCTACCTGTTTAAAGGGAACCTGTTTAATTGAAAAATCATTTTGGTTTCGAACAAAAAAATCCCACAGCGAAATAATGGAACGCATGTTCAAAGTGTCGTATGTCCTTTCAAAATTGTGCTATCAAGGTGCAGAAGGCTTTATTTTGTAGCAAATTGTGTGCTGATTAAAATTACTTTTGTGCTTAAAACTCGCCTCAAACTTGGAACACCTGAACATTGCAGAAAACCTTTTCAGAAAAAGCTTTTCTAGCTTCTATGTATTCACCTTTACGAGGTGAGCACCGAGAGTACAAAAAGTCGATTCTAAGTAAAATTAACAAAAAAAAAACCCCCCCGAATAAAAATTTAAAACACAAATTTCATAAACTGCATAGTACTTAAAATTTCATGTTAAAGTTAAAAATATTCGAAAAATACCAACTTTTCTGATAATTTCAAACTTGTATCTTTGCCAACATCATAAGGGCTGCAAAATGGCACTGTAGCCGAATGCTCGACTATTTTTCGCATGTTTGCAATGTGAAATTCCAAAAAACTTCGTGCCTATCTTGGCGAAGAATCACTTTGACCCTGAAATTTTGTTTTTAGTAAGTCAAAATTCTACATTTATTTTGAACTCGTACAAGATATTTACATCTGTTTTTCCTTCCATTCCATAAAATTTCCTTCCAGTTTGAGCCAGAAACTTTTTTGCCTTTTTACTTACTAAATTTGAAAAAATTTTCCTGATCTTTTGAAAATTTCAGATTTAAAGCCGATTTTCCTCTGAATCTGAAATTTTCGATGATCACTGATTTTTTTAGACTTTGGCGTTGCAAAAGATGCAAAAAAATGAGGCGCATCTTTCTGTTACGGTGCCATTTTGCACCCTTTATAATCGAAAAATGAGAAAAACTGCAATTTCAAACGTAAATCTTCTGCGCGGAAGTACACGTCGCTTTTGATAATTAGGTGTCAGATTTGACCTATTCACTGCAAAATCTTATGCAGAAACACTACTTTAATTGATTTTGATCATATTTCAAAAAATACAGTGCCCTACGGAAACACGGGGTTGAAAAATCGTTTTCGATCCGAATGTTTCATTTTATGGGTCCTATGGAGATTTGAGGCCAATTCTTGGACCCATAAATTTCGACATTGTAGTCATCGCCCATGAACCTTGGAAGGAGTTATAATGAACCTGCGCATCTTACGAGCTAATGAACGTGCGAAACCTACAAGCTTTTTGGGCGACGGGCATAGCCTGATGGCTGTCGCTCCTATTTTGCATAGATGGCGTCTGTATAACACAAACTTTTCAGATTGCTTCTGAATATCAACCTCAACTCATCCCGGAAATCGAAAACGCCTACAAAGAAAGCCTCCGCAGCCAAGGGCGCCTCGGAGAGCTCATCGACGTTGACGTCATTGCTGCTATTGATTTATTGATTGAAAAGGGACAATGGGAAAAGGCTCTCGATACCGCTAGACAGTCAAAGGTATACTGCAGAAACATAAAATAAAAGTGAAAAAATTTAGCACCGCCCTCTTCTGGACAAGTATGTGGCTCAATACGCATCTGAAATCCTTCCCCAGGGAGATTTTCATCAACTTCTTCATGTTTTTGAAAAATATGGAGCTTCTGCAAATCCGGCGAACTTTAACCTTTACAGAGCAATATTGGAACAAGTGAATACTTCTTTTTAAAAAAACAAAATATCTAAATTTTTAGGCTGTTGAACACAAAAGAGACACTCCTCAAGAGGAGTACGATCGCATTGCACCAGTGCGAAATTTGTTCCTGAACATTGTGGATTCGATGAGGAGAGATAATTCGCAGTATTTACACGTAAATTAACATTCAAAATTTAAAAAATTTTGATTTCAGCCATTTGAAAGATTCGTGGAAGCTTTGAATCTTATGGCGATGAGAGCTGCTTTAGCGGTGGGTTTGTCTCTCTCTCTCTCTCTCTCTCTCTCTCTCTCTCTCTCTCTCTCTCTCTCTTTCTTTCTTTCTTTCTCTCTGATTTTCTACTTATATCGGTACATTTATATCATCATACATCAGTGTTTCAGATGTCGGAGTCTTCTGATAAACCCCGTTTGCGCTTAAAACAGTCGCTTGCTCTTTTGAGATATACAGACATCCTCCCGGTTGACAGAATGTTTTACGAAGCTGGAACTGCAGCAAAAGTAAGTTTTACTAGTCACACCCTTACGCACTCACACACTCACACACTCACACACTCACACACTCACACACTCACACACTCACACACTCACACACTCACACACTCACACACTCACACACTCACACACTCACACACAATGAATAGAAAATATTTCATTAAAGTCTCACATGATCTGTGGCAACTTGAGCTTTTTTCTTAAACTCTTGCACCCAAGCTTCCTTTTCCTTTTGCAGCAAGAAATCTAAAACATTTGTTTAATTTTTAAGGCTTATAAAAACAAAAAAACCTGTGAGATCCTCCAGATGTTCGTTTTTCTCCTTTTCCAGTTTTGCTAGTTTTATCTTGTTCAATCGTTTGATAACGATGTCTAATTGAGCAACATTCATCTGGTCGACGGGAAGGTGGTTAAGAAATAATTCGGAATCTTTGAGGGCTGACTGAAAAAAGCCGTTTTTGATCGCTTTTTAAACTCACGAAATTCATAGGTTCGCTTTTGTCTTGATTTTGATCTGCTGAAGAGCTTGACATTTTCTGAAAACGAATAGTATGATTTTCAAAATATAACATTGTTAAAACGAGAGAATTGGAAACCCGTCGCTGTTGTGATTGGGGCGTAGAGCATCAATGACGTAAAGAACTTGTTCTCTTTGATGCGTCATTCCTTATCAATTTGTCTTTCAATTGCACAAAACAGAGAGTTACTTATTACCAGAACTTAAACTGAACAATAGTGTGTGAGTGTGTGAGTGTGTGAGTGTGTGAGTGTGTGAGTGTGTGAGTGTGTGAGTGTGTGAGTGTGTGCGTGTGTGAGTGTGTGCGTGTGTGAGTGTGTGAGTGTGTGAGTGTGTGAGTGTGTGAGTGTGTGAGTGTGTGAGTGTGTGAGTGTGTGAGTGTGTGAGTGTGTGCGTGTGTGAGTGTGTGAGTGTGTGAGTATGTGCGTGTGTGAATGTGTGCGTGTGTGCGTGTGTGAGTGTGTGCGTGTGTGAGTGTGTGCGTGTGTGAGTGTGTGAGTGTGTGAGTGTGTGAGTGTGTGAGTGTGTGAGTGTGTGAGTGTGTGCGTGTGTGCGTGTGTGAGTGTGTGTGAGTGTGTGAGTGTGTGAGTGTGTGAGTGTGTGAGTGTGTGAGTGTGTGAGTGTGTGAGTGTGTGAGTGTGTGAGTGTGTGAGTGTGTGAGTGTGTGAGTGTGTGAGTGTGTGAGTGTGTGAGTGTGTGAGTGTGTGAGTGTGTGAGTGTGTGAGTGTGTGAGTGTGTGAGTGTGTGAGTGTGTGAGTGTGTGAGTGTGTGCGTGTGTGAGTGTGTGAGTGTGGGAGTGTGTGCGTGTGTGAGTGTGTGCGTGTGTGAATGTGTGCGTGTGTGCGTGTGTCAGTGTGTCAGTGTCAGAGTGAGTGTGAAAAAACAAAATATGCTAATTTTAACAATGTTCATATTGATTTTCAATTTCTCTTTTTCAGGATTACGGCCAAGGTTATGAAAATGTTGCCTTCGTTCTTCTGAACCACTACCTAGACCTCGTAGATGCTATTGACGAAGGTGGTTTCATTAGAAATTTAAAACTTAAACCAACTTTTCAGGAAACGCCGAATTGGTTGACTACAGCAATTTTGAAGGAACAGATATTCCCACAGAAATCGATCTTCCTCAAACTCAATGGACAGAGGTACAAAAATAACGAAATTTTACTTATACACATTGTTTTAGTCATCTGAACATGAAGAAATAAAGGAGTGGGTGTTGGCTATTTCTGTAGACGACGCGGCTCAAAAAGAGCTGCCTTTGGACCAAAGAGGTGTCTTCGAGGCTTCGTTGCAGGACCAAGAAGGAAATATAGCGGAGCCTTGTATTATAACAGGTTAGTTTTTTGATAAGACACAATAATTAAATTAAAATTAAGTTTGAATTATATTTTTATATCCTCTCTTATACACTTCTCTTATGGTCTGTGTGTGTGTGGTGTCCCACGGTGAAACTGCGCAGAGTCCGTCACGTGTCTGCGTCTCTCCAATTCCTTTGCACTCTCTCTTACGGGTTTTAACTCCACGTAAATGTTGCGGAAACGTGACGGAATATGGCCATTTCACCGTTCATTTGGGGGGGCAGCCCCCGGCGAGCGGCCGCAGGCCGCGAGCAGCCAGAATATTCACGACCGCCGCAGGCGGGCCGGAATATTCTGGTAGGCTTACATTTCAGTTACATTACATTTTATTGAAAGTTACATTTTAGGCTATCCCGCAATTGGTTTGACTGTTCGTGTTGGTGACCTAATGGCGGATAGAGAAGAACTCAATCGATTCCTTGTAATTGTAAAAACAAGCCAATCTGATCAGCTTTTGGATGCACAGGACTTTGTTTCGAAATGGGCGAACAGTCCTCTTGCGATGGCACTCTGAATAAATGCTAATCTTTTAATTTTAATGTTTTAAGAGAAACAGAGATAGAAAGAAAGACAGTGAGAGAGAGAGAGAGAGAGACTGGGAGATATACATAGACTGAGAGAGGTAATACAGTGAGACAGAGAGATATGAGATATAGATAAATACACACACACACGACTGGGAGACTGAGATACAGAGAGAGTGAGACAGAGGAAGAGGGAAAGAGAGAGAGAGAGAGAGAGAGAGAGATTGAGAGAGAGGGAGGCAGAGAGACTGAGAGAAGCAGAGACAGAGTGAGAGAGAGAAATGGAGAGGAAAATGAACTGGCAGAGAGAGAGAAAGACGGAGATAGAGAGAGGCAAAGTGAGGGCAAGAAAGAGACTCAAATAGACGGAGAGATAAACCGAAACAGAGAGAGAGAGAGAGACATGCAGAGATACAGAGAGGGGAAACAGTGAAAGAGAGACAAAGAAAAACAGAATGATGTAGAGAAAGAGATAGGGCTAAAGAGAGAGAGAGAGAGAGATGGAGAGAGAGAAAGAGAGAGAGAGCAGACGGAGTAGAGGATATGTTTCGCCTCAAAATGTCCGCTTGGCATCACATTTTCCGATTAAATGTTATTGTGAGACATTTCTGTCTCTTCACCGTCTCCAAACCTGTCCCAGAATGGTCTCACATGCCAACCTCCGACATTTCAATTATACATATTTATTATGTTTTATCTTTGCATTATGTATTATTTCTATATCAACCCGTATCATTTACAAAGAGAATATTAAGGAATGAATCTCACAACAAAGAAAGAAATGGGGTAGAATGCCTCAACTGAGTGGTTTTGGGTCGGCCTCGGCCATGCATCGGAGGTATGCCTCTCTGTGTATGATATTCGTTGTGGCTATCAACACTCGGAAGTTCTTCTGCACGGCCAGGAGACGAAGGGCGGCCACTTCTGCGTAGGTCACTCCGCCCACGACGAACACGAGGATGGCCTTGCGCATGCGGTTGTCCGGACGGCGGTCGGCCGGAGTGTAGCTGTTCTCCTCGACCATCACTCGACCGAACGTCTTCTTCAACTCGGCCATGTTCCAGCCGTGCACCATCGAGTCGGCCACCACCTGAAAAGAGCAAAATTGCTATGGTAGATAGGCATGAGCCAAAATGAGCGCTATATCCTGTGAGCATCCCCATTTCTCATAAATTCTAAACTTTTTAAATTAATTTACAAATTACGTTGGCAATAGACAAAAATTACCAATTACGGTGGCCGTGGTTCCTACGTACCGGGCTCATCCCTATCGAACTACGACCAAGGTTCGATCCTGATCGGTGAATTTCACCAGAATTTCCAGACACGGGGCTCTCAAATCACGGACCAAGCCATACGGCTCGACAAAAGAAGTTCACCGACTGGGGTCGAACCCTGGTCGTGTGGGTGACAGTTTGACTGTTGATGGGGTTTTATTTATTTTGACAACAATCGGAAAAGAAAATTTTGAAAACAAGCGGAAAGGAAGTGAATTTATACATAAAATATCGCAGTTAAAATGAAAGAAATCAGTTTAAAAAGAATTCGGTAAAGTGAATAAAAAAATCACGTCTCGCTTAGTGAAAATAGGTTTTTTGTTGGAAAATAAGCTACGATTAGTGAAATTGACATTATGGCTACGGAAATAAGCGAAAACTGGCAAAAAACTAAACTGGTAAACGGGGTAGAAATGTCGAAATTTAGTTTTGAAAAATATTTAAATTTTGGGAAAACTGGCGAATTTGGAAACAATTTTTGACTTTTTTTTTTGAAACTTTTTAGTAGCATTTTCCCGGGCCATTTTGAAATTTTTCGGTCGGCCAGTTTTAAAACAGTTTAAAAAATTATTGTACCGATTTACACGAAATTTAAAATTTAATTTTTCATAACCGGGCCGGGCCGTCCCAAAAAATCCTTCGGCCCGGCCCGTCATTTGAGAACCCCGACAATCCCTTTGTAAAAAAACTTTGAATTTGAATGGTCTAAATTGACTCGAACTGAATTTAATTGGAACACCATGGCTGGCGAGACGGTCTACTTGCCAGCTGGGTGTAAATAAGGTCCAAAATTTCGACAAAAGTAGCTTCAAAAAAACCCAACCTGGCAGAAAACAGGCGTATATGCTCCAGAGAAGACATAGTTCATCTTCGTTGGGTTCCTCAGGTCCTGACGCGGCTCCTCACTGGGCGTCAGGTTCAGTCTCTTGCAAAGAAATGGGAACGACGGGTAGCCATCCCCTATTGGCACGGGTGGCAGGATGCCCGCGGGGGCCAGAGCTCCAATAGTCTTCGGCTTCTCCATGAGCAGTCTCTTCATCCCCAACGTGGCTAGGATCGGCAGGTACTCGTACCCGTACGCTCTCAGAAAGTGGTCTCTGAAACTGGCGTAGGCCTTCGGCGGCAGCCCGTTGAGGCAGATCGAGGCCAGACAGGCCAGTGCCAGCACGAGCCACGGCGACTGTTCCCTCAGCATGCAGTCCTCCAGATAGGCCCCCACGTCTCCGACATTTGCCGAGCCTGAGACCAGTTCCTGTTCGAGTTTCAGGCGCTCCGCCGCCCCCACGGCTCCGTTCTTCTGCTGCAGCACTTCGCACGCACAGATATGCATTTCCAGCTGGCGATGTTGCAGTTTGAGCTGTTTCAGTTCGTGGGAAACAAAGTGTTTCATGTCCTGCACGTGGTCGATCGAAGCGCCCTTGTCGTAGCTCGTCTGGATCTCCTTCGCCTTCGCACTGAGGAAGGAAAACACGCCGATCATGTGACGGTTGCGCACCGAGGCGAACACGCCGTCGTTGTTGTCCAACACGTAGACTTTCGGCTTCTTCGGAGCGTCGCCGGCGGGGCCTGAAAAATAAGACTAAAGATAACAAAATGAAATTGAAGTGTTACGGCTTTTAAAAGCGGATAAACTTGAGGCGAGCGAAACTTATGATGCTAAAGCTGCCAAAAATGTGGTCAGCTTTGGGGAACAAACGTTGGCGCCCTGAGTCCCCCAAAGCGGCCCAGTTTACAATATGAGGTAGTAAAAGGCCACCCTTGGGATCACATTTAGGGTATTAAGGTATCCCAAACCGGCCCAATTTAGATTTTTAAAGTTGCCAAAAGAGGCTTAATTTAGCACCCAAAAGTTGTCAAAAAAGTTCGACTTCGAGCGTTAAGATTGCCAAAAGAACCCCGATTTCGCGTTCTTATTCAATTTAGGTACTAAAGTTCCAAAAAGCGACCCAATTTAAGGTTTAAAGGATGGCTAAAGCAGTCCAATTCTTCAGGCTGCTAACGCTGTCAAAAGTGGGCCGATTTATTTTAACCATCGGTCATACTTTTTCGTCAACCGAAAAAAGGGTTCGCCAAAAGTCATTCCGTTATTTTGTGTATTGACACTCGGCTGGCACAAAATATGGTAGACCACCCATGAAACATGGAATTTATTACACAAGCGGGGTAGGCTTTCTTTTATCGTCTACTATCTTTTATCTTTTAAGTCGTTCTTGGCTAAATATAAAAGTCTAAAGGCCACCAAAATTGCCCAAACTTAGGGCAAAGGGCAAATTTCAATTTAGGAACAATCTTTAAGTATTTTCATGTTTGAAAACATCGAACAACGCGCAATTGGTTCATCTTTCATATTCTTTTTTCAGAACCATAAAAAGTTGAGTTTGAACAAAGTTAAACCCGAAAAACCTGTTTTCACGGGCCGGCCCGTTGAGAACCCTGAAGGTTGGGGGCCAAATGTTGTCAAATTGAATCAAATTAGATTGATAAGGGCGTAATTTAGGATGCTCAAATTCAAAGCTGTTCGATTTTGGGTTGTAAGGCTGCCCAAAGCGGCCTAAAGTTACCAAACCCCACCTGCTTCAGCCTTCATGCGTTCCTCGACCTCGGCTCCGAACTGAATCTTCCCGCAGCTGATGTTGAACACGTCGTGCAGCATAGCCTCATAGGTGAGTCCAGTCATCATGACAGAAGCCTGGTCAATGGCCCTGTCGAAGACGTAAATGTGGCTGATCGGCTGGTCCGGGGAGGCCCTGGGCTCGCCCCTCTCCGCGTAGAGCACCCTCAGCAGTTTCCACATCTTTTCCGCCTGTTCGCCCAGCCCGTAAACGGTGGGAATGAGGCCGTACAGAGACTGCAGTTGGTAGATGGCGTTGGCGGCGGCGAAGAGATCCGGGCGGGAGGAAACCGGCAGTTCCAGGGAGAAGAGGTCGCTTTCGAGAGGCAGGAGACAGAGGTTCAGTTCGAAAGAGTCCAGCAGGCCGTGGACGCCCTGGCGTTCGAGTTCCCGTTCGCAGAGCACCAGACGACGGTCCACCCAAATCACGGCGATCTGCTTGTCCGAGGGAGAGGCACGCACGTGTTGGGAGACCACCCGAGCCATCTCGATGCATGACCTGAAAAACTGGGTTTAAATAGGGGAAAACAAGAAGAAAATACCGCTTTTGGGGACCTCAGGCCGCCTTCCGACGCTCTGAGCGCTACTTTAACCCCCTGGATCCTTCCATTGATTTTGGTAGCCCCAGGCCGCATTGGACGTCAATGTTAACCCAAGGACGTCTTCGAACGCATTTGACGCTGTTGGCAACCTTAGGCCGCCTTCGAACGCTCTTGGAAACGAAGAAAACAACCGCCTTCAGACACTTTCAGCGCTACTGGCATACCCTAAATTGGTGGGTGCGGCTGGGTCCGGGCGGAGCCCCCCGGATTTTTTGGCGGGTCCGGTGGGCCGGCGGAACCCCCCGTTTTTACGCGTTTTCGAGGACACAATTTTTGCCCCCCCCCCCCCCCCTGCGGGTCCCCCCGACCCCCCCGAAAACCCCTCTCCTGACTCAGGGTCCCGATTTTCCCCGGCGCACCCCCCCCCCCCGCAGATCCTTACCCCAATTTAGGGTATGGCTACTGGCAACCTCATACCGCTGCTGAACGCATCGAGCGGTGTTGGTAACCACAGACCGCATTCGAACGCTTTTGGCACAACCTCCGGCCGCTTTTGTTGGTAACCTCGGTCCGCTTTTGTCAACTTCCGTTCGCAATAGTCCGCATGCCACATTCGACCGATTTTGGCAAACTCAGGCCGCTTTTAATGTTGTTGGTAAGCTTAGGCCGCATTTCGAACGCTTCTCATGAACTCTGGCCGCATTCGAACACTGTTGACAACATCAGGCTGCAATAGAACGCTTCTGGCAACCTCAGGCCGCAATCGGACGACCTTGATAACCTCAGGGCGCATTCGGAAGCGTTTGATAGCATAAGGTCGCTTTCGACAGCAGTTGGCAACCTCAGGTCGCTTTACGGTGCTTTGAAAACAGTTGGTGTAACCTCAGGCCACTCGGCGAGATTATTTTGGCGATCTTGGCAGTTTAAAAACGAATGTTGGTCACGAATGTCCGGAAATGAACGATTACAAATGGTAGATAAAACAATTTTCGGTATTTTCACAATTTTTTAAAAGTTGTATTTTTCTCAAGGCAAAACGCATTTGCCTATTTTTGGCAGCCTCAGGCTACTTTTGAACACACTGAGCAACTTTTGGAAACCCCATGCGCCGAAGACAGGCCGTTCGGCAACCTTTGGCCGCTTAAATGACCAATTTCGGGAACTTCAGACCGTATTTGGATCACGATAAAAATATAACGCAATTTTTTACCCATTTTTGCTAAATTACCGTCGAAAATAGCTATTTAGAACTCAAAAAATATAGAAAATTGAGGTATTTTCACAATTTTTATTTGCAAAACGCTAAAATTACCCTGGGAAAAAAAGAAAATCAAGAAACTTCACCGGAAAATTCGATTAATATCCTAATTTCAACTTTAAAAAAAACATATATCGCTTCTGACAGCGTCAGGCCGCTCAACAGGGACGCTTTGGTATCCTCAGGCCACATTCGAACAATTGCATTAACCCAAAGCCGTTTCAGGACCACTTTGGGCAACTTACAGCCGGGAATGGGCATTTTGACGGTGAAAAACAAAGAAAAATAGGGCATATTCGCAATTTTCATAACAATCTGTTAAATTTATCCAAGTATACCGCTTCTGACAGCCTAAGGCCGCTTCAGGCAACCTTACGAGGCAGAAAATGACCGCTTTTGACAACCACAGGCCGTATTTGAGCAATTGTAATGAAGCAAGGACGTTTCGGAACCACTCTGGGTAACTTACAGCCGGAAAAGCATAATTAAAACCAGAAAGCTACAATTTTATGAGGGAATCGCTGATTTTTGCAGGCAGCCCGCTTCTGAGAGCCTAGGGCCCCAAACCATAGGGAGCCAATAATGGTATATTCTAACCACACACGCATTGTAGTAATCTGGTTTAGAATAAATAAAACAATAAAAATCAATAAAATCACAAACCTGAGTAGGTAAACACGGCGTGTGACGGCCGGGTCCCACGGAATGGCGGCGTCTCCTCTCAGTGGAATGACCCTGGTGCAACCGTGCTTCTGAAGCAACGACATGGAAGCGATACGGTCCAGTGGCCGCAGGAGGGAGGCATCCACGGCAAGGTCCTTCTGTCCGGGCAGCGATTCCAGCAGATGGACGAGTTCGCGACGGGCCACCTCGCACAGGAGGCCCAAGGGCTGGTCGGACAGGTCAGCCATTTGGCATCCTGAACAATTCGAGTAGAGTAGATTAATCGCGAAAATACATTAAAATAGCAGACAAATACGGAGATGGTGAATTAACGCCGCGGTATGAAGGAAGTCCCGGGGAAGAAAAAGTGACAATATAAAAAACATGAATAAATACACCAATTTAATCAATTTATATGTGTTTTACGCATCAAAACATATAAAAAACACTATTTTACTTTCGAAAACGAGGGAGCTCCCAACAAAATCAGCTGGAAATCCAGACAGCCGTCTGCCGCACGACCATTTAAAGCATTGGTGTAAATTCGTGGCGGGACCGGGCCTGAGAAACACTTGATGATAAACATTTAAAATAATGTTTTTTCATAGGTTAGCGCCGTTTTCAGCGATGAAAAAAAGATAATAATAAATAAAACTCAAAAAAAAATTAGCTTAAAATTTTTAAAATTCTAATCTTTAACGACTACTAGGTGGTAAGTCTACAATCCTCCCCGGAAACCTCTTGGAGACCTATTGCTTCGACTATAGCCAAACCAGTGTACAAGTGGGTTTAAAATATACATAGGTGAAGTGATACCTTTTCCTTTCAAGGTATAAACCCACCTTTGTGAGTTTGTCATCGGCTAACGCAAACTGAGCTAAAGCAACCGCATGCTGGAAATTTTAGAAAGAGAGAGTGGACAGGTTGCAATCGTTGAAAAAAAAACAGAATTAAACAACGCTAGCGCTTTTTTCAGAGCTTTATCTGAAATTCTGTTCAAATCATTCTGTACAAGAGGGCGACGATCATTAAAATCCATTGTCCCAGGTAGCCATTTTCGTTCCTTGAAATATTCTGAGCCGAGGCCGCAGCTGCACCAGCCGCACTCTTCTTAGACTTTGTAGTTGTGGTTGTAGTAGTTGTAGTGGTGGTGCTAGAAGTAGTCGTAGGACACGTCTTCGTAACTGCAATGTCCTTAGCTCCGCCAATTGAATTGAACCACGATTCAGGACTCTCTGTGTTATCAACACACATATTTTCATTGTTTGATTTGATAGCTGGAACATGTTTCTTTGTAGACAAAGGCTTGAAAAACTCACTAGCATCACCGGCGACTTTGGTTCCTTTGAGGAAATCGATGGATGACAAATTTGTGTTCTGAATATCTACATTTCCTGTTACGTAAGCGATCTTTGAAGAAGTTGTTCCTTCGGCATCTGAGGATATTTCCATGTTTCCGTACACTCCTTGGCAACCATCGAGATCACTGAGATTCTCTATGGCATCGTCAAAACTACACTCTAAACGAAACATTTCTGTTTGTGTATGTGTCTGTGTCTCTGTGTCTCTGTGTCTCTGGGTCTCTGTGTCTCTCTATCTCTCTGTCTCTCTGTCTCTCTGTCTCTCTGTCCCTCTGTTTCTCTGTCTCTCAATCTCACTGTCTCTCTGTCTCTCTGTCTCTCTGTCTCTCTATCTCTCTGTCTCTCTGTCTCTCTGCCTCTCTGTCTCTCTGTCTCTCTGTCTCTCTGTCTCTCTGTCTCTCTGTCTCTCTGTCTCTCTGTCTCTCTGTCTCTCTGTCTCTCTGTCTCTCTGTCTCTCTGTTTCTCTGTCTCTCTGTCTCTCTGTCTCTCTGTCTCTCTGTCTCTCTGTCTCTCTGTCTCTCTGTCTCTCTGTCTCTCTGTCTCTCTGTCTCTCTGTCTCTCTGTCTCTCTGTCTCTCTGTCTCTCTGTCTCTCTGTCTCTCTGTCTCTCTGTCTCTCTGTCTCTCTGTCTCTCTGTCTCTCTGTCTCTCTGTCTCTCTGTCTCTCTGTCTCTCTGTCTCTCTGTCTCTCTGTCTCTCTGTCTCTCTGTCTCTCTGTCTCTCTGTCTCTCTGTCTCTCTGTCTCTCTGTCTCTCTGTCTCTCTGTCTCTCTGTCTCTCTGTCTCTCTGTCTCTCTGTCTCTCTGTCTCTCTGTCTCTCTGTCTCTCTGTCTCTCTCTCTCTCTGTCTCTCTGTTTCTCTGTCTCTCTGTCTCTCTGTTTCTCTGTTTCTGTCTCTGTCCCTAATCTCACCATGAGGGCCCTGAATATAACAAGTATCATCACAGAAAGCACGAATTTTATCAAGAACGTCTTTGTTTTCCAGGTTTTTGTGACCTTGAATATTTATATTGCTTAATTTTCCGTCGAATGTATCCGCTATTTTCAATTCGAGAGATTTCAGGGATGGATTTTTTGCGATAATAACGCCTGAAAAAAGTTTTTCGAGATTTAAAAATGATTACTTGTGTTGTTCAGATTAGTCCAAGTGCCCATGTTGACTGTTTGTAGGTTTTCGTTTCCCTGAATTGAAAACGTGTTGTCCGACAAAGATTCAATTTCGGCTAGTTTGGGAAAATTGATGGAGACAAGGTTCTTGTTGTATTCAAATTTTATTTCCTTTACAACTTCTGTCATTTTTTCCAAAAGTGGGCAGTTAATTTCCTTGAACATGGGGTTGTTTTCGATGTCGAGTCCTTCAATCGAATTTTGGCAAACCGACTGAACATAGGTTACCTCGAGAATACTTTAAGATCGGAAGGTTAACTTTTTCAATATTAGGATTATAAGAAATATCTACATCTAAAAAAAGACGGAAAACATTGTCAAATGCAAAACTTACAACCAGCCTCATTCAATTGTGGAAGATTCATATTTTTCAAATTACTGTTTTCTACGATGAAGAGGTCTGAAAATCAGCAGTGTTTAGCCGGCCAACAATAAGTAAGACCGCTAGGCGACCAGAATGCGGCCTGAGACCGCAGAGCAGCCCACTGACCGTCGACGAGCAAACCTAGTACCTTTTGAGGATTTTAAGACTGGGGCAGACACGACAGAAATAATTGCCGATTGATAAACATTCATCTCGGAAAGGAATGTTGTTTTCTTCTCCAGGAATTTGTCGAGTTCTTCATCGTTAAAGCCTGATAGCTCTACATATACTGCCGGTCCTCCAATTACTTCTTTGTCAACGCAATCGGTGAGCATTTTTGGCAAATCATAACCGTCTTCTAGCGTTTTACCTAAATATAGTCTAGTGGCTAATCATGTTCAATAACTAACAAAATGTTACTTTTTCCTCTTCTTCTGTTGCTCCGCGTCTGTAAACAACATGAGTAACAGGCTTCGTTGTAGTGGGGAGGGGAATTGAGGTGTTCTTACGACGAAGAGCTTCAGAAGAGTGCAGTTGGGCAGCACGTGCGGAGGACCGACTCTCACAGGGAATCATTAGTCCACAGAGCAATAGAAGGACCACAATCATTGGGCCTGGAATACAAGATTTAATATGATTGAAGCGTTTGAGAGAGAGAGAGAGAGAGAGAGAGAGAGAGAGAGAGAGAGAGAGGCGCGGTCGACAGCCTGGACGACCGCCGATGAACGAAAACGGTTAAGAAATAAGCAGTCCTCCATGCAGTCGACGGCTGGGAGAGAGACGGCGGAGAGGAGCAGCTTACCCTGCATGGCGGAGACCGAAAGAATGAAAAAATGACTGGGAGAGGGGTATTTATAGCAGGAGAGTAGCGGAACGGAGCGGAGAAACGCGTTACGTGTATGCTAATGAAATCGTCGTTCATTGGAATGTCTGAACAACACAAAACACAAAATTCCCTTCCCCATAATTTGCATATAACATCATTAGCTTTCCATTATTCCTTTCTTTCGGCGACACTTTTTTATAGGCAGTGTGTCATGAAAAATGAATGCATGTACGGGTGGACCTGTACACAGCGTACCGTGAGGCGAGAGATCCATTTTCAGCATAGAAAATGGAGAGAGCGGCATGCGCACTTCAAAAATTTCGCGGGAAAACTTTGAGGCACATTTTTGACAGAATGCATGCCTTGTTGCAATCGTCTTCGAAAGGTCTAATTTTTCAAAGTATAAGTTTAAAAATCTGAGAAGGTCGAATTTTGGTGACACACTGCCTTTAAAGTGTCGCCGAAAGAAAGGAATAGTGGAAATGAAAATTTGATGAGGATTTCAATGGTTGTGTTAGTTTTCTTCAAATCCTCACTTTTTGCGCATAAAAACTAGAATTTGGCTATTTTGAGGGCATTAAAGCCGAAGAATCTTGCAAAAGGCTTCAAACTATGTAAATTCGTTAAAAACTATTACTTTTGTTAAAATTTTGTCAAACTGTTCACTTCTGGGGCATAAGAAGGTTCATAAAAGCGACTGACCGCAGGCGTCCGCCGTCTCGACCATGCACTTTTCAAAGGAATAGCTGAGCACTGTAAGTCGCAAAAAGTCTGTTTTTAAAAAGTATATCGACGCAAAATTAGCTGAAAAATTCGAAAATAATAGTGAAAACCACCAACTTTTGACTTGAAAGCGTCAAAATCGAAAAAAAACCCCGAAATTTTTCAATTTTCTAAACTAATTTTGCACGGCAAGCATTTTCAAACTGAAAATTCTGAATTTCTATCAAAAACAAAGTTGGTCAAAGTAAAAAAATGCCATCTATTACTTAAAACCGCACCTCCATATCTCGTCTAGGAACCGAGATATAAAAAAGTTTAAAATTATCGATTTTTGGTGGGCGTGGCTTCAGAAAAAAATGAACACCCATGTTTCGCAACTTCAGTGTATGTATAACAAACTTGTTGAATAGAAGCCTCATAGGGCCATTTTCAAATTCTAAGTCCCCCCTATGTTGATAATTAGAGAAAATCGGTGTTAAACCTTGGTTGGGTGGGTGGCAATTCGACTGGGTGGTTGACGGTAAACTCACCATCAGGCTCACGGGCTGGCCTGGCTTTTGACCGAAATAGGATTGGTTGTTTTGAGGCTTTGGCCCAGAAAATTTGGGTAGCTACTCAACGGTCGCTCTGCCCTTCCACCGCTTTATCGGGAGGCAAAACTAATGTTAAAGCCAGATTTTTTTCAAAGCATTTATGTACAGCAGTTTAACAACAACAATGACAACAAATGATCCAAAGGATCCCTCAACGGCGGCCGTTGCGCTTCCTGCCATTCGATCCCAGCTGGACGTCCTTCAAGTAATCGGAGAGGCGCTGGCCACCGTCGCTCTGAAAAGTGGAAATAAGTACCGGAATCCCTTATGGCGCGACATAATGAAACGCTTCCGGTGCCGCCCGAACCCATCCTCTTATATAACAAAACGCTATGGTGTGTGTGTGTTGTCTATCAGCGTAGGTACACGCCTTCATTTCCCCCGATGGGGAGGGGGAGGTCGGTCGTAGGCCGAGTTAAACGTACTTCACGTCACTTTCACGGCCGAAGGCCGAGTAATGAGTGGCCGTAGGCCACGAATGTTGCTTAACTGAACGGCCGAAGCCGCGTGTGGTTGCGGCAGCAGGCCGCAAACCAGGAGGGTGCGCGCCGTAGGCGCGCGTACCCGACTGGTATTGTACAATTCCCCATATGAAATTTTGCAAATCGTCGCGGAGATCTTCGTAATGGAGTCATAGGTGAACAAGGGTGGCTGAAACTGGGGCCGGCCCGGGATTTCCAAAAATCCTTTTTTAAATGTAACTTTTTTCAAAGTCATTATTTTCAAGTTCTGTTTGTTGCAAAACATAGTTCTAATTGTGCAAAACATACTGTGTGAAGGAGGATTCGAACTACCCTATATAGATTTTTTACATTCTTCATGGCCGAGTGGCTAAGTGGTCGGACTGGCAATCCGAAGTTACCCCAGTTCGATCCCCCGTCGACAAAACTTTTTTGCCATTATTGTTCTAAGTAATTATTATGTTAGAGAAATATTTGCAGTGCATAATTAGTGTAAAACTTTTTTTCTAACTTTTAGAAATTTTGGCTTCGGGCCGGGCCGAGATTTTTTGGAAACCGGGCCGGCCCTCAGCCACCCTTGGTCCCAAGGGATATGATTGAAAGAGGAGCGCATAGCGGGTAATGAACCCGGCAATTTACTGTATGAAAACCTCACCTGATCGTCGGTTTTGCCTCCAGAAGCCTGGAACTCCTTGATCTTAGCGATGATGGGTCCGCACTGTTTCAGTTTGCTCAGGTTGTCCACCATGTTCTTCAACTAAAAGTGGGATTTTCAAAGTCATAGATGGAAAATGAACCTCGGCAGTGGAAGAGGCGGCGCGCTTGCCGCTGGTAATCTCCTTCTTGATGTGGCCGATCCTCTTGGCGTAGTTTTCCTGCACGTCCCACAGTTCGAACAACAGCTCTTCAGCACCACCCTCCACGGTCTTATCAACCTAAAATTATGGTAAATACATGAAAAATGGATGAAATCACCTCTTCCTTGACGAGGAAATCGAGGTAGTCGGCGTAGGGGTCGTAGCTCTGCTTCATGGAGTTGGCGGAGAGAAAGACGGAGAACTCGGCAGTGCAGTCCCGGATGTGGTCCAACTCACGGACCAGCTCGTCCATATGAAAATAAAGAATTATACTGTAATCTGGTATAATTTAGGTTTATTTGCATATTTTTGGCCTACAAAAGTGGCAAACGGCCCCCAAAACGACCGATTTCCGCAATACAAACGGATTTTGCACAAAAGCTTCCAAAAATTAGTCCTTTTTTATTTTTGAAGATGGGTCTTGGACCAGAATCAAACAACATATTTTAGGTACATGGGCTGCATTGGAATTTCAATATTTCAATTTCAAACGGGGGAGAAACGCAGAATTTTAGCGCAAACCTTCTGCCCAATGCTGCATTTAACCAACCTTGTCCTTCTCCTGCTGGAGCAGTAACTGCGCCCTGACCTTTTTGTCCTTGCAAGTCCACAGCTTCATATACGCGTCGTGATCGAGAACCTGAAGAACAAGTGTAATCAGGGCGACGTTGGGAGCACCAACCGACTCCATGCTCCTCTCAAATTCGTAAGTGGTGTGCATGTGGAGCTTCCAGTCGCAGCCACAGACGGTGCACTTTCCGTTGGTGAAGATAGCGCAGGACAACAATTTGCTGTTGTTAACGCTGTGCTCCTGAAAAGATACACTAAATATGTCTTCAATTTGGCCCCGACTGGTACGAAGAACAACCCAAAAAGTATAAAGTCTGGAATTTGTTCCAAAAAAGTTAGGGGAACTGCTAAGAGTGATATATCATTGCCATACCCCCACATCCGTTTTGTTAGGGTTTTTATGTTAGCAAAAAAGCTATAAACCAATAGAAGATAAATCCAGAAGAGAGTAGCCAACCCCAATTCGATTGTTTTGCCGCTTAACTTAGTAAATTTCTTGCTATCCGTGAAAAACCTCCATTTATTGTGAACCCGAAATAGATTGGATTTTCTGCTATAACACCAGTCCCGTCATGTGGATTAAGAACAATAAAGTACCAATTAATGCATATTCGCAGTTTTATTGGGTTGGCAAGGAATTTTCAATTGCGTCCATTATTTTCGCCTAAACGGCAAACATTCAAAGCATACGGTGAACACATCTCCTTCTCTTTCACATTTCCGACCGCTGTAAGCCAAGCGCCATACCTTGCATTTTTGAAAGTTTTATGAGAAAGAGGGTGCGACAACGTCATAATGTCGTCACTTTAGGCCTTATTGCATAGGTGGGCAGCACATTACGCCGATTCTGGGCGGATCCACAGCCGATTTGAAATTACGACGGTTTCATCGGGCCAAAACCCGAAAGCAATTGCCTAATTACCACCAAACAGAGAAGTTCCGGCTTTTTGGCCCCCCAAAAAACCCTTTCCCACAACCGAATTCACAAAACCCTCCTTCACTCCGGGGGAAGCCCCGCCCACCTATGCCCTATTGACACCCGGCTGGTACGAAATACGGTACACCACCTACTAAGTATAAAATTTATTTATAAAAAAAGGAAAGGTGCGCAGTGGAGTGAGGCAAACTTTTAACCTAAGCCTGACCGTAGTCAAAAGGTCTTTTGGAAAGACTTTTTATAAGGTCTTTTGAAAGCTCTCCCCACAACTCAAATCAAAAGAATTGCGCAGCCGCTCACTCGTTCAAATCACCTTAGTTTAGATGAAAATGCTGGCAAAACGTGCAGCATGTGCGTTCTGGGCTCATGTCATACCCTAAATTGGTGGGTGCGGCTGGGTCCGGGCGGAGCCCCCCCCGGATTTTTTGGCGGGTCCGGTGGGCCGGCGGAACCCCCCGTTTTTACGCGTTTTCGAGGACACAATTTTTGCCCCCCCCCCCCTGAAAACCCCTCTCCTGACTCAGGGTCCCGATTTTCCCCGGCGCACCCCCCGCAGATCCTTACCCCAATTTAGGGTATGGCTCATGTGCAGGATGCACGGGTTGAATCGCCGAAACGCTCCCTTACAAGCTATGCTTATGGCTTCTGACCCTTGATTTTACCTGAATGCCAGTGAGGCGGCAGATGTCGTGGCAGATGATCTTCGGGATACTCCTCGTCTCGAATTGGTTGATCCTTTCCTGGTCGCAGCAGCTGAGAGAGCTGCAGACGGTCCTCGGATTCGCCAGCTTCTTAGGCACAATCACGACCTAAAGATTCAAATAACGTGAATATCATGACGACACACCTGCTTCTGGTTGATGCAAGTGGAGAGGGAGAGACCCTCGTTGTCCAGCCGCTCGATCTGAAAATAAAACGAAAATTAACGTGGAAATGCACTAATTACCTCCTGAATCCTCTGCTCGATAAGCTTCTTGTTCACCAGGTGGTTCTTGGCAATTTCGGCAAGCGGGCGAGCCATGGCGGTGATGAGGTTGCGCGTTTTCGTGATGCTCACGGTGTCCTCGACAACGTGGGCCGTCAGTCCCTGCACCTTCATCAGAAGCCTGAAAATATAACTTCGAAATGAGCATGCGCATCGAGCCCCCCAAACGCCTGCTTTCCAGCCACGCATTTTGGCGATCCCAGTTGTTAGTTAAATAAGGTCCAACCCCACTTAACTCCGTTTTCTGTGCGTCTTGTGGCCCCTACAAGTTAAGGGTGGGAAGGCAATTTGATGTATCAGTTAAGGGTGGGAAGGCAATTTGATGTATCCAAATATTATCAGCTCACCCCATGTTAGAAAAGGATGAGGGTAGGGGTGGGCCATTACTTTGTAGTTGGATTCTACGGCACCCCCCTCTTGGTATAATTCTGAAAATACTGTAATATTGATTGATTTTCGTGTAAACTCGATCGATTTTGGGGTATCGATTGATATTTTGGACCACTGGAACAACCTCTCGTGATAGAAAAAAGTTTGTAATTACAAACTATGGTCGACCATGAGGGTAGTGAATGAGATAAAGAACATAAAGGGGTTAGGTTCAAACTTCGAAAAGTTGAGTTTGGATAGCAATAATTACAGAGGCTCACTTTGAAAAAGACCAAGAAAATTTGAATGCATGTGTTTCATTCTGAATATTGGCAGAAATGTTGACTAGTGGGAAATTACAGTTTCCCCAAATTCAGGGAACTATATACACAAGAAAATTCGTTGAAAACACTAAATATCCACCAATCAAAGCCTTATCTTCTGCAGTTTTTCTTCAGAAACTCACTTGGCCGACTCCTGGACATTGTGCAGCCATCCCTCAGAGAAAGTATCGAAGCTGGAGTCGGTCCTATCATTGGGAGAGGCACGGAGAACACACAAGTAGCGGAAACAGTCATTGTCGAAGCAGAGGATGTTGTTCCTGAAAGATTACGTAGCCACTAAAATTTAAAATACCCACTTGTTGGCGGTGATGATGACTCCCGTCTCCTTCTCGATCTTCCTCAGGTAGGTGTCGAGGGTGGGAAGGGTGTCTCCCGGACGGTAGAGGGTCGACCTCGTGTTGGTGAAACAGAAGAGGATGTTGTCCGTGGCGTTCTTGTGCAGCTTGACGAGGAGATTGTCCAGACAGGAGCGGAAGGCCACCGTGAACTTCGACTCGTTCGGCTTCATGAGGATACAGATAGCGTGCAGCTCACTGAAATTAGACTGTCAATTTGATAAACTTTCAATTTTTGCTAACTTTTTTCTTTCATTATCAAGCGTGCCCAGGTGCAAAAACTCGATGAACGCTTCAAAACTTGACCAATTTAACAAACAATACAATCGATATTACAGTATTTCCCAAAATTGTATGGGGCGGAGTAGAACCCAACTACAAAATTACCTCCCAGCCCTGGCCTCAAGGTCGTTTCTTCAGCGCCTCAAATTAAGACGGGCTGCTTCGCTTTTTCTGCTATCATAATTACGAAAATCGTATGTGCGTTCCCAACTAAAAAAAACTTCCGCTTTTCTAAAGCGTCGGTCAACTTTTTGACGGTTTCGCTACCGAGGGGGCTGCCGCAAATTAGACCCCCGCGGTTATAGGCATACCTGGACACGTGGTGTTTGCGGTACCTGAATTTGTGGGGTGGATTTGTATGGTGGACCTTGAAAAGGTGGGATTACTTAGTTTTTCGGCCCCCCTACCTTTTGGGGGATCTTACTTTTTGAGCCCTCTCCGTACCGTGTCCTGGCACGGTTCTCTAGGTATGTCTCTAACGCTGACAAATCCTCTCTGCTTAGCGAACAGACTTTTATCTCTGCGCGTACATGAACAAGGTACCATCCCTAGGAATGTACGACACCACCATCTGATACTGTAACCCTCTCCGTGGGGGCTAGAAATGTAAGTCCCCCAAATGATGCTTCGGAGGCAACGTAAGCCTCCCCTAAAATTTGTTGTTCCCATTTTCAACGAAACGCCTAATTACGTAGCTACCGCTATCGCCTCTCGTACGGCTATGTACCACAATCACTCCGTCTTTGTATCACATGAAAGGTTTTTAATGCAGTTTTTAGCAAGATAACGGTTTGGCGATGGCAAAAAAGCCACAAGAAACGAGTGTTTGAAGTTTGCGCTTTCCACCCCCGTCACAGTTTTTGTATTTTTGTTCAATACAATTTTGCCATAGTGCCGTAACACTAAAATTACATGTTCAAAATGGCTGTTTTAATGGTCCATTCTTTCTGATTCTTCAACGACGCGTGCCTGGGTGCAAGATTCGCCCTTGTTCTCCAGCTGTTCGTTCTTCTTGGTCGAGATTCCGCCCGTGGCGTCCGCGCGGATCACAACGGCTTGGTTCTTCTATAAAACAAACATTTAAAGTTTTTAAAAAAAGTGAAAAAGAACCTTGTTGGTGATGACAAAGGAGGCATCCACGGCCACGGTCGCCTCTCCAGCGAGGGCCTCATCCATCGAATTGAACTTGAGGTAGTTAGCAAGGCCGTTGATGAAAGTGGTCTTGCCCACTCCGGTCTCTCCCAGGAGGAGGATGTTCAGAGTGGGCTCCTTGGGCCTCGGAGGGATCTTCGGCTTCTGAGGACACGGCATAGCCGCCTTCTCGGGATTCTCCTTTTTCGGAACGCACGGCATAGGAGGCTTCGAACGAGCTTCAGAGGTGAGAGAGTGCTTCTGAGGAGACTTGGAACGAGCCATGGAGCGAGTCAACCTCCTGTCATTAGCATCGTTAGTGGCGGTGGGGCGAGGGTCGACCCTAAAACAATTCAATTATGGGGATATACCGCCCCGAAATGGCGATGAGCAGTACTGCAAGCTCCCTATGTCCAGGTATATTCAAGATGAATGGGGCCCAAGGCCCTGAGAAAAATGGCGCGAATGTTAAAAAAAATTAAATTTTTAGTATGTTGAATTTCTTTTTTCTTGTTTTCTGATTATTTTGCTTTTATTTTCGATATGTTTTTGTAAGTAATATTCAGTAGGGCCTCAGAATAGTAAAAAGAAGACAAAATATTAATATTATTTTTTCTTTAAATAAGACTATGGTGAAAATATAATGAATTTTTGAAAGAATGTGTACAATTTATACAAAAAGGCATAAAAACATTGAAAAACTAGTCAGAAAACGTTAATTTCAATTTTCGAAAATCACCAATTTCGAATAATCTTGTTTGGCGCCGAAACATTCAGGGCCTTGGGCATACCCTAAATTGGGGTAAGGATCTGCGGGGGGGGTGCGCCGGGGAAAATCGGGACCCTGAGTCAGGAGAGGGGTTTTCGGGGGGCCCGCAGGGGGGGCAAAAATTGTGTCCTCGAAAACGCGTAAAAACGGGGGGTTCCGCCGGCCCACCGGACCAGCCAAAAAATCCGGGGGGCTCCGCCCGGACCCAGCCGCACCCACCAATTTAGGGTATGGCCTTGGGCCGTCCCTGGGCCCAAGCATCAAGGCCCTGGGCCTTCTGGGTCGGCCCTGGATTTAAACCACCCCTGCTCGCGGGACAATTATCTCTCCGATCGATTGCAATACACATTTTGTGGAAAACCAACCAGTCATAATGAAGGCTTCATCTTGCTTATTACATAAAAACAATATGGAAAAGCGATTCCAAATCAATGTAAGTCGGACCAGTATGTAACAAAGGATGATACCTAAACTACGCTGATTGTGAAAAGAACTTAACTTCGCAGAAATAGGTAAACCACCGCATGCCGGCCGCTATTCAGTGAAAATGACCACAATTTTAAAAGAAAGAAAACGTCTAATTAG
This sequence comes from Oscheius myriophilus, assembly GCA_964057215.1. NCBI lineage: Eukaryota > Metazoa > Nematoda > Chromadorea > Rhabditida > Rhabditidae > Oscheius > Oscheius myriophilus. The sequence continues at coordinate 336,771 of OZ059906.1, forward strand.
CGTACATTAATGTTGGGGTTGCTTTCTTGAAAAGAAGGGGTCACCTAAATTTAGGAGGTGGGGTCGGCGCCCTTTGATCCGAATCGTTGGCGCAGAAACAAATCACGCTACCTTCCCGCAAATCCAACTAGGGCATTCTACCCGATTTATCGTTAAATTGACTGCACCCAAACCACCCGATACTCGTGGAATATTAAAAATCAATAATTCAGCAAAAAATCAATAACTCACTTAGCCTTCGACGAGTAGCTATCCTGGTAGGTGGTGCGCATGGGCACATCCTTGGTCTGACTGGCACCTTTGTCACGAACATAGGAGTTATTGACGGCAGAATCCATCGGCGTCTTGGCGACGACAGTAGCGCTAGGATAAGGGGTAATCAGGTCAAACAAGCCAATCCTACTTTTGGAGCGGCACAGATCCGCCGGCAGGGTCGATCTTGCGGATGTTCAGCTTGGAATCGTAGTTTCCACTGAAATCAACCTATTTTCCAGTTGCTAGCGCGCCAAATACCTCATATCATCGTTGGGAGCGACGATCGCGGTGGGTTTGACAGGCTGTTGACCCCTAGTGCTTAAAACGGCCATTTAGTCTCATTTTCGTTACAAAAAACCTGGTAACAGGCAGTAGTCCAGGAGGAGGAGTGATCTTGGGCATTCCGTTGTTCTCAGAAACGACCGACTGATGGCCACGGGCAGACACGGTCTCAACCCTGAAAATGGATATAATCAAGTAGAACAATGTCAAAATACTTGGTAGAATCCACCGGCGCTTTGTAGGCGATGCCGTTGTGTTGTCCGCGCGAGATCGGAGCTCCGGGGGACTTGGCCAGACTGAAAATATCCATTTTCGAGGAGCTATTAACCGAAAACTAACATGTACGCAGCCTCCTCCATGACCAGATCCGCTTCCTGACGATTTTCAACCTTAAAAATAGTAACATAGAAAAATAAATAGAATAAATACCTTATTCAAGTGATCACGAAGGAGTCTTCCAGCGATGGGGAACTTGTGGTCGAAACAGAAAAGGGCGCGATTGTAATCCGGGATAGCCATGGCCTTGACGGCGTTCAGGGTTTCCAGATGATACGAAGAAATCACGTCCTTCAGGGCACTCGGAAAATCATTCCAAACCTGTAAAAAATACATTTGAATACAAGATAGCTCAAAACCGATTTAAAAACTAAGTGAAAGGTGAAAGTCAAGAATAAAGATACCTGATAGCCCCAGGCGTAGTACTTAGACCAACTTGTCGTTCTTAAGCATGCAGTCGATCATCTCGTACTTTTCCATCGACGAAAGGCTCGATTTGAACACAGCGTGGACGATGTCGATTCGGTCCTGGGGGACTCCATCCAAGAAGGGGAAGGGAGAGCCGGTCTGAAAATCAATTTTTGCAAAAAAAAAAATTAATAATTAATAAATTTAAATCTAAATCGATTTGAATTAGCAATTGAAACAAATAAAAGAAAAATAAAAAGAGAAAGATTCTACCAACGAAAGCTCCAAACGACAAAACTAGTGCGTAAACATCAGAAATAAACAGTGTCATTTCGTAAACCTGTTGGCTTTTAATTTTTAGTGGAAAGGCTAGCTAGCTAGCGCACCAATGTCAGCAAAATGCAATATAGCTGTCGCCATATTGGAATCATGCCAGTAAAATTAGAATGTTCAGGTCATGCGCAGACGCAGAGAAAAAGCGGTTTTTTTCGCCGATTTCCGTGTGGAGACTTCTATAATTTGAACTGAATTTTGCTTTTTTTTTTTAATTTTAGTTTTCCAAAAAATTTTAATTCACTTAGCAATCAATTTCAGAGATGTCCATTAGAAAACTCACCATTTCGGGAACAGCCTGCTGCGCCTCCACCTGCTCGCGCTTCGCTCCAGCGCTGCTGCCAAACAAGAGACCAAACACCATCTGGAACAAGGTTAGTTTAGTGAAACAGTGGAATAGTTATGTTCAGTTTTCGCGACCTTCGTCCGAAAACTGAACAATTTAGTGTCGCAGCAAGCGCGCTCCTGGCCCTGCCCATCTAGCCAGCAGTCTCGGGTCAGCTATCCCCGCAGGCTCCCGCACTAAGCGTGTTGGTTACCTCGATGCACTGTTAGTAAAGGAGGCTCAATCAGTCTATCCAAAGGTGTGAGAGGAGTGAGACAGTGAGAGACAGTGAGAGAGAGAGAGGTATTTGGGTGTAGTGTGTGTGGCGACCGCTACATTTTGGTGCATCGGTCCGTGGTTTAACCCGGGCCCTCTTCTGTTCCCCGTCTCCTTGTTCTTTTTTCTTTCTTATTTGTTTCTTCTGGCGAAGGTTAATCCGCCAAGGCGAAGTAATTACCGCCTCCGGGAAGGAATTTCCCCGGCCCTGGAACAAAAACCAGGTGCACTGAGAGAATATTCGGAAAAAAAACCCCGATCAGTGAGGATTAACCACAGAAAATGTCGGTACATTTGTACTACAACTGCCTCAAACGAAAGGCAAAAACCTTGCAAAACTTAATTGAAGATTGCAAGGGGTTGGCAGAGCCAATCGGCTACCCACACGATCCAGAGTTATGTAAGGAAACGTGTATTACCTTAGAGGGTTACTTGAATATGGCAATCGAAAGTGTAACGGAACAATGTAGCGACGCGAAAACATTGTTTTACAAGCTGTTTGATCTGACAGATGAAGATTTCCATCTGAGCTCAGATGAGTTGGAAGGCTTTGAAAACATGTTCGAAACGATATGCCATGGAGAGGAATTAACCACCGCTTTGAAATCCACATTGAGAGCAGTTCAGACCAGGCGACGGCCAGTATTTACTTGGAGTAAGTTCAGGAAGTCCATTGAAAACGAACGAACAAGGTTTTCCCTCCAAAATACTAAACCGGCTGAAACAAATCCTGCCACCAATGAACATATTTCACCACGTGATGTAAACGAAAACTCCTCTGTTTCGAAAGTGTTCCCAGATCAAAAGGTCAATCTGGCGCGCTTTGACGGTTTACAAGAGGTTGCGCAGTCTGTGCCCGTCGGTGCAACAGCTGTCACTCTAGACAATAGAAGCGAGAGAGAAGAGCTCGCAGGCATGACCTTGAAATGTGAGCCGCCAGTCGTAACCACTGGCCGTGGCACTGACAGGAAAGTGCGCGAAATCGCAGGGTTGCGCCAGCTAGGGACCAACAATATCCCAAATCTCTCGGAGTCAGCCGGAAAACGGAAGACCCGAGGCGACATTCAGGGAAAGGTCAAGATGAAGCAGACCTTCGACAAAAGCTTCAGTGATACTTCGGCAGAACACAAATCTTTCGAGAAGTCACAGGCAGAGTGTGAAAGAAACAATAGAATTGAAAAAGAAGAAAGTGCTGGCAATCGTGAAAGAGTGCCGCCAGACAAAGTGAAATCGGTAACCCAACTGAGAAAGAGAGAAACTAAAAATAGTGAAAGACACAACCCAAGAATGCAAAGTCGTCTCGATTTCCTAGTTTGGTCCACGAAACGAATGGAACAGTTCAATAATCAGCGAAAACAAGATGATGAGCAGACAAAATCACCCGAAGAAGAATATCTCAGCGAATGGAAGGCCAAAATCTTTCATCGTGATCCTGATATCAAGGAACAATCCAAATTCTCGGTAGCCTATTCACGGCCTTCATCGTCTCCGTCGCCGCTCGTCTTCATCGTCTCCTGCCATTTCGTCTCCTCCTTCGTCTTCGCCCGTCTCTTGCCGTTCAACGTCGACCTCCTGCTGTACTACTACAAACAAGCTGCGAACAACTTCTGCCAGACTGCGAATCTAGATAACAGTGAGTCCCACCATCACTTCCCCTCTCCCCCCCCCCCCCCCCCCCTCCTCCCCGCCGGGAGAGGCGTTGGCCCGTTCCTTGGCCACTCCAGTATAATTACATCAGTTAATCAACCAGTTAATCGTATATTGATTATTGTGATCAATCCCTTATTACTCTGTTGATATGTTAACGTTGGCCCCCTGGCCCCCGGGAGTGTCGCAGCAAGCGCGCTCCTGGCCCTGCCCATCTAGCCGGCAGTCTCGGGTCAGCTATCCCCGCAGGCTCCCGCACTAAGCGTGTTGGTTACCTCGATGCACTGTTAGTAAAGGAGGCTCAATCAGTCTATCCAAAGGTGTGAGAGGAGTGAGACAGTGAGAGACAGTGAGAGAGAGAGGTATTTGGGTGTAGTGTGTGTGGCGACCGCTACATTTAGGCTCAGGCCTGTGACAGATTAGTTAGTAAAAGTAGAAGTATTTAATAGCGTTTCGGCCTTAAAAAGGCAAATTCCAAAATTTAAAACAAAATTAGACGGTTTGGAAAGTTAAGAAACGGCCTAAAACTTTAAAGGAAGTAATCGATAAAGGACAGCCACGAAGTACCGTAACCCTGTTTCTCCGTAACTGCCCCTTAACACGCTACCTTACGTAAGGCGCGTAGTGGTATGCGATAAAGGGCAGTTACGGGGGCTGCCACGGAGTCTTACGTAATGTTGATTTTTAAGCCTATATTTGGCCTCCGGCATATTTTGACCGAATTTTGTTTGAAAATATCATTTATTTTTGTTTTTTTTCAGTTTGCGTCTAATTCAATTTCTGATTTTCAGAGATGGATAAGCTGCTGAAGGCCGTTCCTGAGAATGTGAGGGACGAAGTCCGCTCCATTCTGACGGACAATGCTTACGAAGCTGATCTGAAGACCGAACTGCTGCTGGACCTCGTGAAGGACTCCGATCTCCTTCTGAAGCTTCTGAATTTCACCGAAGAGGTAGGCTGTTTCTGAATCCTTTTCACCCTAAATCGCACTTTTCAGGTGTCGGAAGACTTGTTCCTCGACCTCATCACCGACGAGAACAAGAAGAAGCTGATGAAGCTGCTGCTCGACCGTGGAAACTTCGTGAATCTGGAGAAGCTGATCGACAAGGAGACGGACGAGGTGAAGGAGGCCTACGCCAAGTGGAAGAGCGGCGGCGATAGTTCCTCGGTGAGTAAGGCGGGCTGGCCCGAATAAGAGTGGTTTTCAGGATTCCACCATCGACGCTGGCATCACGGAGGACGACTTTCTCGACCTCGTGTCCGACGAAAACAAGAAGAAGCTGATGAAGCGCCTCCTGGACAAGGGAGCCATGGCCACGCTAGAGAAAATGGTGGAGAAAGAGGTCGAAGAGGTGCAGGACGTCTTCGCCCTGTGGAAGAAGTACAACAAGAAGGTGGGTTGCACTAGATTAAGTAGAAGACGCTGCGAAAATTCCATAGTTAAGCCTGGTTAGCGAAGAGAGGGGGATTTTTTGTCAAATCCGGCTCAAAGGTCAGATATTTATGGGGCTGTTACCACATTTTTGGTTTCCGAGGTCAACCGTACGTACGCAAACTAACCTTACTCAGAGGCCGGGAGTGGCGTTCAACTCGAGGTGCTGGGGGCATACATGAACAAGGTATCCACCCCCTCGGAAAGCGCGACCCCACCATCAACCACCGAAACCCCCCAAAGTGGGGGTATCAAAAGGTGCTTTAGGGTTATATGAACGCGTATACAAAATTTAGTTAGCAAATATTCACTTTGTGGGGTTGCCCGGAGTCGCACCCGCGTTACGGGCGCATACTTGGCCAACCACCGCGGCAGCGGGGGTGTCGCAATTTGGCTTTTACCCAATTTTTGCATTTTGGCTTTTACCCAAAAAAGAGGGGGGCCGCCGCAAATTTTTAAAAAATTTTATAATTTAGGGGGCCGTCGCAAAATATATCCCCGCGGTACGTTGACCAGGTATGTACGGGCGGCGCCTATATGGTAACCCGTAACGCGGGTGCGACCCAGGGCAACCCCACAAAATATATATTTTCAAACCAAACTTTGTATACGCGTTCGTATGACCCTAGTGCATCTTATAAAGTTGTGCGTTCATTTACATGTGCATACATTGGGGCCCCTCCCCTTATCTGGGGCGACCCCACCAACCGGGCTTACGGGGGCTTGTTCATGTATGGCGGGGGGTACCTACGCAATTTGCCGTTTGGTCAATAATTGGCTTACGTTGCCTTCGAGACACCATTTGGGGGCTTACGCATCGAGCCCACAAACGCTCCATGTTCAGCAATCAAATCATACTTGGGCAACCTACCGCAGGAGTTGATTTTGCGACAGCCCCTTCTATTACTTTTGTAAATTTGCGGTGGGCCCCCTCCCTTTACAAAAATTGGGTAAAAGTCAAATTGCGACACTCCCAGCCGCCGCGGCTCGGGGAGGTTGGCCAAGTATGTCAGCAATGATGGCGTAAATTTCCAAAAATTGTGCTACATGTGGGCATAACCCACAGTGGGGGACGGGCTGTTGTGAAGTAGATCCTGGTTAAAGGACTGTTTTTAAAACTGGAAAACTGCCAAATCCTCAATCAGTAACGAGTGTACACGATAGCGTAAATATGGCAGACTAATTTAGGCACGTTGGACCCAATTTAAGCCTTAGAGACGCAGAAAAACCCGTCCATGTCCGTGTTTTGGCGCCGTGAATATATGAATCCCCCGCCGTGAGCATCGTTTCAAATGCGCCGCACTTCTGAGTGACCTATTTTAACTATGTAAAAGCGAACCTGGGTGATACAGCAGAATATGCGCTGAAAATGGTGATAACGCTTTGAGCTATAGGTCAATCACGTTAAAAAAGCCAAATATATTGACTTCGCGCCCAAATGTTCATGAATTTCTTTTTAGCACCATGTTTTTCTTCCCACTCTGAATTTGGTAAGGCATCAACTTCTGTAATCTTGGTCGATTTTTTTTTGGTATCCATTGTTTTTTTGGTCCGTCGGCACCCCCACAAAAAGTTTTACTAAAACTCTTTTACTTAATTACAAACTGGAGTCTACTCCTGATTTTTTTCGCCACTAAATCTGTATTTTCCAGGTGTCTCCGGACGACTTCCTCGACCTCGTTACCGATGAGAACAAGAAGAAGCTTCTGAAGCGCCTTCTGGAGAAGGGATCCATGTCCATGCTGGAGAAACTGGTGGAGAAGGAGGGCAAGGATGTCCGTGAGGCCTACGAGCTGTGGAGAAACACCACTAACACCCAGGTTTGCTTTTTTTTCTTTACAATGAGGCTTCGAAACGACTATTTTTCATGAAAAATGTATTTTCAGGTGTCTAGCAAGCCGAAGACCCCCGCTTCCGTCGCTTCCACTTCTCGTGGCAGGAGGAGTAGCAACACCTCCACCCCTGTGAACAGCATTCTCATTTTGTAAGTGGTTTTGGGCTAAACTATCTTAATTTGGCTTATTTTCAGCTCCGCTGGCGATTCTATGGACATTTCGGCCATTGAGGAATCCGACGACGAGGAGGAGGAGGATGATGAGCTGGACAACACCTTCGTCACCCCCGACATCGACCCGTCGATCTTCAAGAAGTGGGTTTTTTGTGTCAATAGATGGGATTTCAGCCCATGACCGTGTGTTCTTTGCATCTTGCCGCAATAAGTTTGGAATTTGGTTCTACTACATCCCACTGAGATGGTCCCAGCCTCTCTTGGTATAAATTTGAAAAATACATAGTTTGTTTTTTATGGACAATCGATCGATTTTTGCTGATTTTCTTCGATCGATTGATAGTTTTGGGCCCGCGCATTATAAACTTTGACCAACCCTTCCCAGAAACCTTACATACTAACGTAGCATCTTCACAAGCTAAATTGCTCGGATCGCGGTGAGACCCCGCCATTTGGAAAATTGCTTATGGGGGACCAAATAATACCCCCTCGTACAAAAAATCCTTCTACGCGAGACCCCCTCACAGCGTCATACTCGGGATGATAACCGTGCATGCTTCCAAAACGGATAGTTTCAAAAAAACATCGAAGCGAGAAAATATATCCTGCCTGGAAAGTTTTGAAACCGTGTATCGTTTGAATTGTTCTGGTGACCTTCGGCGAATTGGCTCCACCCCAAAAATGGCTGGCGCGTCAGTTATTACCCAATTTATGTAACCCAAACGCACCTCAGCTCATTAGTGTTCGGATTTCCGTAGTTTGTCTCCCATTTAGACTTGCGTAAACTCACTTTATTAGTACATTCCCCTATTTGAATTTCACATGTCCCTTTTGCAGAGATGGATAAGCTGCTGTCGGCGTTTCCGGAAGAGTTGAAGGACAAGGTTCGCGTTATTCTGACCGAGGACGCAATCGAAGCCGATTTGAAGAAGGAACTGCTGCATCAGATCGTTAAGGATCCGCAGCTTCTGGAGCAGCTCTTCAGGTTCATCGACAAGGTGCGCATTCGGAAACATGCCTTTTACCTCAGCTTTTAGAAAGCGCTGGACGCCTTTCTGGGCCAAATTACCACTCCTGGAAAGAAGGAGGTGATGAAGCTGCTGCTGGACCGCGGGGACTCGGCTGTGGTGGAGAAAATCATCGAGAAGGAGGGAGAGGATGTGAAGACGGCTTACGAAAAGTGGAAGGACACTTACATCAAAGTGGTTAGTTCATAGGTGGGCGGGGCTTCCCCCGGAGTGAAGGGGGTTTTGGAAATTCGGTTGTAGGAAAGGGATTTTTAGCCCAAAAGCCGAAATTTTTTCAATTTGGTAGTGATTGGGCAATTGTTTTCGGGTTTTGGTCCTAGGAAACCATCGGAATTTTAAATCGGTTGTGGATCCGCACAGAATCGGCGTGATGTACTGCCCACCTATGGGTTAGTTTTCATTATTATTTTGAAATATATAGTACCAGCCATAACAAGAGCCACAACAAGCCCCAAAATTTTTCACAACCCGTCCCAAATTCCATGTACTCAAAAATTCCCAAGATGTTCCCATTCCGAAAAACTTTCTCGGCCCGGTCCGATAATGCCCATATTTTTACCGTGGTTGGACAGATCCGTGACCATGACTGCGGAACGGCAGGAAATCGGTATTTTCTTGGGCACGCCTTATTAGTTGCCTCAATTTCTAGAAAAACGCTTCTTGATAGTCTCGCCTCGAAGCATAGCCGGATATCGTTGCGGGACCTTCGTTTTTGTGAATGGGTTTTGCTTTATAAATGGAGGGAATATTGAAAAAATGGGTCACACCTTGTTCGGCGACGCCCTCGCATTGGGGGCTCAACTTTTTGACACCCCTTAGTATCGTGTCCAGGTATGGCCATCTGGGTTTTGCAGATGTGCATACATCCTAGGTGGGCAGTACATCACGCCGATCCTGTGCGGATCCACAGTCGATTTGAACTCCCGATGGTTTCATAAAGCCAAAACCCGAAAATAATTGCCCAATCACTACAAAATCGAAAAACGTCCGGCTTTTCGGGCCAAATATCCTTTTCCCACAACCGAATTCCCAAACCCCTCTTCACTCCGGGGGGGGGGGAAGCCACGCCTACCTATGGCATACATTGAAATTTATGAGGACGTTACAGCACTCCCCGGACCAATCCTTCACCAACATGCGCATTCTCATCACCGTCATGGCTCGTCCGTTGGCCGAAATTGTGAAGAACCATCTGGTGAACAAAAAGATAATCGAGAAGAGGATCCAGGAGGTAATGTATGTCTTTCCCTTCAGTTTCAGTTTTTTTCCAGATCGAGAGGGACGAAAAGGAGGGCCTCTCCCTTGCCACATGCATCAGCCAGAAACAGGTTTGTCGTCACGGTGTCTATATTTAAAGCTTTCGTTTAGGTCAAGACTGTGCCGAAGAAGCTGGACAAGCCGCGGGTTGTCTGCACCTCTCCCAGCTGCTGCGATGTCGAGAATATCAGCCAGTTCGAGACGAGGAGGATCCCGAAAATCATCTGTCACGACAACTGCTATCTCACTGGCATCCAGGTAAAACAGAGGCTCAGAAATCACCAACTTGGGGAATTCGGTCATGCGTCGGGGTATATTAGAGTTTAAGCGAAAAAATTTTGACCTAAAGGTGAGAGGTTATAGCTGACGCCAAACGGGCATCATGCCAATTTCGTTCAAGTATTCTCTGTTGATGATAGATTAGCATAAAATCGTAATATCAACAGAGAATGAAGGCACAAATTGGAATGATGCCCATTTGGCGGCAACTATAACTCTATTTCTGACAGACTCTTCTGTCTTATTTCTGACAGACAAAAATGTTTAGCGGTTATCGAATTTTTAACCTTAAAGTTAAGCCATTTTAGACCCACACCGCCAAAGTTAAAGGGACTACCCGATTGCAATCCCACGTTCCTAGTTTTATGGGATTGCCAAATGTATAATTTAAATTAAACAAAATAATAAAATTCGAAATTTAATGATTGCTGCAAAGAGCATAATATTTAAAAAAAAGAAAAAGAAATATTTATTCCCGCCAGGGCCTCGGTCTTATGGGCCTTATGAGTGTCCTCTTTCCTACGGGCCTTCTCTTTGCCCTATAGGGCCGGACCCCGTCTACCCATGGAATTCTTGGTATGCTTTTGAAATTTTATATGATCGAATGAAAATCGATCGAATTTAATTACAGACTATGGACGTCCGGGTGCGCATTTTCGTTAGAAAATTCCATGATCGTCTTTAGTTTACAAAAACTATTGTATTGCTTCCGTTAACATCCGAACCCAGGGCGGTCAAAATTTTATTTTACAAACATCCGGAAAACGTCTCGTTTTCGACGATTTTTATTGTTTCGCAAAAACAATACACAAAGGAAAATGACGTTCAAATGACTTTTTTTCAAGTAAGCGTTATCATTTTTCAGGAGCAGAGCGTGAACAACAGCGCCTTGTTGTCCTGCAACATCTTCACCAACGGAAAGTGCACGGTCTGTGGCTGCGACTGGAAGTTCCACATGCACACCACCTACGAATTTATGAGGAGCATGGAGGCGGTTGGTGCTGATAACAACGCTTTCGTAAGGCACAATTTAGGTCATCGACCAAGACGCATATATGAAGCTCCTTGACAACAAGGCCAAGTCTCAGTTGCTGCTCCAGCAGAAGAAGGACAAGGTTGGATTGGCTAAATTGGCAGCAGTACGGGTCTGAAAGCCGAGTTTGCAATGCCTCGAGTACAATGATGCATAAGCTCCACCCCGCCTCACGGTGTCTCAAGCACAATAAGATATACATTTACCTTACAATTTCCTATATGGCGTAAGGGGGTTTTTCATATTTACGGTGCCCGAGGCATTTTGGGACCATAGAACCTGATTCACATATTTATGGTGTCTCAGGTACCGTAAGATAGAACCTTGCTTCTTTTGGTGCTTAGTGTTACAAAACTTTAGTCTTTGAGACGCGATGCAGATCCGAGGTGTTCAGGAACTAACGGTACAACGCGAAAATGTGATTACACGTTTGGAGACGCAAAGTTCATGCAACTTAACAGAGATTTCTCATCGAATTTTCGGATTTTCAGAGGGACGAGCTGGTGCGTGAGTTGGACCATATCAGCGTCTGCACCGAGTTTTCCGTTTTCCTCTCCGCCAACTCGCTGAAGCAGAGCTATGATCCCTACGCCGACTACCTGGAATTCCTCGTCAAAGAGGAGGTGATTTCAGTTTTTCCTATGTGTTTACCCTAATATTAGCGTGATAAGAACGTGGAGAGTGGCAGTGAGGAGCTGTGGCTCATGCAGCACAAGTACGCCAAGAGGTCACATCAAGAAGGAAATTGCCATCGGCAGGCGCACCGCTTCGACCACTGCTGAGGTTAATTTTTCATCTTAGGAGCCGAAAATGTTTTGTTTTTTTTTCCAGTTGAAGAACATGGTCGACAACCTGAGCAAGCTGAAGCCTAAGCCTAACCCCTTAAACTGGATAGTTGATTGATTCCCTCCCCCCGTTACCGCCCTTCAATAGACGAATCTCTGGTTTTCAGGACGATGATGGCCAGCGCCTCTCCGATGACCCGAATGACCTGAAGAACGTCCACCTGGGATCGAATGGCAGGAAGCGCGCCGCCCGTCGTTAAGTGATCCCCACCGATCCTCTGTTGTCACTGTTGTTAACCCCGCTGTACATACATGCTTTGAAAAAAATTAGGCTTTAATACTATTTTTGCCTCTCCAGAAACTGGTGGAAGGAAGGGCAGAGTAATCATTGAGTAAGAGAAGAAATTGGTAGACCTGCTTCACCAAGGCTACGGACCAAGCTAGGATTCGAAACGAACGAATTCTATTTCAACCAAAGGCGGGACCAGCCCGTATGCCTTATCGTCAGTTTACCCTTTCAATCAAATTGCCACCCACTCGACCCCCTTTCCCTTCGGCAACACCCATTTTTTGTTCCTTCCTTTATTGCCGAAAGGAAGGAACAAAATGAAAAGCTGTTCAAGTTATAGTTGCCGCCAAACGGGCATCATTCCAATTTGTGTCTTCATTCTCTGTTGATATTACGATTTTATGCTAATCTATCATCGACAGAGAATACTTGAACGAAATTGGCACGATGCCCGTTTGGCGTCAGCTATATATGCAAATTTGGTGGGAGTTCTGTGTTTTGTAAATTGGACGCATTCCAATGAATTACGGCTCAATCAGCATACCCGTGACGCATTTCTCCGCTCCGTTCCGCTATTCTCCTCCTATAAATGTCCCTCTCCCGGTCATTTCCTCATTCTTTCGGTCTTCGCCATGCAGGGTAAGCTGCTCCTTTCCTCCATCTCTCTCCCAGCCGTCGACTGCATGGAGGACTGCTTATTTCCTCACCGTTTTCGTTCATCGGTGGTCGACCCAGCTGTCGGCGGCGCCTATCTCTCTTTCTCTCTTTCTCTCTCTCTCTCTCTCTCTCTCTCTCTTTCTCTCTCTTTTTCTCTGTCAAACGCTTCAATCATACCAAATCTTGTATTCCAGACCCAATGATTGTGATCCTTCTATTGCTCTGTGCACTAGTGATCCCCTGTGAGAGTCGGTCCACCGCACGTGCTGCCCGAGTGCAGTCTTCTGAAGCCCTTCGTCGTAGCAACACCTCCATTCCCGTCACAACTACAGCGAAGCCTGACCCTCGTTTGGTTAAACGTCGCGGAGCAACTGAGGATGATTATTGTGGGTTGTTCAGAGTGGCAATAAGAACGAAATACTTACAGGCACAACACTACAGAATGGCGTAAATATGACAAAGTGCTTACCGATTGCATTGACAAGGAAGAAGTTGGGGGAGATGTACAATATATGGATTTCTCATACACAAATGACCAGGACCTCAACAAATTTCTGGAGAAGAAAACAAAAATTGTTTCCCAGTTTAGAATATATTACTCTGAACATATTTCTGTCGTGTCTGCCCCGGTCTTGGAATACACAAGAGGTACAAACTTTGTTCGTTATTAAGACGCAATTTCTCTATGACTCGAGTTACCTTGCAACATAGCCTGAGGATCGATGTCATCGATTTCGCTCAAATTTTGTTAAAAACACGTATTTGGTCTAAAAATACTATTTTGAGACTTTTGGGCGATTATCGATTTTTTTTCCCGGGTTACGGTAGGGTAACTTACGGTAGGGGTGGTTACAGGTTACTGTAACTCAGCTCAAAATGGTCCGATTTAGCTCAGGGACGGCTCATTCGATTTCTTTCAATGCACTGAATGTGTGCCACCCCAAAAACCATGAAAAATTCGAATAAAAAATGTTTAAAGGGCTAAAGTAATTTCAGATTTGACTTTAGTTTTATACCATACGCATGAACAAACTCAGTGCATTGAAAGAAATTGAATGAGCCGTCCCTGAGCTAAATCGGACCATTTTGAGCTGAGTTACAGAAACCTGGGGTATCCTACCGTAACCCGGGACAAAAAATCGATAAGCGCCTAAAAGTCTCAAAATAGTGTTTTTAGACCAAATACGTGTTTTTAACAAAATTTGAGCGAAATTGATGACATCGATCCTCAGGCCATGACGCGTGATTGGCGATTCTGCTCGACTCTTTCAGAAATCGCGTGTTAAGACGTCGTCTCTATAAATGTCGAGTATACCACTGTCAGAACTTTTCAAAATGCTTCGATTTGGGCTGAAACTTTGTGTACAGCCTTCCTTTAGCCTATAAACCTTAACCTGAAACTGTTGGTCCGAAAAAATTTTTGTACCGGGTTACGGTAGGTGACCAAATGGTACTGTAAAATTTTCAACTTTTTTTTGTGTTCCAAAACTCAGTTTAAAAAAAACATTTTGTAGCAAATTCAGTTTCCGAAAACATTAACTTTTGGACCTACCACGAATTCGCATGTTTTTTTGAGATTTTCGACCTTTCAATAAGATTCGTGCAAAAAAATAGTTTCATTTTCAAATTCTACGTAACTTTTGGCATCGAATAAGTTTTTCAAATCAAAAATCGAAGGTGACCGTATTTCCGAAAAATTCACTTGAAAGTGAAAAAAAACGTCAAAAATGACCCAAAAATGACGAAAAAATTCAATTTTTCGGCTCCCGGCGTTTCAATGTTTCAAAAGTCATTTATAACATTTTTGGTGTTTTTGTTCAAATGAGTGTTTCGAGGTGAATTTCCAATGCTGAATTCAAAAATTACCCTTTAAAATATTCAATATCAATCACAAACGCGCCGTGTAATTTTTGAATTCAGCATTGGAAATTCACCTCGAAACACTCATTTGAACAAAAACACCAAAAATGTTATAAATGACGTTTGAAACATTGAAACGCGGGGAGCCGAAAAATTGAATTTTTCGTCATTTTTGGGTCATTTTAGACGTTTTTTTTTAAAAACTTTCAAGTGAATTTTTCGGAAATACGGTCACCTTTGATTTTTGATTTGAAAAACTTATTCGATGCCAAAAGTTACGTAGAATTCAAAACTTTTTTGCACGAAACTTAGTGAAAGGTCGAAAATCTCAAAAAACCTGTTTTTTGAACGGTTTTTCGCGTCTCACTTTTTCTCTGATGTGAATTCGTAGTAGGTCCAAGAGTTAATGTTTTTGGAAATTGAATTTGCTACATTTTGGTTTTTTTTTCAATCAAAATTTGGACTACGTTGAAAATTTTACAGTACCATTTGGGCACCTATCGTAACCCGGTGCAAAATTTTTTCGGGCCAACAGTTTCAGGTTAAGGTTTTTAGGCTAAAGGAAGGCTGTACACAAAGTTTCAGCCCAATCGAAGCATTTTGAAAAGTTCTGATACTGTGTATTTGGTGTATTTCCAAAAAACGGCAACGGAAATTTAAAGGACGGGGTGACCTGGTCCCGCCGCGCAGCAAATTTCCGTTCCTGGCATTTAGCCAGGGCTCTTATTGGCAGCCGCTTTACGTCCGCAAGGTGCCGGGATCGGCGGCGGGTACTTACTTTTGTTTGTTTCCTACGGTGTTAAAAAGTTATATGTTGTAACGGGACCCGTCTTTTGGAAACATACTATAAAGGCCTTGCTCGGATGGCAAAGCGGGTTTGGTCACGTTGTGAAGGTAACTCTTGTATTGACAGTTTACCAAATATCAATTGAAGGAACGAAAATATATGGTCCAGCGTTGACGGAGTTTAGCTGCCCGCTTTTGGAAAAAATGACGAATGTTGCACAAAAAATCGACTTTACATACAACGATAACATCATCTCGCTGAATTTCCCAAAACTTACGGAAATTTCATCGTTGTCAGAGGATAATCTATTCGAAATTCAGTTTAACCCACGTTTAGAAACCATCAACCTGGGCAGATGGAATACGCTTAATAACACAAGTACACTCATTTTATTATACGAAGATAATTGTTTTCCAGGCGTTCATATTGCAGAAAATCCGTCCCTGAAATCTCTCGAATTGAGAATAGCGGATACATTCAGCGGGAAAATCAGCAATATCGATATTCACGGCAACAAAAACCTAGAAAGCAAAGATGTTCTTGATACACTTCGTAATTTATGTGATGACACTTGCTACATTCAATGACCGAATGGTAAGATTATAAAAGACCAGAGACAGAGACAGAGACAGAGACAGAGACAGAGACAGAGACAGAGACAGAGACAGAGACAGAGACAGAGACAGAGACAGAGACAGAGACAGAGACAGAGACAGAGACAGAGACAGAGACAGAGACAGAGACAGAGACAGAGACAGAGACAGAGACAGAGACAGAGACAGAGACAGAGACAGAGACAGAGACAGAGACAGAGACAGAGACAGAGACAGAGACAGAGACAGAGACAGAGACAGAGACAGAGACAGAGACAGAGACAGAGACAGAGACAGAGACAGAGACAGAGACAGAGACAGAGACAGAGACAGAGACAGAGACAGAGACAGAGACAGAGACAGAGACAGAGACAGAGACAGAGACAGAGACAGAGACAGAGACAGAGACAGAGACAGAGACAGAGACAGAGACAGAGACAGAGACAGAGACAGAGACAGAGACAGAGACAGAGACAGAGACAGAGACAGAGACAGAGACAGAGACAGAGACAGAGACAGAGACAGAGACAGAGACAGAGACAGAGACAGAGACAGAGACAGAGACAGAGACAGAGACAGAGACAGAGACAGAGACAGAGACAGAGACAGAGACAGAGACAGAGACAGAGACAGAGACAGAGACAGAGACAGAGACAGAGACAGAGACAGAGACAGAGACAGAGACAGAGACAGAGACAGAGACAGAGACAGAGACAGAGACAGAGACAGAGACAGAGACAGAGACAGAGACAGAGACAGAGACAGAGACAGAGACAGAGACAGAGACAGAGACAGAGACAGAGACAGAGACAGAGACAGAGACAGAGACAGAGACAGAGACAGAGACAGAGACAGAGACAGAGACAGAGACAGAGACAGAGACAGAGACAGAGACAGAGACAGAGACAGAGACAGAGACAGAGACAGAGACAGAGACAGAGACAGAGACAGAGACAGAGACAGAGACAGAGACAGAGACAGAGACAGAGACAGAGACAGAGACAGAGACAGAGACAGAGACAGAGACAGAGACAGAGACAGAGACAGAGACGTGTCGTTTAGAGTTCAGTTTTGACTATGCTATAGAGGATCTCAGTGATCTCGATGGTTGCCAAGGAGTGTACGGAAATCTGGAAATATCCTCAGATGTCGAAGGAGAAACTTTGACAAAACTTGTTTACGTAACAGGAATTGTAGACATTCAAAACACCAATCTGTCCTCCATTGATTTCCTCAAAGGTGCTAAAGTCAGCGGCAATGCCAGTAAGTTTTCAAAGAATTTCCCTTCAAATAGATTTTTATAGCCATCAAAGGAAATGAGAATACTTGTGTCGAAGACCCACAGAATCCGGAATCGTGGTTTACTTCTATTGACGGCACCAAGGATATGGTAGTTACGAAGGCGTGTCCAACGACTACTTCTACAACTACGACTACTACAGCCACAGCTACAAAGTCTAAGAACAGTGCGGGCGGTGCAGCTGTCGCCAAGCCTACTACTTCGGCTCAGATTACTTCAAGAAACCAAAATGACCACTTGGCACAGTGGATTTTCATGGTTGTCGCCCTCTTATACGCAATGATTTGAACAGAGATTCAAATAAACTTTCTTTTTTGAACCATCTCCGTACGTACCATCTTCATGTGCGCACGTCTCCCAAACCCATGCAACAGAAATAATACCATCCAGGTCAAATTGGGTGTATAAACTTATCAGTGTATTTTTGGCACGTTTTCCGCGTTACCGATACATGACGGGGCACCCCTCTCACGCATTCTGTTACGGTAGCGGTGGGATTACTGTATTTCAGTGGGGGCTACGGTAATATTGGATCACCCTTTGCTACAAATTAGAGCTCAGTTAATTTCAGCGCTGCTACTACTAGGCGTTCAATTAAGAATTTGTTCAATAATGAGTATAACTCCGTCACTCGGGTCCTCTGGCTTTTGAAAACAGGTCTTTGGGGGGGGGGGGGGGGGGCTAGCATTACCCCCTCATAGATAAAAATTAAAATATAGAGCTAACACATATACGAACTTCAATGTCAACAGAGGATCACTAGGACATTCTAATTTTATTGCCATGATTTCAATTTGGCGACAGCTATAAGTGTTACCGCGCGCCATCAAAATTAGTATTCTCAAATTTTCCCCTTTTCCAGACCGTGGATCCCACCGTGCAGGCCAGCATCCACAAGAAGGACCAGCAGGTCCGCACCGCCCAGCTCTTCATCGATAACGAGAACAAACGCGTACGCCCTTCTCCATATCCTGCGTTAATGCCACGTTTCAGGAGGACGAGCTCCAAGAGGAGTCTGAAAAAATCTCGAAGTACTGCGTAGAGTTCGCGTGGAACCGTCAATAATGGAACCAATGTGCCAGAACAATAATACTGTAACAGGTAATTACCGTGCCGCCGAAAATGGAATACGTACTGCCAACATGAGGGGAACTAGAATTGGCTAGAGCTATACTCAACCCGTAACGTCTGTAAAATTTTCGCTTCAATATATGAACTCATTCAATGCTTTTGTTCACCCCGTGCTTGCGGGAGTACACCGAAGATAATCTTTTAGGTCAAAGTGGTCAAAACATAACGTAAGCTATACCATAGTTTCAGGGTTCCTCAACTTAGTTTCTCTTCTTGTTTTTATTGTTATCACCCAATATAGAAGTTAAACACCGGGTTACCGTCTAGATAGATGCCCAGAGAGTTCCCGACTTCGTTTACTGACAGGTAGACTAAGGTCGTGCCCGCCCGCTCCCGAAAAAAAATTGGGCCCGGGTCGGCCAGACCTTTTAAAATTTACCTGCCTAAGCTTGAGTAAGCAGGCTAAAATTCTAGAAATTTTCTGGCACGCTTTCATTGCAGACATCTATTTTTTTTATGTTTGCGACAAGTTCCCCTTATTATTTACGTCTATTTTTTTCTTTCAAAAAATGGGTAAATTTAACTTTAAGAAAACATTAAATTTGCACCTTTGTATTTCGCGTTGGCAATTGGATTCGCTTTGTGTCTCATTCTTTATCTGTTTCTATTTGTTTGTGACAGGGACTATTTATATATTTAAATGAAAGTCAGAACCAAAAAAAAATAATGGTGTTAGGTTGCATGGCTTAGGGGGTTAATATGCTCCTCAGCTTTCAGCATTTTCAAGTAGTTTATCATGGCGGAAATTTCATTGATTCTCTTTCCGGTTCCAGTGTATAGCTTGGCATGGCGTTTTAGATTCCCTACCTGAATGAATTTTAATCTGAAAGTGTATGTTCCAACCTGTTCGCTGCACTTTACACTGTAGGCTTTTATTTCGCTGAGCGACAAGAACCGATTCTTTGAAATTATGTTGTCTAAATCATGGTTCAAATTATTCACATATTCCTTGTGCACGTCGCCAGATAGAAAAACCGAACAGGTTTCCAGGAACGAAGCTAATGCCCTAGAGCAAACAACCATTTGTTCGAACTCCTTAAACTGACGTTAAACAAAAAAAAAAAGAAAAAAAAGAAACAGAAATACAAAAGCAGAAAAAGGAATGAGTGACTCAGTGCTTACCATTTGTTCCCATTTGTTATTGATAAATTTACGTATGTAAGACTGGGTTTCTGTGCCTTTATCTCTGGTGGAAAGGAAGAATCTCTCTACGTTTCGATTCATGTACATAGCCAAGTCCAAAATAACAGCTTGTACAAAATCCACGAGCAGCTTATTGTACTGCTAAACTTTAACATTTAATAAAAAAAACATTTTCATATTTCAGTCGCATTTAGTTTTTTCTCCCCACACTCACCTTAACATTCATAATTTCCAAATATCGTTGCATGTCTTGTGAAATATTTGTGGAAATAGTCGGATGACCCTGATGACCATATTTGCAAACAATCAAAGTAAATGCCTCAAACAAGCGCCGTCCACAACTGAACAAACCATTTAAGGTGGTGTGCTTTGTACTTACCAGCAATATAAATATGTGCCATCGTATTCCAACTGCCCAGAACATATTGAACACTTCCACGTTACTTGTCCAATTTCAGCGCACCATGAACATTCACATTCAAAATTCACGAGAAAACGCGGGCCGTCGTGTTTTGAACCTTTACAGTTGAAAAAAGCTAAGTTATCCCTTTCTTGCTCCTCACTTTTGTCGCCAAAACCTATTTTTGTTAAAGCGCCCATAAGGTCTTTCGTCGCAATTTTATGGTCTTTGACTACCACGATTTGTGGGCCTTGGGCGATTTCCTCCTCTTCAACCAGTCCAGTTAACACATCCGTAGCTACAGCTGCGTATTTTACTTCTGGATATTTCTTTCTGTGCAAAGAGATAAACATGTTTGCCGTTTGATGCCAAGATTTCTTGTCTTCTGCAATATCTTTCAGCGAAAAGAACAGGATGTAGGATATGCCGGTTTGTTTCAGAAGCCAGTAGTCGTTTTTGGTATGAATAATGTTGATGTTGTCATTTTTCAACTTGTCCAAGAATTCGTAAAGGCGAAAAACGTCCTTGTGAAGTTTTAAAAGTTTGTCCATGTTTGGCTTATGCAAAGGAGAAGTTCGAAACGTGGTGAAAACGTCCAACAGTTGATCCAACTTGCTAGTGTCTTCTCTCACAATGCAAAGAAGAGTTCGAATTTTATTGCGAATCTCAATACTTTTTGCCAAACATTCATCTCGACAGGTATGTATTTCCGCAGCTTTGTCTTCTGGAATACTGTCTACATAATGCTCCATTGTTTCAGCAAGATCATTGATGCGCTTGACTTGTTCTTCAGCCTCGTAAAGAATCGTCTTTGCCTTTTCAATGATCTCAGAGTCTAGAATGCTGCAAACTGTTCCACAATCTGTTATTATCCCTAGCTGTCGCTTAACTTCAGCTATGCTCATCAGCTCATAAGTTATTGGTACTCCAGCTCCATTGCCTGTTTTTTTCAGCTCTTGCCTGATTATGCGAAGGGCTTCAGCGCCTTCTTCAATGGTTTGAGGAGCACAAGAGCTGGGTGGGGCGACATCAGCGAAAACTTTTAGCTTTACACTGGAGTTGATGTCTTTGGTAGTATTCCCGTACTTTCCTTCTCCTCTCAATCCAACTTTAGCTGCGTCGCTGCTGCTTGCAGACGGCGCACTTTCTTCAATTGTCTCATTGGCTTCTTTGTTTTCTTCGACAACTTTTGACGCAATATCTCCTCCAATCGGAAACACACTTTGCCTCAGTGCTCCTTTTAGCACTCCCTCAATTTTGATCTTGGAAGTCGTTTCGTCGCTAGCGAAGCTGAAGTCCACCAGTGCATTGCACCCTCTTCTAATTCCTACAACGACGTGTGTTGTTTCCGAAGATATGGCTGTTTCATTAACAAGTTCGGCGAGAATTTTCTTGTTTCCCAGGTTCACTCGCTCGATTTGAGTTTGAACTTTTTGAGTGAGGACCCAGTGCAGACACTTGCTGTTTGTCACGTCTTCTTTCAAAAACTTGGCAGAGCCTTCAACTGAAATCAGTCCACAAAGAAAACTTAGTGAGACTTCTCCTTCAAGTTTCAAAACTTTCAACTTTTCCTTGGTTGAATTTGTGAATTGGAATTCAGCTTCCGTTGATGGAGCTTTCAAAACGTTCACCAACGATGACGGCAAGACCCTACAAAAATCTGTATTAATGTTAGTAATTTTTTCTGGCACAAGAATAGACAAAATTTCTTGCACAAGAACATTTCAACAAAAAATACAAAAACCCACCACTCCTTGAAAAGATTTCCGGGAACAAAGCTGTCACTGCGAGCGTCGTAGAAGTCGCCAATCACGTGCAGGCGACCCAGAGCTGCTCGTTCAATTGACAATTTCTCCGCCATTACGTCTGAAAATATAACGAATAACCAAGAGTAAATAAAGCTATAAACAAAGGAAAAAACACATAAGCAGCTGAATAACAACTGTTGACTCATAGTGTGAATTAGAGTGTTACATGGAGTCAAACCACTTTTTTTCCTACACTTTAGTTTTCGAGAAAAATTAGGACGGAGTCGTAGCGCGATAAAAATCAAGCCATTTAATATCAAAAAGTGAATATTAAGAATTTCAACAACAAATCAAAAATTGTAAACTAAGTCAATGATATTTAATATACTTTGATTATAATTAATTTTCATCTGAAAATAACGGGCAAATATAGTGTGAAAATTAAAAGTTATAGCACCGGACCGGTACGGACAAACATTGCAGCAGGTTACTGACTGTCTTATCTGTTGAAAAAATCGTTTGTTATCAGCGGTGAGAATTCGCTCGCAACCTGGTGAATTTAAATATAGTTTTTACCTAACCTGTAGTTGTGTTTATAGAAACAAAAAGATAAGATTGTTTTTTGCAAAGGAAGACCGAAGGCAAAGACAATTAAAATAGTTGTAATATTGCTTTTTGCATAGGAAGACCAAATGCAAAAACTAAAAAAAAAAAACTAAATTTCTCAAAAATGGGCAAGTTTTGTAGGTAGATGACAATGTTCGCTTAGGAAAAGAATATAAGACAAAGGCAGTAGTTACAACATTTTGTATGACCATGAGGCTTACTGTCAATATTCAAACAAGCTGTTCAAAAGAAACGCGTTGTCAAATGTATTCTTGAGAAATATCATCGACTGAACTGAAACGTACAAATAGAAGGTACGCAATAAGCATCATCGGATTTCCTGAGCAACAGGTGCCAAAACACAAGAAAGAAGGCTTTAGATGTTTGGCATTGTACAATGTGTTTTTTTTCTATTGGAAAAAGGAACACTATTATACAAAGGACTGGGTTAAAGGGACCGTAAGGGGCCTTTTCGAATTGGAAATGGGAAGTATGCAAATCAAGTCATTTCAATTGAAATCATTTTCTCGAACATCGCTCCAGACAACGGCCGTGCGCAAAATTCTTGCCAAGTCTTCATTAGCATGCGATTTGGAAAAGGCCCCTGATGAGCCCTTTAAGAAGCGGCTCGATTCAATCAGCTGAAAAAGAATTTAACAACAAGGACAAAAACGCTAACATGTAAGACGAAGGCTTTGATTCTGCATAACTAGACAAAAAAGAGGACATCATGGGTATCTTGTCACGGTGTTTGATGTCTACCCCACAAAAGGAATGGTCTTATCGTTATTGTGAGCAGATTTCACATGTTATCTAGCTTTCAGATATAATTTGGCCATAATATACCACATGGAGTCCAGAAGTCGTCTGTCTTATGGTTCTGAGAAGAAGCTGCTTTACCAATGAGAGCAAAAACTTAGCCAGGAAGCACTTAAGGCTAAATCAAGGAAGAATGGAAAGTCAAAATCGTGAAATTAAAGTTGACAAGGCCGGGTGCCGAAGTAGAATTAGCGAGGAGTATATGCAAAAATGCAACAAAACCGCAAGCAAAATCGGCAGGCCACGGGTTGAAGTGATTTGTCTATTACTATCCTCACATTTATATTCAAGTTGAGTAAAAAGAAACACGCATTGTTATCTTTATTTGTTGCACCATTCAACATGCAATCTAAAGCGTGTTTTTTGTAGTAAGCATCGCTAAGCATTTGTCTCTCCTGTACAGGGTAAGTGCGAAAAGTGTAATACAAATCGCTAACTCCACGAATGTCTTTGAAAATATCGACTTGCTCCTGAGGCCAGTTCGCGGACTTGATGACCAGATACCAAGCCCGTCGCGAGTTCGAATTGCCATTTGCCAACAAGTCGTCCACACATTCCTCATTTTCCAGTTTTTCTTTGTTTTCAGTTAGTTGGGCTTCGAATTCTTTTAGAATTTCTGAAGTTATGTTTGGTTCTTCTGTCTTCTGAATGTGAATTTCCGTGTCAGTCAAATCACCCAGCGATGATTCTCTAAAACTGTTCATCATATCTTGAATGGTAGGCCTCAATTTCTCCAGAAGTGATGTACCCCACGACACTTTTGGTCGAACTTTGTAAAACACACTTATATGACCTTAAAACTACATTTTGAAGGTTTCGGACAACTCTTCCGTGGTAACGGTAGGTTTCCCAAGGTAGACGACTCGGCACATATGGAAGCTTTTGTTTTTGTTTTTCATTATCGACCTAGGCTTGTCAATCAATCAAAAAATTGTGAAAGTGAACGGTTTTGCAGTATTCTTAAGCTTCACATCGATTTTTGACAAACTTAAGATAGTTTAGAAAAGTACTTGTAGAAAACAGTGTGACAAATTCAATGAAAAATCGTTTAGCTTGTAGAAGTTTGAAAGCTTGGGAAAAACTCCGAAATAGTACGAAAAATCATCTTGATTTGGGAAAGCTTGTTGATTTGGCTTTTGTTACATATTGCGCTATTCCACAAGTCAAGCCATTTACAAAAAACCAAAGTTTGCAAAATTCGGACGATTTTGGGCGGAGCTACAACACAAAAAGGTGACCTACCGTAACCCGGGATCAAAAATCCATAATTGCCTAAACACTCAAAAAGCTGTTTTAAGGTCATAAATGTTTGTTTTTACAAAGTTTTGCCAAAATCTAACTTTCTACTGCCGTCGATTCGCTGCAAGTGCTCTACTCTAGCATAGATATAGTCTGTTTCCAAATAAAGGTCGGCAACTTTTAAGCGGCCTTGATATTTTGCTCGCTTTTAACCATTCACGATTTAAAACATTGATGTGAATAGACATAAAATTAACGAAATAGCACAGTAAAAGAGGAGTGCGCAGACAATTCAGATATCGCGGCGGGACCTAATGTACCATCCTTTAAGGGTTTTGGCCAAAACCGGTGCCGTTTTTTGGAAACTCACTATATTACCTTTCAGCGGATTTTTCGGATTTTTCCTCTTCATCTGATTTTTCAATTTACACCCGGCTTTGTTTTGGCGTTTTGTCCATTTTTGTTTGAACTCCAGAAGCTGAATTCATAACAGACGCACTAAAACGCATTTAACTGTAATCCCTAACCATTACATCAAAAACTTACATCAAAAACTCGTTTTCCTTGGTCTTCATATGTACAACCTTTTCAAGAGTCCCATTCTTCAGGTTCAGTTTTTCAATTAGCTTTTGCGACTTCTTCAAATTGGTTGCTAGCTGTTCTCGCTCCAGGTTGAACTTATTTTGCGTTTCTCCAATTGTTTCGAGCATGAGATCCGTATCCTTGATTTTCTTTTCCTGTTGCTCATTCTTTGCTGTCAGTTCTTTAACATCATTTGTCAGTTTTTTCAATTGGGCGCTGTCCTGATTGAGCTCTAAACATGAATGATAATGAAATGTCATTAAATAAACTTGTTTCTAGGCGGTCGTTCTTCTTATTTTCAACCATCAATTCTTCTTTTAGTTTTACATTTTCTTTTCGGACCGAATCGAACATTTCCCTAATTTTAAATGAGTACATTTTATGAATGGCCCACCATAAACGTACATATTCTTCGTGACGGCTTTTCATGAAACCTGTTGTTTTAACTGTTTTGAATATACTTTGTCCATTTCTGACTTCAGCGACAACGGTGTCTGAAATTCTTAAACAGCCCTGCAAAATAAGAAACGTAAATATGGCATGTTCAGAATCACACGACGAATCACCGCATTTATAAAAACGCCGGTTTTCATCCACATTTGCGTATCTTGTGCTACCGCAACATTTCATATTTATATATCTTTATGATTGTATGTACTTTTAAAAGCAGAATTTACTTTTTTCCTTTTGCTACAGGTGCAAACATCAAACTTTTAATTGAGCATTCTCCGTTTTTGCAGTGTGTGAAGCATTCTCCTTCCTTCAGTTCTTCTTTATGAGCACAATTATCACATGCAATAAAAACACTCTCGGAATCCATAAGAACAGAAAATTGTGTCTGCAAAATAATTTACCATTCCAAACTTTTTTTTAATAAAATACACTGCATTGCAAAAGTATATAGGCACCCTTCCCGCAGGAACTACAAACCTTGATACGGGGGAAAATTTACTTTACTGTTTTTTATAGACACTCTTTACACACAGAAAAATCGAAATTGGGCTTTCGGAGACCCCGCCATAACATTGAGCATAGGAAAAAACCTGTAAGCCAGATTTTCAAATTTTTTCCTGGTACCCTTTCGGCGCTATGCTAATTAATGTTGATCACAGCATTTTGAACAGCATCCTAAAAATTTTTGAAAAATACCACGTTAAAGAGAAGAAAATTTCATCGTAGGACAAATTTTTCGAATTTTTTATCGTTATCCACGGTCGAGGTACGGTGCCTCAAAAACCCAAAAAAAAGATTCAAATTTGCCCCTTTCTGTTGATTTTTAGGCAAAAATCCACTGTTTGAGGCAACGTTCCTCGACCGTGGATAACGATAAAAATTTTGAAAAATTTGTTCCACGATGAAATTTTCTCCTCTTTAACGTGGTGTTTTTGAAAAAATTTTAGGTTGATGTTCAAAATGCTGTGACCGAAATTAATTACCATAGCGCCGAAAGGGTACCAGGAAAAAATCTGAAAATCTGGATTACAGGTTTTTTCCGATGCTCAATTTAATGGCGGGGTCCCCGAAAGCCCAAATTCGATTTTTCTGTGTGTAAAGGGTGCCTATATACTTTGGCAATGCCTTGTAGAAGAATGAAACGCATACGAATTATTTATGTTTTGAAAAGCCATCCAATTTTCGCTTAAAAAGTACAGAAACAAAAAATATAGAAATCAGAAAATTCAACAAAAATCAGAACGTTTTTGGAGGGACAGAAAGTAAAACTGCAATCAAAGCAAAAACAGAAGATTTATCAGTGAAAGTAAAATGCTAACAACTCAAGAGGCAACATAAACAATGAAATATTGATTGTCAAGAAGAGGTGAAAAAACTATTTTAAATACGAATTTATGTAACAAAGATGGCGTTTTATTGGCTTTGCTGATCGACCCAATTTTAAATGCGCTTTTGCACAAATCGCTTTTTTATGAACGCTATCTGTTTTTGCTGCGCATTTTGAATACAGCCAAGTATTAACATGGTTCATGTTTTACTCATATTGTAAGCTGATTTTTGTTTGAAAATTAATAATTTAAATTTTGATAAAACAATTTTCCGCTAAAAAACTGACTGCGTAGCTTCTTTGATATTTCACCTATTCCTGGTATTTTTACCATTTTTTATTTATTTTCTTTGTTTTTTGTTGTTGTGTTTTTTTTTAATTTTTTTTTTAAATTTAACATCCCCCTGTTTGGCTTCCATCTTTAATTGACCATTGAACGTTGTCTACAATTAAGTTTCCTTTCACCATCTAGGTTTTTGTTTTTCAGTGATGTCGATGAATCTTCGCCAATTCGACCACTTTCATTTAACTGCAGTAATTACGAAAGTAAGTGGTTTTAATTTGTAAAAAAGAGAACTTAAATGTTTCAGCTGTCGCCAGTTAGCTTCGCAAGAATGCTTCAGGCCAACAAACGGCTTTACGAATGGGTTCGAGCCAACATGAAAAAAGTGAGGATTCACCTTCCTAAACACCATGTCTGTCTCAGAATAGGTAGAATTTTCAATTTGTTAGGGATAAAATCTTTTTTAGGGCTTGACTCTGACAAAAGAAAAATGTCCTTCGAAATATATGTGAACAGCAAAAAGATTTTCCATTTTTTGGGAACAGTTGATGAATTTCTCGCGAGGACACCCGAGTTCTATACATTTGGATCAATGCTTATGGTGAATTCACTCACTCACTCACTCACACACTCACATTCGATAAACACACTCACTCTTGTTACTCCATCTCTCATTTATCTGTTTAGACTGCATTGCCCCAAGTGGAGGATCAACTTACTTACTACCTTAGTCAAACCACTATTCGTGCTAACATGCTTACTCTCCATGGTAATGAGTACTTCTGCGATAGAATTCGGATCCTAAAACCGAAAGAGATTCACATAATCAAACGTTTGACCTTGTCTCCTTTGACGATTCTGGAACAAGATCGTTTTGTGCTTTCAAAAGTGGTAAGTTTCGAGAAAGAGAGAAAGAGAGAGTGAGAGAGAGAGAGAAATAGAGAGAGAGAGAGAGACAAATATTTCAGGAATACCTTGATGTCAACGTTGAAGAAGCTAAGGTAGCAGATGAATGTATAGAGTACTTCGCTCCAAATTGCCCCAAATTTCACATGCGTTGTCCTTCTCTTTATCACCTCTCTTATATGGATGAAATTCTGAACCTCATAAAGGTAAATCGACTGTGTCGCTCCTTAATTAAAAATTCCCTTCTTACACAATTTATCTTTCAGAATGTTCAACTCGGCCAAGTAGTCAACAAAATGTCAACATTTTCCTGTGGCCTCCCAGACAATTTCGAATTTCGCGCACACTTGAAAAAGTTACAAAAACAAAATTTCACAATAGTCACAAAGTCTGAAGATAGAATCTTTTCTTTTCCACCCATTGTCCCGGGTCAATTAGACTTGGCTCTGTACATCGGCAAAAAATCTAGAATGCTATTCGGATTTGGGTTTACTTCCGTTCTTTGGATCAGTTTTTCAGTAATTCCCACTGTAGCATCATTTGAAGCATTTTACCGCGGTTGTATTTCACCCTTCGAAACTCCTCTAGAATGTTCGTTGGACTGTGATGACATTGTTATGAATTTTGTTAAGAAAAGACTGGGGTGAAAATGAAAATGTTTGTTTATTTCGTATTTATGCTACTTTTTTCTATAAAGTTTATGGTTGCTCGATGTTTAACAGCGTTCTCTGTCTCTCTACTTCTCTAACTCTCTCTATGTAAGTTGATAATGGTTTATTGGATTAATTGGACTACATGTTGGCTAATGAACTGCTCCCAAACCCGAATGCATTTGTGTACTCAGTTGTTCATGATTTATCCGGTACGCACGTTGGAACGAAGTTACTGCAAAAAGTTTGAAATAGATAATGAGAGAGACAGAGACAGAGATAGAGATAAAGACAGAGACAGAAACAGAGACAGAGACAGAGACAGAGACAGAGACAGAGACAGAGACAGAGACAGAGACAGAGAGAGAGACAGAGAGACTGAGAGACTGAGAGACAGAGAGAGAGACAGAGAGACAGAGTGACAGAGAGACAGAGACATAGACAGAGACATAGACAGAGACATAGACAGAGACATAGACAGAGACATAGACAGAGACATAGACAGAGACATAGACAGAGACATAGACAGAGATAGAGACAGAGACAGAGATAGAGATAGAGATAGAGACAGAGACAGAGATAGAGATAGAGACAGAGACAGAGACAGAGACAGAGACAGAGATAGAGATAGAGACAGAGACAGAGACAGAGACAGAGACTTACCAAGGAGCTGTGATGCAAACCACCTCCTCCAGAATGCAGTGCTGCCCGTAGTCACATTTCAGATCACAGCATGGTCTTGCTAAAACTTTTGCTATTGATTTAAAAAGAAAAAAAAACATACGTTTGTCCGGGTCGTTTCCACAATCGGCAAAGCACGCTGAAACATTTAATAAAAAAATTGGGTGAAAATGATACCTGCTACGAGGAAAAAGAAAAACAGCGCCTGGAACATGATGGTCCACTGATATGTGTGTTTGGAACGTGATTTTATACTACTGCTCTTGTTTTTGAAAGTTTTCGATTCAAAAACTCATTTATATGCGCGAAATACCGATGTTTATAGGAATTCCTGCATATGGTGGAATAAGAGAGCAAAAATCTACGGGATCATAGAAACCAATGCAATTGAGAGAGAAGAGTAGGCAAATTAGCATAAAATTAAGTTACTTTCCGCGATGTCATTTGCCCACCTCATTTTTTTTCTCCTACTGCTTCCAAATTGGCGGTCGTTCCCCGGGTTTTCTCTTTTCTGTCGCCTCATTTATTTTGCCAGTCGCTGGTTTTGCCTTTCTATCAGATAGTTTACTTGTATGCTACTCGATAGGTTTAAAAAGCTGTAAATCATTTAAAATTGAACTTAAAAATATTTTCAACGGTTTAGGTCCGGCCCCGCAGCGATTTCCGTACCGGCTGATGTAAGACCCTGCGGCAAACGGCAAGCGCGGGAGTTTCCCTCATTTAAAACTGGTTTCTGCATTTGGCTTTATTTTATTCTGTTACCGCGTTTTTTCTTGCAAACTTTCGTGTTGTAAAGATAAAAATTTATTTTTCTGTTTCCTTGCCTTTGAATTAACTGAAAATCGCATTTTCTCTCTTATCAGCCTAATATTTTGTGTTCAGAGCACTCTTGGGTGATTTTTCGACCGATCCTCGTCGGAGCCAACGGGAATGGCTCTTCTCAGTCAGGTATTTTGTTATTTTCACATAAAAATGGGTTATTTTAGCTCCTCGTAAGAGGAATTCGCTCCGTCGGCGTCGAAGATGAAGACACACACTACATCAAGTTCCTCTCCCCTCTGACCATCATCAGCGGACCCAATGGCACGGGAAAAACGGTTTGTAATCGATTGTATCGATTCATATTCGTTTTAAGACCATAATCGAGGCCCTGAACTACGCCGCGTCGGGGGAGATGCCGCCGGGCAAGTATGCCACATTTATCCACAGTTTGGATGTGAGTTTTGGTATTTTATGTGGTGAAAATCGATAAATACACGGTTTTCACTTTAAAATTATCGGGGAAATCGATATTTGGCGCCTGACTGCTGCACCTGTTGTTTACGAGCCAAAATGACGTCGTTTGCAATGCTATTGCGTCATTGTCAACATAATTGCCCCACAGATGTCTCTAGGTCTAGGCTATGAAATGAAGCCCCTTTGTCAAAAACTGGGTGGAATAACACAAAAATCGATAAATTTCTTACAATCATTCCCCCGGGCATCTGTAATTCGTGCCTGCCGGTTATCTCTAAGTAATGGCGGTCGCGTCACCCGTCGTTTCAAAAAATCGATAATTAACTGTTGTTTTACTTTTATTTATACCTGAGGTGAATACCAACTTGCATGGCGTAGTTGTCAGCTTTTTGGCGAAATTTTATCCAAAAATTGACAATTTCTGGCTGTAAATCGACAGTATCGAGCATTTTGTTTTACTAAATTCGCTGAAAGTCGGTACAAAAATCGATTGCAGTACCAGTTACCCGGCTGTCGCGAAGGAATTGGGTATTTTCGGGCCGGCCCGAATCAATATGTTCACGATTTTTCAAATCGCCTGTCGTTCGCGCCTGGATTTATAGTCGTCGCCAAACGGAAATCCGCTAGAAAAAGCCGCCTTTTCTCTGCGCCTTCGCTTGTTGCATGCTATTTTCGCCTGCGTATCGCATGAATGCTGCGTTAAGGCTGTTTTTGGCAGGATTCCAATTTGGCGACAGCTATATGTCATTTGCGTTATTTCAAAAACCGTCATTTAAATTGTGGTTCTGACGTAAATTTTCACTTTTTGGCTTAAATGGAAGCAAAAATTCGATAAAATTAGCCAGGCGTGGACGAAAAATTGAACTACGCTACCCAAACGGGTGTCACGAAGGCCTAAAATGACATAAGTAAGAAAGGAATTTCGAGAAATGTTGGAAAAATCTGTTTTTAAAACCTAACCGTATCAAAAAGCGATTGGATGCTGTATTGAATTGTGGGCGTGGCCTAAATGCGTTGCATCCACTTTCGATTTATAACACTAAAATGGCTGAAAATGTTACAAAAATCGTAAATTTCTGGCTATTTGACCTCAGTACCAGTCACCCGGTAGTCTTTTTTGGTTTGTTGGTTTCAGCCGGTTGTCAGAAAATGGGCTATTTTCGGGCCATCCCGGATAAATATAGCCATAATTTTCCAATTTCCAGATCGCCCGTCGTTCGCGCGTGGACGGAATGGTGAAACTGGAGTTCATCGACTCGAAGAAGCGCAAAATCGTGGCTACGAAGCGGCTGACGGCTGTGAAGGACGCCAAACTGAAGGCGGGTATGAAGTGCAGTGCCGACGAGTGCACCATTCAAATCACGAGGCCCGATGGATCGAAAGCGGGCGAGGGAGCTCACAAAGTGCTCGACACGAAACAGGAGGTGGGATATTTTGTAATTTTTATGTGGAAATGGGCATGTTTAGATCATCAATCTCCTCGGCGTGCCGAAGGCCATCCTCAGCAATGTGATCTTCTGCCATCAGGAGGACTCCTGCTGGTTTGTTTTTAATCCTTTGCGGAGCCTGAATGATTGAAAAGGGGCTTGGCTGAATGGGGGGCTTAATTGAACGGGACTGCCTAAGAATGTCCTGTTACGACATCCCCATAACTACGTTGCGTTTGGGGAACCTATTTCAATTTTGTGCTTGAGGCATTTGTTTGAATGCTGCGTTTGGAGACATAATTGACTGGCGAGCGTGTTGGGGGCTTGATTGATTTATACATGTATGTGACATAACTGAAAGGTGTTTGTGGGGTTTAATTGAATATCCCGTGTAGGGGCATAACTGAATTGCGTGTGGGGGCATAACTGAATTACGTGTGGGGGCTTGATTGAATGGTGCATTTGGGGGTGGGGCAAATTGCAATGCGTGTTTTGAGGGACTTCATTAGACAAACGTGCGTTTTGGCATTCTTAATCATATCTGGACACGGTACGGAGGGGGGCTCAAATTAGAATCCCCCAAAGGTAGGGGGACCCCTAAACTAGGTATTCCCAATTTTACAAGGCCCCCATACAAAAAACCCCTTAACTGTTCGAATTTACCGACCCCTACATTAATATGGTAATTTCAGGCCACTTTCCGAGCCGAAGGAGTTGAAGACCCGTTTCGATAGGATTTTCCAACTGACTCGCTTCGTCAAGGCCGTCGATCAGATGAAAAAGCTGAAGAAGGAATACGTAAGTTATGAATTTTTGCAGAAGGCGGGGCTAAATTTTTAGCTAAAGGGGCGGAGCCGGTGGGTAGCGCGGTCACATTCGACGGCCAACTGCTTAGTTATGGCTTTTTTGGTGAAAAATGTTGTAAATTGGCTTAAATCGTTATCTGCTAAAGCTCCCCCCTTCCCCAGGCCCTTTCAGGCGCCGCCTGCTTTTTTGTTGTTGAAAAAACGGGGTTTTTTTTTCCAGGAAACGGACTACAAGCGAATCGTCGCCGTGCAGCAAAGTGCGGAAATGGCGATCAAAGCCAAGGCCAAGGTGGGATATCTTCAATTTTTATGTAGATTTTTTTAGCACATGAAAGATCGCGATTCTAGCGAAGCGGTGAAAAACGAGGGAGCCCAGCGGCTGAAAGAGCTCAAGGCTAACATCGACAGGCTCACCAAGGTGAATTTCTCAAGGAGTTTGGTAAATTTTGTGTTTTTAGGAGATCCGAGAGGCGGCGGTGAAGATCCAGGAGGCTGATAAAGTGCAACGGACCCTTGGTGAGTGGTTTTTGTTGGAATTTGTCAGAAATTGGCCATTTTCAGATGTGACGAGGGGTGAACTCGGAGCCTGGGAGAGGCAGATGAAGGACATGCGCGTGCCTCCGTTTGTGGGACCCAGGGAGGTGCTGGAAACTGAAATTGAGCAGGTATGGTTGGAAAAAGCAAGATAGTAGCGAAAATGGTGTAAACCAACAGCGGCCTCAGGTTGTCAAAGACAGTTCCTGAAAGTTGCCAATTGCGGCCTGAGGTTACCGAAATCGTTCTATTACGGCCCGCGGTTGCCATTGGCGGTTTCAAGTTACCACCTTGTCCGGATGCGGCCTGAGATTAGGAACAACTTTCGCAACCGGAAGTTATCATCAGCGTTCGAAAGCGGCCTATGGTTACCAAAGATGTTTGAAAGCGGGCTGAGGGTACCAACATCATTCGAAGGCGGCCTGCGGTTTCCGAAAGCGACGTGCCCTACAAACGAGATGTTCAACGGCGGCCTGGGGTTACAAAAAGTGTTCGAAGGCTATCTGACGTTGCCGAATGCCACCAAAGGCGGCCTAAGAATGTCGACATCGTCCAAAAGCGGCCTAAGGTTGCAAACAGCGGTGGAAAGCGGCTAGAGCTACAGAAAGCGACCGAAGGCGATTTGCGGTTAGCAGAAGCGTCCGAAAGCGACTGTTGTTAACTGCGATCAAAGGCGGCCTAATGTTATCATTGGCCCCCGAAAGCGTAATTCCAACGGCGACCTGCGGTTACACACACTGTTCGAAGGCGGTCTGAGGGTGCCAATAGCGATTGCAAGCGGTTTGTGGTTACTAAATATGGGCGGCGGCCTAAAGTTGGCAACAATGGTCGAAAGCGGCATGTGGTTATCAAAAGCGTCCCAAGGCGGCCTAAGGTTGCCAACTGTGGTGGAAAATTGCTTGTGGTTACTAAACGCGTGCGATTGCGGCTGCGGTTTCGAAAGCGTCCGAAGGCGGCATGAGGGTGCCAATATAATGCGGCCTAAGGTGCCCAAAATCTTTTCATTAACGTTTGTAATTTTGTTTTTCAGTTGAAATCGTCGTCCGAGTACAGAAACATCGAAGGTGAACGGAGTCGTCTGGAAGACATGGTGGCCAGCGAACGCAACCAAATTGCCCTCATTCGCGATAAGAAGAAGCGCCTCGACGGCCAGCTGGTGCAGTTGAAGGCCTCCGATATGGTTCGCTTTTTTTTGTAATTTTCGAGACAAATTACTCGTTTTTAGGTCCGTCTACAGACTACCAAGGAATTAGAAGAGCTGACAGCCTCCCTGTACAACCAGCACAACTTCAACGCCCAAATCGACATTCTGTTTGAATTGACGAGGCTGTTGGAAACCATGGGATTCCAGCTTCAGGAAGTAATGGTAGGTTTTTTTTTCAGCGTCGTGCGAGCGAAATTCGGAATTATTTTCGTTAAAATCAGCCACGGCCGCACGTGGGGATACCTTATTTCAGCCCCCCAACAGTTAAGCATACGCACGTAAAAATGGACTCTTCCAATGTTCTTGCTTTGGATGCGAGTTACACTAAACTGAGCGCCCCGCATAGTTTGTTTTTAAATGAAAACGTAGTTATCAGCGCGGCGTGAGATTTTCAAAATCGGCCAAAAGCGTCAGATTGT
The DNA here is from genome assembly GCA_964057215.1 of Oscheius myriophilus. Classification (NCBI taxonomy): domain Eukaryota; kingdom Metazoa; phylum Nematoda; class Chromadorea; order Rhabditida; family Rhabditidae; genus Oscheius; species Oscheius myriophilus. Next base: position 371,475 of record OZ059906.1, read on the forward strand.
GGCCAGACGTATTCGCGTGTGAAAATGTTCCACTTAAATGTTTGTGAATGGTGGAAACTCGCTCGAAATCGTGTTCCTTGGGGTACATACCGTATCTCGACACGAGCAGCGTTTGAATGCTAACTGAGGCTACCAAAAGCGGCTCGAGTATATTCGAAAGGCGGCCTGATGTTGCCAACAGTATTCGAATTTCGAAGGCGGCCTGAGGTTATAAAAAACAACCAAATGCGGCCTGAGATCACCAATAACGACCGAAAATGTAAAATCGGTTGTGGGGAAGGGGTCGAAAAAAACTTCGTGCCTCTAAATGAATTGTTTGACATTTTTTGCGGGCCTTTCCCCATGAAACTCGAAACTATTTTCCTGTACGAGCTAGCGTGTTTCAAACATGCTGATAATTTCCCAATTTCTGCATTAGTTTGTTAAAAATACCATTTTCAGGCCAATGTGGACCACGAGAAGATGGAGCTCCAGGGACAGATGGAGGCGGCTCAGAACTCACTGACAAAGAGCCGCCTGGAATCGCAGAACGCCGATGAGCAGATGCGGAAGGTCCAGGCAGAAATCAGGGATATCGAAGGCAAATTGAGGAATGCCGCTGGTTCTGAGGAAAAGTGAGTGAGAAACGGGACTGTCTCGAAGGAGAGTGCAGACAGACATACATAGTGAGAGATAGTGTGGGAAATTGAGAGACGCAGACGACGAGAGAGTTGGCTCGACACGCAGAGAATATTGTTTTCTAACTCTTTTATTTCCAGAATCGCCGCTTTGAACAAACGCATCTCCGAGTTGGAGGCCTCGATCGCCTCTCTTCCTTCCGTCGACGAATACCGTATCAATGAGATTCAAAATTCACGCCAGAAACTGCGATCCAAGGTGATTTTTGCTAGTTTTTAAGCAATTATACTCGCTTTTAGGTGGAAAACCTCCGCCGTGAATGCCGTAATGCTGAGGAGTTCGATGAGTTGGCGAAGGAGAAGGAGAGAAAAGAGGCAGAGAGGGAGGAGACTGGACGGAAACTGGAAGCGATGAAGGAAAAACACGAAGAGGACTTTGAGGCTATTTTCGGAAGTGTGATTAGTGGACCGTGGAGGTGAGAATGGGGGCCACGACTTGATTCCACTTTAGAAATGTGGGGCGAAATAAGTAAATACTAAATATGGGGGGTTTTCGAATTCAGTTAAGCCTATTTAAATTCCGTCTAAATAAATATCTAAATCTAAATAAACTCCGCAATTTAAATGGGCATTACTTCGATCCAGCCGGGTGCAAGTATGGCCTTATTTCGAGTGTCGCACCAACCGGGTGCCAATACGGAATTATTTTATACCAGCCGGGTGTCAATAGGGCCTTGTTTCATGCCAGCCGGGTGCCAGTATGGCCTTATTTCAAGTGTCGTACCAACCGGGTGTTAATATGGAATTATTTAGTACCAACCGGGTGTCAATATCAATAATAATAATAATAATAATATTTATTACTCTGGCTAGCAACGTGCTGAAATCTTATGGACAATGGAACTATGAGAAAAACCTAGAAAGGGATTTAAAGGAGAAGGAGGGCTGTGGAGGGGGTTGGCGGGGGAGCGGGGGTCCCTCATAAGGCTTTGGCAGATTCATACAATACTTATTCATAGCGAACCTATGTACAAACCGCTGATGGGTCTCAGAGAGGGTTTTATACATGCTAATGACCTCAGGTTTACCATCGATGGTACTAAAGAGATAACAAATGTGCTCGGCGAGGGGGTTTTTGGGGTCTACATAAGGGGGTTCTACGTATGGAGGTTCCTCAGGGCATTCCGATGACTCGGCAACTACAGCGGGGTCGCACCTAGCTTGTTCGACCGCGGAAAGGTCGGTATCCTGGGACTCGGCGTTCTGGGCAGACAGCGGGAGGTCAGCCGCTTGTGTCGTGAGGTCAGCCGCGGACAGCGTGAGGTCGGCGTCTGGTCAATCGATCGGCGGGGTCGTGCGCTCGGGCGGCGTCTCCTGCAGCTGGCGACGGTGTTGGCGGAGGAGATAACCTTCTCGGCGTTCTTCCGGGGTCTCGAATCGGCGAACACTGCAAGATGAATAGGCAGGAATCGTCCTCATAGTATCAGATAAGGTTTTAAGGTGGGGGTAGGGTGATTTCGGTGAGATTTCGACAAAATGGTGACGATGACGACCCTTATCATCAGTTTTTCCTAGGGGGAAGAGGGGGCTAACGGCATCGGGAGAGACCCCAACCAATGAAAAGAGCTGACGCACCTGATCAATGGTGGTGCCCTCCCGGAATCCGGTTAGCACCACCTTTCGCGAGTTCTCCTGGCGACGTAGTTGTTCGGCAGTTACGGTAGGCAGCGACTCCTTGAGCTACTGGATCTCGATCAGAAGCGCACGTAGTTGGCACAGGGTGGCGGTCTCATACCCTAAATTGGGGTAAGGATCTGCGGGGGGGGGGTGCGCCGGAGATAATCGGGACCCTGAGTCAGGAGAGGGGTTTTCGGGGGGGGCCCGCAGGGGGGGCAAAAATTGAGTCTTCGAAAACGCGTAAAAACGGGGGGTTCCGCCGCCCCACCGGACCCGCCAAAAAATCCGGGGGGCTCCGCCCGGACCCAGCCGCACCCACCAATTTAGGGTATGGGCGGTCTTGGCGATGAGGGGGCGTCTCTTCGGTGTACTGGGCAGCATTTCGGTGAGAGCTGTGAGCTGACCGCCGCACGGGCGAGGAACGCGCGGTCAACTGAGGAACGCGCGGTCAACTGATCAATATGTCAATAGGGCCTTGTTTCGCGCCGGCCGGGTGTCAATATGGCTTTTTTTCGTACCATCCGAGTGTCACGAGGGCATTATTTCGTGCCAGCTGGGTGTCAGTAGGGTCTTATAACATGCCAGCCGGGTGTTATTAGCATTATTTTGTGCCAGCCGGGTGGCCTTTGATCGTTATTTCGTGCCAGCCGGGTGTCTATTTATGCCATCCGGGTGTCAATAGGCCTTTTTTAGACCAAAAAGTTTGCTTTATATGCAGTGCGCATCCCCATTTTTGCAACAACTCCATACTTTTTTGTGGTCTGCCGTATTTCGTGCCAGCCGGGTGTCAGTAGTGTCCAAAATGTTGTCATTATGACCGTTGACGCACTCTTTCTTTATAATAATGTATTGAAACAACCCTGATCCGATTCTTGCCTCATCAAGGTTTTATTACAACTGGAGTAGTAGCGTCATTTTGGACCCTATTGACACCCATTTGGCTCGAAATACGAACTGGGGGTGAGCTGACTTTACCCTCCCGATGTATGGCTATGAGACAAATGGTTTTCAAAAAACTTTTCATTTTCAGCCAGCAAGTGTCCGCCGCGAAAACCAAGGCCGAGACGAAGATGAACTCACTGGACGGAATGGTCTCGAAGGCTGAGCTGGCTCTGGAGCGAGAGCGCCAGACACAGAAACAGTTGGAGGCAGAGGAGAGGAAAGTCAGCGGCGAACTGCAGGCCTTGAAGCTGAAAGTGGAACAGGTGTGCTTTGAATCCATATTTTGTTTATTTGTAACGTTTAGAACTGTGGTTGTGGGGCCTCCGAAGTGGAGTCGCAGCTGAGCACTGTAAGAAAGAAGCTGAAGGCGGCTAGAAAGGAGCTGGGCCCGTTGAGCGCCAAAGCGGAGCTCTACGAATCGTGGACGGATGAGGTCAAGAGCAACTCGTGTTGTCCCCTCTGTGACAGGAAGTTCAGCGGCAAGGGAGGAGCCACCAACCTTGTGGAGAAGGTAATTTTACTCGTTTGGACCTTTAATAACGAGATTTAGCTGCAAAATATGACGTTGTCTCTGCCGGAGGAGGAGGACCGCCTGCAGAGGAGAGTGGGGGAGCTGGAGGATAGGGAGAGGAAACTGGCCGAGGCCATCGTCTATGCGGAGCAGATTGGGTAAGAAGCGGCCTGAGCCTGCCGAAAATGTCAACAACGTCCTACCTGACCTGGCAGCGGCCTGATGTGTGGATTCAGTCAAATGCGGCTTGTGGCTGTTCACTTTCAATCGGCATGAGGCTGCGTGTATTATCTCGAGAGCGGCGTGAGGATGTGTATATTCAATCCACGTCCCTTCTCTTCTTAACATTTAAAGGAACCCAGCTGCCAAAAAACCCGGCATGGGCACTTTGCCAACAGCCAGAACGAAGTGTTATAGGTTGCCTTGGTCCCGCCACAAATAGCATTGGCAAATTGCCAAGACAATGAATTGCAATGAACGCGCGGGTCTTCAGCGCTTATCGGGGGTGGCAAACTTCCAGTTCTGTTTTTGATGCTACCGAGCTACCAATTGGAAAGGCCGTGATTCGAAAGCGGCCCGAGGTCGCCTGCACTCTTAAAAGCGACCTGACATTAACAGGGTTTATGGAAGAGGCCTGAGGCTGTCTTTGTACGAAAAAGGCGGCCTTAGGCTGACGAATTCAGTCTATGTAATTCAAAAAGGCGGCTTGAGGCCGAATTCATTTTCGGCTGACTTCAGTTTCGGCTGACTTGGTAAGGCTAAAAGTGGCCTGAGGCTGACTGCTTCAAATAAAAAGCTGCCTGATTAGGGTGTCGAGTGAGTTAGTCAAAGGCGGCGTGAGGTTTCCTTGTTTCGACCACAAGCGGTCTGATTCAGTGAAATGCGACCCGAGGCTACTAGGTTTCTTGCAAAAGCGGCTTGATGCTGCCTGAATCTGCAAAAAGCGGAGCAAAAGCGACCTTGCGGAGCCTAAAATTACTCGATTGTTACAGAAAGCTCGAGAAGATCGTCCGAGAAACGGTGGAGAAGAAGGGAAGCAGTGAGGAGAAGCTGAAGCAGGCGGAAACTCACTCGGCCCGTTGCAAATCTGAGCAGACCGCCGCCAAGGAGGCGTTCCAGAGGGTTTCTCGTGTGTCGGTAAGTCTCTCTCTCTCTCTCTCTCTCTCTCTCTCTCTCTCTCTCTCTCTCTCACACACACACACACACACACACAAATCTCTTTTTCAGGGCGATGTCTCACTCATGGACTCTTTCTTGAAGGCCGTCAGCATCCTGGACTCTGCCATCGCCACTCTGGCTCAGAAACTGCCTCAGGGCGTTAGGGACTCTTTCGACGAGCTTAAGGAGACCCTCAGCGCCAAGGAGGTAAAATTTTAATTTGAATAAATGAGCTTTACGCTAATTTTCAGGCCGAATTGAATTCTCTCGTGGAGGAGGGCGAAAAACTCCAGCGCCTGGCGTCGGAGCGAGGAAAACTCACGGATGAGGTGAGGATTTTGGCATTTTCCCCCAAATTAATGAAGAAATTTAGTTGATGAAGCTGAGGGAAAGCCGCGTTGGGTTGGGAGAGACGGCTGCCCAGAGCTCCCATCTTCAGGAGCAGTTGCAGAAGAAGAGAGGGGATCTGGAGGAGCTTCAGAAGACGAAACAGACGGCTGCCAGCAGGGTGCCTCAGTACGAATTGGCTGTCAAGGTAGGAGATTTTGGTTTTGGAATTTTTTATGCTAAACTTTTGGGTAAGCTCAACCATAGTTTGACCCCAGGTTTATACCACAGTTGGGTGCGTTCATGGCTGGACGAGAAGCGTGTGGGGCTTGATACGTTTGCCCCCCCCCCCAAATGGTGCAACATAAGCCCCGTGTTAATTTTTTTCCATTTTCAACCAAACTCCGAATTACGTAGGCACCCCAAACACCTCTCGTCTAGCTATGGGTCCTTTAATTAGTGCAACCATTCTTTACTTAGGGACCAAGAATTTTAATAAATTTAAAAAAAAATTGGGCTCTTTTTAATTTTTGGGCATACTAATAGTATAATCTTGTTGGCAATTGTTCCTAAAGGTAAAGGGTAATTTTGGCAAAGGGTTATTCCCTAGAATTTGAGTCGAAAAGTAATCCTAACAGGTAACAGTCTTTAACTTGGGGGCTAGCCCGAGTTGGGGTGCTAGGGGTACCCACGTACAGGGGTGGGCCATAAGTTTGTAGTTCGATTCTACTGCACCCCCGTCTTGGTATAATTTTGACAAGTTAATGAACATCGATTGATTTTCAAAGAAAAACGATAGCTTTCGGGGTATCAGTCGATGTTTTGGGCCGCCGGCACCCCCTCTTGATATAAATGCAATTACAAACTATTGCCCACCCCTGCCCACGTATATCTGCATTTTGGTTGAAATGCTAACAAAAACTAAATGGTGGCTTACGTTTCCCGCGAGGCAGCATTTGGGAGGCTTGCGCATCAAGTCCCCTTGGCTCATTCCTTCCATTTTTAAACTATTTTTTATATAAAGGTAGGGTAAAAATGATACCATTCTTGCTATAATAATAGCACGGGAGGGTCCGACAACTGATGGTACCTCCCTTATCAGTTAGGCCCTTAAATAGGATGACCGCCCCTTTACTTTGGGACTCTTCGGGAAGTTGTAACCGCGTTGAAGAAAATTTGCCCTTAGCCACCCTTAACAATCGGTCTTTCTTCGGGAAGTATAACATGACGGAAAGACGAATATACAATGTGCGGGCATAAATAAATTGTATATCCTGGGGGGGGGGTGAGAATGAATTTATAGACCAAACAGACCATCAGAGTTAAGCCCCCAAACAGGCAATTTGCATATCTTTAGAAACCAATTTTCAGAAACACAAGGAGCACCGCGAGGTTAGGGAACGCCAGTGGAGGCAGGAAATCGACGGGCTCAACGCCAAAATTCGGGGTATTTTCCTCGTTTTACCGAATTTTCTTTTTTTTTTTAGAGGTCTTAGGCTCCAAGCAACACATGGAGAAGCTGAAGACGAAGCTCCAAGACCTGACCAACAGTTCCACCCAGGTTTAGACCTTTAATTATTTTAATAAGAAAAAAATTTCAGATTGAGCAGTTCCATCAGAAGATCCACGAGTACGAACAGGCCATCGCCAACGCGGAGGCCAAGTGCGGACGGCTGGAGGCGCAAATGGGCGATTTGGAGGGATGCGTAAGTTATTTTGTGTGTGTTTGGAAGAAAAACGGGCTGGCCCGGCTGAAAAGAACGAACTAACCCTCTTTTTAGAGAGCGAGGATGATCACGTTGGAGCAGCAGTTGACTAGGATGATGTTGGAGGAGAGGATCGCCCAGCGGAGGCAGGAAATCATCAATTTGTGTCCTCTTTCTGAGGAAGAGGTCCAGGCGATGAAGACCAATTACCAGGTAATTTTGGGAATAAAAACAGACGAGAATGGCCAATTTACGGTAGTGGCTGTTCGTTGTTTAGTGCCACTGTGTTGCTACCGATTTTGTACGGGTTTGATTCATACATGGGCGGAGCTCCGTCACCGTGATTTGTGCGAGACCCCCCTCTTCAAAAAAATAACCTGTGGGCCAACATAGCGATACCGTCTTCTTATTTGAAAACTCCTAAGCGAGGCCCCCCCACACTGTCATAGTCGATGTGGCGCCCATGCGGGGTTCTCAAATGACGGCCCGGGCCGGGCCGAGGGATTTTTTGGGACGGCCCGGGTTTGAAAAATTAAATTTTAAATTTTGTATAAATCGCTACAGTAATTTTTGAAATTGCTTAATAATGTTTGTTACTAACAAATAAGTCGATATCACCTTGGTCGTGTGAGTGGCAAAAAGGAAAACGGGCCGACCGAGCTGACTCGGGCCGGGCCGACCAAAATTGGTCTAATCCAAAATTGGTACGACCTTCGATACACCCTTCCTTTGTAATATTGCGCTGAAAAATCAGGGTGTGACCTTAGGTGGGCGGGGCTTCACCCGGAGTGAAGAAGGTTTTGGAAATTCGGTTGTGGGAAACAGATTTTTGGCCCGAAAAGACGGAAATTTTTGGATTTGGTAGTGATTTGACAATTTTTTTCGGGTTGGTTTTGGTCCCATGAAACCATCGGAATTTCAAATCGGCTGTGGATCCGCACAGGATCGGCGTGATGTACCGCCCACCTATGGGTGTGACACGTGGCAGCTCCGGATATGCAAAAAAAATTATGACGGCCTCCGTTGTGAAAAAAAGACTTTATTGATGGAAAAATTGGCGCGTTGAGTATCTGCAATTCAAGAAATCGGTCGATGCGCGGAAATCGTCCAGCTAGGGGGGGGGGGTTATCGCATCGCCGAGTTGTCTCTGATTTCGTACGGGTTTACAACTCGTTTTACGTGGCGCGCACTTTTTTTTAAAGTGTACCGAATTTTCTGAAATAACGTGCAATTTTAGACCGCAATGCGCCAGAAGGAGTCGGATGAGCGGGAGAAGGCGACGATCGAAGGACAACTCGTGGAAGTTAACAAGAAGGTGCGGCTCTCCTTTCTCTCTCTCTCTCTCTCTCTCTCTTTCTCTCTCTCTCTCTCTCACACCTGGTCAACGTACCGCGGGGGTATGTTTTGCGACAGCCCCCACAATTTAAAAAGTTTTCAAAAATTGGCGGCGGGCTCCCTCTCTTTACAAAAATTGAGTAAAGGTCAAATTGAGGCACCCCCACCGCCGCGGCTCGCGGAGGTTGGCCAAGTATGCTCTCTCTCTCTCTCTCTCTCTCTCTCTCTCTCTCTCTCTCTCTCTCTAATTACCTCTTTCTTTCCAGTACAAAGAGGCCGTCACCGCCCTCGCTTCGAAGGAAATGAAACAGGCTGAAAGGGCGTTCCGCGATGTGCTTGTCGACAAACTCGTCTGCGAGAAGACCATTGAGGTACATTTTGTGCAGACCATAGTTCTTTGCTATGCTAATTTTCAGAGATATGCTAAATTTTGCCTCGAATAGACTCATCTGTTGAATTTCTACTTACAAAACTGTAATTTTGGCACAAAGTAGCATATTTTCCAGAACAAGTTGGCGAAAATTTAATGGCGTCGGCAAGATTTGCCTAATATTCTAATTTTAGGACCTGTTCAAGTACGGCGATCTCCTGGATTCGAGTATTCTGCAGTTCCACTCGGAAAAGATGACGGCGATCAATGAGATTCTTGACGATCTGTGGAGGAAGGTCTACAAAGGAGTCGACATCGAGAGCATCAAAATCAAGTGAGTTTTTTTTTTACATTAGCGTCGGGTGGTCCAAAATACCGATTCCTAGAACCGATCGATTTTGCAGTATTTATTCCTCAGCATTATAGATTTTCTATCCTATAAAATCTGGTTATTTTCAGGGCTGAGGCTGCCAGCGGCACGGACAAGCGCAAATCCTACGACTACAAGGTGGTGATGATCGTGGAAGGAGGCGTGGAGGTGGAGATGAGGGACCGCTGCTCCGCCGGGCAGAAGATGCTCGCCTGCATCCTCATTCGCATCGCGTTGGCAGACGTCTTCGGAGGCCTCTGCTCCATTATCGCATTGGATGAACCGACAACTAATCTCGATGTGGGAAAGGTAATTGAACTTCTGAAGACGTTTTTTAACATAGAGTTTCAGGTGGAGCATGTGGCGGAGATGCTGAACGACCTCATTGCGGCGAGGAGGACGGACAGGGACGGGGTGGCTGTGGGGAGACAGTTTCAGGTAAGAGGAGAAGAAGAGGGACACAGATGAGAAAAACAGACACGGAGAATGCAGAGAGACGAGGCGGTGTGTGAGATAAGGAATGTACCATGGCTGGACAGGGAGCGTTTGGGGGGCTCGATTCGTAACCCCCCCCCTTCCCCCAAACGGTGCATCAGGGCAACGTCAGCCCTTTTTCTTTTTTCGGCATCGGGGCATAACCGTGCAACAGTATGTGAGACACGAAGGGTGCAAAGAAAGGAGACAACGTGTGGGACGCACATAGAAACACTAGACAATGTGTGAGGGAGGGAGACACAAAGAAAAAGCGAGATAGTTTCTGAATACAGAAGGTGCAGAGAAAAGAGACAATTTGGATAGAATGAACGACGCAAAGAGCAGGTAGAATGCAGAGAGAGGGGGAAATACGCGAGACAAGAGGGGCGGGGTTCTCACGGGCCGGGCCGGGCCATTTGGAAAATTTTGGTCGGCCCGTTCGGCCCGTTTTCCTTGGACCAGTCATATTGCCACCCACCAGGGTTCGATCCCGGTCGGTGACATTCTTTTTTGTACAACTAATATTGACCTAAATGTTAGTAACAAACATTTAAGTAATTTAAAACGGTTTAAAAAATTATTGTAACGATTTATACAAAAATTAAAATTTAATTTTTTCATACCCGCTCCGGGCCGTCCTAAAAAATTCCTCGGGCCGGCGGGCCGGCTCGTCATTTGAGAACCCCGGTCGAAACGATATAGCGTGTGAGACATAGAGAAGAGAATAAGACGGCGAGACATTTTAAAGAGAAATGATGCAGTGTGGGAGACCAGGAGGGTGCAAAGAAACGAGATAGCGTGTTAGCCATGGAGAGTGGAGAGAAATCAGTATGGATAGCATGGAGAGTGTAGAGAAACGAGAGAGCGTGTTAGATTCGGAGAGTGTAGAGACGTGCAAGAGTGTGTGAGACACGGAGGGTGTAAAGAAAGGAGGCAACGTGTGAGACATAGAGGGAACAGAGAAACAAAGACAGTGTCCCAGGCACGGAAATCGCAGAATCTAGACAGTATGTGAGATAGGGAGGGTTCAGAGAAACAAGACAGCATACGAGGCACAGAGAGGCCAGGCAAACCAGACAACGTGCTAGATACGTAGGGTACAGAGAAATGAGACATCATGAGAAGTATGGAGAGGGCAGAGAAATGAGACAGTTTTGAGACACAGCGAAACTTCAGAGAAACTAGATAGTGCATAACAATCAGCAGAGAAACGGTACAATCTGTGGGATACAGTGTGCAAAGGTGAAGCAGTATGCAAATTGAGAGCGCTTTATCTCCACTGAGTATCCTATTTTCAGATGATCGTGATAACTCACGACGAGCGTCTGGTCGACCGTCTGACCCTCGGCTGCCGCCCTGACTACCACTACGTGCTGGGCAAAAACGACCGCGGCCTCTCCTTCATCAAACGACAGTACCCCGATGGACACATCGAAGGCAGCTCCGCCGACTGATTTTCTTTTTTTCTTTTCCTCCCCAATCCCTATCGTATTTTGATGTTGACAATTGGTAGTTTGTACCACATTGCTTGTACCCCTGAATGTTACCAGTGAATGTAGCGGGTGTGTCAGATTCTCTCGGTTCAGTTTATTCACTTAGCTTTAATTCTTTAAGTTTTTGTTGTTGTGATTGTCTGTACAATGAAATATGCCTGGTTAGATTTTCTAAATGGGGGAATGCAAGATGGAAACCAGAGGACGGAAGATTCGTTTGACAGGGGATAAAAATGAAAAGACGGGAATAAGAATGTAAAACCTGTATGTACTTAAATATAAGAAGGGAAAAGTTAAATTAGATAATTCCTCCGTTTCGCCCCCAATCATCTTACGGAAAAATTATCGGTGAATAGAGTGAGCGAGGCATAGTTAAATTATAAGGTTTTCTTGAAAAGGTAAACACTTCATCAGAGAAGCCTCACTCCATAGGTTTTATAGAAGAACATAAAGAAAAAAAGAGATATAAACATGAACAAAGAGAGATAATTTAAGAAACAGATAATTTTCTAAGCGTACCTGCCTCTCCAATTGTTAATATTCAGTCCAAAATAATAATGAGTCCTTGAAATACAAAGTCTTTGTCATAGTTATAGAATAGTTTCTGAAAGGGCAGAGTGGAGGAAAACAAAAACAAAAGTGAAATGACTGGTTGGCAAGGGAAAAAAGCGATGTCAACGCTTTGGCTTTATTGTCTAAAAGTGGGTCAAAGGTCAACTTAGGTATTTTTCAAAGTAGGGTTCAGACTATTCACCGTAACAAAATATTTAAATGTTAATTTTGTATTCTTTTTAAAAAGAATTTTACAGAATCTAGTGTTTTGAAACCATATTTGGATGGGATTTCTTTATAACTACAAATGGTTTTAAAAAGGAGAATAACCATTGTATTATTTCTGTATCCATTTTTTATAACATTTTTATACAATAATTTTATTCTATTTTCGAAATCCATGCGATCCAAGGAATGGTTGGGTGTCTACAGGTGGGAGAACGGACAATGTTCTCACACTCTAACAAACATCTTTCCTTTGAAAAACAACCGATTATTCCAGATGAAAGGGAAAACTCACTCCTTTTTCCACCCAAGCGGCGCCATCGGAATCAAAAATGGTAATAGTTGCCCAGGCGCCTCTATTTTGGAGGTGGAGTCAAAATGTCTCAAAATTCAGCTGGAAGTTACTCGAAAACTACTTTATCTTAAAGTGGAAATTTCACAATTTTAATTTTTTTTGTCAAACAAACAAGATGTAAATCATCCAATTTGTTCGCCGTCTCGAACATTTAGTGTTTATGTGAAACCACAACCCGGAAAACAAAGATTTGTAAAAAAAAATAAAGCGAAATATTGTTCGTGAAATGTTTTAAATTACTGTGCATTGATTTTTCAGGGGTTCGATCCCAGTAGGGACACGTAATTTTTGCTAACTTACGATTAATCAAATAGGAAGTAGAAGTCTATGGAAATAGTTGGCGGGATTCAGAGAATTTAATGTAAGAATGTGTAAATAAAGATTAATTAAATTATTTTTAATTTAACAAATTTACAAACCGGGCCGACACATTTTAAGGGCTTTTGTGGCCCGACACATCAAAACACGCAGTCATAGAAAAAGAACGAGACAGCCAAAGAAAAGGAGATATATTGAAAGAGACAGAGACATAGCGAGGTACAGAGGTAATGACAGAAATAGACAAAGGCAGAGATAGCGACAGAGACTGAGACATTTATAAAAAAGAGAAGTACCGCGACAGAGACACAAAAACATAGACATAGCTCGAACAGAGACAAAGACAGGGGGAGACATAGATATAGCGAGAAACAGATGCAGGTACAGACATAGAAAGAGACGGAGAGAGAGAGAGAGAGAGAAAGAGAGAGAAAGAGAAAGAGAGAGTCAGTGTGCAAAAAAGAGAAAGACAGATGCAGAGGCAGGCGGAAACAGAGAGACAAAGACAGAGACAGAGCTATCCAGAATGTCATACAAAGATATATGTTTATATAAATATCTTTTATGCAACAAGACCAAGTAAACGCATTCATAGAGATCAACACATCTGCGAAATAGACTTTAGCGGCGGTTCACTGGGCTAAACAGGCGGGTTTTTAAACGATTTCAACACCAAAAAGATTGGTTTCTTCATGTGCAATAGGCGTATATGGTTTGGGTTGAGCGGGTCTCTTATGCCGTAGGGGTATTGCATCAGGAACTGGCCGCCATGTCCATGGTGAGAGCTTGGACGATCCACGGATCGGCTTTGGAGCCGTCTTTGAATTCCTGCAGGGTCAGTTGGCCGTCGAAGTTCTGAAATTTAAATCGGTTTGCATAATTTCAGAAAAAGCGATTTTAGGTACCATATGGAAACTTTGTCAAATTCAAATCAACAAAGCGTTGAGATCGATTTTGTGAAAATTTGTTGTCTGAAGGGGTATCATGAAAAAAGGTGTCTTTTGTTAGAAAATTATTTACATAAAGCTGTTTCCAATAATAGAGCCCTCTGAGGTTTCCTTTTCACGAAAAATGAACGAGCCAGAACGAGCCAATGAACGAGCCAGTAATAGTGAAATAAAGAGGACATATCGAAGCGCAGAAGTAATTTTCACAGAAGTGGAAAAGACAAAGTTTTTATAATTGTCAACCAGGGGATAAATGTGTACTATTTCACTGGATATTTTTTTATTAAAGGCAGTGTGTCATGAAAAATGAACGCATGTACGGGTGGACCTGTACACAGCGTACCGTGAGGCGAGAGATCCATTTTCACCATTAGAAATGGAGAGAGCGGCATGCTAATTGCAGTTCAAAAATTTCGCGGGAAAACTTTGAGGAGCCAAATATAAGCAATAAAAACACATTTTTCACAAAATAAATACATTGTTGAAATCGTCTTCGAAAGGTCTAATTTTGCGAAGTTCAAGTTTTAATATCTGAGAAGGTCGAATTTTGGTGACACACTGCCTTTAAAACAGTGTTTGAAAAGCTAAAATTGATCTCAGTAAAAATATCATGATGTCCACGTTTTCCGTCAGCTTCACTCATATTATAATCATAAAAGACATATAATTTCTTTTGGCTTTTTTGGGAAAACCGCAGTTCAAAAGTGCGATTTTTGCATGCGTTTTCCGATTGATGAAGCTTACGAGGGAAATCCGTAATGGTACCCCCGGAGTTTGGAACGACACCTATACCATTGGATAGAGCATAAAAAGTTGTCCCTGAAAGTGGTCTCCAATATTGCTGCGGACACATGGGAGCCGGTTTTCGTTTCTATGCTAAATTGTGCATTTACGCAAATGTGGCTTATCTTGGGAAGAAATCGACCGCTAAAATGTGAAAGCGTGGTAGAGTGGTTAAGTGTACTGTCAAAGATGACCTATGCTGGATCTATCCCCGGCAGTACTTTTTTTTTTAATAATTTTTTTGCCCATTTCAACTTTAACTTTTTTTGACATCTTTTGTTTTTGAAAATTCTGTTTTAGTCGGGCTTTGTGTTTTAGTTCTGTTATAATTTTTTTGCCCATTTCAACTTTAACTTTTTTTGACATCTTTTGTTTTTGAAAATTCTGTTACATTCTTTGTTTTTAGAATTATAGGAAAATCCAAAAATGGTCTTCCCTTCCCATGTTCCCGATTTTTAAAATTTTTCAAAAACAAAAGATGTCAAAAAAAAGTTAAAGTTGAAATGGGCAAAAAAAATTATAAAAAAAAGTACTGCCGGGGATAGATCCAGCATAGCTCATCTTTGACAGTTCACTTAACCACTTTACCACGCTTTCACATTTTAGCGGTCGATTTCTTCCCAAGATAAGCCACATTTGCGTAAATGCATAATTTAGCATAGAAACGAAAACCGACATTTCTCGGCTCCCATGTGTCCGCAGCAAAATTGGAGACCACTTTTAGGGACAACTTTTTATGCTCTATTCAATGGTATAGGTGTCGTTCCAAACTCCGGGGGTACCATTACGGACTTCCCTCGTTAGTAATTTTTCAAAACCACAAGTGTTCACCGTTTACGGACTAATCGTTTACGGACAAATTATTTTTGGAAAGATAGAGAACCGAAACACCGGAATACAATTGAAATAGACAAAAAATTCATTGTGGTAAAAGTTTAGTGATTTTTTATGATTAAAAATTAATAATAATATTTTTTAATATGCACAATGGTTTCCCGAAAAAATACTGACTCGAATAATTTCTTTAATTTGTACTTTTGTAACATTGAAAATAACATCTTAATCGAACAAAAGTATTTTTTTCTGAAAAAATAAATCAGATCGGTCAAATATATATTTTTGTTAAAATTGCCGGGGTGTTTTTGGATCTCGAATTGATGGATTTTAGAAAAGTTTCGATTTTTCAAAATGGCTGTTTCAAATTGCTGCCATGCGTGCCTCTGTTCATTTTTCGTTCCAGCTAGCCCACTCGAGCCGAGTTCGACGGCTTTTTTCATAAACTTGGACGCAACCGTTGCCTGAAGCGTTTTGCAAAAAATCATAATTCAAATTACGATTTTCAGCTAAAAGCTGCCTCGATTTGCGAACTTTGCAATTCTCTACAGATAAATGGCCATAGAATCATTTAGGGCAATAATCTTTCTGGGAAGATGAAATAATGAAACACAAACGTAATATTAAACAAAAATTGGAAAACTGCAATTTTATGACCTTTGTTTTAAACTACTTTTTAATTTCTAAAGTTGTTGTTCGGAAAAATAATATTTGTTTTTTTGTAAACTTCCCACATTTATTTTGTAAACATGATGTGTTGTCTATATTGTCTATATTCATTTAATGAATTTCGAATGACCACACGAATTCGCTAAAATGTATTTTTTACCACCTTTCTGATTAAAACAAAAAGATTATTTTGTTGTTGAAATTTCTAACAATCGAGAAAAAAATTCACCTTCCATTTTTTTATCATTGAAAATATTCACCGGCTGATTTTTTTTATTAACTTCATAATTTGCTTTACACCCTTACGAAGTCGGTTTTTGTGGAAAATCTCGAGAAACTAGCCTTGTCCATGTTGGAAAATATCTTCTCCACCCGTTTCTGTGGCGTGTCTTCGTCTTTCGGCAGCTCAAGCATGTTTCCGATCATGCTGAAAGAGGAATATGCTTTCTCTCTCTCTCTCTCTCTCTCACTCTCTCTGTCTCTCTACTCTACTCATTATTTTTATAAGATTTCCTAAAAAGCTTTTCGGAATAGAAATTCATATATGGACGAAATATAACTTTTTCGAACAGAATAAACTAGATCGATAAAAGATTTCGCACACACAAGCCAAAAAGCTTGACCTGTGACCTACTTCTGCCTTAATTACTCTTGGCGCAGATACTTTACTATGGCTTTTCAACAATTAATGCCATTTATTTTCTTTTCCCTTTGTAATTTCAAACAATTCATACTTTATCAAGTGGAAGCTTTTTTCGCTGACGATCTTATTGAATGGACAATCAGATACGCCAATTTTTGTATTTCCTATTTCTTTTTTTTTGGCGAAACTAGAGTGACACATCTGAAAGACCAATTAAAAGAATCTAATCAAATTGCCTTTTTTAATGCTTACATACAGATTTTTTTTATCTGTTCTATTATTAATTTTACATTGCCTGCATGCTATCAAATCGAAGATACTTAAGAGTATCAAATTCTTTGTGAACGTTTTGAAACATTGCTTTTATTTTGATTTTCGATATATTTTTTACACAATTAAATGTAGAATTTTCAATAAAATTTTAGTCTTGGCAAGTTTTCAAATAAATATTAAGGTTTTCAAAACTAACTTCATGAAATAATTATATTTTTCAATTTTTAAAGTAAATATTTTTGGTCTATGTGTCCGTATACAAAAGCAAAAGCTTGACCTGTGACCTACTTCTGCCTTAATTGCAGTTGGCGCAAATATGTTATCACTTCGCTTTTCAAACAGTCATTTCGTTCATTATATGTGTTTTTTATCGTTTGCCCTTTCAGACTATTACTACTACTATTTCGCGAGGAATATTGTTTTTGATAAGGTTCTAATCAATTGGAAATTCAGGTGGGCCTAGTTTTGATTTTACATTATTTTTTTTTAATTGAAAATAGAGTGAGGCTTTCATTATTTAAATTTCTTTTTCCTCGCTTGTTTACAATTAAATTTTTTTTTTGCGATATATCCGTTTACATTTTTCTCACAGTTTTGGTAAAGGGAGATAAATAATGAAAACTAAAATAATAAATAACTTAAACTTAAATAATAAAAAACTTAAACTTAAATAAAAATTATTGAAAACTAAAATATAGCTGTTGCCAAACCGAAATATCATGCTAGTTGCGGAAACAGGCAAAACACACTGAGATTACGAATTTCCTATATCAAAAGAGCATCACTTGAACATTCTAATTTTATTGGCACGATTCCAATTTGGCGACAGCTATAGTATATAACTTAAACTTAAATAATGAAAACTTAAAAAATAAAAACCTTTTACTTAAAAAATAATTAAAGAAAAATTAACTTTCACATATGTGTTTCAAAAACAAAAAAATATTTCTTTTTACAACCGTGTTCTGCGAATTTTTGTAATTTTGAGCTCCACTCATCAAAATGAAGAAAACTGAAAGCATCAAATGTTGTGTGACGGTTTGAAACATTGCAATAGTTTCAGTTTTTGTTCTATTTTTTTTATACAAACGATGAAAAGGTTTTCAATAAAATTTTTTCGTGGCAGGGTTTCGTTCTAAATTATTTTCTACGTTTATATAACTAACGCCAAAATTATAGGATTATTTAAAAAAATTTATGATACATTAAAAATTGTAAAATAATAAATCTCTGTATTTCTTTATCTCTGTTTCTCTCTCTCTCTCTCTCTCTTTTCAAAACTTACTTCATTAAATAATTATATTACTTCATTAAATAATTATATTTTTAAAATTTAAAAGTAAATATTTGTGGTCTCTGTGTCCGCATACAAAAGCAAAACTTGACCTGTGACCTACTTCTGCCTTTATTGCGTTTGGCGCAGATATGTTATCACTTGGCTTTCAGGCTTCCATTATTTTTTTCCATTTCCCTTTTTTGTTTACAAACTCATTTTTTTTGTTGTGATTTTTCAATTTACATTTTTCGCACAAATACACTTAAAAGTGTAAATTCACTTAAAAAGAGATGCCCTTAAAAAACGAACAATATTTCTCTTAACAACCGTTTTCTCCACTTAGTTTCGAATTTTTGTACTTAGCTCGGTTTTCGTGGGATCAATCGAAGTATCTTAAAGTAGCAAATGTTTGGTGACTTTTTGAAACATTGCAATTGCTTCAGTTTTCGATTTTTTCCCAAAAATCTTTTTTAAAGCAAGTTTCAATACATTTTTTTTCACAAAGTTTTTCAAAACCAAATTTATGAAATTTACATTTTAAAAATTTAAAGTAAATATTTCCTGTCTCACCTATAAATCGCATCCACAATATCCGTCATCTCTGTTTTCGTGATAAATCCGTCTTTATCCACGTCATAGAGAGAAAACGCCCCTAAAATGAGAATATTATTAAAAATTTAAAAAAAGTTTACTTACATTCCAACTTCTGATCTAGCGTCCCCCTTGACGTAATTGACAAAGCTCCGATGAATTCTTTGAACGAGATGTGGCCGTCCTAAAAAAGATTTTTTTTTGAAATTGGGTTTTAAATTTTTTTTTGTATAAATTCACTTTTTATATTATTGCATATAATAAAAACAACTCACTTTGTTATCGTCAAACACGTTGAAAACAAAGGCCGCAAACTTGGAAGGATCGCCATTGGGGAAAAATTGTTTGTAGATGTTCTGAATTTTTTGCTGAATTAAATTTGTCAAATGTTCCATTTTGTTTTGAAGTCTGGCAAAAATCGGGATTGACAACATAATAAAGAGCAATTAAAAAAATAGAATGAAATAAAATTTTTACCTGAAACTCCTCCAGTTTCAATTCTCCTGTAGGACAGTCGCGAACAAAGTCCTTATACCACTTCTTTAGCTCTTTCGGAGAAACTGAAAAATTATTGATTTTGCATTTAGTTTTGTAATATTACTGAAAAATAATGATATCGATTTATGCTTTTGATTATTAAAAAAATTGAGCAAAAAAATATTTTTTTTCCCGAAAAAGGGCATCACGTACACCCTGTTTATGGGTAGAGACCGCAGAGGAATTTTTAAAAATTATTTTTCGCATTTTTAATAGCAAATTAAAGCTAATATCATAACTTAAACGTTTTTTTACAGTTTGAAATTTCATCCACAACGAAGCGAGATATTCTGCTTTGAATGAACAAAAATGAACCCGGTTTTTGCATTGCGGCCGTGGTTGGGCGGGCCATGTCCGGCAAGGTCCGCAAATGTGCGCAGGCCCTGCTAAACAACGGACAGAGTTGTACTTGAATGCGAAATCGATCTTTTTGAGAAAACGCACGTGTATATATGTTTTTAAATGGTTTTTCATAATTTTCTCGTATTTTTAATACCAAATTTATCTCAAAAATAATTAAAATACAGGTTTAAATTGCCCTTTTCAAAAAGGCTTTGGTTACGGTAGTTAGCATTGGAGCGCGGAAAGTTCCCAAATTTGTATTAAAAAGTATTTTTAAATTAAAATTGTGAACGAGGGCGCGAATGAAAATGAGATTTTTTAGTCTTAAATGAAAAATTAACATTGTTTTTGTAAAATTATTTAATTCGCCCGAGTGTTACATCTTTCATTTTCCTATGTTTTGAAGGAACCTGAAAGCATGCCCAAAGTGATGGTTAGAAAATCGTTTGGTTTTGGGTGTTTCTTAGTTTTCCGCTTGTTTTACTTACTTATTACGTAAGAAAACAATTTTTGAAGGCCCTTACAGACATTTGGAGTACTGGAATGCCATACCAGTCGAAATCAAGGCTGCCAAAGTAGAAAAATTGCCTCAACTTTTTTCGGCACGAATGGATTTTTTATTTTTATGTTTCATTCAAAGTAGCTTTTACTAGCGGTTCCGGAAATATAAAAGAAAAACTTGTTATCGATTTGGCTCGAATATTATGGCAAAAAATGAAAAAATTGTCTTTTTCGCCTACTTGTTGTTGAAATTTCGTGATTTAACGTAATCCAACGTTTTTTGCGTGTAATTTTACGTAGGATTCCATTATTAAAGTGAACAATTTCTTAATAATGGGCGCGCGGTCCGCCAAAACCATATTTTCTTAGCATTTCGGACTGCCCGCGCGGAGGCCGCCTCTGGGGTCTCTATTTATGGGCCCCTGGTTTATTTTTCGAAAGAGATAATATTTTTGAAACAATGCCATCGCAGTTCAACTATACAAAGTACATATTCAAATTTAAATAAAAATAGTTTGAAAGTTTCAACCGCGTGGCAATAAAACATTTATTGTGATGGTGCTGGCTTTATTCGTGTTTATTCCTTTTATCCAAAAAATGACATTCCATCTAGTTTGCCTTGAGTTTAGCGAGTATCGATTGGGGTTTTTTACTTGTTTGAAATTTAATTATTTGATATTAACTATTTATAAAACCGGAATCACCCTGTCAGTGATCACTTATTTATTTCATTTTTTGGAGAATTCCATTTTTTGGTACATTTTTTTCTTCAAGATTTTCGACCTGTGAAAGGCCCTAATATGATTTGTTTAATGTAACTACGTAAATATGTCGGCACTTTGTTTATAAACACGCAATACATTTTAATAATCTCTATTATACAAAAAACAGAGCCATTATTTCTTTGTTCACAAAAATTTTTCCAAGCAACAAAAATAAACAACTCGAAAAAATTCTAATACTGCATTGGCACTTGAAAATTTCACCCTAGAATGAAACTTTTACCCGAAAATTTATTTTTTAATGGACTGTTCCCACTTAATTTTGAGCAGCCAAACAATCACATTTGGCAAAGAATCGCTTTTTCTCTGCGTCTCAGCCAAGTACGCACTCTTAAAGCCTGCATATAAGTCTTAGGTGTTATCGATAGACGTTGTCACCCGTACCAAATCGGTATCACTAATTTTAGGTTGTCACTGTTTTATTATTGCAAAAATCGTGGCAATTACATCTTTCGTAAAGTCTCAATATCCGATTTTGCTTACATTAGGTATTCTTCGGTAACTCAACCCCCTTTTATCCAAAATGTCTGTCTGCCCGGTGTTTTCAAGGCTCAAACCGTATATAATTTTGTGTACTTGATGTGTACGCATTGTTCTTACTGACCCTACTTTTTTTTCAAGTTTTTTTTAAAAATGAAAAATAAACTAAAAAAAAGTGTCCGTTGAACGTTTCAACTAAGAAGCAATTGACATATAAATATTTTTTGCAAAACAAAACTATAGTCTGCCCTGAATTTAGCGCAAATCGATATTTTTCCGTCTAACTCGCACCCGTACAAGTTCGGCGACACTTCACGCATGTAAAAATTTACGTATTTTTGCACAAAAAATTTTTACACAAGAAAATCCAATTTCGCTTACAATAGGTGTTCTTGGTAAGGTACTCCACTTCCTCCGGTGTTAGTTTCCGATTGGCTTTCTTCCGCTTCTCCGGCGTGATTTCCTTGCTGTTGTTCTTTCCCATGCCTAACTGAAAGAAATTGGATTAGTCAGAAGCCTGTGGAAGAGAATTGCAAAAGACAAAACAGTCGATGGGAAATTTACGGGATTCGAGATGAGAATTTGGGAAAGCTTGGGTTAAAAAATGTTAAATGCTATTTTATTTAAATGGGTTGAAAAATGTAAAATGATCATTGTTTTTGGAACTTCGAAAATCGTTATCAATCTGAATTCGTTGTATAAAAAAATCAAACTTTGGTGAAACAGTCAGAAGATGTAAAATAATACTTCAGATTATAAAATTTACAAGTGGTACCATGAGGGTCCATTTTTTGGTTATCTGTAGTCCGCTGAATTGCAATTGTAACTTGGGCACTTCAAAAAATTTTACTAAGTTCGATATTGCGTTTTCACAGAAAATCCAGTGAAAAATGAATTTGAAACTTGAATATGCTATTTTAACAGAAATAATATCTCTTAAATAACAGTCCCAAAAGGAATCTCAGTTTGGATAATGTTTCCAAAAATTGCTTGAAATTTGTGTTGAAACAGTTTCGTAGTAGCTCTTTTGTTCCACTCCGTCATCTGTTAATTGAAACTGAAAATAGATTTTTTTGAACATTGTGAACATTTTTTTCGAGCGCGTTTCTCCAATTCACTGTGAACTCCTAGAAAAGGAATCAAACTATGGTGAAACAGTGAAATGGTTTAAATTTGTTCTGTTGGTCAGACATTTTCTATAGGGTGCCACACGGTTAAATTTAAATTTTTTGGGAGAATTTAGGGTCAAAATATTAAATGTTGTTTTAATTCAAAATTTCGCATAGTTCAATTTGGTGCAGTTTGGTTGAAGATATTATATAAAACTGTAATTTTGGTTATAAAAGTGAAACTAATAAAAAAATATCGTTGAAAAATGAAAGTAGATCAAATCTGGTTTATCGATCGAAAGAAGAGGTCAGAGGGCCATATTTCAGAAAACTGGAGAAATCGGATCAATCTGCATTCCTTGTGTAAAAAATCAAACTTTGGTGAAACAGTCAAAAATAGCAAAATAGTAAGTGAATTTTTTAAAAAGGCACCACTGGGAAACAGTTTTTTTTGCGAAATACATCAAAAACTTTCAAGTTAGTACGCGAAATTGACAAAGCGCAAACCTTGTCGCGAAAAATCCGCGTTTTTGATCGAATGCAGGGCATGGAAAAACATAGAGCACAATGGAATTTTACTTATTAGGCATACTCCATATATAGCAGTAATCAAAATTTTGTGAAACAGTCAGAAACTGTAAAAAAAAAAACACCTTAAAATGTTGTGTGGTACCACAAATATTCATTTAAAAAAACGGTTGCAAATAGAGATTTGTGTCCGGAAATGTTTCAAAAGTTGATTTTATACTGAAACAGAGTATATGTTTTGTCATTCGTTAATTGAAAATTTGGAAAAGTAGGATTTATAAAGTTTTCATGTAACATACAAAGAAAATTAGTTTCAAAACAGAATTTTTTGCACCTATATTGAAAAGATAGTATTGTTTTAGCAGTGCGTTAGAGTTATTATCGCAGAGTCTCATTATTGCACGCCTTCGGTGTTATTTTTTCTCATTACAGCGTTTCCTTGAAAGTTTGTCAAGTTTCTACCCTGCGTTGTCTGCTTTGGTTTTTTTTAGATCCCCTTTCTGTAGTTAGCAACACTAAGTGATAATCAACTTTAAGCTTTGGCTTTATAAGCGTTACTAGAGAGTATTTTTAATGCTGATTTCAAAAATCTACTTTTATATTCAAAAATCTACTTTTATAAGTTGCGCGCTATTGCCATTTTGGCTCGCGTTTGGCATTATATCTTTTTTCAAAGTCTTTTTCAGACCATGCGAAATGCATTACTCTGAACGAAATTTGAAGGCAATTCTCGCTATATTATTCAAATTTCCATATCGTGAAATATGATACTTCATTTTTTTGAAAACTGAAGAACTTTTTTTGAGAAGTGGATTTTGAGCGATTTGCCATTCGATAGAGTTTTTTTACGCTGATTCGAATAATATGTGTTTTAGAAAAAAAAATAACTTTTTCCGCGCGCCGCGGCGCGCGAAATGTATGTGTTTTCGAATTTCGAAAATCTATTTAGTGCAATCCATAGAACGTATGCGAAATATAATTAAGGATCTTTTTCCTAACGTGAAATATTCATTTTTAAAATGTGAAAAAGTGTCTTGAAAGGTGGCTTGAAAAACCGACTTTCAAAAATTGAGTCATGTTCTACATCAATCGCTAAATATCACAAAGACGCATCAGAAATGTATAATGTTTTAAGGAAAGTCTAAACAAAACGTTGAAAAATTAAAAATATAAGTTTGCGGGAGAGATATAGTCCATTTCCAATAAAGAGTCGGCGACTTTCCACTGACCTTGATTTCCACTCGTATTTAACCAGTGACGATTTGAAACATTGAAGTGAATCGAACTTTAACAAGCAAAACAGCACAGTAAAAGAGGAGTGCGCAGACAATTAAGAAATCGCGGCGGGACCAAATGTACCTAGTCCTTTAAAAAATCCCGTTTTCCTTGACTCTTTTTTGGAAACGCACTATAATTGACAACCGTTAGGGTCGTTGGTCCCGGCGCGAAAAGCGGCTTTTCCGCAAACCCTTGCTGCAAATGTTACTTGTTCTTTGCGGCTTTCTGAAAATAAAGATATTTTCCGTGCAAAATCGATTTAGATCAGGGACTGTTCTACATATACTATTGCTTCCGTGCAAGAACGATCTTACTGGGACTAAAATAGTGAAAGGAGTAAATCTAAATTTCCTCGCTTTTTAGGCAAAAAAATAACAAACTGCTTCAGACAACCTAGGAAAGCGCCCGTCGGATGGCGGGCATCAGCCAAATTTTTAAATTTTTTAGATCAATTAAGCAGCTCAAATAAGTTCGTTAAAATCAAAACATACTGCATCAGTTCTAGTCTGCTGATAATACAATGGGCTTCACGAAACTGGGCAGAAATCAACAATGTTAAAAATTTAATTTTAAAATTTAAATAGAAGTCTGGAATGAATTACCAAAATCAGAAATGGTCTTTTAAGAAAATACAATTTTCGAAAAGAAAATATCATTTCTTGTGTAACTGCCTGTACAGCTTCAGAAAGCGTGCAAAAGCTCATTTCTAAGCCTAATATACCCCTTTTCAACCAGAAACACCTCTGATTGCCCTTTTCAGTCAAGAAATCAACAAAACAGGGACAAAACGCGATAATGAGGGGTTTGGTCCCAGGGGAGTCGATGAAGTGGCGGTTAATGTGATTATAAGTCGTTCCGCTGCTGGCTTCTAGTCTCCATAGCAACAAAGCGGCCAAGTGCAGTTAATCAACCGAGCACAGGAGATTTGGGAGAGATCGCCTACGATCATAAGTAGAATAATCCGGAGAGAGAGCGATGATTGAATGAGATTGGGGAAACGTCAGATCCTGATGGGGGAATTGTACAGAAGTACAGAAATAGATATCACTCACACACTCACACACTCACACACTCACACACTCACATACTCACACACTCACACACTCACACACTCACACACTCACACACTCACACACTCCCACACTCACACACTCACACACTCACACACTCACACACTCACACACTCACACACTCACACACTCACACACTCACACACTCACACACTCACACACTCACACACTCACACACTCACACACTCACACACTCACACACTCACACACTCACACACTCACACACTCACACACTCACACACTCACACACTCACACTGACATACACACAGAGTTTGTGTTTGATATAGTCTATTTCCGACAGAAAGACCGGAGACTTTTCAGCTACCTTCATTTCCCCCCATATTTAACCACTGACGACTTGAAACATTGGAGTGAATAAAAGTATTTTAGGCGAAATAGCATAGTAAAAGAGGAGAGCGCAGATAATTAGAAAAATCGCGGCGGGACCTAATGTGCCGTCCTTCAAGGTTTTCGCCAAAAACCTGTGCCGTTTTTCGAAAACACACTATAAGTTACAGATTCTCACGATGAAAATCAGCGAATTAATAAAAGTCCGTTTGCCGAAACGTAAATATTGGCCTTGAAACATTTAAGCAAAAATGTCAAAAAAAAATTCATTTTCTTGTCTGAATCTTTGTCACATTTATATGGAATTCATTTCTATTGTGGAAAATTGAAATCAAACCGAAACAATGAAAAACTTTTAATATGAAAAAATAACTTTTTTTTTGAATCCTTTGAATAAAATGCGAACAAAGGTAATAAATGTTTAAAAAAAATCTTTGTCGTGACTGGCAAATGCGCTGTAACAAAATTGATTGAAACAGTGAATTTATGTTAATGTTTATAGGAATTTTATATTTATCCAACGGAGCTGGTGCTCGAATCTTCGCGTTTAAATGAAATTAATTCTTTGATGTTTTATTTAAATTTACAACTATGACTAAAAAATATTTAAAATTACAACTATACTTAAAAAGGGTTAGTCGTATTCAGTGTGAGATAACTAGTTGTGTAAGTGATGTTTAACGGGGGAATTATCCGATCTCTAAATATTTTTTTAAACAAAAAATGATTTCGTTTGTGACTCTATTTCCTATACAATAATTTTTAGCCAAAAAGGTTTTTTTAATCAAGAATTCCATTGATAATAGTGGGGAGCCTTACAGTGCAACATAGATGTAGACCATAAAACATTGTAATGAGATAAAACAACATTAAAGTGAAATTCTTAGTCAGTTGGATTTTAAAAATAGCTTTTGCTTTGCATTCATTCATTTTCTGTAAACACTTAAACTAAAATTTAAATACTCCGAAAACTGCTAAAATGACGGAAAAATTGACATTTTACCTCAAAACCAAGTTTAGAACCAAAAGGGAATTAAATAAGTTATTCAACCGCGCAGCATAATGAACGCGTTGTTGAAAAAATGAAAACGTCATTGCTGAAACATTGAAAAAATTTAAATATATTTTTAGTGGGACAACATTTTTGAAAAATGCAATCAAAGATTGAAGTTTATTCTAATTAAATTCTTTTCGTAAATACGATAATAAAAATAGAAATTAGGGCTACTCTCAAAAGATGGCTTTATAAATAATTGGGTTCGATTTACTAAGTTTAATAGAATCTAGTACTTTAATTTAAACAATGGCAAACAAACTCCAAATCAAATTAAAACGGATTTTTTTTGTGAATGTTTCACATGTTCTTCAATTTTTCTGTATCAGCTGTAATTTGATCCCGATGTCATTCAGGCTCTCAAAAACCCCCTAAAAGTGATAAACGTCGGATAAGAGCCAAAATTTAAAACCAAAATCTCATTTTCAGTATATGAAGAAAAGAAAAAGACATTAGCATGAGTTCAAAAATTTACAAAAATGAAACAAATTGAAAACTATGTATAACCGATTACCAACTAAGAGTCGACGACTTGTCAGGGACCTTTACAGTGCGGGAAAAAAGTATAGTTCCACTTTTCTTGCTGTTTTAAAAGTCATTCGAGGGCTTCAGGAGTGACATGGTCTAACTCATTCGATTGATCAAAGTCTTAGAAACAGATTAAAGTGTTGAAAACGAAAATTCACTAGCATACGACACAGACAGGCGCCGTTTGCCAAAATGTGCAAAATCGGGATACCTGTAAGAATTTTTTGGAGCACCGAGATCCACACCATTGGAAAGCCCTTGAAAAGTTGTCTCAGAAAATGTTTTTGTTGCAGTTCAGAAAAAATGTGTCTTCGAACAGACAAGCATTTAAAACCAATGGAAAATTTAAAAAAATGCGAATTTTCTTGCAAAAAAACAACAACTTTTCATGTTTTCACGCTTGTCTGTTCGAAGACAAATTTTTTTCTGAACTGCAACAAAAACATTTTCTGAGACTACTTTTCAAGGGCTTTCCAATGGTGTGGGTCTCGGTGCTCCAAAAAATTCTTACAGGTATCCCGATTTTGCACATTTTGGCAAACGGCGCCTGTCTGTGTCGTATTCAACGGATGATTCTAACAAAGTTTTCACTCTCAGAATATTTTGGGCGGCTTTGGGGCTCAATGTGACTCCAAACTTTCTCATTTTGTGTCATGAGGAGGCTGAAGCCAAACGAAACAAGCAGTTTTGCAACCTCCATCATCTTAATAAGGCCAAAAGTCAAAAGTGGGCTACGTTGATGCCTTCAATGCTCCGCAAACTGTCTCTTTCCCTTCCCAGACGTTCCTAAGACTGTCTCCGTCTTGTGTAAGGACCTATTGACTAATGATGTTCTTTGAATCTCGAGAAATTATCGATTTTTTGAGGATGGAATTATACTTTTTTCCCACCTCAATTTTGCATTTTTCGATAAAGTTAGCGTAAAATTTGAATATGCAAATGTGAAGATCTTGTTCGTTGCAGCAAAGGGTATTCGACCATGACAAAAACGATGGTGCATAGGGTTCACCAAGATTCTAAACGAGTTTCATAATAATCACAGTTTTGAAGTGGAACTATACTTTTTTCCCGCACTGTATGTCTACCCGTATTTAACCACAGGTAGTTGGAAACATTGCAGTGAAAAGAATTATTTCAAGCGAAAGAGCACTGTAAAAGATCAGTTCCCAGACATTTATTCGATCGCGGCGGGACCGAATGTACTTAGTCCTTTAAGAAAATCTTTTTTTTAGGAAACGCACTATAAATTAAAAGCTTCAAAATGTACATTCGAATTGGCGAATTCAACCCTAAGGTGCCAAATTTTGAAAAAAATCAAACGTAAATGTTGAAACACCGAATAGAACTTTTACAAGCGGTGCATGAATTTTTATTGTATGTCACAAGCGGTGCATTTAAAAAAAATCATGCGGCGATTTGGCCACTTTCATCGCCTCATTGTGGCATTGTAATTGAAAACGAAAACTTTCAAATGAAAAATGTGGGATTCGACGGGGAAAGCACACTTTTTTGTTGGTTTTTTGTCAATTTTTTTTGAATGTGCTGAATGATGAATAAAAAAAAATTAAACTTACAGTACAAAAAATACATGCCTAGAAATTCAGCATCTGAACCACTGCTGAACACGCCGTGGCAGAAATACAAATGCAACAATTGAAACAGGGAAAAGAAATTTAATAAAATTGTATTTTTTCTGGTAATTTTTTTAAAAAAAATGTTAACGAAGAAATATAGTAATTTTTTAAAAAGTTTAAAAGCTGTTGGAAACATTTTTTGTCGATAAAATCCTATTTTCGTGACATTTGCGTTACCCTTAGTTGTATTACCAACCGTAATTGCATTAGTGAAAAAATAATGCCAATATTGAAACATTTAAAAAATTTAAAACTTTTTTTTTGAATCTTCAAATTCGTGACCTTTCGTAATTTTAAGGTTTATGAGCAACCGCAATTGCTTTGGTGATTAAATAATGCTGAAGCTAGGACATTCAAAAAAAATTTGAATGAAAGCGTTGTGTTTCATACTTTTAAAACGTTTAATAAGATATAAAAGCGATTTTTTTTCATTTTTTTTGCAGTTAAAGAATAGAAAGCTAGACATATTCAAAAGAAATTTAACAATTGACGCAGACGAAAAAAACAAAGCGTTTTTTTCGTCTTCGCACTTGAACGGTTGGAGTGCCCTCCGCAGGGCGTTGTCTCTCGAGTGGGTGTGTTTTGTGGAACACCGGCCGCGTAATTGACAAACTTGGCAGTGATTGGTCCCAAAATAGCATTAAGGCACGGCGTCTTCAATGAAGAAGGGAAATTACGTCCAGGGGGCGGCGGGGTTTCATTAGAACATGGCTTGAGGTGAAGGCGACCGACAAGAAATTGACGCCGGGGACCTTAATTCGCCCTTTCGAATTACATTGGAGCAGGGAGCAAAACATTGATATTAGTTGGAAAGAAATTGATTTTGAACATTTTAGCCATGGTTATAATGAAATTGGAACGAACGCATCAAATTGGGTAAATGGAAAATGTGAAACAGTGAAGGAAAAATGAAAATTCAGAGGAAAATAACGAAAACTGCTATAGTCTATTTCCAAAGAACTTCTTCGATTTTCGGGCAATCTTGAAAAATGACTCGTATTTAACCAAAAATAATTTTAAACATTGAAGTATAATAATCGAAAGAGCGCTGTAAAAGAGGATTGCGCAGACAGTTAACAAAAATCGTTGCAAGACCAAAGAGTCCTTTAAAATTTGTGAAAATCCTTGCCCATTCGTTGGAAATGGTATATAGTGTAAATCGATTATCGGTTTTCTCCTAAGAATACTAGTATTTTATCCCCAGAACCTTGAACATTGGGTAATAAATCGATAAATATGTTATTAACTTCCAGAAAAAATTATTTACCAAGAACAGAAAACAATATTGTCTCCTATTTTTTAAAGTTCGTTTTAAAATTCGTGCGTTCAGCTTGCACTGTGTTTACAAAAACGCGCGGCCCTGAAAATTTTTGTTGTATACATTTTGAATTGAGTTTTTAAGAATTTCATTCTGTTGTTTTTGTTGAATTCTCGCATCAGAATGTTTGCGGATTTTTAAAGTTTTATAAAAATGCAAAATTCTGGCAATAAAACAAAAACAAGCGTTCATTTGCCTCTAAACACCACAGCTGGAAAAAGGAAAATATTGACATAAATTTTGCATTTTTCAATAATTCATAGAATATTTTTATTTTTTAATTATTTAAATTATAAATTCACAACAGTAACTAAAATGTATCATTCGTTGTTCTAAATTATGATACTTTTTTATTGTAAATGTCAAAAATTAGTTATTAAATCGATTTGCTTAATGCACGATATTCTGAAATTGACACATTAACTGATTTCGCGCTTTTTTTCAATCCAATTATGGCTTAAATAATTTCATTTAGAATACGATCGCGGTTTCATGAAAGATTGAAACAGTGCAAGAAATTTTTTTAATCAGTTATAGAAAAAAATACAGTTAATTTGTCATTAAAATCTAAGCTGATTGAAGAGGAAAACATGTTTGTTAGCACGTAAATTTTTGATAGAAACATTCATTTTTCCGAGCTCTCAGGTCCGTTTTATAGTATAAAATTTGCAGAACATAACTACTAAAAATGTGCCGAAATCATTAAGAAAATTTTGAAACATTTCAATTAAAATACAAATAAGTTAAATAATTAACTTGCATTTTTAAATTACAGAATTTAAAAACCTGTTGTTTACCATAGCGAATGACCGGCTAGGAACGTTTGGATCAGGAAAATTTTATCGCAAAAAATCGCTTGTTCCAAAGAAAACAATGCAACAGAGTAATTTGTTTTTGCAAGCTTTATTGACGATCGGAATATTGGATTTTACCTGCATTTTCATTGTGTCATGATATAGTTGAAACATTAGTGTAAGATATTAAAATCTCTATTACGATTATTGAGCAAAAAGGCTTGTTTCATGTTTCCTTCTAGCGAAATCTGTGCTTAAAAGCGTTATTGGCCTTTTTTAGCTTGACAATCTTAAAATAACCAGAATCCGAAGCCGACCTTTGGCCGCTCAATTAGGCGGCCTTCGGCCGCTCTTGGGGGAAACCCTTTCTGAAAAGTACGTTGCACTGCTAATAAACAGAATCACAACTATCAAACGTTATAAACGATTTTTACGGCACAGAAGGGATTGAAAACTGAACTTTCTGAATGAATTTTAAAAAATCGTTGTGTATCTCGCACTTTCACCCATTTTCCAAAGATTTTTTCGTCATTTTTCGGAAAAAGGAAACACTGATGTGAAACATAAATAAAAGGTATATTTTTTTTACTAAAAGATATCATAATGTTGTTTTTCGTCAATTTCCGGAAAATTCGAAACACTGACGTGAGAAATGAAGAAAATGAGTCTGATGTTCCTGGAGTATCCGGATGTCCGTTTGTCACGCAGCTGTTGGTCACTAAGACATTGCCGACCACATTGAAGCTATGGCAGGAACTGGCCCAAGGCTGGAGGACAACACAAAAACAGGGGGTACTTGTGAAATGTTAGCAAATTGTTTACAGGATTTGTGGGATCGGCGTGAATGTGGAAAAAGAGGCCATGTGACACTTGTTGTGTAAAACAATGGTAACGACATGTATCAATCTGTCAAGAGAGAGAGAGAGAGAGAGAGAGAGAGAGAGAGGCAGAGAAATATGAAAAAACTTGAATTCAAATGTAAATAAATGCAATTAAACACATAAACTATGACAATGTTTCAAACATTCAGAAAGAGTTCAGTACATTCAAGGTATTCAATTCGATGGGAGCAAGTTCGAAAACAATAAATATTTTATTAAAGATGAATATTTTATTAAAGACATCCATGAAAACAAAAATAAAAATTTCAATTTTTCTTCAAATTTTTTGGATGTTTCAACTGAATTGAAAAAGGAATTGTCACGTTTCCACCTGTTTTAGTGTCTGAACCTACATGAAGAAAGAAAAACTAAGAAAAGTTAAAAAATAAATAGAAGTAAAATGTTATAGCGAGTCTTGTAACTTAACAAAAAAAAGGTTTTCATTTTTATAGCGAGATTCAAGCAATTAAGGTAAATTTAAAATAATGTTTGAGAAAAACTTGGTTTCAAAATATTTTACAGTGATGCTTCAACTTTTTTATTGAAGAGACTTCACAGTAGGACCCTAATCCGTGCGGACCTAAAGCTCCAAAAAAAAAATAGACAAAAAATTGTGAAATTGATTTTACAAAATGTTTTGGTGCTTGAATACCTTTAAAATTTTTAATTGCCTCATTTTCCTTCGTGTTTAGTGAAAATGCAGAATACAATATTTAATAAAGAATTAATTTTTAAGTTTTTTTATTTCAAAAATTTCGAAAATCTTTACCACATTTTCACACAATTCATTTTTCCACGTTTCTTTGCACAAACTGTTTAAACAATTTTTTTTCTTTGCTATAGTTCTCGCCAATTCTACTTTTTCCGAAAAGTGGCTCAGTCAGACTGTCAGTAAAAAAATGGTTTTCAAATGACAGCATTAAAAGAAAATAAAATCAAAAATTGCATCCATTCATCAAAATAAAAAAAAAATATATACAGAAAACCTACAAAATACAAAATTTAGTACCTGTATTTTTTGTGAGATAATTGAAAAAATGCAGAAAGAACAAAATGTTCAAAAATAGTGAAAACTTGACATTTCAAAAAAAAAAGATTATATGTTGGTATGATGTTTCAACTTATTGGTGAAATGAATTGTCATCGCTGTATTTAATTGCAAGATTCCATTAAAGAGTACAGTCGTTATTTATTGAAAAAATGAAATTAAAGAGGAAAGAAAAAGTAAAACCTAGAGATCACATGTCGCTGGCGTAGGCGACACCGACTTGATTTTGAAAGTGTCGGCGGGCGCTGACAATTAATCAAGACACCAACTGACGCCCCTATAGATAGGGGAAATTGATGGAGGATAAATAGAACAAGCGACAAGGGCAATGATTGACAGAAAATGAAACATAGATTTCATTTTCTTTTGTTTTGTAGGGTTTTACTTATAAAAAATTCAATAAAATTAAGTTCCAAAATCTGTATTTTTGCATATACGGTTTTAACAGAACAGTGTTGTTTAGGTCAAAATTGACAAAGAAAACAAAACAAACAGTTTAAAAAATTATTTTACGTTCCAATGTTTCAACGGTTTTTTTACCCAATTCAGGTTTGTTTTGTGTCGTTGTCTCGTCATCGTGGTCACCGGTTGTTTGAATTTCGAATTTAGCGTAAAGAAATGAAATCCAGCCGTGGATTTGTAGGGTTTTTGAAATATGGTGCTTAAAAAGTGGAATAATGACCAATAAAATGTTTAGAAGGAAACTTTATTGAAACATTAAATTATTGAACACTAGTTTTTTTTTTGAAAATTTTAAGTACCGCTTTAAATTTATGCAAAACATAGAACACCAGTTTACAAAGAATGACTTAAGCTTACAAAAACTTTTGAATTTCTACATTTTTTTCATATTGCAAAAGACTCCTTGGGCATGCAAACAAAAATATTTCCAAAAATTGGTTTTTTTCCTGAAAAGAAAATAATTGTACGTTTCACTATAACTCACAATATTAAAAAAAAACAAATAAAAGTTTTCACGAGTATCTTTTGTCTTTTAAACTTTTGGAACTTTTGAGTTTTTTGAAAAGTGAAGCAAAGCATACAAAAAGTGAAAACAAAATTCAACACACGTTGAAATCCAAAGAGAATTTTTTTTTTTCATTGATGTGATTGTGCAAAAAACATTTTTTGTAAACTAGTTTTCTAATATGAAGGCAGGGTAGCTGCAAAATTGGACAACACAACTTTGGACAACTTTGGTGATCGCTTTTGTCCTGAAAATGTATCAACAAAGAAGATTTTTTGAACGGTTCGACAATTTTTATTCTAGGCGGGCGGACATTGTATCAATGTTTTACCAAAATATTATTCCTAATCATTTCGGTTCTGAGCAGTCGATCGATCGTAAAAGCACATGAAAAGTATATAAACGACCCAATGCGTATTTCGCATGAATTTTTAATTTCTACATTTTTTTTCATGTTTCAAAGGCTCATTGGACATGCAAACAAAAATATTTCCACGACCCAATGCGCGTTTCGCAAAAAAAAACCAGAATTAAAATTTGAATTTGAAATCGGCAAAAAAAATGTTTGGGTTTCTATGTTTCAACTGTCATTTATACATTTTATGTTTCTTGCAATAGTAGCTCCACTGTCTCGAAATCTTTTTTCGTTTTGAATTCAAAAACAGCAACTGTCAAGGAAAGGATTGAAAGGAAAAAAACCATCGGCAGCGGCGCGCTGGAAGTCAACAAAAAAAAATTCGTCCAAATGTTTCGATTTGTAATGGTTATTTTTTATTAATTGCAGGTCCATTCAATCCTTGGTCCGTAATATAATGTAATTTTGGATAAATTGTAATCGTTTTTTAGAGTTATACAAAAAAAGGCTTATACATACCACAGGAAAACAGAAAGGGTAGGTTGTAAACAGAATACGGAACGCGGACGTGGAAGGCCGCAAATTGGGTGAATGCGGAATTCGGGTTGACGTCCACGTCAGCTTTACTGAAACTCAAAAACACGTGTAAAGATGAATGTTTTGAAGTGAAACATTTTTTTCAACAAATTATTAAAAAAAAACATTTTACTGTTTCATTTTGAGGTGATACTTGTTATGAGACCAATGGAGCCACTTCTGTTAGATGAAACAGCGTTTGAAAATTTTTTAAATAACAATTAGTGCAAAAATACATTTAAAAACAATTAAAATTCTATTTTTTTTTCAAATTTAGGCAAATTATATTTTTTAAAACTTTTTTTTGGTTGCTCAAGAGGCTGAAAGAGTATTTAACGATTTGTTTTCATTAAAAAACAATTTGAATTATAGTGTGAAAGCGAAACTACAAAATAAAACATTTTTCGTTTTTTCAATCATAATTTACATTATGAAAATGAGCGCAAAAACAATGAGGTTTTAGCAAAAATTCAAGCACGATAAAAATCTCGAAAAGTTTTTCTTTTCAGAAAAAATGTCTCCACGATAATTTTCAAAAATAAAAGTTTTGAACAGTTTATTATTTTTTCTCGCCTACGAAAAATATTAAAAAAGCTGATAAGTTACAAACGTTTCGAATTATGCGAAAATTAAATGAACTTAAAATACAATTTGTTTTGAAAGTCCTAGGATGATTAGCAAAAACCACTTTCGTTTCTTGGCGACGATTAGAAAAGTCGATTTTTAATTTTCATACCACAACTTTGAAACACCAAAATAAATTGAAAAATGCAAATTTGAAATTTCTCTTAAAATAATTTTTCTCAAAAACTAAATATTCATGAGATTAACAGTAGTGAACAAAATACTAAAAAATCCGGGCTCTACGACAATAATTTCAAATAAAAAAACTAATTTACAAACGGGCGAGACCCGAAATCATGCGGCCGGATTCGCCTGAAACATTGGATAGCGCGCGCCTCGAAAATTGCAATAATGCACAAAAACGACTTTTATACAGAAAAACGTCAAAAAAGTTACATTTTCTGTTAGAATAACTTTTGAATACTATAAACGAACCTGTTATATGCTTAGTAGCCTACAATTTCGTGAATTTCTGTAAAACTATACCGAAAACAACAATATTGACTTTTAAAAGAATAATTATTTGTTTTTTCAACTTCAACCGATTTCATGAAGTCGTTTCTTACGAAATCAGTCATTTTGCTTAGTTTTTAGACCAAATTCCATTCATTTGAGCGTTGCCTCGCAGCAAAATGTTTTGGGGTTCGGTACCCTAAGGTGCAAAAATTTCAACCCCTAAAATACACGTGAAAAACGGATCTTTCATTGTGATATTGATTGAAGGAATTTTAAATAAAAACCCAATCGATTCCTTAAAAAATATGTTTAAACCGAGCAACCGAATTTTTATTGTTCTCTTTTTGTAGGCCCCTAAGGAACCAAACCACCCCACTCTTTTTGCAGTTCGCTTTTTCACACATATTTTCTAAAAGTTTTTAGAGATACGAAGTTTAAGGCAAAATTTTTAAATCTTTTAAAAACTTGACCAACTTTAGTTTTCAATTTTTCACAGATTTTGAAAGTAGAAAAGTTCATGAAATTTTTTACAACCTTCAAATTGGTGATAAAATTATTAAGTACTTGAACTCATAGACTAAACAATGAAACATCCAGTTTAAAAAAAAGTTATCCAAAGATTTTTACTCCTTTTGTATTTATGTAAAATAACTGTTCGAGAAGTTTGTTTTACGAAAATTTATCCAATTTGGCGCTAAAGACTAAATTTAAATAAAAACTCACAACATAATGACCAAATGGTTAGGAGCTGTGCTTTGAGAGAAAAGGCTTAGGGGTTCGGGTACCCTGATGAGCATTAAAGTTTTTTAAAAGGCAAAAAAGCTGCAAAAGAAAGTCGGCTGTTGTATTGTGATATTGATTGAAGAAGTAGTGAAATCCCAATCGGTTCTTTGAAGAAGAATGTCAATTTTAAACCGAGCAACCGAAGACGTGTGTTGTTGTGCTTGTGTGGGTTGCTTGTCTTGTCGTTCGAAGTGGATTGACGGGCGTCGGTTAATGAAAATGCGTTGCTCCGAGTTCGGCGTCGATAAGCCGCTGAAACAGTCGGGCAATCTCCGTGTTTACGAGGGTAGACGTCTGTCCGACGCTAATTCGAAAATTCGCCCAGGTGCTCTGGGAAACATTCCACAGCCTACAGAAAGTCTCAGATGAATAGGGGTTCAATGTTGCAAAAAATTCGGAAAATATTTCATTCAAAGCTTAAAAATGATGGAGTAAAGGCAGGTTATGAAAAAAAAAATGCAATAGTATTATTCTGCAAAAGCCAAAACTAAGTTTTCTTCTGCAATGATGCGAAAATCAATTATCGATTTTTGATTCGATTGTTTTAGGCTAAACCGCCTTTTAAGCGTGATTTACGGGTACTCCAAAACTAAAAAGTTATTTTTTCTATTCTTCTAGCCGAATTTGAATGAAAATTTAGTACATTTTGTTGTTTTGCAGATGCTCGGCCGATTTTGGGGATTTATGTCGAAACAAATAAAAAACTTTTGAAAAAGCTTTAAAAAAATCCCGGCGAGTCTGAGAAGTAGAGCCAACAATATTACGGAAAATTCGAAAAATTTCTATCTGTCGCAACTGATTTGCATATTTTTCAACGGAATTTTATACCAAATGTGACTAAACTTGTTTCTGTGAGTTATGCATTCATAGAATATACAGTAGAAAGATTATGATAAAAATTGCAAATCGAATGTTGCAATGAATTCAGAAAGTATTTCATTTTTCAGTTGAAATCGTTTTTTCTAACAGTAACATTCTGCATCAAAAAGTATGATTCTGCAGATGTAAAAACTAAGTTTTTCTTGAACATGTTGAAAAAGTTAATTATCGGAATTTTTCGTATTTTTCAGGCTGGGACCGCCTTTTATGCGTGATTTACGGGAATGCCAACAAATATAAGTAAATCTTCGTTTTTCCCGTCGTATGTTAATCAAAAGTTTGTAATTTGAATGTTTCGTAAACGCCAGGTACGCGGTACAATCTGAGGGTGGTCGGCAGATTTTGGAATTTTTTAAATTACCAAATTTTAAAATTTACAAATTTTTAAATCTCCAAATCAAAAATCCAAACAAATTAAAAATTTTTGCCATTTCTTGCGAGTCTGAGAACGGTTCAATGTTACATACAATTGGGATAAAAAGTTCTAATTCTACAGCGTAATGTATCTTCAGCCCTATCACAAAAAAATGACTAAAACTTCTACCTCAATTTATAAAACATACTTATTTATTTTTTATGGGAGTTTGTAGTCAAACGCGCGTAAAAACTATAAAATTGTGATGGCGGAGAAGAGAACTTATTAACCGCATCTTTTTAAAAATCTACCAACTTGAAACATTGCTTTTATTATTTTACATAAGTTTCGTGGTTGGCAGAATTCAAAGTTTTTCAACAAAATTCTAATTTACTTAAGAATGCGAATAAACTTTAATAAAATTCAACAGTAAAATAAAATAATTGGAGAATAAATTTTAAACATTTCAAAAACCAGTGCCAGCTTCAACGTGTTACATCAATTTGCGAGTATAACCCATTACAAACATTCCACAGCCTACAGAAAATCTCAGATGAAAGGGGGTTCAATGTTACAAAAAATTCGGAAAATATTTCATTCGACAATTAAAATTGATTGAGTTAAGTCCGAATTTTGTTTTGCTATAGTGTGATTTTTAAAGTTGCTAAATTTAAGTGAACATTATAACTTTTAGGCTGAGACCGCCTTTTATGCGTGTTTTACGGGTATACCAACAAATAAGTCTTCCCGTCGAGTGTAAATTGAAATTTAGTAATTCGAATATTTTTAAACCGCCGGATACGCAGTTTGGAAAACTTTAAATACAAAAATTAAAAATCCAAACAAATCAAAAACTTTTGACAGTTCAACGAGTTTGAGCAGTAGAACGGCTCAATGCTACACACAATTGGGATAATAAGTTCTAATTCTACGGCGTAATGTATTTTGACCTTTAAAAAAAAAAAAAATAAAACTTCTACTTCAATTTATAAAATATACTTATATATTTTTTATGAGAGTTTGTTGTCAAACACGCGGGAAAACTATAAAAAGACAAAAAACTTAAACGAGAACTAATCAAACACATCTTTTTCAAAACCTCCTTAGGCCTGAATTGAAACACTGATCTTATAGTTTTACACAAATTCCGTAGCGAGAAGAATTTAAATTTATAAAAACGGAGTTTTAATTTAGTAAAGAATGTGAATAAACTTCAATAAAACTCGACAATAAAATGAAATAATTGGAGAATAAATTTTAAACAAATCAAAAACCAGTGCCAGCTTCAACGTGTTACATCAATTTGCGAGTATAACCCATTACAAACATTCCACAGCCTACAGAAAATCTCAGATGAAAGGGGGTTCAATGTTACAAAAAATTCGGAAAATATTTAATTCGACAATTGAAATTGATTGAGTTAAGTCCAAATTTTGTTTTGCTATAGTGTGATTTTTAAAGTTGCTAAAATTAAGTTTTCCTTGAACATGCTTAAAAACCAATCATTGAATTTTTTATTTGAATGTTTTTAAGTTGGGACCGCCTTTTATGCGTGTTTTACGGGTATTCCAAAAAATATAAGTAAGCCACCAATTCTTCCCGTCGAATGTAAATCGAAATTTAATAATTTGAATATTTTGTAACCGCCGGATACGCAGTTTGGAAAACTTTAAATATACAAATTAAAAATCCAAACAAATTAAAAACTTTTGCCAGCTCTAGCAAGTCTTAGAACGGCTCAATGTTACACACAATTGCAATAAAATGTTCTAATTCTACGGCGTAATGGATCTGGACCTTTATCACAAAAAATGAATAAAACTTCTATTTCAATTTATAAAACATACTTATATATTTTTTTATGAGAGTTTGTTGTCAAACACGCGGGAAAACTATAAAATTGCGATGGCAAAAAACTTAAACGAGAACTAATCAAACACATCTTTTTCAAAACCTCCTTAATTCTGAATTGAAACACTGATCTTATAGTTTTACACAAATTCCGTGGCGAGAAAAATTTAAATTTTTTAC
Organism: Oscheius myriophilus; assembly: GCA_964057215.1. Classification (NCBI taxonomy): domain Eukaryota; kingdom Metazoa; phylum Nematoda; class Chromadorea; order Rhabditida; family Rhabditidae; genus Oscheius; species Oscheius myriophilus. The sequence continues at coordinate 411,180 of OZ059906.1, forward strand.
AAACGAAATTTTAATTTAGTTAAGAAGGAGTGGCACAGTTGTGAACTCAGTTAAAAGTAAAATTAAGCAGTGTTAACAATATTTGGAAACCTTTTTTTAAATTGACGACGTCATATTTCAACTTGGAGAAAACTTTTTGCGATTCAAAGAAAAAGTTAATGGCGAGCCACTGTTTCAGAGTAATCTTATATTATTGCGCATCTTAAAATTTTGTTCGGTCGGGTGACTTTGTGTTTTCTTAAAAGCTATTTTTTTTACTTTTAAATAAATGTTATATACTTTCTTGTCGCATTCAGGATTTTTAGTTTTAAATTAGTAAAAAACGAGTTGAATGTATTCTAGAACAGCAATTATTAATACAACTTTCGGGAAAAAATGCTTAATTTGCATAAGGCCTCTTTCAGTTTCCAAAAAAACCTTGATGGTTTTAGAAAAAAAAACCATTTGTAAGAAACAACTTGCCAAAAATTGTGGACTTATCCCAGTACACAAAATTATACGAGTACACAAAATTATCCCAGAAACCGATTAATCTGAGAGTTGGTGTTAAACTTAACCGGCAAACTGAAACATTTGAATATTGTTTTTTTGCTCAAAATATTTTTAAACACTTTTTATTCTTATAATACTTAATTATAATTCTTAAAAGAATCAATGTTTATTTTTGGAAATTAAGCAACAACTTTTTTTGCACCGAATAGGAAAAAAACTGTTGTTGTGAATGAAAATGTGGCCAAGTATAAAAATACCATCAAACCTATATTCTATAGTTTCAGACATTTTTGAAAAACTTTCTTAAAAAACCCCACAAAATCTAGTTGTTAGCTTTTGAGTTAAAAAAGGTTATTTTATGATGCTTTAAATGAAAATAAAAAAATCTTTTTTAAGGAGAAACATTAAAAACACTAGTATTTTTATTTTTTCAACAACAGCGGGCCGGCCCGTTCTCCAGGCCCCAAAAGAACCGATAATTAACTTTTATTAGGTTTCACAAAAATCTAGTTGTATTTAAAAAAAAAAATCTAGTCAAAATGAATTCAACAATATTTAGAGAGCGGGCCGGCCCGGGCTAAATTTGGCAGTTTGATTTTAAGCATTAATTCTGCTGAATAAAACTAGATTTTGTGATATTTTTTTGTACAATAAAGCGCTTTTTTAGTTGGTCAAAAGTTAAAAATAAAATTGGTCAAATGTTTCGATTTGTAATTTTAACGCAAATGGGTAAATCAATCATATGTAGTTCCTGTCAAAAATTTATTTTAAATCGATGTTTGTATTTTATAAAATTCAAAATCAAACTGCTACTTTCTTCTCGGGCCGGCCCGCCCCCAAATTTTATCGTGTTTCTTGAAAAACGCGTGGGTTGCCAATCGAAATGCGAGGATTTTTAAAAATTAACATACATTTTGCAACATTTGGCCAATTTCAAAGTGAAAAATTGTTCTTTGCATAAAATGATTTGAAAACGTTTTTTCTGCTTCTGATACCACTTGAGGCTATTTATGGGCTTAATTGCTATAAAGGCAATAAGATAGGATAAATTGAATGGAAATGTGGCAAAGCATTAAAAATATTAAAACTTGTTCAATCAAACGTTTCAATTTGAAAGTTAATCTAAAAGTTAACACGACAGCCGTTTCTGTGCATTTTCTCCACAAAAAACACTTTACCGAAAATATTTTTCACTTATTTTTGTAATACATGAATAAATATATAAACTAGGATTTCATTAACGAAACCAAAAACTACTTTGGCATGTAAAAAATTTACAGTAATACAATTAAAACAAAGATCGCTTCCCAATTCAGAACCTATGTAAACGGGTAGGCCCGTTCCCATAGCGGCCCACAGACAATTTTTAAAAAATAAAAACAATTTTATGATAATTAATGAATTATTAAACCACTTTTCGCATTGAAACTGATCCAAAATTTCATTTATGGGATAATTTTAACACAAATTGAAACACAAATTTGGCGAGAACAGCTTTTTTCCACAAAAAACCACGTCCATTGATAAATTTGCTTTTTAGTTGGTTGCAACCGTTATTCCTATTTTTGTGAAACACTTACTTTCAGCTAAAATTAACGTTTACTTCAAAAATATACAAAAACTTTTATAGTTGGTTTAAAACTTTCCGAGCTTTTAGATAAAAAGTTTGTTTAAAAATTTGGGAAAATATACATTGATCGCATGTTGCAGCATTTAAGAAAAGTGCGCGTTGACTATCGCGTTTACTAAAAATAATATAAAATAATAGAACCAAATTAGAAAATTGAGCTTTGAACGCAAAAGATGGACCAGAAACCATCACATCATGCGCGTGAATGGCTGAGAGTGGTTCCCACGCTTCGAATTAAAGGGAAATTTGATCGAAAAAAAGGTTTGGACCCGGTTTAACGACCCAATCTGAGAAAATGGAATGACGAAAAGAAAAGAAAAAATTGAAATGTGAACAAAACGGTACCATCCTAAATATTAACAGACTTTTAATCCATTCTTGAAGCAATGGTGCAAGTGGCTTACGTCGTTTGAAAAACATGGAACTGCAACTATTAAAAAAAAATTAATTGTAATAAAAAATATTTATTGGTAAAAAACACCATCACTGTTGGAAGTGTGTTTCACTACTTCAGGATAAAAAAATTCTAAATGGGGTTTTTTTAAACAGAAAAAAGTTTTTTTTTGCAAAACCTTGCTATCGTAGACGATTATCTAACAAATGGTGTACTACATTTTAATCATAAATGTTGATACATTAACCTAAAGTAATGTTGGAAAATGTGATTTTTAAGTCAGAAAAATATCCATATAAAACCTTTAAAAAACGTAAACAGAATGCAAAAGAAAAATTTCCCATTGGAATGGGGTCGTTCGCGTGTGGACGACATGCAATCCGAATCAAAAGGAATTTCAAAGATAAAACGTTTTTATAGAAATAGGCGAAGGGACCAAAAAAAAAAGAAGGAATTTTATAGGTTTTTATAGAAATATCAAAGAAAAAAGGTTTTTTTTATAGAAAACAGTGCTGGAAAAAGTAAAAATGGCGAGCAGGGTTTCTGAGGCAAATTTTTTTCGTTGGCAGAAAACTGAAAACAAGCGACTGTTTTTGTATTTACTGTCTCAGAAATCAAAACTCAGTAATGAAAGCATTGTTTCAGGTTTAAAACAAGCTTTATCTTAAGTGCGCAGATAGAAAGCGAATTTTTTGGCAGCCTTGAGCCGAATTTCGTCTTTGAAAAGGATTTTTTGGTGAGAAAAAAAAACGATTGAAATGAGGGAAAACCGTGAGATTTTGGTGAAACATTCAAGCGACTGCGCTATGTGAAAAATATTCGAAGAATGCCAAGTTAAAAAAATATAATCATGAATCTATCTCTGCGGCTCAACATTGTAACATAACTTGGAAAAGCTTATAAAGTTTGAGAAACAATGAAATGAAGAAATTTTCAAGAAACTGCATTATTTAATAGTCTTTAAAAACCGCAATATCAATTAATAATCATAAAAAAATGAAAAAAAAAATCATTGTGAATTGGCTTGCCTTTTTTCGTTGTTTAGTTCACAATTCAAGCAATTTCTTTTTGAAGAGAAAATAAAACGTTTGGTACGATTTTTTTGTAAACGAGCCGTGTAAAAAGAAAAGAAAGCGAGATTACACACCTGCTTGTTAGCAAAGTTACAATTTTTGTGTGAAAAATTCAAGCGATTGCGACATGAGAATTTTTTATATCGAAAAAAATGGCACAACATTTTTATATCCGCCCATTTTTTCTTCATTTCAACTAACACTAGAATTCGTAACTACTGAACAAAAACTACAAAAAAAAACTGACTAAATTTCAAAAACAAAAAAAACTTGAACTGACTAAATTTTCAACGCAATTGTAAAACCCGAATATCTGTAAAACTTTTTTTTAAAATTTTTACAGCAGGATTATTTCTCTTATATGTGTTTTAAAACTTTTTCTTGCTTAATTTACAAAATAAAATAAAAATCATAAATTTTACAAGAAACACATTGTGGAATCAATACTAACGCACCGCGATTCGTAAAATAACGGAAAACTATAACATTGCTAAGTTTTTTTTTCATAGAAACAAAGGAAGATACAAAATAAACTTTTATTTCTAAGCTTTTATCTCGACTTTTATTTGTGGAAAAAAATAATCTGGAAAATGATAAAAAATAGCAGGGTTAGTCAAATGACCAGGCCGGCCCAGGCCGGCCTGGGCCTGGCCTGGGCCTGGCCTGGGCCTGGGTCTAACCAGGCCGTCATTTCCAGGCCCAGGCCAGGCCAGGCCGGTGGGCAGGCCGAATGAAGTTTGCTTAAGTTGGAATTCTAATTTCTTGGCCAATTCGAATAAGCGAATCAACCACTTTTCTTCACTTTTGAATTTTTCTCTTACATGCTCGTCTCCCACTCGCCTAATCGCTCCTCTACAATTGTTTTGCTAAGTTTTTTATACTTTTCTTAGTAAAAACCATGTTTAGTTTAGGTATATCTATTGCTAAATTTGCGAATTTCAAAAATTGTTTGTTTTCCTTTGAAGCAGTTATCGATAGAGAGATTACAACACAAAATAAAAGAATTTAATCAATTTTTTGTGAGTTCTGTATAAAAAATTTTGGGTTTTTTGGTTATCAACCAGGCCCAGGCCAGGCCAGGCCCAGGCCCAGGCCGCGGCCTGGCCTGGAAAGGGCAGGCCAGGCCGCGGCCTGGGCCTGTATTTCCAACTAACAGGCCGGCCTGAGCGGCCTGATGACCAACCCTGAAAAATAGAGATATTTTTCAAAAGAGACATCCCATTGAAAAGATGCAACCTTTTTGTCAGCCATTCAAGTTATTACGACATAGAAAAAAAAGTTATAAAAAGTTTGGAGTTTTACGGACAAAGTCGTGTTTTAAGCACAAAAATTGACAAGTAGAGAGCACTTCTAAAAAACAAAACAGAAAAGGTTATGATTTTTTAAAAACATTGGACTAAAGTAAAATTTAATATACATTTATATCAAAGCAATTAGGTTAAGAACTGAGAAAACTAGATTGGGAATTCACTTGACATGTTTTAAGAAAATTTGAACCTGTTTGGAAAAAAAGTATTTTTTCCGACGGTCAGTTCACAATTTATGCAACTTATTTTTGACGAGAAAGCGCATTTAAAACGATTGTTTTTTCAAAAACAAGGCGCTTTAAAAGAAAAGCGAAGTTATACACTTGGTAGCAAAGCTACAACTTTTGTTTACAACATTCAAGGGATTGCGATATGAATTTTTTTTTTTTAAAAATCGGTGACTGAAAAAATGCATCTCTGCTTAGCATTTTACCTATTCTTTTTCGATTGACCATCACCGAAACAAAAACTATAAAATAATTGCAAAGTTTCAAAAACATTCAACTGAAATGAAAATCAATTACAAAAAAAATAATTTCTGAGAATCATTAGCCAAAAATTAAATGAGTACGCGTTCACTGTGGATTTTTTCTGCGAATGTTTTTTTCTGCAGGTTTTAAGAAAGGTATTTCTATGTTACACCTAAATCATTTGTTCATGCTGTTTTTTCAAAACAATCGTAAAAAAACAACAAAAAAAAAATTGACATTTTGAACGCGTTATTTGCAGTACCAACGCGCCGCGACGCGGAAAACAATAAAAAATTGCAGAATTATTCGATTTTTTCAAAAGAAAAACCTTGTTTTTCTTGTAATCGATTAAGTTACGTAATCTCTCTGTATAAAATTAGAAAATTTGAAAAGAAACATTTTTTGAAAATACGAATGTGGGAAATGAAAAAGAATTTACAGATGCGGTAAGAAAAACTGATTGAAACGATAATTTCTTTTATCGAAGTTTTCGATTTCCTTCCCATTGTCTGTCCTTTGTGGCCACAAAGTTACAATTTTGGTAAAACATTCATGTAAATGTGATATATAAAAGAAAGTTACAGCACAACCACTTTACAAACAAAAACTTTATCATTCGTACTCAGATGGAACCACCCTAAAGGAACCAAAAGCAAATTGCATCGTTTTAAAAACATTGCGCTAATAGAGTTTTTTTAACAAACAAAAAATACGAATCGGAAAAACGGAAAAAAATTCATTGAGACTTATCTTCACAGTTTTTTGAGGGAATTTGAGAAAAAAATATTTTTGTTGTTAGTTAGTTCAAGGTTTTTGAAACTTTTTATGATTTTTGATTCACCTAGCACTACTGCACATAACTAAATAAGGTTAAAAACTTAAATTTCTATGCAGTAAAAAACCTTTCAAAACTTGAAAAACTGCATCTCGACCCGATGAGAATTCGTTGTCTTGCATTGAAGTAACAATTTTTCGGTAAACTTTCAATTAGTTGATAAACAAGAAAAGATGAAAGAAAACCAGAAGAAATCAAATCAAATGAACAAAATAATTTTCCCTCTGCTGATTTCTGCTTACGTTTCACCTGCTGTGGATGGCGGTCTACTACGGAACTCAAATTACAAAAACCTTATGAAGTATCACAAACATTGAACTGATGGGAAAATCAAATAAATTTTAAAAAATCATGTTTTTTTTTAAAATATTGAACATTTTCTCAGTAATTGTGCAAAAAAGTATTTCACTATCAAATTATATACAGATTTTGGAATTTCATGGAAAACTTAAAATTGACTCGTAAAACGTTCGACAATTTTTTTTTGGAAAACATGAATCTGGAAAATGATGAAAAATCAGACGCATTAACAAAACAAGTTTGAAATAGTTTTTTACTTCAGAGTACTTCAGTAAACATTCTACCAATATGAGAAAATGTTTAAAAAAAAAGAATCGGGGAAAGTTATACTTTTATAAAAAAAAATTCTTGTGAAAAACATTTTATTGTGAAAACTTGATCTTTGGCAATCTTGTTAAAACTAAACATTTCACTTAAAGTTTCAAAAACATTCAACCGCAGCAGTTTTCAGCTAAAAATTCTAAATATGACGGCAATTAAAAAAATTATCAAAAATTGAGAAAAAAAAAAACATTTTCGAGTAGATTTTACGGAAGGTTTAAAAAAATTAAACCAAATTGTTGAAAAAATGCGTTGTTTAGTTCATAATTTATGCAATTTCATTTCTAACGAAAAATTGAACGCTGCCGAAATTTCTGTTCTTTTATTTGTGCTTTTTTCACTACTGAAAAATAACAAAAAATGATTTGAACGTTTCTAAAAATCGTACAAAAGAAAAGTTTAATTTAACCAAAGGCAATTTAAAAATTATCAAAAACTAAGGGGAAAAACTTTTAGTTTTACGGAAATTTGAACCTGCTCAATGAAACAAAAGTTTATTCGTTGTATAGAAACACGTTATACAATTCTAAATGAAAGAAAAAACGACTGAAACGTTTCATTTTTTTGAAAAAAGCATAAGAGAAACCACATCTCGTATTGGTAACATTTTTACAAATTTTTAGTATAACATGCAAGTGATTACCAAAAAAAATAAATTTCAAAGAAAGTCACAGAAAAATTTGGCTAAAAGGGCTAAAAATTGATCTCCGCTCAACGTTTCAACCTCAAACTACTTTCAACAGTTGTAAAAAGTCCAAAGTACCGTCTTTGCCTGGAAGCGGCAGCATTTCGACCGGGCAAGTGGCTCATAGCTGTGCTTAGTGTCGGTGATTAGCAGCGGCGCCGAGCAGCACGTGGCGGCAGTTAGCTGCCAGCCGGCTGCCACATCCCCGTTGCATCTGGTTACGTGAGCGGCTAATCCCGTTCACATTACGCATAAGACGGATGCCAAAGACAGCACATAGGCCGTGCCTGTGGCAATAATCAGCCAAGGGAATGGAAAGGGACGCGGGAATGACGCGCAGATGGACGCTAATGCTTCCTTATCCGGGTTGGGCGAAATGGGTTCAGGACACAGAAATAAAACACACACACACACACACACACCAAAATGTGTGAATTTTTAGAAACACAACGGATTTTAATACAAAACTAAAAAAAGTCGAGCCTTCTCAGTTTTAATTTTTTTTCGCTTGGTTCCACAGCTGTAAAATGAATCAAATGGCAAGTGTCATCACGCTACCATATGTTTGGCCGAGAAAAGGTTAATCGTAGCGAGAAAAATCACCTGGGTTGTAATATTTTGTAACAGTTGTAAAACACAATTAAAAAAGCATATAGTTTTGATATATTGTGTTATAGTCCTAGCCAATTCTAGTCCCTCCTCATTTTGGGCACTACGTACAACATTTTTGGCGGCACGGTATTTTCCTTCGTTACTGTATCTCAATTTGGCTAATTGTAGCAATTTTTGACTGTTTTGTGTTGTTTTTTTTGATAATGTTTTAAATTATTGTTTGTTTTTTACTTTATTTTAAAACCGGCCACTTTAAAAGTCGTCGCCGCTGTAGCAGAAAGCCAGCGGCGTTTTCAGGCTCCGCCGCGGCATCTCAACAAGGTGCGACCAAAGCGCAGGCGGTAACGAGTTCGCCTATCACCCAGACGTCTTTCCAAAGTCGTGGGTTCGAACCTTGGTCCTTTATTTTAAGGTTTTCAATATGGGACATTTCATTTGCAACGCGAAAGGTTACTGTATTCCTCTGTTATTGCGTCGAATAGAAGGAACTAGGATTGGCACAGACTATAACTTCTGCTGTTTACATTGAAATGCAGAATAATATTTAAATATTAAAATAAAATTTAAAGGGCTCGTAAGGGGCCTTTTCCAAATCGTATGCTAATGAAGACTTGGCAAGCATTTTGCGCACGACCGTTGGCTGGAGCGGTGTTCGAGAAAATGATTTCAATTGAAATGACTCGATTAGCATACCATTCATTTCCAATCCAAAAAGGCCCCTGACGGTGCCTTTAAGTATTAAAAAACACACTCACACACTCACACACACTCACACACTCACACACTTAAAAACAAAATTGCAATATTCTTATGTATTGTATGTTTCAAGTTGCTAGGAATGTTGTTGATTTTTGGCGCGACCTTGGTTTTTGCTCCAAATCTCCAACACAAATATCCGATTTGAAAAGTTTAAAATGTTTTTTTGAAATGTTTCAACAATTTATTTTGCTCTTGATGTGAAATGTTTTATTAATTTGAGTTGTTTACTTTTTTCCTAATTCACCAAAAAAATTTCCAAAAGATGCTTTCGTCGTTGCTTTAAAAACTATAACGGAAGGAGACAAAAAATGTCTAATATTTTTTCTTACTTTTAGAAAATATAGAATCTGAAAAGGTGATTTTCTACATTTAGGTGTTCTTATACATTAGTCTGCAATAAAATAAATGCAGTTATGTTCTTTTATACCAACTGAAAAAACTGAAAAAATTCAAACTTTTTTATTCAATATTTTGCAGCTTGATTCAGTAAAGGCAAACGCTTTTTACAGCTTTCTAAATTTTGCACAAATTTTATATGCTTGTCACAGTGTTTTTTTAGACCCACGACGATTTCGGATACAAAAAAACATCCAGCAGAAGCATCAAAGCTTTCTTTGTTGTATAATTTTTTTTCGTTTGGTTCCACAGCTGTAAAATGAATCAAATGGCAAGTGTCATCACGCTACCATATGTTTGGCCTAGAAAAGGTTAATCGTAGCGAGAAAAATCACCTGCGTTGTCATATTTTGTAATAGTTGTAAAAAACAATTTAAAAAGCATATAGTTTTGGTATATTGTGTTAACTTCTGCTATTTACATTGAAATGCAGAATAAAATTTAAGTATTAAAAAAAGAATTGGTTTTTTGAAAACTTCATTCCCCTTGAAGTTCTTGACGAGAACTTCTTTTTACGGTATTTTTTTAACGAGTGGCCAATAATATGAAAATGTTTCAACACCATCACATTTTCAATGCAGGCTCAATTTTTTGTGAAAACAATAAGATTGTATGTAATCTTATTGTTTTCACAAAAAATTCGATTCAGCAACAACATTTTTAAAAAAAGCGGTAAAAATTGGGGTGAGCAGAATTACTTTTTTTTTCACAAAAAATTCGATTCAGCAACAACATTTAAAAAAGCGGTTAAAAAATTGGGGTGAGCAGAATTACTTTATTTTTTTTTTTCAAAAAGAGAAGAAATCTATCCATCTCCAATGTTTCAAAGTGGTTTGAAATTTGCTAACTAGTCTGCAAAAATAATTAGTTTCGCACACACACTGACACACTGACACACTGACACACTGACACACTGACACACTGACACACTGACACACTGACACACTGACACACTGACACACTGACACACTCACACACTCACACACTCACACACTCACACACTCACACACTCACACACTCACACACTCACACACTCACACACTCACACACTCACACACTCACACACTCACACACTCACACACTCACACACTCACACACTCACACACTCACACACTCACACACTCACACACTCACACACTCACACACTCACTTGTAAAACCAATTATTGGCCTTTTTGGGGGATAGGGGTGGTGCGTGCGCATCAATTTATGGTAAGTCCAGACTACTAGATCAGAGTTTACTTGATAAACGTAAAAAATCAGCACATAATTTGCCAGACGCACTTAAGTAAACTGATTGTTCGTGCGCTCAAGAGAACGAACCTAAATTCAATTTCCTCCTTTTAAGGGTAAGCATTTAATGAAATTGCATACGGGCCATGCAAAAATGCACAAAGTTGAAAAAATGCACTATCATAATAACCACAGAAATCCTTTAGTGATTTTGCTTCTAAAATTGCTTGAGAATCCTGTGATCAACAAAAGTGTGAGAATCTCATATTTCACCAGCGAAACTTTTTTACGCTTTATATTAATTCGTGAAACAACTATCAAAAAGAAATATTTATGTATGTTTTAGGTGATATATTAAAAAAGTTTTTTTTTCCAATAGAAGAAACATTATTCTTAAACAATTTTCAAAAGAGAAGAAAATATGGGTTTTCAGGAACGTACGACTAACTTGCACTTCGTTTATGCACCCGAAATAAATCTGCTACTAAATAATTTCAATAACACTTTGAGCTATGTCGATGTTGAAACATTCGTTAAAGTTTAGTAAAATTTGGATAGATTTGGAAGAAACTTTTTTTGTAAAATACAATGCTAATTCAACCGGTTTTTAAATACCAGGAATGCATTATTCATCTTTGAAACAATTATCCAGCAATAATGTACAACGATTCAGTTATCAAAATTTAACGCAAAATTTCCGTAGAAAAAAAATACTTGGAATGAAACTTTTTAAAAATCCTATAAGGATTTTCGGACGTTCATTTTATGCGAGACAGTTGTGCCAGTTTAGTAACAAAAAAAATTTTGGATAACGTAAAAATGTAGGAACTAAAAAATAGTAGAAAATCGTGATCCTACTGCAAAGAATATACGGCTGTTCACGGATATTGTGTATTCATTTTATAGAATTTAGTGTATTCATTTTATGATCTTCAGATTAATTTTTTATTTTGAGGTCTGTACCCGGAAACATTACTTTTAACAGACGGAAATGTTGATGCATTGAAAGTAGTTACAACTATCTAGTTAATTATTTGAGCAGAACATTAAACCGTCTTACAAAACAATTAAAAATAAACAATTTCTTCAATTCTACTAGAGAAAAAAGCTTTAAAAAAAAATAAAACTTTAGTAAATATTCTGAAGGATGGAAAAAAACGCGCAAATGGTAACAGGTCGGTTTTCAAAACCAAAAGCGACTTGAGTTGCCACAAACTACATAAATACAGAAAAAAAAGTATTTTTCCCAAGCGACTGAAACAAATCGGAGTTGACGCGAACTATTTTGGTTGGTATTAAAAAAAAGAAAAGATACCGATTTGGCTGCTCGCATTGCATGAGTATCCTATAATACACATATTGTCTAAGAAACACATTGCGGCGAAGTAGGTTTAGAATAAAATATTGTGATCTACAAAAGGATGGATGGCCCATTTTTGGCCGAAGTAGAATTGGCGAGAAGTGTATTTCATATTATTTGTGTTGTGTTGCAAACACGTGCCAGTGTTTCAGTGTAGAGTGATTGGCTTTGCCCTTTTCTTATTTTCAATTTGGCGATTAGTAACTATCTAAATAATATACACTGCGTTGCAAAAGTATAGGTTCACCCCAATTTTTCTGAATTTCGAAAAGTCGGGCTCGTTTCAGAAATCGGGGTGGGTACCACTAGAATCAGCGGCAAATTTTACCCCAATCAGGTTAAAGGGACAGTCAGGCGGGTTTCACAACATTGGCCCATCTAGAAGAGAAAAATTCGCTGATCAAGAAAATGTATATGACTATGGGTCGGAAATGTACCGTTTTCGATAGAACTGGCTTCAAAGTGTCCAAAAACGGCCGACCATCCGCAGATTGTGCGGATGGCCAGTACGCCCTGCGTGTACGGTATTTACAAGGGATGCTAATGAACCGAATTCATTCTAATTGACGGAGAAAGCTGGGAAAATGAGGAGGGTGCGAGACAATTTTGCATAGTTGATTCGCATAATTTCCGACCGTATCCGATCGAAAATGAAATGAAAAGGCCCCTTACTGCCCCTTTAATTGGCAAAGGGCTCCATCCGCATATGGTTCCAATATGCAAATTTCTTTAAAATTGGCCGTTGCAAAAGTATAGGTTCACCCTTGAAAATCGGGGTTTTAAGGTCGGAAAACCTCTAAATTTTTGTTTCGGGCGTACGAAATAAGTTTTGAGCGTTCCCATGATTGTATCCAACACTATCCAATTCAAGCCCCCCACCGCATTTGGCCTATAAACGATTATTCTGCATAAATCCAGTTTTTAACAGATCTCAGGTGGGAAATTGTTGGAAACTGATTAATTTTTTAATTTTTCAACATGCAAAATCAGAAAACACCCCTGAGAACGTCTTAAACTCTTGAAATTCGATTTTTTGAACTAATAGGAACTGAACTAATAAGATCCATGTGAGCGAAGTGATTATGTTTCATTTCAAAACAAAAATTTCACTGAAAAAAAAAAATTAGTCATTTTAAGAGGAACTTGAAGAAAACGACCAGAAACTAAGAGGATTCGCTCGTGTTTCCCACGTCTGCTAAGCAATTCAGAGCGGATCAGGGAAACACTGGCGATGTGGTTCACGGGGAAATGGGAAATCGATGGTTTCAGAATGAATTATGCATTTGACGATTGGAATTTCGAGATTTCAGTTGTTGGATGAAAAAAAGAAAAAAAATACAAATTAATTATTAAAATAAATTTAGCTTTAGAGAAATGTTTCAGTAATAAAGGAAATGAACAACAAGTGGAAGTCTACGATATACAATGCGCCCTAACAAATAAATCCAGTAGAGTTGCAATCTTTTTTTTCAAGCCAGTATTTTGCAAAAGAAGGATTTTGTACTTTCAATAAATTTCTCTATGAAAAGAAATGGTATCCATGACAAAAAATTCTAAATAATTTTTTTGTTATCGTAATGTTTTGCACGTAACGTAAACTACTACACAGGCTCAAACTGAAGTGGTTTTGAATGTTTGAGTCAGAAAATTGCGAAAATCGCAAGATTTTGGGTTAAATTGATTGAAATGTTAACTTTGTGCCCCTGTTTTCATTACACTGGAAAAATCTTTTTTTTTAAAATTTTGTTTTACGCGCGTCTCAGTGTTTTGTCACTTGGGGGTAAAAATGACAAAATTTTGCCAATCGTTAGTGATGCCACCGATTATCGAAACTTTCAATTGAAACCAATTGTGTATTTATTCAGGACAATTTTTGCGACTTTCCGTTGTTCCTACTTTTGCGCCAAAAGAAATGTACGATCATTGCAAAAAGGGAAATTTTGCAGTTTTATCTTCCTTAAAGAAAAAACTTTTCATGCGTTTACATGCGTACATGTTAAAATTTGGGGCAGCGAAGGGCTGGAAAAATTCTAGAAAGTGCCAGCCCGAAATTTTTTGTTGTTGTTAAATTTTTTGTTGTTGTTATAGTCTATTTCCAACAAAAGGTTGGCGATTTTTCTGCGACTTTGATATCTGCTCGTTTTTATCCACACATGATTTGAAACATTGAAGTGAAAAAAGAGAAAATACAGGAAATAGCACTGTGAATTCGGAGGGCACAGACAACTAAAACGATCGCGGCGGGACCTAATGTGCCATCCTTTAAGGATTTGGCCGAAAACTGGTGCCGTTTTTCGGAAATGCCCTATATTATGTCATGGTTCGATGGTTGGTTTGTAAAGTTTGTTTCAATAGACAAACATTTTTGACGAAATGTTTCATTTCCGTGCAATGTTTCACATTCCGGAGATAATTTTTTTTATCAAACAAGAACTTCAATTAAGTTTTATCCCGTAGCTTATATTTTTTTAAAAGGTTATACACTAAGTTGTTTGTCTTCGGTATTGTAAAGTTGAACATTTAGTATGTGTTTTAAACAAGTCATTAAACGAGCTGTCGGAAAAACTGAAAAATTTTGTGTTTCACAACTTTGTGTTTGTTTAAATTTCTCAAAAATTTCTCAGAAAGTTTGAGAAGTACAATGGAAACAAAAAGGAAGTGAAATAACTCCAATGAGCATTTTAAAAATGTTGCAAACCTAGAAACAAATTACAGAGATTATAATTCTTATCAGAAGTCCAAATAATAAAAATAAAACCCAAGTGATCGAACTTTTAAAGCAAACTTCAGAATATTCAGCCGTTATTAGTATGAAAGTTTTCCAAATAAAACAATTCGCTTTTAAAACATTGAAAGAATTTCGGGGAAATGTGTAATTTCTGGGTCAAAAATGGGGGACAATTTAGAAAATAGCACGATGAATTGTTACAAAAAGAATTTCATAATTACTTTTCAAGAAATTGCAAAAACATACGCTTTCTTAGGAAACGATTACCAATCCAAAATTGCTCAAGAAAATTATGATTATTTTCTGAGATACGGTAACAATGACAATTTTTTGTGTGAGGGGAGAAAACGTACTCTATTGCGACAAATCTGTCCCAAGGCGAAAATTGTTACAAATGGAGAGTGTTTTTACCGATTTTTCCTCAACCGATTTTTCTATGGTAATCAAAAATTTTGACTTTTTCATCTCAGTAATTAAGAAATCTACAAAAGTTACGTATTATTGTCCGCATTACAGCTTATTTGTATTTTTTCAAAGCCATAGTCACAAAAACACTGACCTGATAGGACAAACCCGAAAAAAGCGCACACGCTCTAAGTGCTTTTCCCTACATGACAAAACAATGTTGCTCTGAGATTTCTGGTTGCCTACTTAATTTTTCATGAATAGTTTTTGTGCTGGTACGGGCGTATGTTGTTGGGTAAACATGGAAAATTCTCATCGAAAACGGGTGAATGTTTCATGGCGCCACGTGCCTCGCAATGCCCGAGGTGAGCAAAACAAATTACACTGGCCGATCGAGGCGTCTTTTGGAATCAGGCGGATTCCACGCATTTAGGGGATTACCACGAATAGAAACAAAGGAATCCAGTGAAATTGATAAAGGATATTCAGTAAAATTTAAAAAAGAATAACTGAAAATTATTGTTAGGAAAATAATGTAATATTATGTTAAAGAAAATGTTTCAATGGTAACATTGAAGCACAAATTGTAGGTGAAAAAGTAATTCTTCTTCAGCTTTCGAAAATAGTTGAAATATAAAACACCGTGCAATTTTTTTTTCACATATTTTGTTTAAAGAACCGTTTTAATGATTTTTCAAACTTTAAAAATTAATATAAATCAAGTGTCAAGTCATTTTACTTTGAAGTCCTGAAATAGGCAAAATAATTACTAAACTCCTTATAAGCATAAAAAAGTAGTTTAAAAAATAGACAAAAAACTAGGTTCGAAAAATAAACTATAATTTCCATCTAATTTAAATTAAATTATATAAATAAACTCACCGGATTAGAATTGGTGTCGTCGATCGCATGTATTGTAAATTTTGCAGGGCGCATCAATAATCTGTAGATTATCTTGAAACCTGAAATAAAAATGATAAACGAAAAATTGTAAAAAAAAAAAAAAGAGAAAAGAAACGCATAGTATAAAAAAGACTGAACAATAGGTTGGTCGACTAAAACCGCTTTTGTGTTAAGTTACTATAAATTCTCAAAAATCGCAAAATTTAAAAAAAGCGATTTTTCGGCGGGTAGCCGTGGGAAAAGCTGGAGCAAACACTGAAAGTGACTAACTACGAATTTTTGATTTTGAATGTTTCACTGAAAATTGATCCTCTTTCAAAAAATAGTCTCCGTTTAGTACCTCACACAAACTTTTGTACCTATGAATGAAATAAAGTAATTATTTTAAAAAAAAAACTGCAGATCCAAATTAGTTTTGCCTGTTTTTAAAAGATCGTTTTTTTCAATAACAGCTATGGAATATTTTTTCACTTAGAAGGTTTGAAAAGGTGGCTATTCCAATGAGCTTATGAATTTCCACGCTTATGAATTTTGCTTTAAAACAAATTAGTAGCAAAAAAACATGTTACAAACGGTTTGAAACTTTTCCTCGATTTCTGTACTTCTAAATCAATACATAAATAAACTCACCGGTAGGTGTTTGGTCGATACACATTTTCATCGTAGAGCGCTAAAATAAATTAAAATTGTTGCGTATTTGTTGTAGAATTTCCTGAATTGTAGAATTTTCTGAAACATGAAATTAAAGCACAAATAAATATACAAAAAACAACGCTGTTGTATTCAAAGAAGCCGATTTTTTTTTTGAAAACCTGGTTTTCCGTGACCTGCCGTCGATAAACCGCTTTTTTTTTTTTCGAAAATTTAAGAATCTGCGCCGTTCATTCTGCTTTCATAGCTGACCTTAACAAAAAAGCGGTTAATTGTCCAAGAATTCACTTAACAGATGATTCTTATTTTGTTAAGTGCATTCTTCTTTTATGTACTTGTTTTTAAAAAAATTTAATTTATTTTATTATAATTTTCAGGATGTTGTTTCAACTTCTACTTCTA
The DNA here is from genome assembly GCA_964057215.1 of Oscheius myriophilus. Classification (NCBI taxonomy): domain Eukaryota; kingdom Metazoa; phylum Nematoda; class Chromadorea; order Rhabditida; family Rhabditidae; genus Oscheius; species Oscheius myriophilus. The sequence goes on from OZ059906.1 coordinate 428,135, forward strand.
GGAATCCATACCGAAGCCTCGAACCACAAGAAAAAGTCAGTTTTTTTACAAGTTGTAAAAGGAAACATAGCCGAGAATGGGCTTAAAACTTGTTTTTAAATTTGTGTATTTTTCTGCAAATGTTTTTTTAGCATTAACTGAAGTTATAATACACATATGCCAGGTGCTTTTTAATTTAACTGAAAACTAATTTAACTTTTGAAATCGAAATTAACTGAATGTTTCACTTATCAAAAAAGCATTTTTCGAAATAATATAATAATATTGTTTCGTACTTGCCAGTTCTAATTCTTCCGTTGCTAAATGATTTTAATTTATTTCTAATCGATCGTGCCAATGTTTTAATGTTGAAATAACTAGTTTCCTTTTTCGCAGACCATATTCTCCAGCAACATTGCAGCGAAATTTTATAAATGTGAAACATTGGGTACGAAAAGCCGTTTTAGGTACTTTACATAACATAGTTATACTTTGTTAAAACTTTTTTGTAAATTTACTTTTTGCAGAAACATTTAATTACGAAAATATGTTTTTTGTCGAAATATTTTGAGGTGGATAAAATGCAGCGGTTACCTTTAACTTTCTCAATGCTTCAAAGTGAAATGAAACATTTGCTGAATTTTATTTTCGGAAATCTCTCGTTCACAAAGGATATTTTTAGAAGAGAAAACCAATAATCGATGATAAATACTTTTTCAAAAACTTATATTTTGAGTGGATATCGATAACTTTCGACCAGGTAATATAAAAGTTTTAGTATTAGATTTTTTCTAATCTTCGCATTATTTTTTATTGCTGGTGAAATTTTTTTTAAACTATTTAGTGCTACTTAATGGTATTTGTTTCAATTATGTATTTGTTTTTAGCTTAGAATGGGGACATTTCGTTTTTTTAAACAATATTAATGTTTCATTTTGTTTTTATTCCAAGACTTATCTTGTAATAGATCCTGGCCAACGCCATAAATAAATTTAAATTTGCTATTTTAAATTTATTTGAATTTTATTTCTCAAAATCTGAATGCCAGCTGTTCTTTCCCAGTGGCTTCTTGAATGCCCTAATCTAGGACCCGAATGGGCTCACCGCACCGGCTAATTACCCGGCTGGAGGCAATTAACGCAACGGCGTCCATCCGCCGTGATTACTTATGAATGACCGCTTCATCCTTCGTATCCCTGCGAACCAACAAAGGTTTTTGGGTTGCTTAGGTTCAAATTTTACTTCAAACAATTTTTGTTATTTTAAGAAAATTTTATAGCTTCAATGTTTCAGTTTTACAATTAAACATCTTAGTTTTTCAACCTTCAGTCCACTAAAATTGTCAACAACAATTTAAAAAAAAATGGAATAATTTTGTATTATGCACAAAAAATATTACGCACAGTTAATGTTGAAGTAAGATTTTTTCTCGTTCACTTCAAAACTTTAAAGGAATTCGAAAACTTGCAAAATTTCAAAATTTTCTTTCAAAATTTCATTGCCGTTTATTGATTTATTGATTGAAAATTTTCGTTGTTACATTATTTTTAGCCTTTTTCAAACAAATTGAAAAACCTCTAAAATTTGTTTTTCCTGAGTTTTTTTGTTTTTATCACGCAGAAAACTAAACCAAAATTGGGTTTACAACTTCCGTTTTTTTTCGACATTAATCCAAATTAGAATTATCACCTTTTTATTTGTTTTTCCCTTCCTCCCCTATATCACAGTTTCGACAATTTCACATATACTTAAAACTGACAATTAAATTTTAAAATTTGTGTTTCAAAGGTTTGTAAAAGTTTTAAGATGTTTTCAAAATTAATTTCAAGTCACGATGCGAAACCAAAAAAAACAAAAAAATTAGGTGTTTCAATTTTTCTAAGTAAACTAAAATTGATTTTTCTTTAAAAATTTATTGAGTAACGGAATGAATACTATAAATTTCTTTGTTTCCTTTAAAAAATATGTATGCACAACATAATGCCCTCTTTTTTAAAAAAAAAGATCTTTGCTTTTTTTTTGAAGTTTGTTTACAACTTTTACTTTTACAAAAATTACAGATGCAACTTTCAAAAAAAGAAAAAAAGTTGGTTTACAATACATTGGCGCCGTTACTAGTTTTGAATTTTAAATTTATAATTTTTTAAATTTTTGCAGAGTAATTCAAAGTTTTTTTTTGACTTTTATGATTAAACAAATACAAAAAACCTTATATTATTCCATAGTTCATCAATAATTCGCCCTTTTCAGTTTTTGTTTTAAAGTTATGCCTATACGTAGAGATAATGCCGAAAATCGTTCGATGAACATGTAAAAAATATTTTTGAAACAACAAAATGTTGAAAAAAATTATTTAAATCTGTTTTTTAAAAAATTCGACAAAGAATTGTGAAAGGAAACTTTTGAACTTTCCGTATTGAAAAGATTTGTCATTTTGCAACAGTGAATTCAATATAAAACTATCCTTTATTTTAGTGGTGAAGAAATTTTTCCACAACAAAAACTGTTCGCAATTTTACTTGTGCAGAATTTTTTATTCGCTTGTGTCAAACTTTCTGCGATTTGCGCAAAATTTTTATTGGTTTTACACTAAACATTGGATATTTTTTCAATGTACCTTTTTTTTGACGACCACTTGGTAAATTACATTTTCTTGAACTGTGATTGTTGTAAAACAAAGATTTTTATGTTACAACAATAAATTTCAATTAAAACGAATGAACAATTTACTGTAGAAAGTTGGGTTTCAAAAAAACATGATCGCACCATAGTTTGTTTAGTTTTCTAAAAAAAAAATCATTATTTTGAGTGTACACGTGTTTGTGTCAAAGCTTCGTTAATCGAAAGATTTTTCATTTATTTCACCCTAAACATTGGATACTCAGGCAACGGAGCAGCCAAATCGGGCAAAGTAGCTTCAGAGAGGCGTGAAAACAAAATGGCTATAGAAATATAATCCAAAACACTTCTTTGAGCTAACAAAAAATCATTTTCTTTGATTTCATGACTAAACAAAAAAAACATCAAATTTTTCGCTTTTTGAAAGTTTCATTTATTGATTTTGTCCTTTGCCGATTCACTCCAAACAGTGCCATTCTCCGTTGTTACGCAGGATTGAAACACTTTTGAAACAGTACGCTAAAATTATTAAAATTCAAAGTTTTTTGTTTTTCTTTTATTGTTTTCTTAAAAAAAAACTTTAATTTTTCGTTTTTTTTTGTAAGCTATCAATCAAAACCTTAATTATCGTTCGGAAATGGACCCTATCCCACTCTTTTGTCCCCTTTTTTCCTCTTTTCCGACCATCTGTCCCTCCCATAATCGGGTGCCAAAAAAACTTTAATAAAAATTGACGAACAAATTGTTTTCTTCTAACATTTTCATCTATTTAGGCGATGTTTTTTATGGGTTTGTTTTGAAAAAAAACTTTTTCAACTTTAAATTAAAGTATGTTTTTTTTTCTAAACTGAATGTCACAGTTAAAAAGTCCAATCACCAATCTTTGCAAAAAATTGCAAACAAAATTATGAAAATTTTCAACAGTTTGTTGTTTCAGAAACATTTTTACCTTTTCAAAAGGTCCGCAATTCTAGTCTGCGGTTTAGCTCGAACTTAAAAAAAACAGAATTGGACAAAAGATTGCGAAATGACGGAAAAATAATTCAATTTTCGTATCGTGGAGCGACTTAAAAACATTTAAATATTTTCACAAACATTTGAAACTTCCAACGATATTTAACAAAAAAATTGGTACTGTTACTATCCGAAGCTTTCGGAGCTTAAGTGGTACGAAAAGTTTGAATTTAAAAATTATAATTTTTAAAACTTTTGCAGCAATTTTTGTTCAACATTTTTTTACTCTTATGATAAAAAAAACAAAATCGTTTCGTTTCTATAAAGTTTAATTTTTTTAATCCAAATGACCAATCGCGAAACGGTGTTCGTCTATTAATCATACTGCCATATGTTTGTAAACGTTTGTGTTCTGAAAAAGAAAAAAAATTATAAATAATTATATATATTCCTTAGTTTCTCAATAATTTGCCCTTTTTTGAAGTTTGAGCTATCCGTAAAGATAATGGCGAAAATCGCTCGTTGAACATGTAAAAAATATTTTTGAAACAACAACAACAAACTGGAAAATTACATTTAAATCGTTTTTTTTTAAAACAATTTTTGACAAAGATTTATGAAAGGAAACTTTTGAACTTTTTGTATTGTATAGCAACTAGTACCGCTCTCCGTTGTTAAGCTAGATTGCAACGTTTTTGAAACGGTGATCTGAACAAATTTCAATGTTTATTATCTCTAAGTTTTGTTTTTCGAATGCGATCGATTCAATAATCAATCAAAATCCTAATTATCCTTCGGAAATGGACCCTTTCCCACTCCTTTGTCCCCTCTTTTTTTCCTCTTTTCCGACCATCTGTCCCTCCCATAATCGGGTGCCGCCTAATTGCCGAATATCGCTTCGTCTCATGATTCATGCCGACGAAATGGCCCTTCTGCGAGAGGAAATGACCCTGTTGGTCACTCGCGACACATCGCGAGCTAACTTTATCGGCTTGAAACTATTTTGATTTTCTTTTTAAAAATGTAGGCGCAAGTTTGTGTCAAATATAAAACTTGTGAGCGGAAAAATTCCATCGAATGCACAGATTAACTTGGAACTTCGGTTAAGATTGGCAAAGTTATAAAACAGTACCCCGCGACAAAAATAAAAAAAGGCACAAAATGTAGACTGAAATGGTTTTATATTTTATTATTGTATCATTCTGATTCTATTATTTGTACTCCACTTCCAAATTCAAGAATCATAATAATCAAAACAACGTTGAAACGAAGAAAATTTTACAGTTTTGATTAACATGTAGCATTCTTTAAAAAAACATTTTTTGTTTTTGTTTTAAACTTTGGTAACTTATTTCTCTAATGAAAGTTTTCGCACATATTAATATTTTTTTCCGAATTGGGTTTTTTTTTTTTTTTTTTTTTTTTTTCAAAAACCACTCTTACTTACTAAAGTTCTTTCACACATGACACATCCCAATCTAACTTTGTCGTCTTTAGAACATAGTTGTACTTATAAGTTGAAATATACAGGCTATGTGATTTTCGATATATTTTTTGTAGAAATATGTTCTATAAGTGTATAAAGTAGGGAAAAGTTTTAGTTCTCAATTTCTAATGTTTATTTTTGACTACGAATTATTGTATCATTCTAAGCGACGTAAAATTGTCTAAAATCAAAAATTATAAATATCAAAACAAATTCGAAACATTGAAGAAAGTTTTACAAGTTTTGGTAACATTCTTAAAATTTTTGCATAAACTTTATTCTTGAAAATTATTTGGAATTTAAAAAAAAAAGCACTTTTACTATGTATCCCCTGTAATCTGTGCTCTTAAAAATATATAAACTTTTGCCTAATGTGATTTTTAAACTTTACAAAAAGTATATCATATTTTTATTATACTTTGACAAATTTGGATTTGAGTAAATTATCGTATTCAATGTTTTAAAACAATATGAACCAATTATAAACTGGCCCTTTTCAGATATATGTTCGGCCCAGTAATACAAATGTTCAAAATTTTCAGAGCTTCTGAAAAATTCTGTCAATTTTCAGTCTCTGTCAACTTGAAATTTGAAATCTGCTTACCTCAAAAAAAAATTGAGGTCTAGTTTCACGCTGAATTCCTTAAACACTTGAAACATAAATATTTACGTTATTTGACATAACTGATTCAAAACAGAAAACTGCTAAACCGTCTGGAAAAAAACGTCCTTTAAAGCTTTTAACCGCTTCATAAACACTAATATTATTTAGTTACAAAGCAAAGAAAAGTGTTTTTTGAAAACATTTTTTTAACGGAAAATGACGATACTCGTTTTACGGCATTAATCACAAAGAGCAACATGTTATTCATCGGATAAAAAATGTCTGATGGTCATTGCGGTGAAGGACAATATGACGTCATTTCCTTTTACTCTTGTTCCTAAGAGGTCCGACTACAGTTGTTATTTTCTTTCAACGTGCCACCATCGATCGATGCATCAGTGCCCATACGATTGTAATAAAAAAAAATATGCACGAAAGAGTAAAGTAACAAAATTTTAAATTTTAGGAACATTTTTTTTAATCTATTTTTTAATTTATCAATTTTTTAACGTTTTTCTACATTTCTTTTTCTTCTAAAAATTCAACTTTTTGTTGCATAATTTTTCCGTTTTTGTTTTGTTATCAAAATGAAAATACAGCGTTCCTCGAACTAAATGTGCAATATTGCTTTTGTTTTTGGAAAACTATGAAACTGTAGAGTGGTTTTTCTTTATTTCTCTTGTTAAAAAAATGTTTACCACAGAAGAACGACTGAAACAGTTGAATTTTCTCCATTTATGAAATCCGATTTTTTTTCTATGGCCGAAATTGCCAAAAAGACGATTTCAGTTTAAGAATTTGTCAACTTAAAAAAATGTTTTTTTGCCAAACCTTGCTGTTTTCCTTCTATTTTTTATCAACACAAGTTTTTGAAAGTTCACATAGCCTGTTGTCACATTAGAGATATAACATTTTTCTTATAATCGCAAAGTTTTAAGAGGCATAACATTTTTGTCCGTGTATGCGGTTAATTAAATGGGAAAACTGCTATTAAAATGTAAAAAATATCAAATGACAACTTAATTTTAAATATTACAAAGCGTTGTATTTTATTTTGGCTTGTCACGGCTGTTTTAAAATTAGACGCTATGTTTTTAACTTGAGTTTTCAAATAAATTTTCTTCTGAAAGACTTCTTTTAGTATTTTCAAAATTGTTTTTGGGAGGGGAAAAAGCAATAAAATTAGAACCTGGATTTCGGTCGGTATATGTAAGATGTATGAAACATTATTCTTCATTATATTTTTTATTTGAGTTTTTCTTCCAAAACTGTTGAAGACAAAAAATACCTTTTTAGTTCAAGAAGTCATATGTCTCAGCCGCAAATTATACAAGAAGAAAATTAATAAGTAAAAAAAAATGTGTATAGAAAAATTTGTTAATTTCAAAGCAACTATTGTTTTGTTCTTTTCAGCGTCGATTCAATGTTTCTTTTTGGTTATAAACAATGTGCACGTTTGTTACAAATCATTTAGTCGGATAAATTTAGTGTTTCATTCAATTTAAACAAAAATGCGATAAAAAACAGCCCAAAACAGGCCAAATAGTATCCATAGAAAAAATAGATATCATGAAAAATAGTTGAAAAGGAAACAAGTTCTTGTACATTTCCCCGTAGTTATAGTTTCTCCCACAAACCACGTAGCGGCTGGCAGCATTAAAGTGCGCAGAGTGCCCCTCGTCCTTATCTCATGGCTGATTCACGGGCGACCGCCGAGTCAAAGGACATCTGCTGATCCCACTGACCGCCATGAATATTCATTCCTGGTTCTTCCTTTTGATGCGAAAAATTGCTTTTTTGACCTTTCGATTTGAAATTTTTGGAATATAGACAAATCGAAAATTTAAATTGTCTGTTATATTTCAATTTAATTCAATTTTCAAATGTTTCAGACATTTTTTGTATTTATCACAAAAGAATCAGATCGTTACTGTTCTCATAAAAATTCCTTAAAAATCAGTTAAAAAGGTTTGCCATAATGATTTCAAAAATAAAATAAAAACATCGCCGAGTCGTAAAAATCAAAATTTAGAACACCCACGATTAATAAAATTTGTTTTACTAACTTTTAAAACTTTTTATCAAATAAACAAAAAAAAACAATCGATGAAATTAAATGATTTATAATTTAAAATGTGTTATTTTGTTAGAATTAATGTGAAACATATTGCGCCGGAAATAGAAAGGAAAATTTTGCGTAAAGAATTGAATGAAATTTTTTGAGATATATTTTTTGTGATTTTTTTTCTACTGGAAGTTTTGCCAACACAAGACCCCAATTTTTGCAAAACTTTGAAAGTTTAATTTAAAATTTCGGTTAAAAATAAAACCATGATTTGGTAAATAACGATTGAAATCTGAGGTTAAAAACAGAAACAAAAAAAATTTTAATTCGAAAATTGTTCCTAAAATCATAGTTTTAAATTTTTTTATGTGGTTATTCGAAGTGCTAATTTACACTTCAAATTTTCGTCGTTTAATCGAGCTTTAAAAATATTTATATCAATTTTACTTTATCGAGAGAGCTAACGAAAGCACAAAAAACATTGTATTCATTTTAATTGTAAAAACCTAATTCATCTATTTTTTTTAAAGTACAATAAGGTAATTTTTGGATTTTTTGCTCAAAATACTCACAGGTAGATCATATTCAACCATATACGTTGAAAAAGAAAAACCGTTATTTTTTTTTTTTTAAAATTCTGTTTGTTTGTTTCAGACATAACGTTTTACTTACATTGACTATGTAAACAACGACGAGAGTGCGTCAATGTCTGCATAATAAAAATTTAACCAATAAAACCAATCTATAAAACTATTTTGAAAATTTGTGTATTGATGTAATTTTTAAAACCATTCGGCCATAGAAATTTTGAAAACTACAAATCTTTTTCAATATTTTTTTTTTAAATTTATTTTTGTTCTATTGAAAAAAATTACGAACCTTTTGGCCCAACACCTCAATTTCGAGAATTCAAGTTTTAAAAAAAAATAATGTGTTTTTTAATGCTTTTAAAATTTCAGTATTCTATTTTCCGAAACTGTGGTTTGGTGTTTACAAAAAAACCATTTTTTTTAAAACCTTTTGCCTCTTTTGCCGTTAAAGAACAAAATGTTCAAAAAATAGAATAACCCAATAGCAGTTTAGACTATTAAAAAATGGTTTTCATACCAAATAAATTTAATTAAAAAGCTATTTTTATATGTTTTGTTCAATGTAGCGTCATGTAAATTTACAGAATGTAATAGGTGCGCAATGTGTACAACAATGTGTCCTCAGGGAGTTGATAAAACATGGTTTTCAAACTGATTTATGGTTTTATCCTACCTTTACTCAATTTGTGCATTGGTTTTTCAAAATGACTTTAATGTTTCACTGGATTAAAAGACCAATTTAAGAAAAAGCACCTTCAGTGTAGCCTTCTTCACTCGTTTCAATCGTTTACCGAGAAAAAACGGTGATACCTAGGACATCTTAATAAATCACCTTACGTTTTGCGTCAATGACCATCTGTGGCGGCGCTAATTGCGGGTAGGGCCCTCATCTCTCCTTGGGAAGGAACAGATGTTAAATTAGCTCTACGGCGCTATTCGTATTGACACTTCCTGTCATATTCCTCTCTCTGTCTCTCTGTCTCTCTGTCTCTCTGTCTCTCTGTCTCTCTGTCTCTCTGTCTCTCTGTCTCTCTGTCTCTCTGTCTCTCTGTCTCTCTGTCTCTCTGTCTCTCTGTCTCTCTGTCTCTCTGTCTCTCTGTCTCTCTGTCTCTCTGTCTCTCTGTCTCTCTGTCTCTCTGTCTCTCTGTCTCTCTGTCTCTCTGTTTCACTGTCTCTATTTACGTTCCCATGAGGCTAATACATAATAAATCTCTTTTTATGATGAGATAGGCCTCCGATGCAATGCACATTAGCATATATGGCGGCCGCGCATTTCGACAGCCGGCTGAACTTTTCCCCATTTTCTGTCACATTTTTTTCATTTATAAGTCAAAATGTCAATTTCCACCCATGGAAGTTCATTTTCATATAAAATTCTTGTCTTCCTTGTTCCTCCGCTCTCTGATCTTCCGCTGCACCCGATGCACTTGCCACTGCATGCATGAAACTCCTAATAGCGTGCGTCGTGTTGTACTTATACCCCGCCCATTAAATGAACTACGCATCTGAGAAAGCCTCGATTCCGGTCGAGGGTTCAAGGCGACTAATTCACTTCCACACAGGGTGGTCTGGAACTGCGAACGGATCTTCACTTTGTCTTCCTGTCTTTCGAACAGCTCATTTTTCCAAACGCATACATATTTATTTTCCTTTAATAATAGAATTAAAACAAAAAGCAGAGAAATTTCAAAACTTTTTTATTTAGCATAAATGTTTTACCTCAAAATCAAATCTAGATGTTTCGTAACATTGATGTTAGGGCAGAGGTGCATCAAGGAATTATTTTGTAATTTGAAGTAACTATTTTAAATTGCTCCAAATTTGAAGAATGGGGACAATTCATTTTTTTTTATAACTAAAACATGCGTTTGTTTCACAATCAGAAAATGATTTTCCATTATTGGCGGAAATTCTGAAAATTCTTTCTGTCAGTTTACGTCCATCGGCATTTTGCATACAAACTTCCTTTCTAAAAGGGAAGAAGCTGAAATTTCAAACATTTTTTTCCAAAAAATATTTTAACGAAAATTTTACTGATATCACGGTGCTTTTTTGTACATCTGTTTTGTATTTTGTAACTTAACAAGCTAAACTTATTATGTTAATAAGACGCTAAACTTAATAAAACTTTTCCATTGGCCAAAAAATTTTTTTGCAAAAGTCAATAATTCTCGTTGACAGGAAGACCAAATCTATATTTTGCTATCGCACTCCTAAAGACAAAATAAATAGTTAACAAGCCAAAAAATAGTTTTTTAAAAGTGTTTTATTTTGCATAAATGTTATACCTCAAGCTTAATGGTAGACCCAAACCCTCTAAAAACGCTCTAAAAACTTATTTTTTTATTGTCCCCAAAAACATGTTTTTGGAGACATTAAAAAAATAATCATTAAAGCATTTAATTGCCCTGTTTTTTTTTTGTTGAAAAACTTCCAAAATGTAGTAAGAGGGCAGATACTTTTTTTTTAAACAAATACACGTCCAGGCTAATATTTCGCGACTATGAAAAATTACAATGGTTCTTATTATTATTTTAGCGATTGTCTCATTTGCTGCCTAAATTTCGTAGCTGGTGAAAATTTTCCTTTAAACAAAAAATTGCGTACAGGGATTTTAAAATAAACTCTGTCTCAAACTGAGAATACACTGAAAAAGCTTTCGACCAAATGCCGAAATCATGATTTTAATAAAATAATTTTGTAAAGTATTTTTTGCGCAATTTTGTCATTTTGGTTAACATTTTAATTTGACAGGGTTAGGTTCAATTTCGCTCTTTAAATTTGAAATTTGCTTTGTTAAACATTTAATTTTCTAAACTAAATTAAAAATTAAATTTGGGGCAACCCTAATTACAAAATGCATATTTACCAAGCCTCAAAATTTATTTTTATTAGTTATATTGATTCTCAGACTTTTGTTTTGTAAAAAAGTTTAGAATAGTCTATTTTTAGGTACTTAATTTTGAAAACTTTTTTTTAATAGTTTGCACGAATGTTATACCACAATTGGACAACTTGACGTTTTTCAGCATAAGTAATTATTGGCCGTCGCGGCGGAAATATAACTAATAAATTTTCTTCAAGATAATTTTTCTCATTTAATAGATTTTAAATGTTGTGCTAATGTTTGTAACTGAAAAGGTTCCAAATTTATTAAATTAATATAAATCTTAAAAGAAAGGTGAAATGAAAACAAGTTCATCGTAATGTTTCACAAGGTTCAAAATTGGAAACGGATTTTGCATGTAGGTTCCTGTCCGGAAGCTTTGCACAAAAGTTGATTCTTTCTTCTTTTGAGAACTGATATACGTTTACAGAGTTTTTCTGGGGGAATGTTTCACCAAAAACAAATTTTAATATAAATGGCTCCAATTTTCATGAGAATTTGCGTATGCGAATAAGATACTGGAAACAAGAATAAACCTAAAACTAAAAAAAATATCAGAAACATTTGGGTAAGTAGCAAAAAACCAAATTCAGGCTCCCAAAAGTCAAACACATGTTTTCCCAAAAAAAAAGGCGAATTCATGACAGAAAAATTTGTGTGAGTTAGGTTACTTGGCGGTGGAAAAGTTCATTTTCACTTTTCGTATGTAAAAAATTTCATTTTTCCAAAAAAAAAAAAGATTTTCACAATTTGAAATAAAGTAATACTATTTTCACACACTTTCTCACGTTTTGAATACGCCGAAAGATTGACCAGTGATGCTCTCATAACATTGTTATGACTAAGCGAATGCAAATTTTGCGCTGCCACGAAGGGCAATAAACACGGTTACGAATTTTGCCGTTCTGGAAGTCTTTTCGTACTTTTTCAGACAGTTATGTAGCACTAAACAAAAATTCACTCACTCTTTTTATGTCCTTGTTTTTAAAATTTGGTTTTGTTTCAGGATGAAAATAATTTTATTGAAAAAATTGAAAATAAAACACGAATGTTTTACTATAACCTGATTTGTTTGGTTATATTAGAAAACTCAATACATTAGTGGGTCTCTTGTGACGCAATTATCTCTTGGCACTCTTAAGAAATTCGCTATTCTGACTTTTTTGTGCTTTCTGGTTACATTATATCACATTAGTTCAAAAAAAAATGCTGGCTTGAAAAATTTGTTTTTTTTTGTCAGTCTTAAGCTTCACCAGTAATGTTACCATAACCGCTGAATACAATTTCAGCGGAAACTTTTCTTCTCAAAATGTTATATCCACTTTTTCGCAATTTCCGTCCTACTCCATATTTCGTAACGCAGCTTTTAGCGAAATGGCTCCGAGACCAAATTGGAGGAGATGACAGATGGTGAAATTCCTCATTTGCCGGCATCCCCGTCTGAAGTTATTTCAATTTCAAAAATTATACTTACATAAAAAACAAATTGCAAAAGAAATATAAAACATGACTTTAAAATAGTTTCAGTCAATGTTTCAACTGTTAGGTGAATCAGACGTCTCGGTGCCAGTCACTAGTTCAAGGCGAAAATCTTTCGAAGCAAAAATTCCTAGGTTAACTTTTTTGAGTTTTCATTTGTACATTTTGAAAATGGTTGAAATTTTTCATGAATGTTTCAAATTTTGCTAAGAGACAAAGCTGAACCGCTGATGTCGTTACTCGCTGCAGGAGAACTTGAAGGACAAAGTGAAAAATAAAATTTATCGTATTGAAACGTTTCACGCTTACTTGAATCATCCTGGGTCTTTTTTTAAATGACTTGCTAATTAAGGTTGTTTCAATAACTTATAAGGTAAATTGGGATTAATCCACAACGGAAAATTTTAACATTCAACGCGTCAAACTTTGAACTAATTTATCCTGGTGCTAACAGTATTTATTCGTGTAAAAAGTGCGGGAGAAACTAACTGTAAAATATGTAACAAAGGTTTTTTGAAACAAATAACGAATAAATGCTTTGCTATAATGTTATCTATTCGGTTATATTTAGAAAAAGTTAAAATTTTTGCCTTTAACCAACAATCCGTAATAAAAAAGAATAGCGACGTTCAAATTTTTGTGAAATTGTTGCAAGAAAAGCAATCTAAAAAAGTTTTTTTGAACTGGCTGGACTTTATTCGAATGTTTCAAATTTTGCAATAATAAAAACCAGAACGACGATGTCAGTCTAGTCAACAGAAAAAACAAAAACATTTAAAAGCAGAAGCAATGGTTTAAAATATTTGCATTTTTTTCCTCATCTTTACGAAAAACCCCACTCAAGTCACACGACTGAACATCATATTATGTGTGGGGCTGATTTTCTATTACGTGGGGTTACTTTTTGAATAGGCCTAAAATCAATTCAACTGTCTCACACATTGTCAAAATTTCAATTTACAATTTGTTTTGTATTGAATAGGGTACTCGAAAAAGTAGTAAAAAGTTAAGCCCCTCCCCCTAGTTGGTAGAAGGATTATGAGCTTTTTCGTTTTTCAGTTTCTCGCTGTTGTTCTAACCTTCAACGTTTTTTATACTAATTTTGAACAATTCTTCAGCAATTAGCACTTTTAATGAGATGAATTTATATTAAACGAATGTTTTAGAGTATTTCCATTTACCAACGGGTTTCTCAAAGCCATATTTGTGAAGGATATGAATCTCTAATTCAAATTTAGCTATTTTGCAAATTGCTTCTATAAAATCATTTATGTTGGAGCACTTTAATTGTACAATTAGGAAGTTTTATACTAGGTTTGCTATTTCATTTACAATTTTTGCCAACCGTTCCTCCAAAAAACATTTGCTGAACTATAAATTATGAGTGGGGCTAATTTTACAATTAAATGGGGCCTTTTGTATAAGCCCGTATTGGATACAGCTTTCTCACTTTGTGTCAATATTTCAATGTTGTAGTTGTTACGTGTTTTGCGTTGTTTAGGATACTCGAGAAATCAGATATAAGTTAAGCCCCCAGCTTGTGTGTGTGGTGGGCTTTCGAATATGTCCGTATGGGTTTCTGATTTTTTTACACTGTGTTGTTTCAATATTATTATTATTGTAGTACTACTTGTTTCCGATTGTAGTACTCGAAAAAGTAGAAAAAAAATAAGCCCCCCCCCATGAGCTTTTTTCGCCTAATTTCCTTTCAGGATCATTGTCCGGTACGGCTTCCTTTCTCCTCCCGATTTTTCGCCGATTTCCCAACAAACACTCTTTCTTTCATTTAACAAAGCCTCCCGCCTCTTCGAAAAACCTCCAATTACTCTTGTTTCGCGCCTGCGCGGCGCTTTTTCCCATATCTCCTCCTGCCTGTCGGCACGTGTTAATCCCGCCCGATTGCCCAATGAAAAAGCGTCGATCAGCCAGCTGTTTCGGGTGGGTAGTCGGTCCGTTTCCACCACCTACAGGTGTTCGCCAGACCCCCCGACGGAGGGAGCAGTTACGCGCGACCTTTACGATCCTTCGCGCCTCTGACCGTGCCGGGAGGACACACATTAACCGACTGTTACACTCTACGAACACTTAATTATCGCACTCGCTCGATCGTAAACCTATCGGAACTAGGGCCGGGCCCGGATTTATCCGCACATCTATACCCCCCTAAATTACCTATTTTTCACATCTTATCAATTTTGTCTCTATGTTTCAAAAGTATGGCTACTGTTTGACAGTTTTGCTTTAACGTTTCAGTTTCACGTGTGATTACCACAAAAAAACCAAAATTCGAAAGGAAATGTTTCAAAAATTTGCTAACTTCGTTTCCTGTTTTAAACCAATTTAACTTAAATTCAGAAGAGGTAAGTCTTTTTTATAATAGTTTTTAATAAACGAAATTTACGCAGCGGCATGTTTTTCTTGCTTTGGTCTTTGTTTGTTTTATTTGGCTACAATTGTAGCTAAGCTGTATTTACAATTTAGTAATTATGGGAATACAATTCTAAAAAAATTACAACATCAAATATTACAGTTCCAATGTTTTAGTTTTATTTTTAATTTATTATAATAATTTTATTTGGCTAAAACATCGCATTAAGAACCGATTTTCTTGAGAAAAGTTTTTGATTATTAAATAAAAAATCGTATTAAGAACAAACTCTGACCATGAGTCATATAGTTTATTTGACAAAATGCTTGAAAAATGACGAACTTTACAAATGTTTTCTTTTATACTTTCCGAGTTGAAATAGAACTTCATACTTGTGTTTCACATTTTTAGCATATAATTAACGTTTCAAATATTCGCAATATGTTCGACTTAAGCGTTTTTTTTTTCAATTATCATTTCAAAATGATAATTGAATTCGCTTTTATTGTCGTGAAACATTCGCTTTTATTGTCGTGAAACTGCATGAAGACAATAATTATATTTTTGGATTCAACAGTGAAACTTCATAAACTCTTTTTCAAGTGAATCGTTTAAAAACTTATTTTTGCTTGTTGTACAATTTTAAAACAATTTTGTTTACACTTTGAAAGATAATCACATCAAATAGCACTGTATGCATTTAGTCCATTTCCAACAAAGAGTCGACGAATTTCCCCAGACCTTGATTTCCCATCGTATTTACCCACTACCAGCTTGAAACACTGAAGTGAGAAGAAATTTAACAAGCGAAAGAGCACAGTAAAAGAGGAGTGCGCAGACAATTAAGAAATTGCGTACATAGTCCTTTAAGAAAATCCCTTTTTCCTTGACTCTTTTCTGGAAACGCACTATAGCAGCATCGCATCCACACAAACGACGAATTTTTTTGTGCTCAACCTGTTTTTAATTCATAGTTCAAAAATGATACTAGCATAACAGTTCTTCAAAAAATCGGAGCTGCTGAATAAGTTGTAAAACAGTAAAATCAGTTTAATGCGGTAAAAGGCTTAAAAAATATTTTAAAAAAACTAGGAAAACATACATTTGACAATGACAAAAATAAATTTTGTAAGAAATTTAAAGGAAAAATTCTGGCACTGTATTCATTTTACATTCATGTTTCAAAAATTTAGCTTAAGAAAATTTTGATAGGCAGTTTTCAATATAGGAAGTGGTTTTTCTTAAACTAAAACCGTACTACATTTTTTACTTAATTTACGGACAACATTTTTAAATCGAAATTTTCACAATTGCATGTTTTGAATAAATTGATTTGTGTTTGTTTAAATTGGCAAAAATCGTAGCTAAGCTGTATTTACAATTTGTTATTTATGGAAATACATTTGCAAAAAAAAAATACAATATCAAATATTATAGTTTGAATGTTTCAAAACATTTGAATAAAGTTTGAAACCTTGCGTAATAAGTTCAGTGTCCACATTTTTGTATTCAGTTTTAAAATTTGAAAACAGTCCTCCGTTCCTAGGTGATTTGTGTGACAAATGAGAAAATTCGCTGCGGTCGGCAGTGGAAAATTAATGACTGGGCGCCAGATTTGCATCAAAATGGACGGACTCATTGGAACGCGCCGAATAATTAGCATACCCACGGGAGTACGACCATTTCGCGCTGATTTTGGAACGTTTATCGAATGTTTTATGTCGTCTTTATGTTTTTGTGAATTTAGGTTTTAAATAATAGTACCTTAATCATAGCCATCGACTTTCTGGCAGTTCGGATGGGTTTCTGCAAATTACGGTTGCCCTATAATTAACCTCCAAGGTTCTTTTAATAAGTTGAAAATCAAGATTTAATGAATTTTTTTTTGATATCACGGTGAGGCTCTTAATTACGGTGAAATAGTTAATAAAACCAAATGCAATTTTTCCGTTTTTTTTTCGTGGTTTTTTGAAAAAAATTTCATTAAATATATTTTTATACTATTTTTGAACAAACTGAAAACTCTTCATGAAATTTCCCATGGTAAAAATAGAAAATTAGGAAAAATATAAAGTATTACATCCGAATTAGGGTAATAATTTCGCACATCTTCAGTTCTTTTGATGTAATTACAAATTCAACTGCAAATGAAAAAATAAAGTGTCAATATCCATTTAAAAAAGAGCAAAAAACTTAAAAAGATTCCAAAATCGTAGTAACATCCTTTTTGAAACATTTCCGAAATATGTTGTAAAAAAATGTTTGAACAAAATGGAACAAAAAAAGCACTTTCATACATCTTCTTGAGGCTAATCGTAAACATTGTTTTTGGAAAAAAATCGCCAAAAAACGTATTTCTAATAATTTTACTGAGGCAAATTAAAGGCACCGCTGGACTTCGAAGCTATGCAAGAGTAACATTTCTTATTCCACAGTTTGCAGAAACATTCAGGTTAAAAAAATAAATTTCTATTCAAAAGCAAATAAATGCTTTTCTTCCTCAAATCCTTTATTTAGAAAAAAATATTCAGGCCCTTATAGCTAACTAAATTTATTGTTCACAAATTTAGACTTGATTCTGAAAAAAACTAGCAATTTCACAAACTGACAAATGGTGGTTTACACTTGTGATCGTTTTTTAAGCATGGCCTTTCTTAGTTTCCACTGAAAATTTGTTTACTGTCGAATTTTTTGAAAACTACTTCCGGTTTGACTCATAGTGCTATACTATTGGTTTAAGAGTTTGTATGTTTTTTGGCCTGAAACTGTTTTTTACAATGGAAACTTAAATTTTTTAGTCTTCGTCAATCGCCCAATTTCGCACTTAGCTATGTACTAATGACACCAGACGCGAATTTGCGTACGAAAATCCTAAAGTTTTAGGATGCGTGCGCAATTCCGCGTCAGGATTACATTTGCGAATAGGCTGTTTTATGTTGTCTTTAGTTTTTTTTGTCAATTTAGGTTTCCAATAGTAGTACCTTGATGATCGCTTTATAGATTTAACGTTTGTTTACCTTAAATTTTTTGAGACAGTTTGGGTTGGTTTCTACAATTTTTTTAACCTATCAAGCCTCTAAGCCTAAATAAATAGATGTTAAAAACAGGTTTTTGAAACGGAGGAATATTAACTGAGGTTACAGTGGCTCTTAATTAGGGTAAAATAGTTTTATACGGCCTAGGGCACTTTCTAGACCGTTTTTTCTTTCTCTTTTCGGCGATTTTTGCAGGGATTTTAAATACAATTTTTTTGAAAAAGCTGAAAACTCTTGAAGAAAAAAAATTACTAAAAAAAGAATTACATCCAAATTACTGTTATCAATGAAATTACTAAGTCAGCTGCAAATGGGTAAAAGTTCCACAGAAAGCGAAACATTGATGAATTTAAAGTATAAAAAAAAATAAAACGAGAGAATATAAAAATAAAAGATCTCAAAAATCATAGTAACATCCTTTTAAAAAAAATTTCTGAAATAAAAAAAAAGTTTTGGGAACTAATTGCAAAAAAAGCATGCTTCTTGCGGCTAAACATTTTTTTAAGGAAAAAAATTAGAACAGGCATAACAATAATTATTTATTGAGGTAAATTATAAGCACGGCCGGTTCAAGAAGCGCTATTAACGAAATATTTAGAATTAACAATTTGCCGAAACATTCATGTTAAAAAAATTAATTTTTGCTGAAAAACATATAAATGTTTTTCTTTAACATATAAATGTTTTTCTTCAAGTTTTACTCTTAACAAAAACAAAAAGTGAGGCTTGATTCTGAAATACTGAAATAACAACAATTTTAAATACCGACAAAGGCTGGTTTACAAATGTGAGCTTTTTTTTTGATAGCAGCTATACTTTTGTAAACTTTATTCAAAAAGAAGTGAAAAAGCTAACACACTTTTTTCCCTGAATTTACCCTGGCAAATTACTTTTGTTTAATAGTTTTGTACGTTTGTTAACGGCTGATTATAATTTTTAAGTACAAGCTTTTTTGATTGTTGTTGAAAACAAATATATACTTTACAACGCACATTTTGAATGAAATTTCCATGAGAAGTCCAAATAAAGAAATATTTCTGATTTCATAATGAGCCGAAATATTCGCTTCAAGTAATAAACTAGGTTTTAAAAACTTTGTGAAAATAATGCGTATTTTTCTTCGAGTTTTTATTAGTAAGCAAAACAAATTTTTCAGGAAATTTCTATTTTTTACCACTTTTTGCGTTCACGATCTACTCTATTCTATTTTTATGTTCAAACAATTAGCAGTTTTACCAATTTAGGAATGAGTTTTTACAAACGTAACTCTTTTATTTGCGTTTAAATATTTTTAATCACTATATGTTTGCTTTAATTTAGGCAGTAAGATTAGTTCTAGTATAAAAACACTTTGTCAAATTTGACTGATAATGAAATCAATAGAATTGAAAAATATAATAAATGAAAACTTTTTTCAAAAATTTTTTTGTAGAAAAATACTTGCGAAAAGTAAAATTCACCGCCTGGGAGGACGAATTTAAAAAAAAAAAAACACTTACACTTATAGTCGTCCCAATGCTACTTCGCCGAATTTCGCTCTTAGCTCTGTGCCAAATGACACCAGACGCGAATTTGCGTACAAAATCCTGTGTTTTAGGATACGTACGCAATACTGCGTCATTTGCGAATCGGTCAAGAAGTAAAATTGGCAAAGACTATATAAAAACGTTTTTTAAAATTAGTTTTTGTAGAAAAATACGTAAAAGTAAAATTCACCGCCTTGGAGGACAAAATCCAAAATCCAATAAAAAAACCTTACACCCGTGCTCTCTCACCCTAAAAACGTCTGTCTGTGTGTGTTTCGGACACCAGTTGTTTCTCTCTCGCGTGTCACGCCAAAACGTCTGCCGGCTGGTCAGCAGCCGTCCGTCGAGATTAATAGCCGTTGTGGTGCCGCCACGTGCATTCGTGTCCTCCATTTCTCCTCCGATCACTCTAATTGCCAATTACATACACGCTGACAACACGCGCCGGAAAGGACGTTCGAATTTTGGAGAAAGATGGCGATATTTTTGGGGTTTTTGGGGTCTTGTATATTCTTTACGAACCCGTCGAGATTATTGCTTTCAAAAATCGACAGTATTTTATGCTACGTTTGCGTGAAAATACAGACAATGTGTATTTTTTAGGCAACGTCTTTTTTCGAGTCAGTTTTTATGCAGAGGAAATTTTTTTTCGAATGGTTTATTTATAAGGAGAATATGACAAAGTGCTACAAACGATATTGAGGCTTTTATATTAAGTTCCAATTTAAAAGACACATGTAAGAAATGTATGTAACACTGAGTTTTAAAAAAATTGACAATTTCGTAATAAAAAACTATATTTGTTTCACTGTTTTAATTTTAAAATAAATGAAAACTTCTTTGAATTCTGTAATAGCTTCCTTTTCTTATCCTTAAAATCATTTGTCTCTTTTTTGTTGTTGTTTGAATTATAATTACAACTTTGTGTTCAAATGTAGGATGTTATTTTAACAAATAAATCTCACTTTTTTCTTGCAATTATGTGTTTCGCAGAGGCACATTTTTCCAAACTATTTTTTCCAATTTGTTTTAAAGTTTCAACGATTAGAGAATTTTTGTAGCTATTTTCAAATTGAGTGCCTCGATTTGGCAAACTATTTTTTTGAAATTTGAAACATTGGCAGCCTCACTATGGTTTTTTTTTTTAAAATTGTGTTCAAAGTTAGTGAAAAAATAGTTCTTTGTATCTGGTGTATTCCAAGACGCTACATTCGGTTTTGCACATTTTGTTTCTGTTTCTCAACAATCAATTTTTTGTTTTCAACGTTTTGCATAAGAGTATTTCTGATCACATTTTTTGATGTATGAGCGCAGTTTTCAAAATGCGAAGTGTCGCTTTTTAATTTTATAAAAAGCGACACTTCGCATTTTACAAATCACGGTTTGGACAAATTTCAAATCTTGTAAGCTTTTAAATTCTGCAACTGCTGATTAATTCCGCTTTGAAACAATTTTTCGCTTTTTTCATAATTATGACAACGCTCCTAGCTCCGTTGAAACAGCTGGAGCTATTTTTCCGACCGAGTATTATTGTGTTTCGTTTTCGTTTGAAACTCTATACTAAATACTGCATTCTCTTTAATATTAATGTGTTTCAACTCCTTTTTTTCATGTATTTTGTGCTTTTTCCATCTACACCTTCAATTTACTTGTGGGATGGTGTGCACTGTTTACACCTCGAACCCTCGTTTGTTTATATTCGCGCATCTGATTAGGTCACTTGTCTCATTGTCTGCTTGGTCTGTCTCACAGATCGATTGGTTCTCTCTCCCCCCCCCCTCTCTCTCTCTCTCTCTCTCTCTCTCTCTCTCTGTTTCTGAATAAATATCTCACGCGAAAAAAAAAACAGAAAATGTATTTTTTCTATGCAAAAACTGATTTTTACGCAGAGGAAGTGTTTTTTTCGATTGTTTCATTTGCAAAGAAAATATGACGAAATGCTCCAGGCGTTATTGAAACTGGTACATTAAATTCTGGTTTAAGAAACACTTCTAAATGTTCTTTGGAACACTGACTTTAAAAAATGATAATTTATCAAACAGTGCATTTGTTTTATGCTGTTTTGAAAAAAAACGCATTAATTTTTTTGAGTCGCTGAAAATAACAGTTCACTGTTTTATTTTCAAAAAATATGGAAACCCTTTTATACTCCCGTAATTGCTTTTTTCTATTTTCATCAAATGATCTGTCTCTTTTTATTTCGTTCAAGGCAACCCTTTTTATTTTTGTTTCAATTATAATTGCTTTTTTTTTCATCAAATGAATGACGTTGTTTTAATATATACATATCGCTTTTTCCCCAGTTGTTAAATTTTGTTTTTCGAAGATTTTTTTTCGAAAATATTTTCGAATGATATGTTTCTAAGAGGTACATTTTTTTCGAAACAATATTTTCGAAGAATTCGTTTTAAAGTTTTTCATTGCATTCGATTTTGTTTGGTCTAACTATTTTGCGATTTTTAAAACATTGGTGTCTTTCCCCACGTTTGATTTCATTTCAGACTGACGTTTTTTGGCTTTTTCATAGAATAAATAAAGGCTTTTTCATAGAATCAATGAAAATTTGTTTTTTCAGATTTCATTTGCCCCCTTATAGTTAAATAATGAAACCCATCTCAAAAACCAAAACTAGATCGCGGAGCACTGATTTTCTTAATAGACAAAAAACTTTATAATTTTGTAAAACACATAAGTAAATTATAAAATCGTTGCTTATGGTTTTGTTTAAAAATCTCGACGATTTCGAGCAAGACATTCATTTTTTTTTAAAAGTTTGGGCCACCTTAAGATTCATTGCTTTTGTGTAAATGCAAAAAGTTTGACAATTCAGTGAAACATTTCAGCACCATTTTTTTTTGCAAAATGTTTGCTTGTCGTTTTTTAAGTTCAATATGAATGTTTTTACAAATAACTAATTGATGGCAGAAAACATTTTTGTTTGCTTTTTTTCTGACAATTATGCTGGTTTTTTGAAGGTCTGTGAGATACTTCTTAAACATTTGTAAAAATTACAAATGTAAAAAAACCAAAAATATTTTACCACAACATATTGCTATTTAATTTCTGAATTTTGAATAGCAATAAGATGTGGTAAAATAATTGTTTTTAGAAAATTTCTTTGCATAAATATAGCAAATTTGTCAACGTGCTCAAACATTTCGATAAAACTTAAACTGTAAAAATTCTAATTTTTAAACTAATTTTTTTGCGGATAATTTTATAGTTAAGTTTAAAATTGTTTTTTTTCGTTTGCATTAGATTTCGGTGGAATAAAATGAGATTTACTCTTTGACATTTTCGGTAAAACGTCAGTTCTCTGCGTCTTTTCCTTGACAGCGCTCTTTCCATTCCAGTACGCAATACAGCGTGAGATGAAAAATCATTAAAAGTTTTTAAAAAAATTTTTTAAAAATGAGTTTGAATGTTTGTTTTATTTACCAGTTTTGCAACAATTTTAAGTTGCTAAACGTTCAAAAGAAAAGTCAATCTTTTTTGGAAAAACGGTTCGCAAGAAGCCTCCAATTCCAAAAATAGCGTTCCGAAGAAAGAATTTTCAATACTTTTGAAAACCGACTTTTCTGGAAAATCAATATTTTTCATCCAACCTTTCTGTGTGTATCGCCTTTCTGCAACTGTTGCAAATCTGTTAAATCAATTAAACATCCAAACGGCTTTGGTACTCGCGGAAAACTTCTTAAATTTTAATGTATTTTTTGCTTTTTTTCATTTGAAAATCACAAACAAAATTTTGTTCTATCGGACTACAATTCAAGCAACGTTAAAAGTTTTTACTTTGACAAAATGTTTTAAATTTGAAAAAAGCTGCCTGAAAAATTGACTTTTCTGAGAGAAAAAATGAATCACCCGCTGCTAAAACCTCGGTATCTGTGTGATAAAAAAGGAACTGGCAAAATGAGCCATCAGTGCCTTCCGGTCACACCGCCGTTCTGTTTAATCAGTCTCGTTGAACTTCTAGATATGGAGTACAAGTACCAGGAATTGCCTTGCCCCCTTCTTCCGACGCTTAAAGTGTCTCTTTTCTGAGTCATTCGCTTATAAATAGAATTTTTCTCAATTTTTTTCTAAAAACATAATTGAGTTAAAAAACCAATACTCAAAGAAATTATCTAGTGTGTTTCCGAAAAAGGGCACCTTGGCCAAAAACCTTAAAGGATGGTACATTAGGTCCCGGCGCGATCGCTTATTTGTCTGCGCACTCCTCTTTTTCTATGTTATTTGACTTTTTTTTATTTCTCTTCATATCAATGTTTCAATTCTTTAGTGGTACAAAGGGAGCAAAACATGCTCAAAAATAGCCGACCTTTCTTTGGAAACAGACTATACAAACAATGTGCCAAAGTAATAATAATGAACATCGTATCAATGATGTACGTTAAAGAAAATTTTTTTTTTTAAAAAAAAATTAACGCATAAACCAATACATGCTTCTCAGTCAATTGCGTGTTTTGTAATGAGTTAGCGCGCTAAATTTTTTTTAACGCAAAATGGTCAACCAATAATACGAAACAAAACATATAGCGGAAATAAACATAAAGCTTGAATTTAGGAAACTCAAAGTAGTATTATAGCTGTCGCCAAACCGAAATCTTATTCTAATTGCGGAAACATGCAAAGCATGCTCTGTCTAAAATGATTAGACTACGAATTTCCCATTACAACAGAGCATCACTTGAACATTCTAATTTTACTGGCACGATTTCAATTTGGCGACAGCTATATAATATTTTGTTGTTGGTATTTTTGTGATGATCGAATATGTGCTAAAACAAAAATATATCTTAATCGAAAGTAAGCAGAGCGCATCGAGAAAAAAATATTTGAAGTGGAAAGAAAATACCCTGACAACCCTGAAGATTTAAAAAAAGCTCTTTTTTCGAATTTCGATCTGCCAGGGTAATTCTCAAAGCGGTTCAACTTTTTGAAGTTTTTGCGCTGTTTTAGCTTTTTTTTTTCCTTTTTTTAGTTGCAACCGCTGTTTATTTTTTTTTGAGCAACAAGAAAAACAACTTGTGAAACGCTAAACCACAAAGCATTTTTTCCACTTTTTTAACTTTTAATTTTTTTTGAGCCATCTCTGTGTTTTGAAAGTATTTTTTTTAATCATTTTGTTTAACTGGTGAAAATGACACCAAGAAATTGTTCCATGTTCAGCTAAATTAACCTTACCAGTATTTTAAACATCGGAATGAACAAACTTCGTAAATTTTTTAAAAATTAAAAAAAAAATTTTGTTGTTATTTTTTGAAGATTTTTTTTTTGAGTGCACTACTTTTTCTTTATTTACGTTTATGTCAATGTTTTTTAATACGGTTGAACATTATTCAGTATTGTGATTTCCGTAAACAACAGTTTCAAATAACAATATTTAAAGTAGCTCGAAAAAAATTACAAACTAAAAATTAAAGTCTGTTTAATAAATGTTTTGAGAATTTTTGTTAAAAAAACAGATTAAGTTCAAATTGTTTATCTAAACGAATGCAAAAAAATGAGTAAAAAATATAATGTGAAAAGAAATTCAGTCATGGATGATATGGATAATATTGTCTCCTAGGAATTCGAAACAAACAAATTTTTAGAAGTAAAAATAATTTTTTCGTTTATTTGGTCTAAACGCCATTATTCCGGCGTGTTTTAGCTATTTTAGTCTGTTTCTTTGAAAAACTGTTTTTACTAAACCACAGTTCAGTTTTTTTTATCTCCTTGTCCCCAAAAACTGTCCAAAAAAGCCAAATCTAATCATTTGGAATTCTCGTGCCAGGCTCCTTATCTCTTCGTACTTGGCGTACGGGCTCTTTTTACGGCGGGCTACTCTTTTCAAAATTTTATCACCGGGTGGTCCAATCTTTACAATTCTTTACAGTTGCACTTTTGCATTTTTCGCTGATTACGCTTGTAAATACCATCAAATCGAGAATTTATTATCACTTTTATGGCCTTTTGACCTAGATTTGGCTTTTTAAGACTAATTCAACATTCATCTTCCAATACTGTCCCCTCAAAACAGATTTTTCAAAGTATTTATCGAAACATTCACCTAACTTTTTTTGATTTTTTTTTTACAATTTGATTTGGCTTTTTATACGTTAATCCTTTTGAACGTTAAAAGTTAGATTCTTTTAACATTATCCTACCTTCAAGACAAATTTTCTTCAGTTAATTTCGAAACATTCATCTTTTCATTCTTTTAATTTTAATGTATCGTTATAATTTTTTGTTTTTAATATCTTAACGTTTAAATTTTAATTTTCTTTGACTACGCTTGTAAAATTCAGAAAATCGAGAATTATCTATTTACAGCTTTGTGACCTAGATTTTGGCTTTTTAAGGGGCTTTGGAAGGATGTTGTCTTCATTACCTCCCTTGTAGAAAACTTTTCTTTAGTTCATTTTGAAACATTTATCTTTTTTTAACAAAAAATTCTTTTTTTACACTGTTTAAACTAACTTTCAATTTCAGGTATGCGAAATAGGTAACAATTCCATTTATGAAGTGTGTTGGAGATGAAGTCTTTCTGCTTGTTCATACCACTAGCTACAATTATCTGCGCTCATCAGGTCAGTTGGAATCGCTTTGAAAAATTGAAATCTTACATCAACAAAATAACAATTATTGTTCCAAAAAAAGAAATTTTGCTGCGTACAATTAATTTTTTTGTGTTCTATTAACTGAGTATCAAATTCACTGCGTATCATGTGCGCTGAGTAACATTTTCGCAGTATATTCGGATTCCGCTGCTTGTTCAAGATTAGTTGCGTATGAATGTTGCGCACATATTTTACATTGGGTAATTCTAACATTTTGTGTAGCAAATTTTTGTAGTTATAGCTGGCGCCAAATTGGAATCATACCAATAAAATTAGAATGTTCTAGTGATCCTCTGTTGACATTGAAGTTCGTATTCTAATCATTAGACGACAGAGCATGCTTTGCACATTTCCGCAATTAGCATATGATTTCGGTTTGGCGACAGCTATACGTATGTATTTTCTGCATTCACCGCGTATCGTTTTTATACTGCTCTTTCTACAGTATACTCTATTCGCTGCATATTACATTTTCGCTGCGTTTTGTATTTTCTCTCAATTTTGCATAATAAATTTTCTGTCTTTGCAATGCACCTCATTTTCTGTTTTTGTAAAGCACCTCAACATGATGCTCAACAAAAAAATGTATCAAATTTACTGCGTATTAAATTCAAATTTCGCAGTGTATCACATGTTTTTTCTTCGTATCCTAAATTTGCAAATTTTTGACAGATTTTCTGCGTATCATATGTTTACTGCGTGCCAGTTTTTTTTGCTGCATTGCCTATTTTGCTCTGTATGATTTTTTTGCTGCGTACCATTTTTGCCTCTTTCTATCGATGCCTGTTTTTGCTACGTTTCCTATATTTGCTGTGTAGCACTTGTTCACTGCGCATTCTATTTTGCGATGTGTTATATTTCCTGCGAGTTTATCCTTAAAGGGACAGTCAGGCGGGTTTTACAACATTGGCTCATCTAGGAGAGAAAAATTCGCTGATCAAGAAAATATATATGACTATGGGTCGGAAATGTACCGTTTTCGATAGACCTGGCTTCAAAGTGTCCAAAAACGGCCGACCATCCGCAGATTGTGCGGATGGCCAGTACGCCCTGCGTGTCCGGTATTTACAGGGGATGCTAATGAACCGAATTCATTCTAATTGACTGAGATAGCTGTGAAAATGAGGAGGGTGCGAGACAATTTTGCATAGTTCATTCGCATAATTTCCGACCGTATCCGATCGAAAATGAAATGAAAAGGCCCCTTACTGCCCCTTTAATTCGCTGCGTATCAAGTTGCTGCGTATGTATCTGCCTTTTGCATTTTCTCCGCTTATGATATATTCAGTGTGTATCATTGTTTCATAATTCTTGTATCTTCTCTTTTTGCGTACCCAATTTACTCAATACACATTCCGCATGCATAATAAGACAGAACAAAAAAAAGCTTCTTCCCACTTCATTTAAGTCGAAAAATGTCTTTCAGATCGCTCATGCCCCCGCCATTTGGGGCGACCCGGCTCCCAATTACTCATCTGTGCATCTAGGAGACAATTCTGTAAAATACATCTATGCACTGCTGTTTGTAGACGATAAAATCGTGAGTTCTACCATTTTTGAACCATTTTCGCACCAAGTATGACGTCAATCAAAAAGAAATTTTTCTCTGACGATTTTTGTCTGTTTTTCATTTCCGGAAAAAACGCAATTTTTTCTATTTATTGAGCTTCCCATTGGCTTTTTGGGACACAAAGATCCCAAACACCACGTTACAATGACTGAGACTGACAGTTTTTTTTCTTAGCGAAACAATGATACTATAATCTAATGTTAAAAAACTAAAACATTAATATTTCCAGTTGGCTCTCTAAAAAAATAAAAGCTTTTATTATTTGGGATTTGTAAAAAATATGTTTAATTTAAAAACCTGATTATTCAGAACACGGTAAAAGAGCTGAATGTTTAACTAGCACATCATTACGGGCGTCGACAATTTTGAGAGAGAAAAAACCGAAAACATCGCATCGCACAAGAATTTTTTAAAGCAGTCAAACGTTTCAGTTAGTCGAAATTACTTTTCAAGGAACATTTGCACATGGCACACAGTTTCTGCAAGATATTTCCTAAAAGCTACGAATTTTGCAAAAAATCATATATTTTTTCCGGACTCATTCACTCATTGGGTACCCTAGATTGGGCTTTATTCAACAAAAATTTGAAACATTCGATTTTAACGAACTTATTTTATTAGAACACGTGGGAAATTTCACAAATGTTACGAAGTCAGCATTGAGATTCACTGTTCTGGATCACAGAAATCCTTGTTCTCTCGGAAGCTCCTGGGGATGATAGGAAGCCTTTGACTGACCAAAGGGTTAGAATTCCATCGGCTAGGGGCAGCCAGGGGACAAGACTGTGACCGATCTAAAACAACGTGTTTATTTATGTTTCTGTCTCTCTCTCTCTCTCTCTCTCTCTCTCTCTCTCTAAAACTCACAATGTCACTCATAACTGCAGCAGAAAGAGCTCTTCCTCTGGGATCCGCACTCAGAACAGCTGCCATGAGTCCGGAAGAGAAAATGCTGATTAGGGGGAAAAACACGTAGCAGACGGAGTAAATTAAAATCTAAATACATAAAAAATTAATAACATAGTTAAAAATATGGGTCAAAGTACTTTGTCAGAAAACGTTTTTAGTCTTATGCCAGTTTCCGTACTGTAAAGCAAAAGGGCGTTCTAACTGGGGGGTCTAGGCCACGTGAATGTTACAATAAAGTAAAAAAAAATAAAATCCAAGAGAAGAATTTACTGATACAGATGAAAAAATTCATTTTGTTCAAAAAATGTGAGATTTCAGTTTTCTGATGGGTATTTTTTTTTTTAAAATCACGTTTTTTCAATTAGGAATGCAAAAACTCACACAATACAGCAGAAACTTCGACGTTTTCGCTTGCATTTCACAGACGTTCACCGAATATTTATGGGCAGTGAAATAGCTTTTGAGGGATGAATGAACCACAGCTGCCATAATTACCATTATGCTAATTAAGAAGATGTAAATGCAGCGGTAGGCCTAAAAAGGGAAATTTTAGTTTTTTAGGGGCTCTCACTCACTCACTCACTCACTCACTCACTCACTCAGTCACGCTCTCACTCACTCACCTCACCTCACCTCACCTCACCTCACCTCACCTCACCTCACCTCACCTCACCTCACCTCACCTCACCTCACCTCACCTCACCTCACCTCACCTCACCTCACCTCACCTCACCTCACCTCACCTCACCTCACCTCACCTCACCTCACCTCACCTCACCTCACCTCACCTCACCTCACCTCACCTCACCTCACCTCACCTCACCTCACCTCACCTCACCTCACCTCACCTCACCTCACCTCACCTCACCATCCCTATCTTTGCCTCACTCACCTTATCCGACGGTTTTAGAAAGATTCCGGTAGTTGAGCAGAAAATGAGGCAAAAGATGAAGAAGATTCCGTAGGCTGAGGGAATAGCACCAGGTCTGAATTGTTTTCTCAATGTTTCAAAACAGTTTTTGAAAATAAACCTGCTGAAAATGAGGAACCTATGGATAATCATCATCATTAGGAGTAGGATTTGAAGTTGTTGGGCCAATCTCCTGATGTCTAGGATCAAATGTTTGATTCCAGCATGAGCATCGATGAATTCAATGCCGTAGACTGCGATTGGGTGGGGAGAGTTTTCGATCATTCGGTAGACCTAGAAATGTCTCTCTGTCTCTCTGTCTCTCTGTCTCTCTGTCTCTGTCTCTGTCTCTCTCTCTCTTTCTCTCTCTCTCTCTCTCTCTCTCTCTCTCTAACCTCTTGTACATATAAAGTGGCAACGAGGTAGATCACATCGATGTAACTTCTCATATACGTCAGTAACATGTACTTATCGTGTAAAAGCCGTTTTTTCAACACAGAAAAAGCGATGTAGGCATGGATACAGAGTCCAGCAATTGAGGCCAAAATCAGGTTCACCCATTGAATGTCTTCAATTGTTTCAGAAGTTCTGGAGATTGTGCCGAGATTTTCGGTTTTGTTAGATGGCTGAAAAAACGATTTTATCGATTAGCTTAGTGGTTTTTAAAACTGACCACGATCTCTTCAATTTTCAAGACCACTCCGGTGAAGTTGAAGCCATCCATTTTCTTAAAAAAAATATAGTTTAAGAGCCTGGGAACAAAGGCATATGTATTTAGGCAATCTTAGCAAACAGGTTATTTTAAAAACATACATAAAAAAGGGAAACATGCGGCTGTGACGTTTTAGTAACATTTTCCTATGTGATAACGACGTTTGACAGTTAAACAAAACCATAGTAGTCATACTGCAAAGCAGAAGAATGGAAACATTCATGTATTTCTAAATCTCTTCGTTTAAAGCTCAAATTACACTGTGATACAGTTTTTGTTTCTTTGACTGTTTTTTTCTTTTTTAACGAATGCTTTTTATAAAATTTAATTTTTTGGCTTGTACTAGTAATTTTTTAATTAACAAGTTTTGTAAAAATGTTTTACCTATGGAATTATTCTTTATTGTTCTATACCACATTCATGTAGATCAATTTCAATTTTTCCATTTGAAACTTTTTTCTACACTTTTTAGGGTACTGTAATCCTCTTAGATAATTAAACGCTATCGTAGTTTGTAGTCTATCAGCGTAGTTACACGCGTTCATTTCGAGTAATGAGTGACCACGAATGTTGCGGCCGCAGGCCACCTAATTGAGCGGCCGAAGGCCGCGTGTTGTTGCGGCCGCAGGCCGCAAGCCAAGAGGGTGCGCGCGTACCCGACTGGTTTTTTACATTTCGTCTAAGATTTTTTACAATTCGTCTAAGAAACGTAGAAAATTGCGTATGATTTTACATTCGTCCAATTTCCAATCTGTTACTATATTTTTGCTTAAAATGAGACGGAAATTTTAAAATTGGTGTTTGAATTTTACGATTTGTCGAAAAGCTGAAACAAATTTTCAGTGACAGGGAATAATAAAATAAATTTTTGACTATACATTTTTAATAAAGTTGGTCTCGAAAAAATTCACTTTCGGAAGATCAAAAATATTTTTTTCACTTTAAAAATTGCTGGAAAATCGCTCTAAACACAATCGATAAACGTTTGAATTCATTTCGAGAATTTTTTTTAATTGATTTTGAAAAAATCCAGGGCAAAAATCGATAACGATCTAAAGGATTGAAAATGGTCTGTTCGGTCGTAAAAAGATTGTAGACCATTTTTGGGATTCTGTGGGGAACTATCTACGTTTTCCGAAAGAATCGGAAAAACGGTAAATTTATAGGAAATTTTCAGGGTTTATAGGCTATTTCCAATCTTGAGACTTTTGAATGACTATGGATTTCCTTGGTATTTAACCATTGACGATTTGAAACATCGAAGTGAATATGAATAAAATATGCGAAATAGCACTGTAACAGAGGAGTGCGCAGACAATTAGACGATCGCGGCGGGACCCATTGTACCTAGTCCTTTAGGAAAATCCCTTTTTCCTTGTCTCAGTTTTGGAAATGCCCTATAATAGCTTTCAAGGCATTTAAGTTTGAAATATATTTAAAGGCAATTAAGTATTTCAACTTTTCAATGCATTGGGATCAAAGACTTCTAAACAATGCGGGCGCTGAGAAAGCCCAATGTGAGAAAATGTCTGACAGACCCCGCCCCACAAAGCGAGCCCGTTTCCGGGGTAACGAATGCAACTTGGCACAGTGACCAATGTTTGCTCAGCTTCAGAAGACGGAAAAACAGGTGCCAGGCAATTTTCTCCCAAATAAGGTTAGAAGGCAAAAAACGGTGGTTTCTGATTGGTTGTGCGGGAAGCAAAAAAAAAGAAGTTGTCAAAAAAAATCCTAGCCACATCTTCTTCGGTTGTTTGGCTGCGTAGACGGCCTGATTATCCTATATTGTTTACATTCCTATAGGAACAACAGCAAAACATTGGCACGTTGTAACTAAGTGCTTATACAATATTTAATTTTGATGTTTTACGTTTTTTCAAAGTTTCATTGTTGCATGGACAATGTTCTGCGGGCAACATATCTCATTGGCACGTTTCCATGATCTTACACACGATTCTGAATTTTTCCACGCTGTTGTAAAACAATGGCGAAATACTGATTTTAAAACAAAACCACTTAATTTTAAATTAACGTAAACAGGACTGCACTCCCACTGGAATTGTCGTCATCGCAATGACAAAACGTGTGGCAGCAACATTGAACTTAATTATGAATTATGTTTTGTTTAAAAAAAATTGTTTGTAAAAAATTGCCTTTTAATTTAAAACAATTTTAAAATGGCAAAATAGAACTTCTTCGTGCTAAAACAAAACTCTTGGATAGGCCCACTCTTGGAACAACATCAAAACTTTGGCAAGTTGTTCCGAAACACATTAGGCTTCAAATATACTCGAGGTCAACACTACATTTTCATATATTACAAAATATTGTTGTGCAGATCTAAAATTTTGAAGCTGTTTCTAGTTAAACGCCATGCAGGCCGTTAAACGCAGCGAACCGTTAAACACCGGACAAATTTTTAAACGCAGGGCTCTTAAGCTATGTGTTACAAAAAAGTTTCAACAATACAAGAATTTCAATGTGTTTTTTTACTAAAAACCGGACAGACCGCTACACTCACAACTATTATCATACTTTTGAATTGGAAAACACTTTTTTCAAGACATTTATTTTAAAAAATAGTGATAGTCTTTGCAATGGGAAAAAGTGTTGCCACAACATTGAACCAAATTATTATTTTCAAAAAAAATTCTCAGAAAAAGTTGTCCTATGCTTGAAAATTTTCAACCATTTAAAAAAGTAGATTTCTTTTTGTTTTTTTTTCAGTGATAAAAACAAATTTTTTTTGTAATTGTAACAACCGTGAAAAAAAATTTACCTTTATATACCGATTTTGGAGAAAAAAATGAAAGTCAGAAAATTCGTTAAAAGACAGAAATTCGGTTTTTTGAGCAGCAAAAACAAAGGACCGTAGAAAAATGGTTATGGGAGCTTTAAACATTTGTTGTAATGCCGAAGAATCGTAAATTTGACATTTTTTGCATAATGTATATTGGGTGAAACACTTACACTAATAAAAAATTTCAAAAAAAATTTGTCTTACCCTGTTTTAGAAATTCATTATTTTCTTATAAGGGGATGAAATTGGCAGTTCGAGGTTAAGAAACTATATTTGACTTCAAAAAATCGCTTTTTTAAATTTAATTATTAAAATTTTCACTGATTTGACAAAACAAAGAATTTTATATTGTGATTCAAGTCTAATAGCTTCAACCCCAATCTGCTACTACTAATTATGGTTAAGGCTAATGAATTTGGAAAACGAATTTTCTGGAAAACTCATCATTGCTAAAAAATCACAAAAAATATAAAACACATAAAGTTGTATTGTTGTTTTGTTCTAAAAAATGTTTTTCTGCATCATTTTTCATGTTAACGATTTTCAATAAAAGAAATTTGGTCATTTTTCAAACAAAAAGATTATTTTTCATATATTCTGCCTGAACTACATCGTCCAGATGTGCTACAATGTGGCAAAATTTCAATTTTACGTTCAGTTACGTAAAATAACACAAAAACTGAACGTTTACGAGTTTTCAAACTCACTGTTGTTCAACTCTTTTTTTTGCGAGATTTGAATGGGATTGGAGTTAATGTATTGTTTCGAAATACTTTGTGGCTGAAACATTTAATTAACTTAAATTGAAGTTTAGAGAAGTTTCGAATTATTATGTTACAGTTATAAATCTATTTATTTGTATTCTTTCCTAAACGGAACCACTTTTTTTTAGAACGAAAGTGGCCCGTAAGCATATCGCCTCCAAAACAAAGAATTTTTTGAATGCTTATTTCTAAAAGAACTCTTGCTTCCTTGCAATTGCTATCCTATTAGCAAATTTGGTAAATGCTATCATTAAAACATTGTGCAAATTTTAAAAATATTTCCATTGCGAGAGAAAATATTTTCATTTTTCATGAAATTTGTCATATTAAATTGCATAAAAATAGAAACGCCTTTTTTCCATAAGCTTGAAAATAGTGAACAAAATTGTAAATAATTTTCTTCTGTCGTTTCTTCTGCTAGGTAATAATGAAAAATTCATACAGTATAAAACTATTTTTTAACAAAAACTTTAATTTTTGTGTTTCCATAAAATTGCATTTTATTCTTCAGAAATCTTATTTTCCTTATTTAGGAAATTCAGTTGTTTGGTTTGAATTGAAAGAAGTTGTAAATCACAAATCCTAGTGTAAAATTTACAAACACGGTGATGCTTCTTTGAAGGATGCTCCATCCGCGTGCGAAAAAACGATCACATGTTCTTATGAGGAAATAATTACTATGTGTCGAAATGTAATCGCGCTTTGAACTTTGGTGAGCTTTTTCTGGAGCGCAGATATTTCGAAATCTCAAATTAAGGAAGTCACATAATTTGCGAAATGACAAATCATGCTTTGAATTTTCATAAGAAATAATTGAAACATATGAATATTTTATTTTCAAAAATGGTTTGTAGAGTCTTTATTTTAAATTTCGATAAGAGATTTTTTTTTAAAAAAAAATTTGAATTAATTGAGAGGTTATATCGTGGAAAACTATGATTTCATTTTCTTTATCGCTGAAGTCATTGCTAATTTGGGATCTAAATTTATGGTTTGACCCATATATATGAAAATTGTAGAAAGCCGTCAAAAAATTATCAGTGATTCATAAAAGCGCAGAGTGGAAAAAGAAAGCCGTAAAGGTTATAAAAAGGCTTCATCTATCTGCCCGAAGTTTAACGGCTTGCTCGACTTTTAACAGGCTGTTCGTGGTTTACAATCTGCCAAAGCATGCACGCTTAGTTAATTTTAGCTTTACTAGCGAAATTCCGGCGTTTTGGATAAAACTGAGTAAAACTTCTAAAATAAGTATAAACACTTTTTTTTCTTGTTTTTGTCCTGCGTTTAACAGTTCATCCCTCATTTACCACATTGTTTAACAGTCTGCCCGCAGTTTACAAGCTC
This sequence comes from Oscheius myriophilus, assembly GCA_964057215.1. NCBI lineage: Eukaryota > Metazoa > Nematoda > Chromadorea > Rhabditida > Rhabditidae > Oscheius > Oscheius myriophilus. Next base: position 463,341 of record OZ059906.1, read on the forward strand.
ATTACAATTTGCCTTGCGTTTAAGCGCCTTTGACACGCTTAACTCCCTATCCCGTGTTTCGGGTTCTGCTCGGTGTTTAACAATCTGACCGCCTTTTTTACAGTTTGCATGTTGTTTTTAATTAAAAGTCCGAAATGCCAATCAATTCAAATAGTTTGTTCGTTTGTTTGTTCTGCGTTTAACGGCCTACCCGATGTTTGGTTAAAAACTTAGAAATAGAGCTTTAAGTCCTGTGTTAACCATTTATCCTGCGTTTAACGGCATGCCCGGTATTTACCAAGAAGCAATTTTAAAATTTTAGTTTTGCTTAAAGATTTGCTTTATCCCCAAGCGTATCTACCTTTCGTTTAACGATATGTCCGGTGATTATAAGCAATTTCGGCGCTTAACGGTTGTCCTGCGTTTAATGACCCGTGCAATGTTTAGCAGTCCGCTTTTTAACCGTTGTCTTTAATTTAGTAAAGTCGCAGCTATTCGCCATAAAATTTCCGACTTTCAACCTTTAACTCTAGAGTAAACAATTTTTGTACTTAGTTATAATGAAACCGGTTACCCAAACAATTAAACCGTTACGGAAAACATTTACAACTTTTGCTTGTAGCGTCAGTAGGTACAAATCGTTGTTTTTCCGGCGGATTTCCGGTAAACAGACTTGTTTTCCAATAATATCTACTCCGTTTTCATAATACAATGTCTGGACCGGAAAAAAGGGGGGAACAGGTGTTTTGTAAAATTGTATGCGTAAGTGTTAAATTATCACCTGTTCTCGTTAGTCAGCCGGAAAATGCGAAAGAAAGGTGGTTTTCACGGAAAAATTAAGTCAAGAAAAATAACTGGCTATCTTCGAGTTTTAAGCGGTATAGTGGACAAAACAATTGATTTTATCTATTTTGAAAATTGAAATTTCGTTGCGTGAGTAGTTGAATGTTTTACACTAATGAAAAGAGTAAGCGTATGTGGATGATTCGGTCCGGTTGCCGTTGCTTTTATTTTAGGTTGTTTTCTGAGATTCAAAAATCTTCACAAACGCTCAGATACAACAAGTTACAACCAACATTATTTTAATACGGCAAAATTGAAATGTCTTTACGACGTACTTTTTACTATTTAGACGGGATCAGATGTTTGTGAGTTTTACGAAACAAACCAAATATTTATTTTAAAAGAGAGTTTTTTTCAAACTATTTTCAGTTTTTCACGAAGGGTTATTTTGTTGTTTTCTTAGGTATTTATTGTGCAAAAAGCATACGAATGGGGTAGCGATTAGCCCTCAGCGGTTGCGATTTGCCCAAATCCGTCGCGGGCATATTGCCCACCCTCAAAATTTTTATCAATATTTTTTTATAAAGAGTTTGGTCAGTTGCTCATTAGATATTCAGAGGCAACAGTAAATTTACAAAATTTAATTCTTACGTTGATCAAATGTTCTACTTAACCAGGGAATGTAAAGATAGTGCAGTTTTTCTGATCAGACTGCAGCGACTTGTTTGCATTTCTTCGATTTCAATTTTTCTTTATTTCATTTTTTGCCCTTTTCAGTTTGAATGTTTTGTTTTAACTTCATATAGTCTGTTTCCAAGGGAAGGCCTCTGACTTTCGGGCAATGTTAAAAAATGACTGGTATTTAACCAAGAAAAATTTGAAACATTGATTTGAACAGAGAAATAATAGGCAAAACAGCATCGGAAAAGAGGAGTGCGCAAAAAATTAACGGAGATCGTTGCGGGACCAAAGGTGCCTAGTCCTTTCAAAATTGAGAAAATCCTTGCCCATTCGTTGGAAATGGAGAATAGTTTTGATTTTAACTATAGCGTAAATTATCGAATAATTGGGCAGTTGATGTCCAAATTTCAAAATAACAAAAAAAAAAACACTCCCAGCAAAAACAAACATGCTGGAAAATTTCAAAAATTTTCGAGTCTACTGATAAAAAAATTTTCTAGATACGACAAACACTAGAATTTTAAACGGTTGAAGAAAAATATAAAAACCAGATTTTGTAAAAAAAAAAAATAGTATGCACTTTTTAAATTGAAACAGTGTGCCTTTAAAACTAAATTGTTCAATATTGCATTGATATGATTTGCAATGAACTTCAAAAAAAAAATCTCCAAATCTATCGATTTAGATTTTTTAGATCTCATAAAATGTTTCGCTGTGTTATGTAGATTTTGTTTTCAATCAATGTTAACAGCAAAAAATACAAACATTTTTATGCAAAAAGTATAGTGACGTAATTTTTCAAAGTTGAATTTGTCCAAGTGTGAAAACATTTCACTTGCCTGTTTCAATTTACGAATCAGTAAAATGACATTGGAACATTTCTAATGAAGCTGCTGCAGTCTAATCTACTAAAACATTAAACAAAATAATAATAATAATCTTTCAAAATCAAATTGTTTCAGAAAAGAAGGTTATTCCTTGGTTAAAGAATTATAAGTTTTCCTAGCCATTAAGAAGCCTACCTTAATGTTTCCAGCTTTTGAGATCAGATAACTGAGCAAATGTTTCACCAATATTATTTTATTTTAATCAACGAATAAAAAGAGAAACAAGAACGACTGAACATTACTTTTCGGTTACTCACAATTTTATACTTCAGCATTTGAACAATGTGTTTATAGCTATCGCCAAATTCGATGCCTGGCAATAAAATTAGAATGTTCAAGTGATGCTCTGTTGATATAAGAAATTCGTAGTCTAGTCATTCTCAACAGAGCATCCTTTGCACGTTGCCTCAATAAGCATAAGATTTCAGTTTGGCGATAGCTATATAGTATGTTTCCGAAAAACGGCACCGGTTTTGGCCAAAAACTTTAAAGGATGGTACCGCGATTACTAATTTGTCTGCGCACCCCTCTTTTACTGAGCTATTTCGCTTATTTCATTTCTATTCACATAAATGTTTCAAATCGTCCGTGGTTAAAAGGAGCAAACCATCGAGGCCGCTCAAAGTCACCGACATTTATTTGGAAACCGACTATAGTCTTGTGAATGCTGATGTTTCAAACAATTGTAATATCAAAACCCTAGCACATTCGTTTAATAAACTGTAGTTAGGTACTGCTGCTTGATAGTTTTTTGGTAAAACCTTCTGTGTTTTGGGATGAAGAAAAAAGAAAGTCATGGGAGTTTTTACTTGCTGTTGAAATGATACTCAGTCAACCATATTATCGTAAAGCAAATAAAGAACCGAAAAAGTTCTCACGCCAAGGTGAGGTATATGAGCTAATCACATTTGTCCCCATTTCGACCACGCGAAGTAATTCAATCAGGGGCCGAGTCCTTTTCTGACGACGGCATAACAATTTCTTCTCAATGACGCAATGTCACCTGCCAATGCCTGGAATATGAACTTTCACGGGGGAACGGAAAATTTCATTTTAAAAATGAGATAAAAAAATTGAATTGAACTTATACTTAGTGACAAGGCTTGTGATCCAGTTATAAATTTTACTGGAAAAAAAGTGAAAAATATAAGAATAAACAAACTGCCCCTATGTTCTTGTTTTTTCTGAAGTTTACCATTCAATTTAGGAAAATTGAAAGTTTTATAAGTCGATTTTAGCTTACTTCAGTGTGAACCCGACGAATTGCAATAGATTAGTCATTTAAAATTTGCCGAAACCGTGAAACATTTGCTGGCTCTAAATTCCGTCGCATTACTTAAAAAAACATTCAACCAAATTGAAAGTGATAAGAAAATCGCTTCCTTTGCAAAAAATATAAAAACAAAACTTCCAAATAAAAGCAAAATATATGTTGTTTTCATGGACAAGCTATTTTTAAATTTTAAAAATAGAAAAACTGAGCTAAACTTTGATTAAAAATTCATTCTTATCAATTGGTACGAAAAATTATACCACTCGAATACATCACATGTATGAAAAGTTGCAAAACCTAGCGGCAAAAATGAAGCCTACAACTCCGTTAAATTTCCGAAAAAAAAGCTACCGCGCAGAAGCATTGAAACATTTATGGTAGAAAGCCATATTTATAGCAAAAACGCTTTTGAAAGTTCCACATTTGACTACGCAATTTCTTACGCTCTCGAGCCAATTCGAGACCTTTTCATGCACTTGGCAAATTTCCCATTCGAGTTTTTATTAAATTTAGATTTTAACAATTTTGTGAAGTTCTGATAATCAACGACTTTCCAGGATACATTGTCGCTTACAATTCATGTAAAATTTCCCACAAAATTAGAACATTTACATTCTGTAAATTTTCGGTTCCTGTTCAAGACAAATTTTAACATTCTCAAAGCCTTTGGAATAAAATACCATAAGAAAACTTTCTACAAAATCTATTATGTTTTACCAACAGATTTTTGAAAGATGACAAAAACGCGAGAAAAAAGTTTTGCTTTGTTCATTTTTAGTTTGTGTTTCTTCCCAAAACAATTGTCGCCCGAAACGGAATTTTAAAATTGTTTTCCGTTTTAAAATTGAACTCAAAAAAGAATTGAAAAAATTTGTATGAATCTGATTCGGTTACAAAAATGTTTTTTTTGTAAATGAGGTTAAAAAATTGTCATCACACTCGTTCAGGTGTTAAAACAATGTAACTGACACCCGTGCCTGATTAGGTGAACGTGAAAATTATTTCTGTAGAAAGATGTGATAAACAAAAATAAATTTTTATTGCAATTTCGTGCTTTTCGATACAAAATTATAAACAAGGCTAAATTTTTGTTGCAAATTTGTGCTTTTCGATTTATTTGAAAGATTTTTTTACGATCAGGTTCTGGAAACATTTTATGTGAAAATTTGTAAACTTTGCTGCAATTATGAAACATGCATATGTGAACTCAATTAAAAATTACCCAAACACGTTATGGTGCAATTTCGTTGAAAAAATGCTTTGAAAGGAATATGAACTTTCACGGGAAAACGAAAGTTTTCGTTTTAAAATCTCAAACAAAAAATGAATTGAAAAACTAGTCAGGGATGTGATTCAGTTAAAAATATACATTTTTTGTAAATGAGGTTTAAAAATTCATCACGTTCAACATTTACAGCAACCTAGCTGACTATCTCTTTTCGGTAGAGAAAAAATTTCCAAACACAATTTGTTACCTTGACATATAAAATTGTGTCTCATGAAGACCAATTATATAAGTGAAACTTTGCAACCTTTGCTGCAATTTTGGAACATACAAATGTATAATGTAATTAAAAAAAAAATGAAAAAAGCTACCAAACAGATCCTAGGTAAAAAGCATGACAAAAAGCGACAATTATAACAAAAAAAAACACTTTGTTCGAAAATTTTATCATAAGGACTTCTCGAGGTTTCCACACTTTAGCGCCAACTCTCGCTTTTTTCATGATTTTTCATTTTAGCTTAATTATAAAACTAACAAAAAGATTTTTACTTTTTTAAGTTCTTCTGAGCAATTTGAATGCAATTTCCCCCCAAATAAAATTATTTCATTTAGAAAACGAAGAAACATTTTTCTAATGCGTCCTAGCGCACGTTTTTAGCGTTTTTTCCAATTTATTTCGCTGGTTTTCTAAAGTTTCTGACATGCGCCTACTAAAAAAAATGAGTTTGTTATACTACTACTTATTATAGAAGCCTAAAATTTAATTATTGTTGTCAATGTCCGTTCGTGTAAAATTTGGCGATAAAATTTATGTAAACGTCCGAAGCGTTTTGTAGTATTGCCTTGCGATGTCTTAGAATCTCCAGTAAACTTGATTCAAATGAACCCATATTGTGGTAAGAAAAAAACGTTATCATTTTTTTTCGCCTGATTTTTAGGAGTTTCGAGCTACGTTGTATTGCCACTACAGAATCGTAGAAGTTTTGGTGCAAATATGAAACATTGGCATTCCCTAAATTAACGGAACTAAAAAAAGTTTGAATTTTCTCCTTGTGTGTCTTTTGTTTAACAAACCTCTGAACAGAGTATTTTTTTAAACCCGTATCATATCGGTGAAACATCCCTTGATATTGCAAATTGTACCAAAATAAGATTTATACCTAAATTAACTTTGTAACCATTTATTAAACTTCCAATTTTCAGGCCTCTCATTACGAGTACGACATTCCACGGGTAAAACGCGAGATCCTCAAAGTGGTCGAAGAGGCCAACACAGTGAGTTTAAATTTTGATTTATAATGTTAATTTTACAAAATTTTCAGTATTTCATTCAACTACGGTTAGGCATTGTTGTTGTTGATGTGCTCCAAACGCAAAGGAGCAATTTGAGTCTTGTCATGTTTCAAGAATATACTAGGCAAAGGTGAGTTTGTTTTGTAGTTTCATCCTTTTGTTTTGAAATCTTCGATTTGGTGTAAGGGTAATTTGATTTTTTAAAAATTCACTTCCATGTTTTGTAAATGTAAATTTTAAAAAGTTTAAACTTTTGAAAGGGACCAATAAAAAACATATTTTTTGTGCAGAAATCGCCGGAATTCTTTGCTTTTTTTTAAACTTAGGAAGTTTTTTTCGATTCAGCTTTTTAAATTTTGTAGTTGATAACAAACTATTTCACAAATTTAATTAATGTAGTGTAACAAATTCTGGTACAAAAAATACCAAATCCAAGTTTTTAAAAGATTTAAAAAAAATGTTTGCATGTTTCAGCCAACCGTGAACTAAGAATGAGTAACATGCTTCTGTTATTGCAATAAAATTATTACAATAAAAAGTAATAAAAAGTAAAAAAAAAAGTTAGTATTGCAATAAAAAAAACAAGAAAGAATTTGACGTTCCTCGAATGTATATTTTTAATAAAAAATATAATTTTTTAAATTCTTATAATTGATCAACGTTGTCAGAAATGGATAATTTTTTATGATGATTAGATTGGAGTTGACCGCAATGTTTCAAATAAAATTTTCCGGCTTTCACCAATTTTGTGCGCTCGCCTTCGTCCATAAATCGATTTGCAATATTTGATTTACGAAAATATTCATGCTTTTTCCAATTTTTTTTGTATAGTAGTGGGCCAAAAGTATTAAAAAAGCAAAAAATTCTCCAAGATTGTTTTTTTCTACAACGATTTGAAACATTTTTACACTATAAATTTGTATGTTGAATTGTAAAACTTTATTTTCTCAAAAGAGTTCTGTGAGTGAGTTGTGAGTTCTTTCAGGCTTTCTGTTTACAAATCTGCCCATATAACTTTTCTGTTTTCATAATTGAAACTACGATTTTTCCATAAACTGCATTTAAAAAAATGATAGAAAAAATATCTCGTTTTTATCGAAAAATATATTTTTTAAAGTTACATATCTTTTTATTTATTAATTTACATGCTGTACAATAATTTCCACATTGTTTGAAATACGCTTCGGTTTGAGTTTTCAACTAAAAACTACGCAATGCGTGCAAATTATTCAAAAAATTACTTTCCTTGTTTTAATGTTGCGTCCCTTTCAGTTAATTTCGCCCTGGTTTTGTCGCCGATATGTCGGTTCGGCACACGGTGCGGTAAAACTTTGTAAAAATATTTTTTGATAACAGGTCAATTTATATTTTCATAATTATTATTCCATAATTTTGTAAAGAAAGTATATACAAACTTTGAGTTTTGTTTCACCAATTTTTCACAGTTTTCGTTTCAAATGGCTTTCGTTTGAATAAAGAAAACGCTAACATTTCTGCGTTTGCCGAAAGCTTTTTTTTTAAATTTTGACATAATATCTTTCAAAAAGCTACTAATTGGCAACTTACACATCACATTTTAAGTTTACCCATATTTTTTGAAACTCGTTTTTTGTACAAAACACGTTAGGAAATTTGTAATTTTACAAAACAACTTCATCTCTATAAACAACTTTCTGCTGATGTCTCTTTTATAGTTTTGTATCAATTGAGGGCACATTAATGTTTCACCAAAGTGGCTTTATGAAGCAAAAGCAAACGCAACAGTATTAGCTGTGAACTCCAAATTTTAATGCATGTTCAAAAACTCCGCTTTAGAAATGATATGTGTCATTTCTTAGTTTTTCATTTTTTTCAGAAATATCTTGGTCCACATTCGAATGTTTCGCAAAAGAAACTGAAATAAATGCAAATGACTAAAACACTGATCCGAATGCCCGTTCCCGAAGATTCATCATTTTCTATTGAAATTCTTTATATTTGTTAAACGAATTTTCAACTCATTGTCCTGATTAAATTCGAGATTTTTAGTAAATTGCAACAGAAAAAACTAAATTATAATGTTTCTTCAACAAAATTGTTCTATTTTTCAGAAAAGATAAACTGCCTTTCCACGATTTTACCGCCCTGATGACGATGAAGTACCCTGGAGGGTTGGCCTATGTGGGAGGAATGTGCACAGATTTGGCTGTTATGCTGTGTGGGGTGAGTTTTAATGAATTTTGAAATACACACGCTCACACTCACACACTCACACACTCACACACCCACACACTCACACACTCACACACCCACACACTCACCCACTCACACACTCACACACTCACACACTCACACACCCACACACTCACACACTCACACACCCACACACTCACCCACTCACACACTCACACACTCACACACTCACACACTCACACACTCACACACTCACACACTCACACACTCACACACTCACACACTCACACACTCACACACTCACACACTCACACACTCACACACTCACACACTCACACACTCACACACTCACACACTCACACACTCACACACTCACACACTCACACACTCACACACTCACACACTCACACACTCACACACTCACACACTCACACACTCACACACTCACACACTCACACACTCACACACTCACACACTCACACACTCACACACTCACACACTCACACACTCACACACTCACACACTCACACACTCACACACTCACACACTCACACACTCACACACTCACACACTCACACACTCACACACTCACACACTCACACACTCACACACTCACACACTCACACACTCACACACTCACACACTCACACACTCACACACTCACACACTCACACACTCACACACTCACACACTCACACACTCACACACTCACACACTCACACACTCACACACTCACACACTCACACACTCACACACTCACACACTCACACACTCACACACTCACACACTCACACACTCACACACTCACACACTCACACACTCACACACTCACACACTCACACACTCACACACTCACACACTCACACACTCACACACTCACACACTCACACACTCACACACTCACACACTCACACACTCACACACTCACACACTCACACACTCACACACTCACACACTCACACCTATGTTTAGTTCTACCCTTCTGAACCGTCAGCCATGGGTTCTATCTTCTTCCACGAGGTGGCTCACCTCCTCGGCGTTCCACACAAACCGTCGAACGTGTCTCTTTATGTACCGAATTGCGTCTGCACAGGAAAGGAACCGGACTCGTCAGCCGGCTGCCTTAAGATTCCGTGAGTTTATTCTGTTTTTCGCTAAACCTTTTTTGTTTGGGGTTTTTTTTTTAAAAGTTTTTCAGCAGTTCGAAAGACATCAATTCGTGAACTTGACAAACAAAATTACCACATGGCCGAAACATTGAAGCGATTACAAAAAGATCTAAGACGCCTAATAATAGAATTATTCATTTCTAATTCAGGAAATTTTCTAACATTGGCGTTAGTATTTTGCTGTCAAACAAATACATTTTTTTAAAAGAAATTTCTGTCACAAATCATCCGCAATGAAAAAATAAATACACATAAAAATAAATACACATATTCTCTTTAAAAAAGTATTCTGTTCAATAAAATATTTAACTCCTTTTTAATTGCTCCTACATTGTTTCGACATGTTTCTTAAGAAGTCAACACCAGAGAAACATTAAAACGTCATGCTTTTTTTCTTCTACGGCTAATAAATGATGAATTTCCTAAACTTTCGGTCAAAAACCCGAACCATACCTGGGTGCAAGCATGGCAACGGGCCGGGCCGTGAAGAGTTTTTTTTGCCGTTTTTCAATGCAAAAAACAAAAAACCGAAAAAAATTTCGGGCCGGCCCGGTTTTCAAATTTTCTCGGCCCGGGCCGTCCCCAAATTTTGCCATGCTTGCCTAGGCTATAATTCTTTATTTGCACAAAATTGACCACAACGCCAATGTGACAAGCCATCAGTAGCTTACCCCAATGTACATGAATCTTTCATTGACGAAACACGGAACACATGACGAACAGTTTTTTTTTTTGAAAAATATCATTCCAATTCCGCAATTATTCTGAGAAATTGTAGAATTATCAATATCCTTTCACAAAAATTTTCTTCTGGAATTTTTTTTTAAAATTTTCTTTTTTTAATCGAGCAAAACACTAAAAAATATTTTATAAACATTTTTCTGATTGAAGTTCATAGTGATAGTGTTCGACGATATTCAACGGTTTTCTTAACAAAAAAGTTGTTATTATATAAGGGTCACTATGGGAAAACTGCCGGCAATCGATTTTTTTTTCAAAAGGTTTCAAAACTTCCAACGATTGGATGCGTTTGAATTCATCAAATTTTTGTGTGCATTTTTCATCGTATTTAATGTTTTTTAGCCCTCAGGTTAACACTGCTTGGCTACTATTCTGTTTCACGACATCAAAAAAGAGAAACATTGAACTGAGGAAATTTTTTTTGTTGTTGCAATAATTGCCGAAATATTGCTTTGTTCGGAGTAAAAAAAAATTACAATCTTTTTTTGGAAATGGCTGCTATACTGATTTTGCCCTAAAATTAAGACGTTTTAATTTTCACAACAAAAGGAACAAACTTTCTGTTCCAGTTTCTACTGTCCTCCACTGATTTCTGCTATAACCACCCCAAAAATTCAAAACTACTATGAAACATTGAGCCCCCGTTGCCTTTGCTTTGCGATCCTCTTAGCGTTGCGTACCAGTTTCAGTGTTTGTCCAACTTCGGCGAGCACGCGTTTTTCTCGACGTATTTGCCTGGCTTTGTCAATGCACGCAGTCAATCGACCTCCCTAACTGAGACAGACACACCCACGTATACCGTAACTCAAAAAAGTTACGGTACTTTAGAAGAATGATCGTCGTGCGAGGAAGGGGACAGAGACGAGTCAAAGTGTGGGTTTTCGTTTGAACGCCTTGTTTTGAAAGTTCTCATTGAGATCGTAATTCAGCTTTTTACCATTTTTTTTCAAATTGTCGAAAAATGTTTTAAAGAAAGATAAAATTCACATTAAAATTCACTTAATCTGTTGCAAAGTCTGTTTTAAAGGGTTTTCCCGATTTGGTATACGCCCATATATCGGATTATTTTCATAAATAATAAAATGTATATTTTAACCAGAATATTCCGGCCCGCCTGCGGCGGTCCTAAATATTCTGGCTGCTCGCGACCTCCGGCCGCTCGCCGGGGGCTGCGCCCCCGAAATGAACGGTGGAAATCGCCAAATTCAGTAATGTTTCCGTAACATTTACGGGGAGTTAGAACCCGTAAGAGAGAGTGCAGAGGAATTGGAGAGACGCAGACACGTGACGGACTCTGCGCAGTTTCACCGTGGGACCACACACACACACACACACACACACACACACACACACACACACACACACACACACACACACACACACACACACACACACACACACACACACACACACACACACACACACACACACACACACACACACACACACACACACACACACACACACACACACACACACACACACACACACACACACACACACACACACACACACACACACACACACACACACACACACACACACACACACACACACACACACACACACACACACACACACACACACACACACACACACACACACACACACACACACACACACACACACACACACACACACACACACACACACACACACACACACACACACACACACACACACACACACACACACACACACACACACACACACACACACACACACACACACACACACACACACACACACACACACACACACACACACACACACACACACACACACACACACACACACACACACACACACACACACACACACACACACACACACACACACACACACACACACACACACACACACACACACACACACACACACACACACACACACACACACACACACACACACACACACACACACACACACACACACACACACACACACACACACACACACACACACACACACACACACACACACACACACACACACACACACACACACACACACACACACACACACACACACACACACACACACACACACACACACACACACACACACACACACACACACACACACACACACACACACACACACACACACACACACACACACACACACACACACACACACACACACACACACACACACACACACACACACACACACACACACACACACACACACACACACACACACACACACACACACACACACACACACACACACACACACACACACACACACACACACACACACACACACACACACACACACACACACACACACACACACACACACACACACACACACACACACACACACACACACACACACACACACACACACACACACACAGACCATAAGCGGAGTGTATAAGAGAGGATAATATAAACATTTTGATTGAAAAATGCTCAAGTTGGTTGTAAGCTTGTAATGTTTGTAAAACACTTTGTAAATCTTTTTCTTTGGTACAACATTGTGTTTGCTTCAGAAGACAACGGCTTGCTTTTACGACTTTGTGTTGTGGTAGAAAATTCTTTGTTTGAACTTGTTTAAAATATATTCAATTTGTTTTCTTTTGTATGAGTGGCAAACTGTTAAAAAAGGATATATGCTAAATTTGTCATTCGTTCAACAAACATTCCATTTTTTTCAAGGTTTTATTGTGGTTGAATTTCTGCTTCGTTTCTTTAACTTGAATAAATAATCTACTTTAACTTATCTACTCTTTACATGACATTCTAAAAAGACTGTTAATTTTAATTTAGAAAGGAAATTTTACTTTTTTTACTGCTTAATATGTTCAATCCTTTCTACAAGGCCACACATCCGTTTTGGAACGTCGACCCGTATAGGGCCAACAATTAAAACATTAGCAATTACTTCGAAAATTAACTTTGCCAATTTTTTTGTTGTTAAAAAATTGTAATTTACAAAAATACATATCGGTCAATAACAAAAAAAGAAACATACCGAATTTTGCATGTAAATTTTTTTTAGCTGCAAATTCACTATTCAAACAGAAACTTTTACCTTTGTAGGTGATAATCTTCTTTTATGACTTATAATTGTCACTTGCAATTGTTCTTTCGTTGATAACAAGCTGCTTTCGAATTCATTCCACAATTTACGCGGATCCCGATTATTTTACCAAATTTTTAATATTAATAAATAATTCTCCATTTTTCAAGATTTTTTTTCTTTTTGAAACAAAGTTTTTGTCAAGGGGGACTGATGTTTTCATTGATTTATCCCATTTCCACCTGTGTTTTTGGAAAAGCTGAAACGTTGGACAAAGTTAAAAAAGAATGATGATAAAAAATAAAACCTTTTATTGGACTTCGAAAATTTCAAATTAGAAAAACCCTAAATTTTCCCACTTTCCCGTTTTGTGTGTTTTCTCGCGGATTTTTCAAATATTCTTGAACAATTTCAAATAAATGTCGTTTTAGAAGCTGTTTATAATTTGGTTTTCTACCTTTATTCTTTTTTCTTAAATTTCGATCGAAAACATCTAAGGGGGTTTTTTTTAATTTTCATGCATTTTTTCAAAAGTTGATGATCGGCTTTGGGACAAAGTATTGAAAAATCAAGTTTAGGGAGCTAAATGCACGAGCTGAAACATTCGGATTCCCGAAGTTTTTCATCTATTTGTTCAACTGTTTTTTGCAATGTATTTAGTAACTGACACTGGATGAATTTTACAACTAATGCAAAGCATATAACTGAAACTTGGAAAAAAATTGAAGTTGCAAAATTATAAGAAAAATTGTGGGTTTTGCAAACACACGATTTTTTTTTAAACTTTCGCTTGAACACGGTGAAGTTTTCTTTTAAAACCTTTGGTTTTCAGCGAGCAGTTTTGAGGAAAATTTACATTTCATGGCTCTTTTCCTTCTTTGTTTAACTTTCTAAAATCCAAAACATCAAAAACCAATTGAAACTCACTGGGACATCATGCATACCCAGACTATAAGCGAATTGTACAGAAGGGAAATCGCGAAACACACTTTTTGATTTTTTTTCTTTATCAACTCAAAATTTCATTTTTAACTGATAAACCTTTACATAGTATAAAAGCGGTAAACAGAAACTTTTTTTCTGGAAAACAGAAACTTTTCAAAGTTCTATGCGACGTTCTTTTCTCTAGTCTTTTACATAATTTAAAAAAATCATGAGAGTTTAATTTTCTATTGAAAAATTGTATTCTTTGTGTTTAATTCTTTGTTTCTTTGTTGGTTCTTTGTTATTTGATTGTATTCTTTGTATTTGTATCTTTGTATTTGTATTCTTTGTAATTGTATTTGAAAAATTATACTTCTTTCTAACATTTTACAGAAACATAACATATGTTTATCGAAAACTTGAAAACTTTTCGTAAAACCGCTGAGTCATCCAGTTTTGAAACCAGTCGAAATAAACTGAAGCAATTTATTTCTAAAAAAACTCTGTATAACCTTTTTGTTTTACGATTTGTTTTGAATTTTTGCCTGAAATGTTTTTTAAATAGCAAGGATGCATTTGAAACATTTGGATTTTTTTATTTCTTAATCATTTTTTTTTTCAAAATGTTGGTACAACCATATATTTTTCTTCTTTCATTTTTGCTTCTGAAGGTGATAGTACCCTTTTATGACTTGTTATTGTCACTTGAATTTGTTCTTTCGTTGCTAACGAACTGAATTCTATGAATTCCACAATTAACGCTTTCTCGTTTAAACTACCAAGTTAAAAAAACGAAAACTAAAAAACCATTATAAAAATTAAAAATTGAAATTGGCGATGAAATTTTTTTTAACTTTGCGGATTTTTTGAAATGTCACTGATCCGTTTTTGACCCATGTTTATTGGTAAGCAGAAGTATTGGAAAAGACAAAACCGTAAATTTCATTGTTTGTTTTCAGCCCAAATAAAAATTTCGTAAATGAATGTTGCATGGTTTTTGAAATATAATTCATGCCTTGTTTCAAAACGTTAAGATGGCAATCTAAAATTGGGTTTTAGTGCAAATGTTTTGTTTTCAATACGGTATATAAGGTTTTTCTTAGCTACAAACTTACAAAAGCGTTGTATTATATTTTTATTTTACAAATGTTCAAACATTTTTTATTTACCTTCTGCTGAGAATTACATACCAACGTTATTTTATCGCGTGTGTTAGGCTTAATTTAAACCGCCAAAATTTCGAAAAATAGACCTTTGTGCATTTTCTAAATTTAAATCTGTTTTTAGGATTTGTCATGGATTTTGTCCCAACACGGTATCATATTTTCAACTAAAAAAAAATAATATATCAGAAACTTGAAACATTGGAAAATTTTAAATTTTAAAAATTGTTATTTTTATAACCATTATAAAACCTTTTTTTTCTCCAAATTGTGCTTCAGCAGGTAAAAGTCTCATTTTATGACTTGTTATTGTCACTTGAAATCGTTCTTTCGTTGATAACAAACTTTTTTCAAATGCATTCCACAATAAACGCTGTCGCCATGAAACTACCAAGTTTACAAATATATAAAAAACTGAAAAAAATCCAGCTTCTTCCCAACAATCAGAATTATCTCAAAATTATTTTTTTTTTCAAAACTATTTTTGTAACCCCTGCGGCGAAACCATTACACTGTTGCGTCTGATTTTGACCAAAGTTTACTAAAAATCTGAAACATTATGAAATGTTAAAATATGAAAGTTGACCCTTATATATATGATCTTGTAAAATTTAGCAAAATTTATTTTTTTGCCCTTGTCCCTTGTTGTTTTTTCCGTAGCCCGAATTTTAAATTTCAACGTAGCCCGAATTTTTATTTAAAAAAAAGCAAAATGTAGCAAATTCAATTTCCAAAAACATCAACTTTTGGACCTACCGCGATTTCTTTAATTTTAATTTTAATTTATTCGCTGTGTACTCTATAGATCAACTATGCAGCGCCACGATTCTCTCCTTACAAGTCTTCTTGTCACTTGCTGCTCGTAGGAAGTGGGGCCCTATCTTGGTCACGAACTCGTCTCTCCAGCGAACTCTAGGCTTTCCTCTTCCTCACTTCGGTCCGCGTAGGTGCCACTCAGTCAGCACCTTAGCCCATCTCCAGTTCTCCATCTCTGCCAACCGCTGACACCACACGTATTTTCTCTTAATACACTCCGTCACAACGTCCTTTAGCTTTGTTCTCTCCCGAACCCACTCGTTCGTGCGACGGTCTAGCAGAGAAACCCCAATCATAACCCTCTCCATGCGTCGCTGAGCTACCGCTAAATTGTTAAGAGAGGCCTTGGTTACTGCCCAGGTTTCAGCCGCATATGTAAGCGCAGGGAGGATGCATGAGTGGAATAACTTTTGTTTGACTTGTCGGGGAACAGTCCTGTTTTTGAAGAGATCTCTATATCGGTTGAAAGCGAAGAAACCTGCTCTAATGCGCCTTTGAACTTCCCCCCGCTGTTTTCCATCTAGGGACACTTCTACTCCAAGGTAGATAACTTTGCTGACTAGGTTAACGGTTTTCCCACCTACTGTGACGTCCCCAGGCTTAGTGGTCATTCCCAAAGTTTTTGTACCATTGACTTGAAGTCCTACCTTAGCTAGTCCACGTTCTAATTCCTTCACCATACCCTGAATTTGCCTAGAATCGTGAGATATTAGTACTGCATCATCGGCATATAACAGGTGGCTAAGGAATTTTCCGTTAATGTTAATTCCCTTTCTGTCCCATTTCATACTGCGAAAAACTTCCGCTAGTACGGCTGTGAACAGTCTGGGTGAGAGACAATCTCCCTGACGGACTCCGCGACCAACTTTAATAGGGACTTTTCGTCCGTTAACAAGTATGCTAGAACTGCTATTTTGGGCTAGGTTTTGGACGAATGATATAACCGCACTGTGCACTCCCTGGGATTCTAATGCTTCAAGAATAGCCGACGTTTCTACACTGTCGAACGCTTTGGAAATATCCAAGAACAACAGGTAAATTGGTAAGCTATACTCTCTACAGTTCGAAATCACATGGTGTAGCACGTGAATGCAGTCGATAGTTGAATAGTCCTTTCGGAAACCAGATTGCTCAGGTCCTAAGGCTTCCTCAAACTTTGACTCGCACCGTTTATTGAGAATTGCGGAAAAAACTTTCTGAGGTGTGGGAAGTAAACTTATGGGCCTATAGTTTTTAATCTGTTCAGAGCTGCCGTTTTTAGGTAAAAGTTTTGTGATCGAGTTACCGAACCCCGGGGGTAATGTACCTTGAATCACTGTATTGAATAATTTGGCCAAAATAGGCGACAGCAGGTCTGCCCCAACTTGTAGAGCTTCCGGAGTTACTCTATCTAAGCCTGGAGACTTTCCTGCTTTCAACGTCTTCAGGACCGAGTACACCTCGCCCGTTGTAATATCCGGGAAAAGGTCTTTACTCTGCCTTGGGACAAAATGTGCGCCTTGGTCACCCCTGTATAGATCGTTATAAAACTTAGCCACCACCCCATCAATTTCTTCGTTAGATGTGACAATTTTCCCGTTACCTGCGTCCAATTTGCATATGATTCTAGACTTGTTTTCGAAAGACCGGGTAACATTTCTAAGGGCTCTACCACTCTGAACGGCCTGTTGGACTAGGTTGGTATACCGTTTTACTCTATCTGCTTTCCAGCTTGCCCGCAAATGTTTGTTAACAGTGACCCACTCAATTCTAGCTACACCCGTTGATCCCATTTTTAGGTCTCTACGTTTTGCCAAAAGTGAGCGGGTATTTGCTGACAAGTGGGATGTCCGAGGTATGGGGAATTTTGCTATAGCAGTAGCCGTTTGAATGGCTGAGGTGACTGCTTTGTAGCTGGCGTTACCATTAAGAGCGAGGATTTGTTGTTCCAAAGAGTAACGGTAAAGAGGACGGTCCAAATGTCCCTTAGGTTTTACTACATGATCACGAACAGGTCGAACCTGTAGTCGAAACTTGGCTCTCACCATCCGGTGGTCTGTTGTAAAATCACAGTTCGAAATGACCCCTACATCCAAGACCTCCACTGAGTGAGGGTAAAGTATGTAATAGAGTTCACACCTTACTGCTCCATTTGGACCTACCCAGGTAAATCTGCGATTCTCCCGTTTTTGGAAGAACGAGTTCCCGATTCTTAAACCGTTAGCCTCTGCGAAACCTACAAGAAGATCTCCCCTAGGCGTTCTATTACCTCTACAAAAGTTTCCTACTGATGATTCCCAGCCTTGCCTTTGACCTACATTACAGTTGAAATCGCCTAGACAAAACCTGGATACTCTCCTAAACTGACGGCGGCTTGGAATTGGGATGCTAAACGCAAGGTTAAGATCATGATAGAATTCCTCTAACTCATCCACAGGCCGCGAACTAGGAGGTGCATAGGCTTGGAAAACGCGCATCAGGACGTTGTGACCGCAAGCGAAATCAAGATAGCATATGCGTGGATTAACAGTGACAAAGCGAAGGACTTTCGACAAGTGTCGGGCACTCACCCAGAAGCCAACGCCTCCCTGACGATTCGGAAGTCGGCCGGAGTGAAACATCCTGCCTGCCACGTCGCCGTCCTTGTCCAGCACATCGAACGCATCTTCTTCAGGTCTTCTTACTTCCGACAGGCCAACAATGTCTCCATTGATCTTCTTCAGTGCTGCTTGTAGTTCTTCCAGACGATGGTCTCCGACGAGAGAGTGTGCGTTGATTGTGGCTAAGTTCCAAAGCATCCAGTAGACGACGAGAGTGAGAGTCATGGATGGAGCTACAATCTCACGGGGCTCCAGACCGGCTTGAGACGGGTTCTCAGTAGAAACATAAAAATAAACTTTAAAAAACCGGTTCAAAAAGAGGTTTTTGGGGTTTTCGACCTTTCATTATAAAAGCCAAGAAAAGGTGCGCTGCAGATTCAAAATCTACGTCAAATTTGGCATCGAATAAGATTTTAAAAATAGAAAATATCGACGATTTTTTTTATTGTTAAAAATCCATTTGAAAGTGAAAAAATGGCCCATTTTTTCGGTCCCTGCGTTTCAATGTTTTACTGGCAATTTATGAGTTTGATGCATGATTTCTGTAAATGGGAATTTCTGGGTCAATTTTTTGCGCTGATTTCCAAAATCACTCTTAAAATTTGCAAAAATCAAGTACAAACGCCCGTAGGGGTAGTGACATTTCAAATATTCCGCCAGAAAATTATTTTCGATAAATATAGCTCCTGCCGGTAAGTTTACCTGCCTAGGGCATTTGTACTTGATTTTTACAATTTTTAAGAGTGAATTTCAAAATCAGCGCAAAAAATTGACCTAGAAATGCCCATTTACAGAAAGAAATTCTAAGACAGTGTAGATTGAGCCTCTGCTCGAATATTACAGAGACGACGTCTTAAACTACCAAGTTAAAAACCATTTTAAAAACTGTTAAAAATATAAATTGCGTACAAAATGAATTCTAAACTTTTGCAACGAATGTTCTTAAATTACTGATGTGTAACATTTCGACCAACGTTGATAGAATAGCTGAAACATTTTTGAAGACAAAAAATGCAATCGATTTACTTTTTGGAAAAATTTGAATTTCAAAATTTTGAATTTTGAATGTCAAATGAAACAAAATTTTCTTTTGAATGTCAAATGAAACAAAATTTTCACACTTTTCCGTACTGTATGTTTTCTCGCGCCTTTTTCAAATAATCTCCTCGCCACGGGGCAATATGAATGACGGCCAATTGTCGTCCCTATCTCGGCGCATTGTCCCCAGCTGTTTACTCTGCCCACCACACACAGACAATTCCTTGTTTTCCCTCTGCAGTGCCGTTCATCTCACTTGACGAATTGAAAATTCCACGCCTTTGAATAGTATAGCTTTTCTAGTCACTACAAAAAGTGTACCCATAAGAAACATTTTATATAAAAAGTTCTTTTTACGATTTTCTTGGGTCCCATTGTTGCGCAATGTTCAATGTTCGTTCAAACCAGCTATAAAACATTCGTCTAAAGAGTAAAAACCGAATTTTTGTTAGATTAAAGAAAGATTTTCATCTAATTTTTTCAATTATTGTAGGTATTTCACATAAAAAAAATAAAATTAACTTATATTCAACTAATGGCCATATTAACGAAGGAAGGTGGGACAATCATGCATGGCAAAATTTGGGGCCGGGCTGGGCCGAGAAAAATTTTGAAGCGTATAATTTTTTTTTCGTTTTCTTTGTTTTTACATTGAAAAAAGCATAAATTTTTGGTTGAGTCGGGCCGGTCCGGGCCATGAAAACATTTGGAACGGGCCGGCCCGGGCAGGCTCGTTGCCATGCTTAGTGGCAAATTCTTCAAATATAAAGTTGAAACATCACAGTGCGCATTTTTGACAATTCAAGGTTTCAGTTATTTGTTGTAAATGTAGGATTTCTTGTTTTGAAACGCGGAATATTGCGAACTTGAATACTAAGAATTGTCAAAAAAATTTTAAGACAACAACATTTATAAAATAAAAACAAAATTCAGTTTTGTTTTAAGCTTGCTGTTTTTCAATTATGGGTGGAAAGAAGTGCGTAAAAAAGTGGTAAGGTATTTTAATGAATTGTTGAAACACTGAAAAAAAAAGCTACAATGAGTGAATGGGGACAGAAACGGTCAAGGGAATATAAATACACTTTATTGAAAATATTTCACATTTCTCCGAAACATGCAAACGTAAAAAAATTTCTTTGAAAATTTACTTACAAAATGAATTTTTTCTAGTTATTGTGTGATTTTTGCTGGTGTATCTAAAAATGTTCTTAGAAATAATTTTGTTTGGTAGCATCAGTTTGGTGGAAAAAGATGTAGACTTTCAAATTTAAAACTTGAGTTCTGTAAATCTTTCATTTACCCCGGCTGGTTGAAAAATTCTTACTGTTTCAAAATTTGAAACATTTAAAACATGAATCTTTCTTTGTATTCCCTAAACAATTGTGTTTTCAAATTTATTCGAACCGTGCAATATCCAGCTTTTCACACCTCCCGGCAGAACAAAGCGTTTTTCTTCAAACGATCACCTTACTCAGCTTACATTTTTTTCAACCAGTAGAATAAACGATCATCAAAAATTTAAAAAAAAAAACATTAAAAAATTGTTCGATCGCTAAAATGTTTCAGAATGCCAGAATATAATTTGACTCTGTCCGATCACTAGTTTGCAGTCCAGTAAAAAGAAATATTTTGTCCAGTGTTTCGTTTCAAGTTTTGAAAATCCAAAATTTGGTTTATGCCAAAGAAAAAAATGTTTATCTAAACATTTTCATCGAAACTTTGCAAAATTGTTTTACAAATACGTTTCAACTTTCTGACAAGTAACAAATATACATTGGCTGATTTCGGTGTGTACTTAACCTTAAAACCCGGCTCAGCCCGACCTTGGAACTTGATAAAGTAGAAATGAGCGGTAATCGAACCCAGTCAAGAAATCAACACACGCGAATTAAAATTGATAATACGGCGAACTGTAACGAATTAGAACTGGGTATTTACGAACTGCTAAGAAGAAGAACTCTAGTAAATAGAACTCATCCAAAATAGAACTGTAACAAATTAAATGTATAGATTGCTCAATGGTGAACACGATAGCGATTTAGGCTGTATATTGCTGATCGATTTAATTCGCATTATCTTTTTTAAATTGTAATTATCATATGTGTTCCTATTTTGTTTGTGTGTTGTTTTCATATAATTAGCATAATGAGTTCAGTTCAGTCAAAAATTTGCTTGTTCGGTTTTTTTCCGTTCCATTTGAAAAAATTCCATTCTACTACAGTTCGATTTTAAAAATGTTTAAAACCCAGCAGTTCTAATTCGTTACAGTTCGGCTTATTATCAATTCTAATTCGCGTATGTTGATTTCTTGACAGGGTTCCATTACCGCTCATTTCTACGGATTTCCACGGTCGGGCTGAGCCTAAACCCTTGCCCCTTAACCCTTGCGACCTCGTTCAGGTCACCTTCGCCGCTATAAATATCAACAACATGACAACAAAAAAGTATTAGCACATACGTACAAGACGAGATTCGAATTACCCGCCAACAGCCTTAATGCAGCATTCGTGCGATACGCAGGCGACAATAGTGTGCAAAAAGCGAAGACGCAGAGAAAAACGGTTTTTCTCGGCCGATTTTCGTTTGGCGATGGCTATAGTTCACTTTTTTTAATGCTGAGGCCGTGACTAAGCAAAAACTAACCTAAGACATTTTTGAAAACATTCTAAGTGTCACTGAAACATTCCAACACCAATTTTTTTATATAATTTTTCTGCATTCTACACTTCTTTGTGTTATAAAACATTTGTTTCAAAATTGCAGATAATTTTAGAATATTTTCAACAAAAACTAATTCAATTCTTTTCACGATTTCCTAAAATTTATTGCAAAATAGAACATTTCAGTTTTCGGAAAATTATTTTTTCGGTCAAGCCTCGAAAAATAATAAATTGTGCGCTTACAAATCCTTTGTGGAAAACATTTAATTGTTTTATTTTAGAAATTTTAAAGTAAAAGAAAAATCGGCAAATTTGTTATTTGACCTAGATTGGCTTAAAAATGTGTCTGATTTTAGCAAATTTTTGGTTTTTTCGCTGAACTTGTTAAAAAACTTCAATTTTTCCTGAAACATACATTCCCCAAAACTTTTTTGTATTCCCGAACAAAATTGAGTTCGTTTTCATTTGAATCGTGCAATATCCAGCATTTCACACGCTCCGCCGGAAGCGCTTTTTTCTTCAAAGGATTACCGCGCGACAAACAGAACTGCGCTCATTCTGCTTTCTCAGCTAAACGCGAACACATTAACAGTACATTCCATCATTTATCACAGATTTATTTTAAAAGGTTTGTAAATTTTAAAAATTATGTTATATTTTCATTGAAATTATATATTTAATCTTTTCAGGGGGTTCGATCACGACTGCACCGCCCAACAGCTTGTCAACGTGCTTTACAAGAATAAGTGCCTAGCGACGACTCCTGTCCCGATGAAGTGAGTTTTCTATTTTATTTAAAAATGATAAACTAAATTATTGATTTTTTGAACAATTTTTTGAGAGGAGAAATTAAGTAGACTTGCGTCGAATTCACCGATTGTTTTTGACATGGCCAAAAATCAAAATAAATCGAAACATTCACCGTTTGTAAACTTTTTTTTAGCAAATCGGTGATAAATATTTGAAACTAGTCTTGGCCAACTGTTTTCTACATTTTCCCAAAGTTGAAAAGTAAATTATACCATTTTTTTCGTTCCCCATTTGACAGTGAAACAGGTAATGTGAAATTGGAAAAACAGAAATGAGCTAGGATTAGCAACTTTGTTTAAAGAAAACAAAGTCACGGCCCTATGTTGTACATCGCACTCACCAAGCATTTCAACGGGCCGGCCCGCTCCAAAATTTTTCACGGCCCGGCCCGGCCCGGCACGGCCCGGCCCGGGCCGTCCCGACTCAACCGAAAATTTATGCCTTTTTTCAATGTAAAAATCAAAGAAAACGAAAACAAAATTTTCGGGCCGGCCCGCTTCAAAATTTTTCTCGGCTCGGCCCGGCCCCAAATTTTACCATGCTTGTTACTCACTAACGATCTTCGCAGAGCAAAAACCAACATCATTGAGTGAAACATTCTATTTCGTCACAAAAGATGTTTCTAATAGAAAAATAATTACATGTCTCAATAGTAGGCTTCATATCAAAGCAAAGTTGCACCATAATATCTTTCGATTCGGAAAAATCTGTAAAATCGGAGTATGTGCCTAAATATCCGCTGCCCAACCTTTCACATTTTTTTTTACAAACCATCAAAGACACGTAGAATATGTGGTTGCTGTTATTTTAATACCTCTTTCCCACCAAGTTGAATTCTTTCAAATTGTTTTTACTAAAACACTAGTTGTAAAATTGCCAATTTACACTTTTCACAATTCTTTAACTTAAAAAAAGCATGCAGGGTATCTGAAACATAAGTGTGAAAAACGCAACGTCTTAACGTGTCAACGTTAAGACGTTGCGTTTAACGTTACCAAACGTAACCAAACGTCAAATGTATTTTTTTCAAATTAATCACAATTACGGAACTTGGAACGTGCAGCAAAGACATTTAAATGATTCAAATGTCATTACGTAGCTTTTTGCAAAAATTGGCAAAAGGGCAACAAAATGCACTTATCTGTTGTTTTCAGGAGAACGCTGTCTATCTGTGGAAACGGCGTGGTTGAGGAAGGAGAACAATGTGACTGTGGTCTCAAGGCGCAATGTGACGCGTATAATTGCGTCTCGGAGACTTGCACCTACAAATTGCATCCCATGTGGATGGTAGGTTCTTTTTGAATTTTCAACGTCATTTTGCTCTTTTTTAAGATTTTTCCTCTCAAAATAAGGCTAAATCGACCCGCTACATCGCAAATAAAAATCAGTTATAAATTTGGCGCTATTCCGAAACAGTGAACTCACTCATACTCAGCTCAAAGTTTTTCTGAGTTTTCAATCTATAAGCCGTTTATACTTTAAAAAAATTACATTCACGTAGGTAATGTAATATTTTTAGTAAACGGAGTATTTCTGGCCAAAATAAAAAAATTGCATGAAACAGTGAACAGGACTATAATCTCCGTATTTTCCGAATTCACCATTTTTCTCTATCTTGCCATTTATAGCTAAAAAATACAAAAAAAGGGTTTTATAGGAATCAATTTTTAATTACCCTACGTTTTAAAACTCATGCATGAACAAAATAACCCCGATGCTTAAAATTTTTACAGTTCCTATTGCATTTAAGATAAATATGAAAAATGAAAAGAAACAATACATTTTTTTTAGTTTTTGCCTAAAGATGTATTGCTTTTCACTATTTTAAAGATGCGCAAAATTATTTACTGGTCGTTTTAATTTAGTGGAAACAGTCAAAAATTGAGATAAAATTGGGCAGCGAAGAAATGTATTCGTTTTTTTTTTGTTTTTTTTTGTAATTTTTTTAAAAAATCTTTTTTATACTGACATTTGAAATTCTCGAGTATGTTTTCTTTGGCTTTTAACAAATTTTGTCATGGTCGATAAAACTGAAAAATATTTCTGTTCCAAACCAATGCAGATATTTTTTTTTCAAAAATGTTTTCATTTTCAAAATAATCATTCTTGACGATTACTTCAGGAATTTTCTGATTCTTGTTCTAAATTGGTTCAGTGTTTTACGGAGGCGCAAAAATAATTTCAATTTTTCATATAAATTTGTGTAGTAACACTACGAAATTGCAGTGAAAAACAAAATAGCAAAATTTGTATTTATAAAAATGTCGTTTTCCATAACAATTATCGACGCTGAATTTTTGAGTTTTTTCGTTACGGGTTCTAACATGGTTTTGTGTTTTACGAATTCGCAATTATGTTTTTTCAAATGTTGCGACCAGTGAGAGTAGCAAAATCTTGCCATAGTGCGTTTTTTAACAGATTTTCTATTTGTAAGGAGAAACTTTTTGGCTTTTTGCAAATCCTAACACCTAAGAGCAGTAAAAACACATTTATTACAAATTTGTTGTCTTTAATTATTTTATCGTGAATAAAATAGAAGAATTTTTGAACACAGTCAAGTGCTTTACTATCACGAGATGAATATTGAATGACGTCCGTAAGCGATTCTTCGAACTCAAAATTGTCCACACTCATTTTTTCGAAATCTTTGCCTTCCAGCGGCTAGTTGAATTGAAAACTTCCATTTTCTTACCTGAACGTAGACATCTACAGTAACCCTTTGCAAACAAGTTCCTTTTCCGCCCTTTGAGTATTTCTTATTTGGAAACAGCTGCGCCAGCTGTGCGTGGTTTTCCACTCTTTCTTGCGCGCCCGTGGGCATTACTCATTCGCTGTTTCACAATCGGCCCTGGTCAGCGCTCATCACCCCACGCCGTATGTCTCACGCGCTCTTTGTCTCATGGGAAAGTGCACTTTCATTCTTTCAAATCTGAAATTTTTCCCTAAATATCTTTTTCTTGCGGGAACGTTAACCTTTTTCAAAAATAAGAATTAAATTGGTTTTTGTATTTTTTTTTGACATTCATTATATTTTTTTAAAATGAAATTGAATTGAAAAGGATATAAAATTGGTATTAGTATTTTTTGTTAGTGGAAACAACATTGATAATGAAACTTAAAGGAAACCGTTACAATTGTCAATTACATTTTGTTTAAAGACCGTAAATTTTAATATTTACAAGCTAGTATGTTAGAATGTTTCGATCTATTATTTAAAGGGGCAGTCAGGCGGGTTTGGCTCATCTAGGAGAGAAAAATTCGCTGATCAAGAAAATGTATATGACTATGGGTCGGAAATGTACCGTTTTCGATAGACCTGGCTTCAAAGTGTCCAAAAACGGCCGACCGTCCGCAAATTGTGCGGATGGCCAGTACGCCCTGCGTGTCCGGTATTTACAAGGGATGCTAATGAACCGAATTCATTCTAATTGACTGAGATAGCTGTGAAAATGAGGAGGGTGCGAGACAATTATGCATAGTTCATTCGCATAATTTCCGACCGTATCCGATCGAAAATGAAACGAAAAGCCTCCTTACTACCCCTTTAAAGAAAACGGCTTTGTTCACTCTAATCGGTCGAAAAAAACCATCGGGCTAATTATTTAATTATATGAGTTTGATAAATAAGTTCTTTCAAATTTATTGTTTTGAGCAGTTTTTTCGCTACTGGTAATTGTTTATCCACGGTCATTTTTTTCAGATTGTTATAATTCGTCATTTCCAGGATCCTCCCAACAAATAGTTTTTTTAATCCGCAAGGTCTGCGCTACATGTAAACTGTGATTTGTTTTAACGTAAAATTAAGCTGTCTGAGTCTTGTAAACGACGGATAGTGAAATATGACCTTTAAAAGCTTATGCGGGAAGCCTTAAATTTTAAATTGCATTTAATCATGGAATTTGCTTCGTTGTAAACTAAAATTGTTTTTAGAAATTTTTATAATTAGTGACATATGTAAGATAATATATCTTTTCTTGAAAACCGGTTGTTTTTTTTTTTATTTGTTACGCCCTTCGAAAGTTTCATTCAATTATTTCAAGAAAACGTTATCATCTCCTTTAATTGACAAGGAAGCAATTAATAGTAAATAGAGTTTGTCAAACTTTTACTTTTAATGTCTCTTCAAAAAAAAAATTAATGTTTTTATTTTGGAGATGAAAAGTAGATGTCATTTTACCGTTTCGATAAATTAAAAAAGGACGTTCAGAAAATTGTGCAGACATTTTCGTTTAAAAAATTAACAGCCACGAATGTTTCAAGAAAACGTGCCTAACATAAGTAATTAGTGGACCCACTCCGATGTAAAATTAATTTATTGAAGTTTTGAAAGTATAATTCTGTTTCTTTTGTGTTTTTTTCTACAAAACGAAAAATGAAACATTTTTATTATAACTTCTATAAGCATTATCTTCCACCCATCGTATCTAATCTTTCCTATTTTTTGCCAGTCTGAGTTAGGGTGATTTTTTGTTTTTAATACATTTCTTTGGCTGAATGGATGTTTCAGTGAGACGAAGAATACAACGGTTTTATAGAGGTAAGTACAAAGTGAGCATGCATTCACCAACTTTGCGAAAATTATTCAATTGAATTGTAAAATATCGTAATTAGTGTTGATTTCCGGTAACGCATCTCTGATTTAAAACTGAAATTTTTTTTTTTGGAGAAACAAAATTAATTTGGTTTGAAAAATGTGAAAAGAAAAACTGTTAAACCTGCCAATTAACATAATCGACAGAATGAAGATTTGATTCAAATGTTTCATTTATTTATTCCATCACAACCAACTGCCCACTTCCTAGTATATTCAGTTTAAGCTGTGGAATTTATCTTAACATCAAAAATGAAAGTTCAATCAATAAACGACAATTTTGCAACATACCTTTTTATTTCACTTTTTTCCCTTTTTTTCAATGTTTCATACCTTTTTTTTCAAGGAAGCGGGGTTATAAACAATTGTTCTGCCGTCTACACATATAACTGTCGCAAAAACGAAATCAACGATTATCCGGCGAAAAAAGCAATTTTTTTCTCCGTTTATGCTAATTGCACGCTCTCTCGCCTGAGTTGCAGACGCAAAAATACTGATAAGAAAAACAAAAAATAAAGCAATAAAAGATTGCAAAAATGCCACTTTTGGCAAAATTCCAATTTGGCGACGGCTCTAATTGTGTGAATTAAGACTAATTGGACTAATTCAATTTAAGTTTTGTGGAAAATGGTTTAGCTTTTTTGCCGTTATAATTCATTCTTCATAATGTCCACAAAACGATTGTTGATTTGGTTAGGTGTGACGAAACCGGCTACTTGAAGGTTTTCTGGTTTTCTGATAACTGAATTCTCTTCCCGTCTAGAAATCGGGCTCTTTCTAACCAGCGCCGGCCTGGTAAAGTTGCCAGCGACGCCACCTGACCGTTACACCTCCCCCTCAGCTGTGTCTGCGTCTCTTCCTTGGACACACTCTCTCGCTTTGCCACTCACCCGCCACAACACATTCCTCATCTCACTCTCCGTTCTGGGAGCGATAAGATCTTTAAATAGTTCTTCTTTGTCTACGGGCCAAAGGCCTCAGAATTATGAAAACCTTCAAAACTCAAGGATAATTTACTAGATTTTTTTTTATAACTATTCCGATGTCGATTTTCCTACTTTTTTTTTAAAATTGTTTCTTAAACATCATTTTTTTACCGAAAACATAAAATACACAACTTTTAAGTAAAAATGAAATATTGATGCAAGAGTTTTATTCAAATGTTTCACATTAACTACAAACGCTTCAAATTTTTTATTGCTTCGAATTAAGCGGCAGTTAGTTTTTAAAGAAATATTTTGAACTTTTGATTAATGTTACAAAACTTTAGCAATTTTTTTTGTTGGTTTGAGTTATCAGTATCTTCAGGAAGAATTGGTGTAGTCCATTTCCAACAAAGAGTCGACGAATTTCCCCAGACCTTGATTTCCCATCGTATTTAACCACTACCAGCTTGAAACACTGAAGAGAGAAGAAATTTAACAAGCGAAAGAGCACAGTAAAAGAGGAGTGCGCAGACAATTAAGAAATTGCGGCGGGACCCAATGTACATAGTCCTTTAAGAAAATCCCTTTTTCCTTGACTCTTTTCTGGAAACGCACTATAAATATAAAATATTCGACGCCTTTTTGCAATTTTTCACATTTAGCGTTAGAAAAAATCAAAATCTCCTTTCAATAAGCTGTACGCGCGTTTTTGTATCTATAAAGCAACAAATTCAAATTGTGCTATTGTCGATAACTTTGCCGAAATGTTGTATTTTTTGCTCTTTGATTTTTTCTGTGAATGTTTCACTAAATGTTCAAAGTTTGCTGTATTTGAAAAGTGACAGTGACTATCATATCTTTCTTTTATATAAAAATCTTGTCAAAAACTGCGATTTTCTTAACTACAAGAAAATTTTTATTTTATTTTGAGTATTTTACGTAATGCAAGATTTTCGAATCAATAACTGCCTATGTTGACGATGCTATGCAAACTTTTCTTGTTTGTCTTTTCTTTTCTTAAGTTTTAAAGACGTTAGGACTTTAACAAAGTTTTTAAAAAAATTATGAAAACCTAAATTCCAAAAAAAATTTAATACAATATTTTGAAAACATATTTTCGACAACTGTTTCATACTTTTGCAAAAATTTTATTGCTTGGCTCCTTTTAATGGACGAGGGAGCCAAACGAGTATTTGCAGTATATTTTCAAGAAATGGAAATTATTTTTCGTTGTAGTGATTGGATTTAAAAAAAATAAGATTTTTAGATTAAAAAAATCATATTGAAAGTTTTGCATTCGTGAGAAACAACAGAAATTTTGAAAGCATTTCACAATTACCTCGTTTGTTTCTAATGTTTAAATGTTTGCAACATTTAATTTTAGTCTTCAAATGTCAGTCTTTTCTTTGCTACTTATTATTTTTAAAAATTACTTTGCAATCTGAAAAAGAAAACTTTGAAAATTTCTTTGCAACCTAATCCTCTTCCCGTTCCCGGCGACAATATCCGGTTTCCACGTTCGATAAGAGGTCGTCAGGGGATCTCCTCGGAAATTATGCCCGCCGCTTCATTAAATCCGAACATCTGTCCCTCTCTTTCCTAATTTTCTTGCTAAGAAGCAATGGAAATCGATTATTTGCGGAGTTTGAAACATTTTATATTTAAATAGGATTATATCCGTCAACCGAAACTATTTTTCTCAGAGTTATCTTGCCTTACTTCTGAAACACGCATGTGAAAATTTAATGTTCGTTAAAACAATATTTGCCATTTTAGGTGGAATTCATCTCAATTGTAATCTTAACAGCAAAAAAAACTATCTTAATAAACGAGTTTGTAAAAAAATGCCAAAAAGACAAAAAACTGGTTTTAATCAATTTTTTTTAAACCTTCCACTGCGATTTAAATCTGAACAAGCCGGGGTGTCCACAAAGCGGAATGTATCATCTCTTCAAAATATCTGAATTTCTTGTAACAGCCAATTCAATTTAAAAAATATGTTTTCTGTAATAAAAAATTGAGAAATTAAAAAAGATCTCTTAATAGACCATAACTGAAACACGTTTTTTCCTTGCTTTTCCTTTTTTCTCTGTTCTTCGCAGAGGATCATTTTGAAATCTACGTCAATGGAAAAAAAGTGGAAGGTTTTGTTCTAGCGATTCGTTCACTTGTAATATATATTTAGCTTAGAAAAATTTAACCTTGTTGTTCATTGTGTTTGTTTTATTCATCTTTCGTCTGCATATTTCTAAACAGAATGTTGTTTTTTGTTGTTGCAAATTTTGTTAAACCTTTGGGGTCCCAAGCCGTCTTAGTTAATTAAATTTGCTTAAAATCCCAATAAAGCCTTCAAAAAACAAATGTTTAAACGATTCGCACATTCGCGCTTTTCGGCTAACGAAAACCTTGTTTTAAATAAAATCTATTATTTGCACCAGCGATATACAAATCGCTATTGTTAGGAATTAGGGAAGTATTTTTTATGGTTTTTAAATATAGAAAAATCTCTGCCACTGTAAAAAATTAAAAAGTACTCAATTATTCCGTTTATTTCGTTGCAAATTCAGCTTTTCAACATGCTTTTATTCGGCTTGCAAAAAATTCATCTATTTTCAAAATGGTTAACTCCACTTAGCGAAATTTTGTATTTAAAAACCGTTACTTCAAATGATTCCATCACTGTAATTTCTACAGTAAGCTACAAAAAAATATAACTACAAAAGCCTATATAACTACAAAAATTGTGTTCATAAAAAAAATTCTTTTTTTGTTAGTTTTTTTACAAGAAAAATATACAATTCAATCACCTTGTTTTCAAAGATATTTCGGAATTCTTTTTTTTTAAATTTTTAATTTTAGTGGCTGTTCTTCATCTGGACCATCTTTCTTCTCATCGCAGTGGTTTTTGTAATTTTGCGTCGCCGCAATCTCAACAAAAAGGCCAAATTCTGGAAAATGGCATCACTCAACTGCTTCAAAGCACAATCTTCCCACAAGGGATTCAAGGCACGCATTTTCGTTTAACACCGCAAAAACACATGATATTTCAGAATATACCATCAAAGTATTCGAATGCTTCACTTGATGGAAAACCGATCAGTTTTCCTCCCAAGGCGGTAAGAAATTTCACACTCACACACTCACACACTCACACACTCACACACTCACACACTCACACACTCACACACTCACACACTCACACACTCACACACTCACACACTCACACACTCACACACTCACACACTCACACACTCACACACTCACACACTCACACACTCACACACTCACACACTCACACACTCACACACTCACACACTCACACACTCACACACTCACACACTCACACACTCACACACTCACACACTCACACACTCACACACTCACACACTCACACACTCACACACTCACACACTCACACACTCACACACTCACACACTCACACACTCACACACTCTCGATTTCAGGTCGATCCCAATTCGATCGTCATTCTTCTCGACAAGCCTCCCCGTTCCGCTACAGCTACCATTCAGCGACCCAAAATTGCACCTCCTCCGCCACCGTAAGTTTTACAACACACTTTTTAAAATTCGTTTTTTTTTAAAATTATGTTCATGAATTTATTCAGAAAGTTATTCATTTTAATCAACGTTAAACGGCATTATTTGCAATTTTTGGAAATTTATGTTTTCCCAAATTGTTCAAACGTTTTAGTTAGGTGGGTAAAGAAAATGTATTCCTGTAATTTAATATATCGATGCCCGAACCCGAAGTTAAATTCCCTAAGTTAAAATTGACCTTGATGTCAAATGAGGGCTTACTTATATTTGTTTTCAGTCCGCGAGCTACCATCTCTGTCGATCCTCCTGCCAATTTCTACGAGGTTCCCAACAGCAGAACATCTTCATATTCTCAGAGAGATGATCTCTCTTGGAAGTTTGAGGACTTCGATTCAGGTTTGTTTACATTTTCTTTTATGACAGGCGAATAATGGAACATATTGTCAGAAATGACCAGTATAATTTAGATGACGACTGTGGACCTATCTATTCTTCTTATGTGGCCCAGCCTGGAATTCCTACTTGCCCCAGTTATCCTCACTTTTCTCCTATTAACAGAGTTACGGTACGTTACGGTACAGGGAGAAAGAGAGACAGAGAGAGAGAGAAAGAGAGACAGAGAGACAGAGAGACAGAGAGACAGAGAGACAGAGAGACAGAGAGAAAGAGAGACAGAGAGACAGAGAAACAGAGGGACAGAGACAGAGACAGAGACAGAGACAGAGACAGAGACAGAGACAGAGACAGAGACAGAGACAGAGACAGAGACAGAGACAGAGACAGAGACAGAGACAGAGACAGAGACAGAGACAGAGACAGAGACAGAGACAGAGACAGAGACAGAGACAGAGACAGAGACAGAGACAGAGACAGAGACAGAGACAGAGACAGAGACAGAGACAGAGACAGAGACAGAGACAGAGACAGAGACAGAGACAGAGACAGAGACAGAGACAGAGACAGAGACAGAGACAGAGACAGAGACAGAGACAGAGACAGAGACAGAGACAGAGACAGAGACAGAGACAGAGACAGAGACAGAGACAGAGACAGAGACAGAGACAGAGACAGAGACAGAGACAGAGACAGAGACAGAGACAGAGACAGAGACAGAGACAGAGACAGAGACAGAGACAGAGACAGAGACAGAGACAGAGACAGAGACAGAGACAGAGACAGAGACAGAGACAGAGACAGAGACAGAGACAGAGACAGAGACAGAGACAGAGACAGAGACAGAGACAGAGACAGAGACAGACCTAAATTCTCTTATTAGGTCCAAATCCACGGCTCTGGAGAAACCATGGACACTCAGTGCGGCTCCAGCAGCACCTCCTCAACCGCTCTGAGTGGCTCCCAAACCCCTCAGTAAATTCAATTTCCCCCTCATTTCCGCAATTCCTCATTCCCATCACTTGGCTTGTGTTTTGAAAAAACGAAATTTTGTTTTTAATTCTATGAACTAAGTGGAATTTCTGCTCAACCACCCCAAAAACACATCCTACCAGCGCTTACTGATAGTACAGGTTATGTGCACATATTCGGTCTCAAACAGTCTCTTCACACACATTGTGACAATTTGATTTTAAAACTATTTTGTTTATGAAATTTGTTGACTATTTAATGTTTGAATGAATAAATGTTAAAATGTATTTTTTAGGTTACTGGAGTTTTAATTTTTCATTCTTTATTTTTCTGGAAGTAAAGGTTTCAGGATGAGAACAGACACAGCGAAATCCATTTCAATGTAATCGTACTAAGATATGCAATCCAACTGTTTGAAAATTTCTTGTTTTCAGTTTCAAAGTATTTTCATTTTTTTGCGTTAATTTTTCCTTTTGGTGTAATTTTTTTTTAAAACCTTTTTAGTTTAGTAGATACTACTTTGCGATTAAAATTTTATAAAACCTAAGTTCCTTGCTGAGGTTAATGTTTCAGAAAAAAAAACGGAAAAGAAATGATTTTCTTTCCGAAGGTTATAGGGGCCTTTCTCACTTCAAATTCAATTTTTTATTATTTATTCTCAGCAGTTATAAAAAGTCAAAGTGCTTTTTAGTGACAGTTTTAAATTGAAAAATTATACAAACAACGATGTCTTACGATATTACAGCGAAAGTTAACTTTGGAAATCTTCCTAAAAACAAGTTTTGCTTTAAGCATTGTCATAATAATATTTCGAACAAACACATTTGCATAAATAAGTTTTTTTTTATAAACGTGGTGTTTTTAACGACAAATAAATTCCGATAATGTACTATTCTTAATCTTAATAAATTTTTGTGTTAATTAAAAAATGAGGCATAAAATGCTAAAATTGCTAGAAAAAAAATTGAAAAAGGTTGCAATGTTTTTTTTTAAAATTTACAGATAGAAAAAAAATGTATTCAAAGACAAAAATTCGGAAAAAATTTTGAGCTTTCTTTGCGTTTTGAATTTTCATTCTTAGTTTTCAGAGATGAATACTTTATTGAGAAATCAAGAAAAATCAAGGTTGCACATTCATGTTTAGAACCGGGTGTGAATTTCTCATATTTGTTTCTGTTTAATTTTATAAACCAACATTCGAAAGTTGTAGTGTATAAATCAATAATGTTTCAGCGCAATTGTCAATTTTTCTTGATTGTTTTTTCATTTCATTATTCATGAACAACTTGAATGAATGAATGTAACAGTAAGGTAGGACATAGTATGTCCGACCCCAGCTTTAGCGCCATATTTTGCCATATGCAAATTCGCGAAAATGAATTTTCCCGTGAAATTATGCAAAAAAGGCAGTTATGGTGGGTCAGCAGATAAACTAAAACATGTATACCCCTAGCCCAAAGAGTTTGTATTGTCTTCGCCAATTATACTTCTTGGCCGATTCGCAAATGTAACCCTGACGCAGTATTGCGTACGTATCCAAAAACAGGATTTTCGTACGCGAATTCGCGTCTGGTGTCATTTGCGCAGAGCTAAGAGCGAAATTGGGCGAAGTAGCATTGCGTGCGACTTTGACCCAAAAAATTGTCTGCGTCTCCGTTTCGCACGGTCATTAGCCCGTTAGTTGCGCAGGTTCATTATAAATCCTTCCAAGGTTCATGGGCAAAGACTATAATGTAGACTTTTGGGTTTTGATCGGATTTTGAAGTTCTACATAAATTCAAAATGAGAAGATTTTATTAAAACGAAAACTCAAATAGATGTCTACTCTCGTAGCTAATAGTTAGAATACAGTTTACATTCAATCAATTTTACAAAAGCATAGTTCAAACTGCGTTTCCAAAAAAGAGTCGAAGAAAAAGGGATTTTCCTAAAGGACAGTTACATTTGATCCCGCCGCGATTGCTTTATTGTCTGCGCACTCTTCTTTTACAGTGCTCTTTCGCTTGTTAAATTTCTTTTTACTTCAATGTTTCAAATTGGCAGTGATTAAGACGCGATGTCCGAGAGAATCGACAATTCCAAAACCATAGAGGACGAAAAATTTCATCGTGCTTCAATTATGCCCTAATTTTTTGTGGAAGACTTCTAGGAACCCCTAATATGAAAAATGAAGTTGAGAAAAATTTCAGAGAAAAATTTTTTTTTGTGTCATTCCAGTTGTATTTTCATTTTTAACGTCTTTCAAACATAGGAAATCGACTTTGACTTTGTAAACAATGTTTTTCAGCGTAAAATAAGCTACCGATTCCATACCTGTTTCGTCCATTTTTCTCAAGTTTGAAGGTAGTTACAGTACTCCGAGGGTCAATTACAGTACTCCGACCCAAAAATCGATAATCGATTTTCAACTTCATTTTTCATATTAGGGGTTCCTAGAAGTCTTCCACAAAAAATTAGGGCATAATTGAAGCACGATGAAATTTTTCGTCCTCAATGATTTCGGGTAACTCAGACATGGCGTCTTAAATAAAGGTAGACATCAAGGTCGTTGAAAAGTCGTCGACTCTTTGTTGGAAATGGACATATTTTTTTATTTAACAACAATTTTGTAGCCAATACATTTGCTTGATCTTCTACGATTTTTATACAGTTTCAACTTTCTACAAAAACGTTAAGCCTAAAATAGTACTTTTGGGGCAGAATATGGTTTTAAAGCAGCTCCTGATGTGTTTCGCATGAAATTATTTAAACATTATTTATCTGATTTGTAATATTCAGTTCGTTTAGCCACGACAATCTGCACATTTGGTATTATAGCCTTCTTAACACTTTTTACGCAGGAGACAAATATACAATGTTTATCAACTGAAAACTTGTACCTCATTTTTTCATTTCTTAACTTATTTTATAGTCTATTTCCAATTTTGAGACGACGACTTTTGAATGACTCTGGATTTTCTTAGTATTTAACCATTGACGATTTGAAACATTGAAGTGAATAATAATTTAACAAGCGAAACAGCACAGTAGAAGAGGAGTGCGCAGACAATTAGACGATCGCGGCGGGACCCATTTTACCTAGTCCTTTAGGAAAATCCCCTTTTCCTTGTCTCAGTTTTGGAAACGCCCTATAGAAGATTAAATGCAGACTTTTTCCCCATTCGATTTTGATGCAATCACTCCAAGTTTATGAAACATTATTTGAAAGTCCGAAGCCTGTTTTTAAAGATTAAACTTTTTTGAAGGTTTAAAAAACATTTGCAGTCGATTGTCTAGCTTTTGCTACCTAACCAGTCTTCTGTTTGTTTTGTTTGTTCCTAAAAGGCTCTTGTGAACCCGGATCCACCGCATTACCGGTACTGAACCGGAAAATCGGGTCGGCTACTGGTTTCACCGAGTAACAGTATTTGTGGTCACACCTGTTTGCGCTCATGTCAGCCATGGGCGCCAAAAACGCGGCACAAAGGGCCAGTTGACAAGATAAACAGAGCACAAATAGCCGTTCTGACGTTTGGTCCGCCCATTCGCGCAATTCCAGGTGATTCCATTAACCCATCTATATGACCAACAGGGGCGGTTCTTCATCTTTCACTTTTATTTAGTTACCTAGTGTAAATGTTTTAGCACAGTGTGAAACATAGTTTCTTTTTCCCCATTTTCCCTTTGCAAACCAAAACACATGCATAAATAATTAAAATTAAAATTTCTCTGCCAGTAAAGCGTCTCTATTGAGATTTTAAGCCGTGTTTGAAGCATTTAAAAGTTTTTTTTTCAATTTTTGGTTAAAAACAAATTGAAAAGAAAAGCTTTTGTAAAACAAGTAATCCAAGTCTAAGACTGAAACTATATAAAGAGTGAAAGAGATAATTTTTAGAAATAAAATTACTTCACTTATTAAATATTTCAGTAACATAAATGCAAAATGGAAACAAATTTGGGAATTCAATTTGTCCAATCATTGCATTAAATTGTTTTTCTTGGATTTTTCTTGTCCCTTTCTTGAAACATTTGCTGACATTAAAATTTGAAGCAATAAGAAAGCGTCCGTTGTTTTTTTTATTTTAAATTTTTGCTTTTTACAAAATAAATATTTTATCAAAGTGTCTACTAAACGATGACTCGCGTTGAACAATCAAACACTGTTCCCGTCGATATAAGGCGAAAATAATAAGTTTCACTCCGATAAAACCTATCCCTTTGGAAAGCTTATAGGAACATTCAAATGCGTTTTGAACGCTTTTTTCCAACAGTTATTTCCGCTTTTTTTTCCAATTTCGAAAAAAGAAAGCAGTATTGAGACCTGCAATAATTTTGGCGATACAGTGAACAAATTTCATTCTGAAACAAACTACGGTTGCCGGAATTTCGAACACCGTCCCTTAGAAACAGACTATACCGTACTGTTTGAACGGTTTTTCTTGACCAACTTTTGCTACTTGTCGTGGAGGTTTTGGAGAAAATAATTTCAATTTGTACTGCTCAATTTGCGAATGGGCCATTTCCATTTTAAAAATCCCCTGACTCGTCCTTCAAATGTCTTTCAAAAGACTTTTGGTGTCTGTTTGACATTGCGACAATACACGGAGTACTTGGGCAAAGTGGTCAGCGGAACTCGTTGATTGATCCCTCAATTCTTTCTGCTTCTCTCTCTCTCTCTCTCTTTCTCTCTCTCTCTCTCTCTTTCTCTCTTTCTCTCTCTCTCTCTCTCTCTCTCTCTCTAAAAAAAATTAATTTCAGCAATGCTGTTCTTTCTAACTTCATTCAACGTCTTTGCTGCTGCAGCCGGCGCCCACAAAGACTTTGTAAAGCTTAATCTTACTTTTATACTTTTCAAATTCAGATTCAGGAAAGAGGCCCCGAAATGCAGTATGCCGACGCCCCTCCCTCTCCATCTCACACGGATGTATACTCCAACTCTCCTCAATCCTTCCTAATTCGCAGCAAAAGACAGTGTTGCGCTATGTGTCAATCGGCGGCCACTTGCAACTGTGGAGGGTGTCCTATGCCTA
This sequence comes from Oscheius myriophilus, assembly GCA_964057215.1. NCBI lineage: Eukaryota > Metazoa > Nematoda > Chromadorea > Rhabditida > Rhabditidae > Oscheius > Oscheius myriophilus. Next base: position 502,012 of record OZ059906.1, read on the forward strand.
TGCCTATGCCGATTGCTCCTCCGCCTCTTCCTCCCCCGCCACCTCCTCCAGCGGTGAGAAGTGTTCTGCAAAAAATTTACCTGCTCTTATGAGTCAACGATTAAATGTACAAATAGTATAGTGCGTTTCCTAAAAAGAGACAAGGAAAATGGAATTTTCCTAAAGTACAGGTACATTTGGTCCCACCGCGATAACTTAAATGTCTGCGCACTCCTCGGTTTCAGCGCTGTTTTGTTTATTTTTCAGATATTCAAATGAATGTTTCAAATCGAGAGTAAATAAATACGATTGGATATCAAAGTCGATGAAAAGTCGAAAACCTTTTGTTGGAAATACACTATATTTGCTGTTGAAAAATTCATGAAACACGCGCAACAAGTTTTCAAACTAAAAAATGAATCCTAGTGAAAACGAAACTGTAAATATATCGAAAAAATCATGCTTGTCAAACAGACGGTATCGGTATCATACGTGTTTGGGAATTTTGTGAAAAATGAAAATAAAGATGTACAAAGTGGAAAACTTTCGCTGTATTAAAGTTGTTCAAATTATCCCCACTAGCTATAACGTTGTAATCGTTTCAAATTAAGGAAAGATTGATTTCTTGAAACGTTTTGCCAATTTTGCAGAATTTAGTTACCCATAATTTAAAACTTGAAATTTGCAGGTTAAGAAAAATCTGTATCTTAAACAATTTGCGCTTTATTTCAACAAAAAAGATGAAAAACGCTTCGGACTGCTAGTGGCTATATTAATGTAACGCCCTTATATCAACTTTCCAAAGCTTTTGAACAACAAAGTAGTTACAAAATTTTTTTTAATACACACGCACACACTCCCAATGAAGACTAGTGAGATTTGTTAAAAACACAAGTTGAAAAAAGCGTTTTATCAGTGATCTTGGAATTAAAATTAGCTGGATTTTGATTTAAAATATTGTTTTCAATTTTTCAACATCCGAAATTCCGATTGATGCAGCAAATCATGTTAGTATATGTGCTCTTCTTTGAGATTGAAAATTTCCCTATAATATTTATACAAATTTTCTGAAACAAGTGTTTTGCTTTTATGTTCCCACTTTTATAGCGTATTCAAGTAATTCAGTGATTATGGTACTACAATGAACACACTGTATAAATCAGATAACCTTTTTTACAACGGATTTTCCAATAAAACAACAGCGGAAATCTAATTGTGAGCGGAAACACCCAAGAGAGATTACTGTGAAACAAGTGAATTACATTAACAGTAACAAAAAAAATACAATAAAATAAAATGAAAAAGATCCAGTATGGGCGTTAAAAAAATTAAATGTCAAAATGAAGAAAACAAATTTCGAATCAGTGAAACATTTATTTACAGTCAATAGAGAATTCGTGTGAAAACATCTTTTATTGTTTAAAGAATTTTCTGTTTTCCTTTGTTATTGTGCAAATCCGGCTCCCCAAAAATTGGGTTCTAAAATTTTTATAAAACTTTAAAAAAAGGATGAAACAGATAAACGTTTTATAAATATCCTGGAAATGTTAACATGAAAGTTGTACGTTTAAATTTTTAGTTCGCCTGCCCAGACCGATGCCAGCCGATGTGCACCAATGCCTGTGTCATGGGAGTGAGTTTTCATTCATTATTTTTTAATTCATATATGTTTTGTTAACTGCAAACACAATAGCTTTTTCCTTCATGTTTCTGCATTTTCCTACGGCTTTTCGCTTTTTCACAGCTTTCCTTCAGATCACCACCACTTGCGTTCAGCAGTGCATGCCTTCTTGCGACGTTGCTTGCATTAATCTTGTTAATTCGGTAGTTTTATAAATTTAAAATGTTACAACTTTACATTTAGGGCCCAAGTTGTATTCAACAGTGCATGCCAAGATGTGAGCCCACTTGTGTTCAACAGGTAAGTTAATCTTATTCAGTACTTGTTCTAAGCTATAGTGTGTTTCCAAAGAGCGACAGTTGTTTTCGGCCAAAAGTTTAAAGGTTGGCACTTTAGGTCCCGCCGCGATCGTGTAATTGTCTGTGCACTCCTCTTTCACAATGCTATTTCTCTCAATTTATTGTTATTCATTTCAATGTTTCAAATTGCTAGTGGTTAAATAAGAGAGGAAATCAAAGCCGCTGAAAAGTAACTAACGTTTCGTTGGAAATAGACTAAATCAAAATTGACTTTTCGCCTTTTCCTGTTCTGTATTACGGTAGATCATGTAACAAAACACCAAAAGTAAAAAAGGATGTTTTAAAAATATTTTTTTTGAATTTCGGAGTACTGTTTTCACTAATTAAAAAAAGAGCTATTAAACAATTTTACATGTCATTCAAATGTTTCTGTCTCTTTGGAAAATTTTCAAGACTAGCAAGAAACAATGCTTTCATCTGCTGCAATAATTTTTCAGAAATCCTTTTTTGTCGAATTAAAATTTTAATGTATTTGGCCTAATTTTCACCGAAATTGTGTTTAAAGAAAAAGCGACATTCCGTCAGTTTTAATGGAAATGATTCGTAAACCCGTTTTTCTTTAAAATTTTTAAGTTTTTTTTCCGTGGTTTATTTAAAAAAAATTTAAGAATTCATCCTCCATTAGGTGGATCTTTCAATTTTTATCATTTCCTTTTTTAACTTAAAAAGACGAGGTCGGAACTTAAATGCGTGAAATGTCAAAAAAAGTATTTTTTTTTAAATGTTTTAAATATTTATTAATGTCATTCAAATGTTTTTCCCATTTACAAATTTGACAATATTTGAACGGGATCGGTCCGGTAGTAATAATCAATCATACATATTAATTAGCTTTTTTAATGAAAACCTTGCAACATCGTATATAGTCTATTTCCGACAGAAAGACCGGAGGCTTTTCAGCTACCTTCAATTCTCCCATATTTAACCACTGACGACTTGAAACATCGGAGTGAATAAAAGTATATTTGCGAAATAGCATAGTAAAAGAGGAGTGCGTAGATAATTAGAAAAATCGCGTCGGGACCTAATGTGCCATCCTTAAGGTTTTGGCCAAAAATCTGTGCCGTTTTGCGGAAACACACTTTTATATTTTCCAAGTCATACGCTAAATTGCTTACAAAAGGAAAACAGAGAAATCGTAATCAATTAAAAATAACAGTTTTCTTACAGCGGCTGTAAAAAAACCCTTAAAACGCAGAAGACACTTTTTAGTTACTTTAGAAATAACAAAAATTGTTCTCAAAATCATACTTTTTAACGCCTTTCCAAAAGAATATCGAAACCTTCTTGGGAAATGTTTAAAAAATGAAAGTAAAGACGTTGTGTATTTTGAACTTTGAAAAATTTCTTTGTAACTTTAATTGTCTTTTTTTACAAATATGTTATTACTGTGTTTACAGTTTCCGTTGTTTTACATATTTTTTTTTACATTATACTAAGAAATTTCGAAAAAGAGCCTAGCCGCATTGAGTGATTTTCAAACATTATTGAACACGCAAAACAGTTGAGTAAGTTTGTGAAAAATAAAAAAAATTCAATCAACAATATCGAAAAACGTAAAGCAAAAAAGCAAATTTTGGCAACTCAAAAAATAAAGCAGCTTTTACAACTATTTTCAGATCCAAGTCACTGCCTGCGTGTCCCAGTGCATGCCTCGTTGTGAGCCTCAGTGTATTCAACAAATTACGGTGGGTTACCGAAAACTAATTAAAAAAAATACCAAATGGATTTTTAAGGTTCGACCGACTTGCGCCCCTTCCTGTATGCCTTCCTGCCAGCCGTCATGTGTGAATGGAGTTCAAGTAATATATTTTTTTTTATAAAGAAGTGTTTTTTAAAAAAAATCTTACCCTTGGGCGGGATATTTTTTTACAATCAACGTTACAAGAAAAAATTAACGTACTCTTGAAGAAAAGTATAAAATCTGATATTTTTAAAACGTTCCGCTGCATTGAAAATAGGAAAGAAAATTTGTACACTTTTTACAATACTGTATTTTCATCAATTTCCAAACTGAAAATTCATTTTTTTAGATCCAAGTTCAACAGACTTGTGTTCAGCAATGTATGCCCGCGTGTCAGCCAACTTGCATTAGAGTGAGTCTCTTATTGAACTTTAAAATGACTTTTGGATCTGAATTTTCCAATTCAAATGTGAATTTAGGCTGTGATTCCATCGTGTCCTCAAACCTGTATGCCATCTTGCCTTCCTTCCTGCTTGCCACCTGTGAGTTATTTTTTTAACTAACGTACATTCTAAACGAAAATGGGGTTTCGCTAATTTGTAACACAAATAAGAAATGTGGTTTGCACTTATTCGCAGAACAAAGTTGAATCCCGGACTTATCCATGAGTTCAAACTAACAAATGTATTTAAAAACTCATTTTTTGCTTCGGGCAGAATCTTTTAAATTCATTAAAGTTTTTGGTTATTCGTTAAAAGTCGATTTTGTGTAGTTTTTTTCTCATTCTTTTTTTTTAAAATATATTTTAACAAAAGTAGGTTATTGAAGTTAACACTACAGAAAAAAATTATTTTAATAATTCGGACTTTTATTGGCGTTTGGCAACTGCATAAACTGTATGTAAATATTGACCCATTCTTCTTGCACACCGATGCCAAAAAAACTTTAAAGTTTCTAAACCTATAACAGCTCGCGGTGAACATTTTTTTCGTAAGTTTGTTTTTATGAATATTTTTCTTTCGTTTTTTTGTCACTAATGGTCTAGTTGAATGTTGTACGGAAACTTTATCTCCACACGTTTTAGTTAGGGTCCACAAGCCAAAAATTTGAATCTTGTTTTTAATGTAAATTTTTGCATAGACGTGTAGCCTCAGGTGTAAATAAGCGAACTTTTTTTGATTTGTTCAATTTGGTTCAGTTTGAAGCCTGTGGTGGCCGTCGTTTCCGCGCGCTCATTGCGGCGGCCGATTTCAATTGGAATTGTGGAGGGGCAATTGCAATAGGCGCGCGCTTTGCCGACACTGCGGACGCCGAAGCGCACAGCACCTTAAAACAAGGTTTTGCGCACAATTTTGGAACGAAAACAAGCGCAAGGGATAAAAAATCATGTGCTAACGCAAAATAAACACGAAGTATTGCGGAAATATTCAAATAAACAAAATAGGCCGAAATAGGCTACTTTGGTCTGTAAATATTCGATAATTTGCTTTTTTAATTTTTAATTAACCTAAAATAGCACTAAAGAACCACCTAAAGCTGCATTTTCATAAATCAAACGAATACTGCTGAATCGAAAGTTTGAAAATTTTGCATTCGCGCTGTTCGGTGGAGCGCGTTTACCGTCATGTTCTTCAAAAACCTCATTTTTAAAATCAAATTACAAAAATGTGTAATTGTAGATTTTTGATTTTTTGCTTTCAAACACTGTATATATGAATAATAAACAATAATCAAAAAAGCAAATACGCGGATCGATCGTGTGTAAGCTGCACTGTGCAATTATCCCAAATCAGCCGAAAAGTGCATTCCATTTGGAGCTGTTTATTTTGGTGGATAATTAATTCTTGTTAGTTTTTATGTTTTCTATAAGCGTAAAACAGTTCTCCAAACCAGGTTTCTTAGCAGAATGAACAGTTTGAAGATGTTTCACGGAAATATGGCGTTCTAAAGCAGATAAACGCTGCTTTAAAAAATGTGCAATTGTAGATTTTTTATTTTTTGTTTTCATATGTTTGAAAATGCTGTTCTTTACCAGAATAAACAATAAAATCGTGCGGATCGCCTCTGGTAATAATTTTATAGGCAAAAACGGGCAAAAAACCTAATTTTCACTGTGAAAATCAAGATATTTCGCAAAACTAACATTGCCATTGTTTTCTCCGTCTCAATTTAGGTCATAGTTTGTGGTTTAATATAGAAAAAAAGGGTATTCGGGCGCGCGCGGTTTAAAAACCAAAATTTCTTAACAAATCGGGCTGCCATCGCGGCGCCGCCTTTGCGGCCCCTACGTTTTAGTGGTATTTCGTTTTCTGACAATTTATTTCCATGAAAACTTCTTTCACCACCCTCACAACTTCTTTTGCCATTGGTACAACAAATACAACTCTGCGTCAGACGAAAAATACATAAAGACACAAGTTGATGAAAAAACGCATGTTTTGGTTAAAAACCCCAAATCAATTATTTTCGATTCTGCACTGGTATCACTGAGTTGTGAAAAAATCAAGCGACTAATGTTGTTTTGTGAAACATTCATGGTGACATATTTTAAGAACTTCTTTTTTATGGATGAACTTCATACAGTGGCTAAAGAATGGCTAAAGTTTTCGTCATGACTAATTTACAACTTTTTTTAGACAATTCTGCTTAAGGCGCAATATCTTATTCAATATGGTATATTTGTTCCCTACAGCACAAGGTGAATTTTGGTTTCTTTTCGCAAACACTTCAATGAACACCATGTTCTGTCAATCTCGGTTTCTTTTTTGTTCCTTGTTACGCAATTCAGCGTGGGAGCGAAAATGCACCGAACCGAAGTTGCTGTGTGTTACCTTTCTGATCAATGATGGTTTGTGAAATCGAGGGAAATTTACATAGCTATTTTAGCATATTTTTTGAAACACTCATGTTCACAAATTTCAAAACATTAAGGTTACGAGTTTTAGTGACAAAGTAAAGTAAATTTTTTTCAGTGTTTCTTGATTTTCTCTTCTTTTTTATTCTTTTTCTGTTAAGTCTTCGTTTTTTTCAAAAGTTTTTTTTGAAAACTAAGGGAAATATTTTTTCAGCCCCCTCCACCACCTCGCCCAACCTGTGTCTCCGCCTGTATGCCTTCTTGCCAGCCCATGTGCGTTGAAGCAGTTACCTGCAGTACCTGTATGTCTAACTGTCCTTCAGTTTGCCAGTAAGTTGGGTTACTGTAGTCCAGAATTACGCTGTTCAGACAATCCACCTGCATTGATGCTTGTATGCCGAGGTGTCTGCCTACTTGTATTCAGGCTGTTCAGGTAATTGTTATGAAAGTAAAACATAATTAAGGCTTTAAAAGTTTAAAGGAGATCGTAAATCGAACATGTTTCTATAAAAACTAGTATCTTTTTTTCTGCCGAAAAATGTAAAAATGTGAAACCGATGTTTCATATTGTTGTGCAATCGAGAAATATACTTTGGAAACACTATCACTGGACAAATTACGAACAGCCCTTTCGATAAGTTTTAGCAAAGTAAAGTCAATGTTTCAAAAACTTAAAAAAAAACTCCTGCGCACATTGTAACAATAGTTAAGCGGTCGTGTGAATACGAAAAAGTTTATAGGCTATTTCCAATCTTGAGACGACGACTTTTGAATGACCGTGAATTTCTTGGTATTTAAGCATTGACGATTTGAAACATCGAAGTAAATATCAATAAAATATGCGAAATAGCACTGTAACTGAGGAGTGCGCAGACAATTAGACGATCGCGGCGGGACCCATTGTACCTAGTCCTTTAGGAAAATCCCCTTTTCCTTGTCTCAGTTTTGGAAATGCCCTATAGAGAAGTTATTTTTCAGGTGAGAACCCGAACCTGCGACTCCGCTTGCATGCCAATGTGCACGGAAACCTGTGTAACTCAAATCGCCACTTGTCCTCAGCAATGTCGACCAATGTGCACAAATGCTTGTGTGATGCAGGTAAGGAACTTTAGGTTTGAAGAGAAAATGGAGCAACATCGGGCAAAACGGAAACTTTTGCAAATGGGAGAACTCTTATTATGAGTACCCTGAAACATTACTTTGAAAAAACGAAACATTCTGCAACATTTTTGAACAATTCCAACAAAACTAATTACCAAAAAAAAAGCAAATTTCAACAATTCACACAAAGTTGACACTCCTTTGCTGTGCTTAGAAAAATAATATTATATATATATATTTTTTTTAAAATTTTTTCGTTTCATTCTCTTGTTCACAACGAGTAAAACACGGACTGACTAACAATAAAAACTAAAGAAAATCTTCGAAACATTTCTTACTGTTTGAAAAATTATGGACGAAACTTTTCACGGTAGAAAACTATGATTCCCCTCATACAATAAAGATATCATCTTTAATTTATAAAAATCTTTCTGATTTTTTAAAATTGTCGTCACAATGTTTCACTACACTATTAGATTTTTCAATCGTATTCACATAGCGTTCCATGTAGCACCTTGACTTTCTGATTGGAAATATGAATCCGTTTTGTTTTTCGAAAACACTTGTTTTCAGAAGTATATTGTAGTTTAGTTCCCTGGCCCATCGATATAGTAATAAATGCGTTTCCAAATGAACAACAGTGAACATTACTTTGAAGTATTCGATAGGCAAACAAAAAAGCGAAACCGAAAAAAGCGAAGTCTCAAAAGAAAAGCCTAAAATTCAGATTTCGAATGCATTCTTAGCAGTTTAATAAAAAATTACTTTTTTATGAAACTCAGTTTTTCAGGGTAAACTTTTTCATTTTAGAAAACTGTGAACCCCCTCTAATGAAAAATACGACTCAGGTTTCAAAAATATTAATTACATTTTTCGGACTTTTATTCAAACTTATTTACTTGTTTCATTATACTCTTAGAACTTTCATTAGTAGTTTCAGACAATTCATAGTGGAAAGACGCGATGTCTGAAAAAATCGACACCTGTCAATTTTGTCTTGGTCGTAAAAATTCAAAGTGGTTCGATCGGGGTCATTTTTTGTGTCTGTGCTACCTAGGACCCTTAAACATGAAAAATGACCGTAAAAACCAATTATCGATTTTTGGGTCGGGGTACTGTAATTGGCCCCCGGGGTACTGTAACTACCTTCAAAATTGAGGAAACCTAAGATGTTAGGTATGGAATCGATTGGACAAGTACATTTGGTCTCGCCGCGATTGCTTTATTGTCTGCACACTCCTCTTTTACAGTGCTGTTTCGCTTGTTAAATTTCTTTTCATTTCAATGTTTCAAACTGCCAGTGGTTAAATACGGTCTACATCAAGGTCGTTGAAAAGTCGTCGATTCTTTGTTGGAAATGGACTATATGCAGACGAGTCACATTTTCAGTATCGCCCCGCTCCCGGAGGTTGTGCAGCCGGATGCATGCCCTCTTGCACTCCTTCGTGTCTTCAACAAAGCTGTCCGCAACAGTGTCAACCGAGCTGTGGTCCCACCTGCATTCAACAGTAGTTGTTTTTTGAAAACAGAAAAATGCTCTTTTCAGATTCGCAGTTCAAATGGCTCCTGTGGCTACGTGTGCGGGGCAGTGCATGCCGGCCTGTGAAAGTGTTTGTCTTGAAAAGGTGGGAATCGATCAAAAAAGATTAGCTGGGTGCCTGAAGTGGAATCCCAGTTGAAGTCAAGATTTCCCATTTTTATGAAAATTTTCTTTAAAAATTTCATTCTTAAAGACTCTTTTAATTTTTTCAACCTTTATTGAGTGCCAAATATACTAATTTATAGTCTTCGCCAATTTTACTTTTTTTTTTACTAATTTTTATTTTACTTTCACCAATTTCGCCAATTTTACTTTTTGGCCGATTCGCAAATGTAACCCTTACGCAGTATTGCGTACGTATCCTAAAACACAGGATTTTCGTACGCAAATTTGCGTCTGGTGTCATTTGTACAGAGCTAAGTGCAAAATTGTGCGAAGTAGCAATGGAGACGACTATAGGTAGAATGAAGGATTGGTTTTATGGCTTTACGGTATCCACTAGAACCATGTCATCCGTTTTTTGTTTGTAGTTTTTACAATAAATTTCAAAGGGTTGCAAAAATAATTATTCAGTTTGTTGGGGCTATTGGAGGGTTGTTTATGAAAAACATATAAACAATTTTAATAAAATCACACGGAAGATAGCTTCAAAACGTGCAAAACTCCGAAGTACTTGGTTCATAACATTAGACAAAAGAGCAAACTAAACTTTCTGCACCTAAGTTATATATTTCACCATATGTTTCAGTATTGATGATTAAACAAGGTCAAGTTCAAAAAATGGTGATTGGTTCGTATCATAGGTGGACATGAAGTGCCTGGGGTAGCTACGTATTTCGGCGTTTGAATAAAAATAGTAACAAAAACTTATAAGGGGCTTACGTTGCCTTCGAAGCACCATTTGGGGGGCTTACTGATCGAGCCCCCCAACGTTCCCTGTCCACCCATGGTTCGTATGCTAACTAAGGCTAATTAAATTTTGTAAATAGTATATTGTTTCAGGTTACTCCTGGTAATTATTGTAAACAGTTTTAGAACACTGCAAAGTTTATTTTAACAAAAACAGTCAAAAATTCGTGTTTGCTATAGTCTTTGCCAATTTTACTTCTGGGCCGATTCGCAAATGTAACCGTGACGCAGTATTGCGTACGTACCCTTAAGCACAGGATTTTCGTACGCAAATTCGCGTCTGGTGTCATTTGCAAAGAGCTAAGAGCGAAATTGGGCGAAGTAGCATTGGCGACGACTATAACTTCTCAATGCGTATAACGAATACATTTCCGTTTGATAATTTTGCAAAAGAAAAATTAAACGGCAAACGCATTTATTGTTTTATGATTATCAGTTATGTAAACCCAATGTTTCAAAAATAACCAATTAGCAAAGAAAGTTGAAAAGGGTAATGAGACTTTGGTGTTTTCAATAACCTAACTTTTTCAGTATAACAAAACATTTTTTATGGGTTATTTTTTCACAAAAAGCCAAAAATAAAGCGTTAACTTTTTGGTTATAAAGCGTTAACTTTTTCAATTTATTATTTTTTCAGAAAAATACAAAGCTATATTTTATTTGTATTTTCAGGTAAGCTGCGTATCTTACTGTATGCCGGCCTGTGCTCCATCTTGTCTTGCTATGTATCAACCAGCTCCAGTGGCTTCAATTTGTGTCGCCTCCTGTATGCCGGCCTGTCTCCCATCCTGCATCAAACGTAAATTCATAGCATGATAATTTTACCTGTGTGATTCTATATATTTCTCTATTGTATTTTCTGAACGCAGAGTTTCATAACATTCCATATTTCACTTTTGTCTTTCAGCATGTCTTTCTCTATAAATTTTGTATTTTCCTGTGATATTTATGGATTTCAGTGTTGAACTAAAAAAAGATTTTGTAAAGTTAACTGAAAACGATTTTTGTAAAAATGTTTTTCGATTCATTTTTCTCAGAACTCATGGAAAAAGTTTACTAAAATGAAGAAGACAGTCTAAGGTCCACATTTAGAACAATATATTTTTCTCGCTATTATCACCTACGATATAGAAACCCGAGCGTTAAAGACAAAAAACGACTTTTTGTCCCTGATGATCGTTTGGCTGCACCCGGGGTTCTCAAAGGCAGGGCCGGGCCACTTAAAAACTTTGGTCGGCCCGGCCCGGCCCGGTCGGCCCGTTTGGCCCGTTTACCTTGGACCACCCAGTCAGATTGCCACCGAGACGACCAGGGTTCGATCCCGGTCGGTGACATTCTTTTTTGTACGTGTGTTTTTGTCTTTTTTGTATTCATGTTAGTAACAAACATTATTAAGTAATTTAAAACAGTTTAAAAAATTACTGTACCGATTTATACAAAATTTAAAAGTTATTTTTTTAATACTCGGCCGACCGGGCCGGGAAGAATACCCCGGCCCGGCCCGGCCCGGCCCGGCCCGGCCCTTGAAAATCAGTATACTGTGTTTGAACGGAAAAGCTGAATGTTTCGAAACCCGGGCGCATTGATTTTTGAATGAAACACACTTCTTACCTTCAAAAAACAAAAAACTGAAAAATTGTTCATAAACTGCCGTTTTCATTGGTGCGGATGGACATTTGATATTTTAGTGGGCGCTACGGCAAATATTAGAGGATGTTCCCCAAACCTGCTGAATTTTTATGTCAATTTTTGAGCAATTTTTGGATACCGTTTCCAAAAAAAAAGATTTAGTAAATGTGTTAATGTTCTTATTAATTTTAAAAAAAGCAATAAGAACATTATCAAATGAATTCGGCAAATGAATTTCATTTACTTTAAAGTTTTTGTCATTTTTCTGTTTCAAGTAGCTTGGATACAATCAAAAATATTGAGGAAAACCAATTTAATCCTTGTTTTTATTGATTTTAAAGGGACCGTCAGGGGCCTTTTGCAAGTTTATTCTATTTGATTATTCATAATTTATAATTTCAGGATTCCATACCAATTTTTATGCAGGTATCCGATAAAAAAGTATTTTAACGATGAATAAGTGAAAAATTTTGTTCCAACGGCTTTCAGCCAACGGCCATGCGCAGAGGCGACGTCGCGGTGTTTACAGAAAAGTGTGCGCAAATCGGCAAGGTGGCACTTTGCCAAAATTTTCTTTGCGGATTTTCAAACCCGGTTTTAATTTTAGCTCTAAAAAGTGTATTTTAATCGTTTTTCGGTTTTTACAACACTATTTAAAATAATTACACGCTAAATAACTGCCGTAAAATATATGAAAATGCATAAAAATATAGCTGGTAGCCGAGTGGGCTGTGGAAAAAGGCTCTCGGCGGCGTTTCTCGTTCTGTCTGCGTCTCTCAGCGAGAGGTTTGATTCTCGCAGCCAAATTATTTCAACAAATCCCAAAGGAGTAGTCGCGGGCAATCGTAATCGCAGCTAGTGCCGCGTTGGTTTTTATTACCGTGGGGGTACTGTAGCATAAAAAGGCCCCTAACAATCCCTTTAAGTATAATTATATAATTAAAAAAATCGGATCGAGGCTTGTAGAAGAAAATAACCAAACCACATTCATTTGCAACAGGCGAGACACATGTTCTATGAAAAGTAAATTTCACGTTTTACTTCTGGAATTTTTGAAGCATTTCGTTTAACAAAATTAGTCAAATGATCTTTTCAGAAGAAGTAACCGTAGCCTGCAGCAGCCCTTGTCAGTGCCCTGCTGGATACGTTGAATGCGCCAAGAATACTTGTTGCATCAAGTATGATACCTTAAAAATTTAAGTACTAAGTTTTTAGGTACAAAAACATGGCAAAGAAGTTCAGAAAAATGCAGTCTACTATTATGAGAAGTCCAACCTCCAAAAATACTACGGTAAAATTTTATTTTTTTAATCTCATTTTTCGTATGTTTAGAAGGATCCACTTCACGATGTGAAAATCGATTATGAGAAACTCCGACAAGAAATGGCTATCAAACCTTGAAAATATTAATTTTGTTAATATATTGTATTTTATTTATTTATTTATTTACTAGTATATATTGTAGAAATGTAAATAGAATAGATCGAAATTCATATTTCAACAAAGAAAATGTTTTCACAGTGGGAAACTATAGTGTGTTTCCGAAAAACGGCACCGCCTCGGTTAAAGGATGGTACATTAGGTCCCGCTGCGATTTCCTATTTTTCTGCGCACTCCACTTTTAAAATGCTATTTCGTATATTTTATTTCAATTTACATCAATGTTTCAAATCGTGAGTGGTTAAAAAAGGAGCAAAATGACAGTGCCGCTCAAAAAACGCCGACCCTTATTTGGAAACAGACTATAAGACGCTGTCTCGAGACTCGAGCAAGACTCGAGCAAAGGCCTTATATGCACTGTCAAAACTTTTCAAAATGTTTCGTTTGAGCTGAAAAGTTAGTGGTTTAAAAGGAGCAAAATAACAAGGCTGCTCAAAAGTCACCGACCTTTATTTGGAAACAGACTTAATTATTCACGTCGAACCTTGGATTTTTTGACGATCAACTTGAAACAGTGAAAAGTTAATAAAAGAACAATGTTTTTGCATGTTTAAGAAAAATCACATTATATAAGAAAAAATCAAATTACATTCACAAAATGATAAAGTGAAACCAAAAAGAATTTTTACAAAAACAAGAAAGAAATTGTTTTCCAGTTCCAGTGTTCATGACTTTGTTCTGTTTCAGAAAAAAAGTCTTAAACATTTTATTTGTTTATTTCATCGCATTTCTATAAACCGCAATAATTTTGCAAACTTAATTAGTCGAAAGCCCACCTACTGTTCATTTGGAATCACACATTCGCAGCATTTTCAATGTGTTTAAAACTAAAAACAAGCGTGATATGTAAACAGAGCAGAGTTTTAAAAAGTCCTTGGCTTAGTTCGTGACTGTAGGAGTTTTGACTTCTGGAAGAGAGACATTTCCCTAAGAAGGTACTGATTTTACACGCAGAGGTCATAAAGCTGTATTCAGATATAGTGTGTTTCCAAAAAACGGCACCGGTTCGGTTAAAAGATGGTACATTAGGTCCCGCCGCGATTTTTCTAATTGTCTGCGCACTCCTCTTTTACTATGCTATTTCGCTAATTTTATTTCTAATCACTTCACTGTTTCAAATCGTCAGTGGATAAAAAGGATCAAAACATCAAGCCGCTCAAAGGTCGCAGGCCTTTCATTGGAAACAGACTGCTAACTGAACCGTTTTTATCTTGAAGAAATCAATCACATGAAATAATTTCTAACTGAAATTTTAACCTAATAGTTTTTCAAAAAAAAAAAAAAAAAAAAAAAAAAAAAAAAAAAAAAAACAGATAAACATAATTTCTTGAAGTTTAGCAAGGAAAATTGGTTTGCAATTCTGTATTTGCTCATTCCAAATTGGCGACAGCTATACGTATTGAAACAACATAAAAGCCTAGGTTACCAATTCTATATCACGAGACATTTTGAATTATTTTCGTTTTGTTAAATCAGTCAAACTTTGATACAATAACTAGTATTTTTCTACCCTTTTGAGTTAACATAAAAATATAAACTATACTCTTTTCAAATTCCACTTCAGCCAAAAAAATGGCCACGCCCCTTTTGTAGCCCACAATTTTGATGTAATAATGGGAAATTCGAATGTCAACATCAGAATAATCTCACTCATTTCAAAAAAACTTCCGAAGTAGGGTGGGCGGGCACAATAAGTAGTAAGGTAAAAATTCAGTTTCATGTTTTACTTACTTCATGAATATTGTATTTGTTTACTGAGACACTTTGTAGTTACCTAGTAGAGAAAAAGCAAAATAGCATTGAAAAAAAAAGATTCTTTGAAGAGCACTTGTAAAAAATAATACGGCACATTATAGTCTTCGCCAATTTTACTACTTGGCCTCTTTGCAATTGTAACCTTGACGCAGTATTGCGTACATATCCTAAAACACAGGTTTTTTGTATGCAAATTTCGCGTCTGCTGTCATTTGCACAGAGCTAACGAGAGAAATTGGGCGAAGTAGCATTGGCGACGACTATATCTACACGTAAAATAAATCTTTAAGGTGTAAAACCGTCGTAAAGCTGTATTCAGATAAAAAGTTACGTTTTTCTTTTTAACGCCGAACCGTTTTCTCTCAAAGAAGAAAATCAGATGATATGACTCATACTCCTCGCCAATTTTACTTCGGCCGAAATGGGGCCACGCCCCTTTTGTACCCAAATTTTACGATGTAGTAATGGGTAATTTGAATTTCAACAAATTCAAATTATTTAATTTAGATTAAGAGCACTTGAAAAACAATATGGCACAATATCTACATGTAAAATAAATCATCCAGTTGTAAAAAAAAACTTTTTCAACTTTTCTCCGCCAAAACTCTCTGAGCATTCCTCGTATTCATCTCGTAATTTTCTCCCTTGTACTTTCCAGTTGTTTTCCGTCCGAGACCATAAACAACGCAGTTTTGGACAGCTAGACTGCCTAAAAAAATCACTTTTTTAACAATTTTTTTTTGAATTTTCACCTGCAAAAGTGATCAAAGCACAAATAAAGGCTATGGCGAAGGTCCAAATTTGATTGTTGGCCGCGGAACACAATAGCTCTTTTTTCTCCTCGCAAAAGACCATGTCCACTTTCTGAAAAAGTTTTTACGAATTTGTAAAATTTGTAAATTTAAATATTCACCTTATTGCTAAACCTGCTCATAATTGCTGGAATTAGAACTTTGAAATCGAAGCACTGTTGGTTCAACAAAGCACAGAATGAGTAGATCCCACCGATGAAAAGGAAGTAAACTGGAAAAGTTAAACAATTTAAATTGTATTTCGCAGGGTACAAATATTTTTTTTTAAACTTTTCCCGTTAGAGTATGGAACCCATTATTGCCTCCAAAGTTATGACTTTTAATTTGTTGCTGCTGAAACAGTTGTATGAAACATAATGAATATCTGAATTTTTCGAATTAAATTGTTAAATTTGTTTTGTTAAACACAGTTAAATTGTTAAACACAGTTAAATTTGTTCAAAGATTTTGTTTAGTTGTTTTTATATTTAAAAAAAATAAGAAAAACCGCAGTAGAAAAATTACCTTATTTTGAAAAGTTGACATTTTCAATGTTTCTCCAAACTCATGTGCGGGAGCATGGACTATTTAAATACTTTTAGGAGTTTGATTCGGTGAGGTACAAATTTCGTTGAGCTGTTCAGATTTTTCAACACGGGAAGTGAACAGAGAGGCAGTTTGAAAAATACAAACTGCCTCCTTAAACTTATCAATAAAATAACATACTAGCTTGAAAAAACTTTTCTAATTTCGAGATTTTATCCAAATTTTCTCCTATTTTATCCTAAAGTTCTAAATAAAAGCAATAATCAAATTACTAAATAGAGATGTATTGATTTCAAGTACGGTTTCATTGCCATGTACATAAAATTCGATCTTTCACAATTAAAATATTTTAACAAACTATTGTTAAAACACAAAAACACAAAACCACTTCGATGAGGTTTTTTTTTGATATTCGAGGTCAAAACTACTATTGAAAATTTATCTAGTCTGGAAAAATTGTAACTTGAACTTGAATTTTAGGTTAAACAGAAATATTTTTTTTCCATATGAGCAGACATTAGATCCCCAAAAAAATTTTTTTTTAAAGTTCTCAAAATGTTTCAAACAACCGGTGGTTGTTTTTAATTTTTTTTATATGGAGCATAATTATTTTTTACAACTATTCTTTCCAACAATTTTGTGTGAATTCTGGAAAAGTTACATTGAACCACTGTTTCGGGCCTATTTTGTTGCCATTGTAGTTTTGTTATAGTGTGTTTCCTAATAACGGCACATTTTTTTGGCCAAAATATTAAAGGATGGTACATTAGGTCCCGCCGCGATTAGTCAATTGTCTGCGCACTCCTCTTTCACAGTGCTATTTCTTGTATTTTTTATTTATCCACTTCAATGTTTCATGTCGTCAGTGGTTAAATACGAGTGGACTTGAAAGTCGCTGAAAAGTGCCCACCCTTTAGTTGGAAATAGACTATATAGGATGTTCCGAGCTCCTTTGTGTGTTTATCAATTGAAATGTTCCATATACATTTTGTTTTTTTTAGAAGATTAGACACCTTACTAGAATACTCGAATTCTAAAAAAAAAACCTACCCAAGGTAACTGAAGACACCATGCACATGACCAAGGACCAGAAAATGAGGAAGGCATGGGATCCACACGATGACAAGAAGAGAATAAAAGGAGAACCGCAACAAGGCACAGTTTTTACGACTTTCACTGAAAATATTAGTTGTTTAGTTAAGGCAGCTTCATGAAATGACTTTCGGAGCAATTTTTAAAAGTATGAATCTCAAAATAAGAAATTGTCGGCGTTTGTTGCAAAATTAACGCAAAGGCTAGAAAAATCAATAAACTTCGCGCCGCAGAAACAAAAAAAGCTGCGCTTTGACCAGATTTTGACCTAATTACGCCCAACCCTGGCTTTTTTAAAGAACGCAATCTGTCTGCATTCAGGTTTTGTCCCATGATATCGCTTTCTTTGATTCATATTGTTGTTAGTTTCGAAATGATTGTATAAAGCTTTTGTATAAATCGGAATTCTAGAAAGGAGAACTTGGCATTTTCGTTTTCGAGTGTTTTTTCAAGGACTTTTGCTATAAAAAGAAAATCTAAACAATTGGACCATAAGGTTGGTTTTTTTAAAATATTCAGATTATAATTTTTTGTCAGTTTGTTAAACTGTTTATTGCTAGATTTTTTTTGCAAATGTGAAAAATCTTCGCTTTGGCCCCCCTTTTTTGTACTTTTCCCCTCCACTTATGTTTTTCAAAGAATCGTTTCACTCAGTTTTAAGAATGTTTAACTATTTAAATTTATATTTTCATTTGCTACGTACCTTCCCCGTTATATAACTAATAAAGTAGTGGAACTTTCAAGTTGGTTTTTTCAATCAAAAATTGAAAATCAAGGTCCCGAAACGATGGCGCGCCAGGAAGCAAAGTTTGCAGATAAGTTCAGAACTATCAACAGTTAACATGTCAAACTTGACAGATCAATACGATAATTGAAGGGGCAGCTTTTCATTTTTAAAAACCAAGGTCCCAAAGCGATAGAGCGCCAGATAGCATTTTATCGTCAAAGACTGGAAATCCTTTAACATTGTTCCAGTTTAATGCTCTCAACAGGTAGTACACGTTTATCGTTAATTTTTCGACCGGAAGGTCCCGTAGCGAAAGCGTGCCACGTAGCAATTTTCCGTCCAAAACAAGAAAACTTCTAATATTCATCCTGTCTAATGGAAGTAACAGGTATTACATAATTGTCGTCAACTGTTCAACTTTTAGGTCTCGCATAGAAAGAGCGCCAGGTAGAAAAGTTTCATAACTCCGCCACAATGCGCGTTGAGGCTAGCTGACGAGGCGCGCAAGCGGAGCTATCGTGCCGAGGCAGCGCAGCCGAAAACCAAAAACTTTAGACGAATGTTTCCAGTTCTAATTGTTGAAAAATGAAAAGCAAGTGCGCCATGTTTCAAAATAATGCCAATTTACGTACATGTACCAAAAACTGTAAAAATCATGTTTTTCGTTCTAATTGTTGAAAATAACTAAAAACAAGTGCGCGCGCGGCCGTAGGTCGCAGCGCGTCATGTTTCAAGTTTGATGCCAGTTTTTGTACGTGTACTAGAATCTGTAAAAACATGTTATCTTTTCTGTTTGTTGAAAAATATAAAAACAAGTGTTTCAACTTTGAAAAAGCTTCAAGACAAAACTAAAATTCAAATAGGTTTTATTGTTGTAAATTGCTTAAAAAAAATTAGCAAACCGTTACATGTTGAATGAGATGGTGCTTCACAAATGATGAAAAAACAATTCGCACAACGGTTGTAGAAAAATTTCGCAACTAAGTTGTGAAAAAAAGATTTTCGCAATATTAGATAAAATCAAAAATTTTAAAAAAATATTTCATCAGGCATTTAAAGACATGAAGGGGGGGTCTGGGGGGCTTGCCCCCCCCAGCTAGCGCGCGAAGCGCGCTAGTCCTTTAAAATATCTGAGATAAGACTGAACGTTTGACTAACGTCTTCCTGCGAAAAAACCATCTTTTTCCATAAACATTTTTCCCACGATTTTAATGCAATCAATTGTCAGTCAAGTTAAATTTAAAGTCGATTTTTTTTTACTTGACTGTGTATCATTTGCTTTAGCCATTTTTCCCATGAAATTACACCTACCTGCGCTCAAGTAAACGAAAAGAAGATACAAAATAAACAGCGTTGTGAACACAACAATCAGAACTTGGACGAATAACATCCCGAAGTCTCCAATTTGGACGAATGCATTGACCTTAACATTTTAAAATTGTTTTTTTTTAAAATTAATTTTTTAAATACCTGTCTAGAAAAACCGGATAGTCCTCGGTAGAAAAATGTTCCGAAACCAATTGATGCGATAATAGAAATTACTGTTGCCGCTGTTGAAACAAAGACAGAAAAGGAGAAAACCATTCTGTGGGACTGAAAAAAGTTAAATTGAACAAAAATACTTGACTATGATCTCGTTTTTTATCTTGCTCTGCGTTCTCACGAAACCATCAGGCAGAAAGAAAAAACCTATATTTAGTGAAAATTATTAACATGGAATTTTTGTTGTTGAAAAGTTTCTTGTAAAAGTAACTTTATTTCTAATCTTGTTTTTAGTAACAAAAGGACATAACCTTCCTTTCTCTTTTAACATGAAAACATTATTAAAAACTTTTTTACTGATGTATTGTATTATTTCAGTTCTACATCTAACCATAATTATGATTTGTTCTCGCCATTAAGCATTTTTTTCCATGAAAATTACATTAAAAAATTTTTCAATACAATGTTGTCTTTATCTTTTTCTAGTAACTCGTTTTCAATAAATGTTTCGAATATTTTCCCTTTTCACTTATCCTTTATAACATTATAGGGTTGTCATTCTGTCCGTTAGCAGCGCAACGTTTTATGCGGAGAGGTACACCCCTTCATTTTCCCCAACACGACCATGGGGAACATTTCATTGAAATGGGTAGAACAAAGCGGCCGCAGGCTGTATACAGAAGCGGCCGAAGGCCGCCTATTTGAGCAGTTTTTTGAGCAGGCGATCACAGATTGAGGCGGCCGAAGGCCGCCGAACCCAGAAGGCGAAGACCCGCGCAGCGGGGCTTTGGCTTCTGGTTTTTAAACATTTTTCCGTTGTTCGTAATTTAGTTCAATCCAAAGTTTTCACCGAGTTTTTCGAATTCTTTAGAAGAATCAGTATTATCTAAACTCATAAACTTTTTATTTCTTTTTTCATAAACTTATTAATCGTATTGACATCGATATGAAAACTTACCAGGAGTCATGGCTCGCATACGGTTCGCCCCTTTTGTCAGTTTTCGTAATTCAATGTTTCAGTACTTTTTGATACCTAGTGTTACTTAACGCTCTCAATATCGTTGAGTAGTTCTGCGGAAATTCGCAACACTGGCTCTTTTCGTAAACTTTAGGTTAAAGTATTAAAAAAGGTATTTGAAATGAAAATAGTTAGTTCAACTGGCGACAGCTGATCGCAACAGGTGAGAGTGTTTTGGTGTTATTTCGAAGGCCACCGAATCGATTTTCGGCGGAAACACCGAAAAACACTCGCGCAATGAGGATAATCGCCACTTCCAAATATTGGAACAACCGAAACTCACGAAAACTTTTTTGTATAAAGTATTTTTCAGTGAAAATCGTAAAAAAAAGTACCTTTTTTAATGGAAACCTTTTTCTCAACTTTGATTTTTTAACCACAACATATTTTTAAAATTGGACTACTTCAATGTTCCGGAAAATAGATTTGAATTTCGAAAATTTCAAGCCAACGATCAGCCTTGTGAACGTGGTTTTTCAAATAGTAAATGAACAATATCATATAATACAATATATACCTACAAACAAGCAACGCATCTGCAAATTTTGTATTGAATTTGTTTAAAAAAAAAAAACACGGTTTTTCAATTTTTAATGCTAATTTTTCAAAATTGTAACACTCACCAATGGTTTTTTCCTATTCTTTTTGTCAAGAGGGACGTTTTCTTCCTCAAATTTCGCCATTTTCAAAACCTGAAAAGACAAACATAATGTTTTTGTAAATTTAAAAGAAAACGGCTAAAGGTATCTATTTCAATGGTTCTGTTTGGGTAGATTCACGCTAAAGATACGAATGCGACCAAACAAACAACCTATCGATCGGGACGAGAGAGTGTTCCGCGGAGGGAGGGCGCAGAGAAATAATTGGGAGAGGGTGTTTCGGGGCAGAATTTTAGTGTTGCGAGTGTTTTGATTTCCGGTGGTAAATTCGACTTTCAAACAAAAATTTTAATAACTTGATGTGATGCTGAGATTTTTCAATCTTTCAGTTCCATTGTTGCACCCGCTCTGAAATTTCACGGATATCAACATTTCATAGTGCGTCCAAATGTTTTTTTCGATGTGCCAAACTTAGATGTACACTTTAGGAGATACGGTTTATTTTATGGGCTATTCCCTGAACCGCCTGAGGTAAATTCCACTTTCACGGCTAAGTTGCCTCCTGGCCAAGTTTCTGGCTCAGCCCTCCTTAAGAAAAACAGCTTTTTATTCCCCCTTGAGGCACACTAAAGAAAAAGTTAAAAGCATTTCGAATTAATCAGTTGTCACCCTTTTCACCTGCTTTTGTTTCGAAAACTATAAAACAAGCTTCGAAAATAGTATGAAGATTTTGTTTTGAGTCCTAAGTAAAATTTTCGAATCTCGGTCATAAGTTTCACAAATGTGGGAAATTTAGGATAATCGTCGTCGGCCACTGCAAGGGCCACCTTTTCAAAAATTATGTAAACCCGATAACTGTTTGGACGTTGTAAATAACCGGCAACATTATTATTTAGCTTCAAATTTTAAGGAAAGTGTTTTGATCCCAAAAACGATTTTTTTTCAAACCTTACTGAGAAGTTTCACAAAACCGTGAGAAGTTTTGAATAAGCCTTCCCCATCAATGTGTAGCCAAAAAATTACATCAGAACTATTGAAAAAAGCAAACCTTTTTTATAATTTATTTCTTGAAAAGTGTGCCTTTTTGAGTGACTTCGTCAATGTTACATTCCTGGATAAAAGAGTTATTTCGGTTTCTTGAAGTGTCTGAAATTTTTTTTTCTTCAAATGTTTGAATAAACTGATTTTATGTATAGTCTGTTTCCAAATATTGGTCGGCGACTTTTGAGCGGCCTTCACGCTTTGTTTCTTATTAACCACTGACGATGTGAAACATGGATGTGAATAAAAATGAAATATGCGAAAGGGCACAGTAAAAGAGGAGTGCGCAGACAAATAAGCGATCGCGGCGGGACCTAATATACCAATGTTGTTGGCCAGAACCGGTGCCGTTTTTTTTTGTTGAAAACACACTATAATATCTTCTCAATCTTTTTTTCGCTTGAATTCGATATTTTATATAATAAAATTTTCAATTTTAAAATTTTTTACACACAAACATAGCTTTGTTGTTAATCAAATTGAAGGTTTTACAGTTACCAACCACCCAGACCCCCAAGCGAGCGCATAGCCTCGCATAAAATTGTTTTTCATTCTCCCGCTTGTAGCCTCAAAAACTTTGCTTTTAAAAAAATTCATTAAAGGGATGGGAGAGACAGAATGTCACCAGCGACGTCTCCTAAAGCCGCATTATTTTTTTAAAATTACAGTTCTGTTTTATGTTTTGCTCTTTTTTTTTTTTGCATAATTTTCATTCATAATTTCATAATTTTCAAAAGTTTTCATATTTATTCCAATGTTTCATTGCCGTCCCAAACTCGGAGTCATTCAAATTTGGCACTATTGATAGGGGCCGCAAGACGAAGTTTTCCCATTGCAATTTCAAGATTATTTTTAGCCACGGTTGTAGTCCTAAGTCGTAGCAGCAAAACTTTTTTGAATTTTGAATTTTCGTTAACATTGAAAGGAGAAATGACAATTTTAGTGCGGCTTTTTCGGGCGCCGTTTTCAATTGAAGCTTTCGAGGGGCGGGGCGAGATCGCAGTCTGCCGCAGGCTTTCCGCATGGCGTTAAACAGCGGGCGCGCCAAGTCGGCAAATGAGTGATATTCGGCCGTAAGATGTTATGGCGATATTTTTTTGGTTTAACATAATAATTATGTTCTAATATGCACAAATAATGAGTAAAATCATCCCATAATTCTTTTTAAACGTCGTAATCGGAGTTCACGAATTAGCGTTTCGAAAATTTTCCTTCCCCGCGTTAGCAGCGGAGCACGGATTTCGCCGCTGGCTTTGTAAAAACATATTTAAACTAGAATTGCGAAAAACCGCCAGAGTGAATTTTCGATTTCTGTACTTCATTCAAACCGCAAATATCAAATTAATAAGAATCGAAAAGCAGAAGTCGCGGTCCAGGTGTATTACAGCCCAAATCGGCCAAAATGGGGAAATCCAGAAAAAGTGAACCTTGTTCAAAAATCAATTTTTCTTTGGTTTTTGTCGATTTTGGTGTTTTTAAGTGTTTAATAAGTGTAAAACGAAATAAACTTTAAATTTTGCTCAAATTGGATCTAATTCCCTGCTAATTGAGCCAGTACCACGGCCGAAGTTTGGATTTCTGTTAAATCCTTTTATTGCTTTAGAGAGCCAATTTATTAGATGCTGACTTGTATTTTGCGGCGGGTTAGATGTCTTTTTCAAGCACAAACTGATCACGTAGACTTTCTACTACCCTGTTTAACTTATTTTAAACTCAATCATTTTTTTCGCCTTAAACGGACCGTCAGGGGCCTTTTGCAAGTTTATTCTATTTGATTATTCATAATTTATTATTTCAGGATTCCATACCAATTTTTTATGCACGTATCCAATAAAAAAGTATTTTAACGATGAATAAGTGAAAAATTTTGTTCCAACGGCTTTCAGCCAACGGCCATGCGCAGAGGCGACGTCGCGGTGTTTACAGAAAAGTGTGCGCAAATCGGCAAGCTGGCACTTGGCCAAAATTTTCTTTGCAAAATTTCAAGCCCGGTTTTAATTTTAGCTCTAAAAAGTGTATTTTAATCGTTTTTCGGTTTTTACACTATTTAAAATAATTACACGCTAAATAACTGCCGTAAAATATATGAAAATGCATAAAAATATAGCTGGTAGCCGAGTGGGCTGTGGAAAAAGGCTCTCGGCGGCGTTTCTCGTTCTGTCTGCGTCTCTCGGCGAGAGGTTTGATTCTCGCAGCCAAATCAATTCAACAAATCCCAAAGGAGTAGTCGCGGGCAATCGTAATCGCAGGTAGTGCCGCGTTGGTTTTTATTACCGTGGGGGTACTGTAGCATAAAAAGGCCCCTGACAATCCCTTTAATAAACGCTACTTTTTCGCAATTTTCAGGTTGTTCTAGAGATATTTCTTGGATTACTTACGTACACTTTTTAAAAATCTTACTTCGTTTTGTCCTGTATTTTTGCATCATTTCAAACCAACCCATGAACACCTTTGCTTTCGAGAAAATACTTCATATAAATACAGATACTCAGAAGACACTTAGAACTTCTGACGCCAGAGACGCCTCCTTCTGTATCCTCCGTTGGAAGGCTGAGCGGGAGGAACGATGTTCTGAGGAGTTCCGGGGGTGTCATTGCCTCCAGCCGGGGGAGGGGCGGGCACGTTGTATCCTCCAGGAGGAGGAGCGGGGTGGTTGTATCCTCCCTGTCCCTCTCCAGTGGGAGGGTTGCCTCCGTTGTTAGATCCTCCTCCGGGGACCTTGTACTCTCCTCCGTTGGGCTTGCCTCCGGGAGTTCCATTGTCGCTGCCTCCCTCTCCTCTGGGAGGGCAGGGGCAGTAGTTGGCATCCTCTCCCTGGTTTCCGGGCTTGCCTCCGGCTCCGGGAAGACCGGGATGTCCCTCGTGTCCAGGGGTACCGGGAGTACCCTTAGGTCCTTCGGGTCCAACAGCTCCGTCGAGACCGTTATCTCCATGCTTTCCGGGAAGTCCGGGCTCTCCAGTCCATCCGGGCTCTCCGGGCTGTCCCGGGGCTCCGGGGTAAGACATAGTTCCGGGCATACCGTCGGGTCCGTCCATTCCGTTGAATCCGGCCATTCCGGGGGGTCCCTGGTCTCCCTGAGGTCCTTCGGCGCCCATCTGACCGTCTTCTCCGGCAGGGCCGGCCTTTCCGGGAGATCCGGGGAAGCCCTTCTCTCCTTCGGGTCCGTCGGGTCCGGGGGGACCGGCAGGGCCCTGAGGGCACTTGACGCAACCTCCGGGGAACTCGAAGGCGGCGAGGAGAGAGATTCCGCTGGCTCCGTTCTTTCCGACATCTCCGGGGTGGCCTTCCTCTCCGCGCTTTCCGGGGGGTCCGGGGGGCCCGGGAGGTCCGGCGGGGCAGCCCTGGGAGTTGTTCTCGCAGTTGCACATTCCGGGGTAGATGAACCTGAAAAGAGACTTTTTTCTGTGCATCTGTGTCTCTGTGTCTCTGCCTCATTAAAGTCTCTGTGGTTCTGCCTCTCTAAAGTCTCTATGGCTCTGCCTTTCTAACGTATCTGTGTCTCTGCCTCTCAAAAGCCTCTGTGTCTCTGCGTCTCTAACGCATCTGTGTCTATGTGTCCCTGCGTCTCTGCGTCTCTGTGTCTGTGTCTCTGCGTCTCTGCGTCTCTGCGTCTCTGCGTCTCTGCGCATCTGCGTCTCTGCGACTCTGCGCCTCTGTATCTGTATCTGTATTTCTTTCTCTCTCTCCCTCTCTCTCTCTCTTACCTCTTCTTACGGAAAACGCTAGGCATGGCATTCAACGAGCTTCCAGTGGGGCTCTGGAGAATCAGAAGACGGTCCCAAGTGTCATCAGCCATAACCTTGAACTCATCCATCCTAGTCTCGACCTAAAATACAATTTTATAACTTTACAAACTTTGTAAAACCACTAACCTCATCGCGAAGGTTGTTGATATCGTTGACGATGTGGGCGACTCCGAAGAGAGCTCCGAGAACTCCGCAAAGGCAAATGCCCGCACTGGCGAAGCCAAGAGAAGGCATGGCTGCTGGCGTAACAGTGCTGACCTAGCGCTTTTATCGCGTGCCTGGGGGACGGGCGCCGTCAAAAAACCGCCGCCGGACTGGCTAAGACCTGCGGAAAAAATCGTAGTGAAGCCGATCTCAAGCGATCCTTATAAATACGAATGAGAGTCGGAGAAAAATACACGTTCGTCAAGCAGTGGATAAGCTTGTGATTTGTGGATTTCAGTCCTTCCGGGATGATTCGATTGCTGGGAAAACAGAGAAACGAAAAAAAGAAAAACCATTTTTTTAATATTCTACCACTGTGGGAATGTTTCATCGATAAAAACATTTGAATATTCGCCTTAAAACGAGACTTTAAATTTTTTTCCATGATTCATTTTTTTAGTGGTTCAGAGCCGCATTATCAAGATGTATATTTAACCAATGACAACATAAAACATTGGAGTGAACAGAAATATTTTAGGCGAAACAGCATAGTAAAAGAGGAATGCGCAGATAATTTAAAAAATCCTGCGGGACCTAATGTGCCATCCTTTAATCTTTTGGCCAAAAACTTGTGCCGTTTTTTGGAAACACACCATAACTTACCGTTTACCTAATTTTCGTGAAACCGTTGATAACAAAGACTGGTATAGTTGCCGCGAAATGGGAATCATGCCAATAAAATTATAACGTTCCATCCATGCTCTGTTGATATGGAAATTCGTAGTCTAATCAGTCATCGACAGAGCATGATATGTATGTTTCCATAATTAGCATATGATTTCCGTTTGGCGACAGCTATATTTTGCGAATGATAACTACTAGGAATCATTTACAAGCTCGTCGCTTTTTTGAATCCATGCAAAAACGAGTGAGAAAGGAAGACTGCAACTGTGTCAGCGGTTGAGTTTGCCATTATAAACTAGTATTGTGAGGGCGAGAACAAAAAAATCTTTTATTGTTACCAAAAAATCAACAAAGTGAAGCTAAATTGGTTTAAAAAGCAAGTTTATACTTCTCGCCAAAGCTACTTCGGCCGATTTGGCTGCGTACACGATGTGAATATTCTATGTAACCTCTAGATACAACTGCAAAACATTGGCACGCTGCGACAAAGTCGTTTTGGCAAAAATATACATTTTAATAGAATTTGTGTTATTTTAATGGAAACATGAGTTCTGCGAATGGCAGGAACACCTGAATGTTACAGATTGGTTACTTGGAAATGAGAATATTAAATCCCACTATTCCGATGACACCTGATTTTCCACTTTATCAAATCGAAATTTTAAGAAAATATACTAAACGTTTCTTTTTCATATTAAAATTCGAACATGTTCCCCAACAAATATGAGCTTGAAATGAATGTTTTTGTTGACACCTAATGTTTAAAAGCGCTTTTTTCTATTGCTTATTTGCAAGTTGTGAATTTTACGATAGTAAAACATAAGTGAAATATAGTTTTTATTTTATCGCTTGAAAAATTAATTTTAAAGTGTACTCCAATTTAAAAGGGAAATGAATAGAAAACAAAATTTGGGTTCGGCTTTTTTTCGGCCCCATTCAGAGAACTGTTATTTGTAAATTGCTGTTTGACAAAGCGGAGTCCCATAAAAACATGTTTTATGATTGTATTTTCCCCCTGGCAGCATAAAACTATTTACTTTTACTTACATAGAAACATAATTTTTTTTTACGTACAATGTCAGAAAAAAGTGCATGTTAGCATGCCATTATGTTACTTCGATAACAAACCAAATTGGAATTTTCATAGACGACCGAAAATGATGAATCATCATTATTTAGTGGACTTTCAAAAATAATATGGAAGAAAGAAACATGCACGTCATGTTAAAATAATTTTTTTTTAAATAATAGACTTTTTTTTATTGGTTTAATTAAAATTAGGTTTAATGAAAAAGTTTTTGTTGAAAAAATTCAAGAGTTTATGCTTGAGGTCAGACAGACTTATTGAAAAAATTGTTTTCTACAAGGAATTTTGACCTGCCTCAAATTTAAAACACACATCATTGGAAATAAACTTTATTCTGTTGAACATCAACACTACAATCAAACATTAAAATTGGGAATTTACCTTCCCTTAACCGAAACATGGGCGATTCTATAAACATTTCGATAATTCAGGGCAAGCATGGCAAAATTTGGGGCCGGCCCCGGCCTGGCCGGGCCGGGCCGAGAAAAAGTTTGAAGCGGGCCCGGGCCGGCCCGAAAATTTTTTTTGTTCGTTTTCTTTGATTTTTACATTGAAAAAAGGCATAAATTTTCGGTTGAGTCGGACCGGCCCGGGCCGGGCCGGGCCGGCCCGGGCCAGGTCGTGTTTCGGTTAAAGGGAAATTACCTTCCCTAAGCTGAAAAATAAAATAAAATCTATAAGCACTTTGAAGGTTCAGGGGCATTTCTCCAGTCGAGGTTGCAGAATCCACAGGTGGCTCGACAAACGCGGAAGGCCAGGCGAGAGTGCTCCGAATGACAAGACCACCTGAATGATTGAACAATACAGATTGGATTTTTGGAATTCCTAATTTTACAATCCCACTACTCCGCCTACTCCCGATTTTTTAAAAATAAAAATAAAAAAAAACTAAACCAAACGTTTTGCTTTGTTCTTCAAATTTATACAAGTTAGTCAACAACTACGAGAGTAAAATGTGATTTTTTGTTTTTGACACCTATTGTTTAAAACCGTTTGTACTTTGATTATTTGTAAGAATGGTGCATGTCTATTATTAGTGTTTCAGTTTTGAAAAAAATTTCAACCAAAGCACATTGTATTTTTATTCAAAACGAATTCAATCAGAAAAAAACGTTACTTTTTATATTTTTTTTGGCTTCCAATATCCAAAACTGGCATTCAACCGAATGGAGCCAAGTTATCATCTTTAGCTTTTTATTTGTTTTTTTTTCCTTTATTTTTTTTCTAGAAGAAATTTTTTTTTAAAAGTAACCTTGCAATTTCCCAAACAATATTGAAACTGTATAAAAAAATAGGGTTGCTGCAGTTAGAGCGATTTTTCATTTCGACTTCTATTTGTATTCAAGCAAAACTAGTATTTTCTTTTTTTCTACCATGACGATCAACAAAGTTGGTGTTTTCAAAAATTTACGAAAATTATAAAACATACAAGCACCCTTCAAAAATTTTTTATTGGCTTTTGGTTTGCCAAACGAAGTAACCCAATAAAAAATTTTTGTTTTTTAAAATATGGGAATCACGTTTTTATTTGAAATGGAAATAAATTGATTTCAGAAAATAGATAAGCGATTTCAAGTTTCTACACAAAAAAAATTTCCTGAATTCTCAATATTCAGAAAAAACTTACCTCTTATTGCTCCAAGCATCGGTGCTTGTCTGGAATCGACCACAATATCCATTACTCATTCGATCGAAGCAGTGAGTGCTGTTGTTGCTAGTTGAGAAGAAACTGAAAAGCTGTTTAAAAGCAAGCAAACTTGGAAAATGAACGTACCTGGCTGCTCTTTCTCTGCATTTGGCTCCAATGTCATCGCAAGCTTTGCAGCAGACAACCAGGGAGAAGTCGGGCTCGTTTCGGCATCTGAAACCGTTTTGAAGTGTTTTTGGTTTGCTTCCAAATTTTGCAAACTTTTGGTTTGAACATGCGAGAACTGAAGCAAAAAATTATCACATAATATCCCAGTCGAACGACACACTGACTGAATAAGATTCGGTTTTTTTTATTTTGTAGTTTGAAACAATATTTTTTCTCTGCTATTATCACTAAAACTAGAATAATCACAGATTTTCCTCCGTTGAACGAAACACGTGACTGAGTAAGATAGTGCGAGAAAAAACCGGATTGGGCAGAATCGCCGCTAGAAAAAGTGCATTTGCAAACATTTCTTGCGTCCAACGGAAGGGATCTACAATTGAAAGAAACGGCACATTTATTTAAATAACATCTTACTGATTTTCTGAAAATTTTCAAACCGTTGTTCAGGCAAGTCTCAGATAACGTTTTTTTTTTTAACGCAGTGTCTGCTACATAACAAATTGGCGAAAATTGATACCAGAACACAGAAGTACTGTAAACTTCAAAAACAATCTTCCTAAGCCAAAGTTGTGAAACATAGACGAAAACATAATTCAAAAACTATCAGACCTGAAAGTCAATAAACCCGAAAAAATAGAACACTAAAAAACTATTTGACCTGATGTTGCACAATTTTAAAAAAAGGTTGCTTAGGGAATAGTCAGATAATATTTTTCAAAAACATGAAGACCTAAATGAATTTGCAGAACCAGCGGGAGGGGCGCCGAAGGCGGGGCCTCCCCCTGGCTGGGGGTTGCGCCCCCAGACCCCGTTAACGCTGTTACGATTTGGCTGCGAGACCCATCATATTATGAATACTTTGTTTTGCCTTAGTACGCTCTATCGATTGATACAATTTTTGGATTAATTGAAGAAATTTAAATTTTTAGCAAGTTCTGGAACGCTTTCGCTGCGAGACCCATCATATAATGATTAATTTGTTTGGCCTTTGTACGCTGTATAGATTGATACAATTTTTAGATTAATTGAAGAAATTTTAATTTTTTAGCAATGATCTGGCACGCTTTCGCTGCGAGACCCTAATACGATTTTCAGGCTATGACCTACTCTTATATAGGGTAGCAACATAATTGAAAGATGAGGCGAATTGGTTCACGGGGAGCTGAGATATGATATGGGGTCACATACACACACACGGTCACGGACATTTGCGCTTTATTAATATGGATGGGCAAATTTAGTGCTTCATGTAATGAAAATGGTAGAACGACAATCCTAAGGCAACTTTTTGAAACATAGACATAAATTCGTTTCGTTTTTACTAAACTAAGTGGAACTTTTGACAGGCACTTTTAAGCTTTTGCTTGACGATTTTTTTAAACTTTTAGTGTTGATCTAAAATTTGCAACTTATTGATAAACATAATTTTTAAGGTAACCTAACAAAAATGAAATCGAATTGTTCGTAAAATGCATTTTTTTCAAACACATACATAATCGAAGAATTATCATTTTTGAAAAATCAATAAACCCCGCCGCCCGAGACATTGAAAAGCCATTCGACCTGATTTTGAGCAAAAACCAATTTCTAAAACATTCAAAGGGAAAAAAAAAGAAAAAAACTTGGAGACAGCAACTAGAGATTTTAAAAACTGGACAAAGAACATTCAATTTTCGCAGATTTTTTTTCCCAAAAACTAGAAGTGGGGAAACTAGAAATAAAATAATGTTTTGTATTCTATGGAAAAGTTCACTAAAACATGAATTCAATGTTAAAAAAATAGAGGACGAGAAAAACCAGTTCCGACTAAAATTGACGATTGAAAAGTGCATTTACTGTTTTTGAAACTGAAATAAACGCGAGAAATAAATGAAACAACAAGGAAAATTTGTGGATTTGTGGATTTCAGTCTTTCCGGGATGATTCGATTTCTTCCTTAAAAAAGGGATTGCCAATAGAAATTGTGAAAACTGGATTTAACTCGACCGAGTAAATCAGTACAACCTTGGCGTGAATTAAGAATAAACTATTTGAATTTTCTGTGTTTTTAAAACCATATCCACGAAGGGAAATGGGGAAGTTTTCTTGATTTTCAAACAATTATCAAGACTCACATCTATATTACGGATGACGATAATTTTCTCAACCAAATACATTCATCGATCATGTTTTAAAACATTATATATTCCTAATATAATTAAAGAAAAACCACTCGTTACGCCTTGTACTATTTTGCTTCTTCCTTAAAAAAAGGATTGCCAATAGAAATTGTGAAAACTGGATTTAACAGATCAAAGTAAAAGAGAACCGTGTTTGTATTTGGTTGATCTCAGCCGAACACATAAAAAGATAGCTGTTCCAGAGAACTTTTTTGTTGGTTTCAGGAATAGAAATCGCACAATTAAGAGCTCATCTCACAATAGGCGGCACAGCCTTTCCACAAGAGTTTCCCAAACAAGTGGTAGTTTTAAGCGACAACTCTTTCCCCTTCCGTTTGTCATGTAAAAAGTGTCGGGATTCGAACGATGCTTACGGCTGAAGTCGATTAATTGACCCAGAGTCAACAAACCAAAGAAAAATTTAAAAGTTTATTTGAGTTTGCACTAATGTCGCTAAAAGTCGTTGACGCACTCGAAGTTTTTCTGAAAATGAGTGTTCACAAATTTCAAGGAAATATTCAAACCACGACGATGTACATGCAGGGACCGTAGGCCATATTATCAAGGTTTTTCTCGGATGCCTTGAGAGTGAATACTCCGCCAATGTAACTGAAGTATAGTCCCGTCTCGGGAAGATACTTAGTATAGCCATCGGTCATCTGAACGTGGGCGCCATAGCCTTCCCACCAAAGTGTCTGAAAAAGGGGTACGTTAAGCATTAGGCTCCTGCTCACTCCGTCCGATTTCATGTAGAAAGTATCCGGGTTCGAGCGATAGAACAAAGTGTTAGCGCACTCGTGGTTCGGCAAGTCGGTGAAGAAGTTGAAGTCGTTGAAGTTGGCAATGGCACCTTTTGGGATGTTGATCTGGCATGTCTCCCAGTCAGCGGGTGCTTGGGAGAGAACAACGACAGGAAGGAGCAGACAGAGGAGGAACTTCATTCCAAACTGGGAAATGGAGGCGACCATGACTTTAAATACTTGGTTAAACGGCTTAAATTGATTGATTCTAAGCCTCTTGTATAAGTTTAAGCCTCTTATAATTATCGATCCGTGGTCTCGCCATAAACGTTTTGACTGATCGAACATCATTGTTTTTAAGAACACAAAAACGGGGCGCAAATTTAGGGCTACATTTTGAATTGAGTGTTTTGGGTGGTGAGATGCCAAAAAGCCCCCTTTTCAAATTCCATTTGAAGAAAAAATCGTTTTAAACCAATTTTTTTTTTCAAAATTTATAAAAACCACCAGGGTAACAAATAATAGACGGCGGATTACAATTCGATTCTGAAATACTAAAGTTCCGTGTTGATTGAAGACACCGTTTGCTCTAATTGGATCATCCCCTTTCAAAACATTTATCTGAATAGAAACAAAAGTTTTTTACACTGGCCATTTACAAAATTTTTTAAAAATTATTTATTGACATCCAAATACAAAAAGTAAAGATACTTCTCCTGAAATCAATTGAATTGTGGCGAAACATTGACAAAATCAAATTTTCTTTTTTTCTTGTTTCTCTATTTTTCCAGCAATCGAATCATCCCGGAAAGACTGAAATCCACAAATCCACAAATTTTCCTTGTTGTTTCATTTATTTCTCGCGTTTATTTCAGTTTCAAAAACAGTAAATGCACTTTTCAATCGTCAATTTTAGTTGGAACTGGTTTTTCTCGTCCTCTATTTTTTTTAACATTGAATTCTCGTTTTAGTGAACTTTTCCATAGAAAACAAAACATTGTTTTATTTCTAGTTTCCCCACTTCTAGTTTTTGGGAAAAAAATCTGCGAAAATTGAATGTTCTTTGTCCAGTTTTTTAAATCTCTAGTTGCTGTCTCCAAGTTTTTTTCTTTTTTTTCCCTTTGAATGTTTTAGAAATTGGCCTGAGGTATATTGTTCTGGCGTTAGTTCTGAAAATTGGTACAAATTTGGCTCGATTTCCAAAAACAATGATGAGAAACTTGGAAAATACCCGTAAAGAGTTTGTGTTCCAAAAACGGACTTTTAAATTCAACAAATGTGATGTGTTTCCAACTTGATAAAACGCACAACTGGGCAAAGAGCATAAATTTAATGGTCAAAAGGACAAATAAGCCGTTTTAACTAGATAAACACTGCAAAAAGCATTTATTTTAAGTACAGCATAAGACGGTTGGTTTACTTTTGACCCAAAATTTGCGAATTATCAAGTTTATTATTTTTTTATTATTATTTTTGAAGTGTTCGGGAAAAGAACAGAAAACGATTTTTACAAGCATGATTACTTCTGAAAAAGGTGACAAAATCTACTTTGAAAGACGATGTGCTAAAACTGGCAAAAGACAAATTTCTGAAACATAGCCGTAACTTTGCTTCAATTTTTCACACCAAAAAAAAGAAATTGGAAAAAAATGCATAAACGATTAAAAAAACCGAAGTGATTCATTTTACAGCTAAATCATACAATTTATGTAGCAAGACACGCCAATTTAACTTGAATAATTATTTGGCAAATTAGCAGGGTTGGAAGCATCAAAAACGCACTGCCGGCAAAAACTCAAAAATTTGCCCTTTGAGCTAATTTTGAAAAAAAAGCTTGTTTATATAAGGAGTTTCCAAAAAATCCTAAAATTAGATTTTCGACAGAATGAATAACTTTTAAAGGAAATGGAAAAAAATGAACATTAACGCCAGAACAATATACCTCAGGCCAATTTCTAAAACATTCAAAGGGAAAAAAAAAGAAAAAACTTGGAGACAGCAACTAGAGATTTTAAAAACTGGACAAAGAACATTCAATTTTCGCAGATTTTTTTTTCCAAAAACTAGAAGTGGGGAAACTAGAAATAAAACAATGTTTTGTATTCTATGGAAAAGTTCACTAAAACATGAATTCAATGTTAAAAAAAATAGAGGACGAGAAAAACCAGTTCCGACTAAAATTGACGATTGAAAAGTGCATTTACTGTTTTTGAAACTGAAATAAACGCGAGAAATAAATGAAACAACAAGGAAAATTTGTGGATTTGTGGATTTCAGTCTTTCCGGGATGATTCGATTGCTGGAAAAATAGAGAAACAAGAAAAAAAGAAAATTTGGTTTTGTCAATGTTTCGCCACAATTCAATTGATTTCAGGAGAAGTATCTTTACTTATTGTATTTGGATGTCAATAAATAATTTTTATAAAATTTTGTAAATGGCCAGTGTAAAAAACTTTTGTTTCTATTCAGATGAATGTTTTGAAAGGGGATGATCCAATTAGAGCAAACGGTGTCTTCAATCAACACGGAACTTTAGTATTTCAGAATCGAATTGTAATCCGCCGTCTATTATTTGTTACCCTGGTGGTTTTTATAAATTTTGAAAAAAAAAATTGGTTTAAAACGATTTTTTCTTCAAATGGAATTTGAAAAGGGGGCATTTTGGCATCTCACCACCCAAAACACTCAATTCAAAATGTAGCCCTAAATTTGCGCCCCGTTTTTGTGTTCTTAAAAACAATGATGTTCGATCAGTCAAAACGTTTATGGCGAGACCACGGATCGATAATTATAAGAGGCTTAAACTTATACAAGAGGCTTAGAATCAATCAATTTAAGCCGTTTAACCAAGTATTTAAAGTCATGGTCGCCTCCATTTCCCAGTTTGGAATGAAGTTCCTCCTCTGTCTGCTCCTTCCTGTCGTTGTTCTCTCCCAAGCACCCGCTGACTGGGAGACATGCCAGATCAACATCCCAAAAGGTGCCATTGCCAACTTCAACGACTTCAACTTCTTCACCGACTTGCCGAACCACGAGTGCGCTAACACTTTGTTCTATCGCTCGAACCCGGATACTTTCTACATGAAATCGGACGGAGTGAGCAGGAGCCTAATGCTTAACGTACCCCTTTTTCAGACACTTTGGTGGGAAGGCTATGGCGCCCACGTTCAGATGACCGATGGCTATACTAAGTATCTTCCCGAGACGGGACTATACTTCAGTTACATTGGAGGAGTATTCACTCTCAAGGCATCCGAGAAAAACCTTGATAATATGGCCTACGGTCCCTGCATGTACATCGTCGTGGTTTGAATATTTCCTTGAAATTTGTGAACACTCATTTTCAGAAAAACTTCGAGTGCGTCAACGACTTTTAGCGACATTAGTGCAAACTCAAATAAACTTTTAAATTTTTCTTTGGTTTGTTGACTCTGGGTCAATTAATCGACTTCAGCCGTAAGCATCGTTCGAATCCCGACACTTTTTACATGACAAACGGAAGGGGAAAGAGTTGTCGCTTAAAACTACCACTTGTTTGGGAAACTCTTGTGGAAAGGCTGTGCCGCCTATTGTGAGATGAGCTCTTAATTGTGCGATTTCTATTCCTGAAACCAACAAAAAAGTTCTCTGGAACAGCTATCTTTTTATGTGTTCGGCTGAGATCAACCAAATACAAACACGGTTCTCTTTTACTTTGATCTGTTAAATCCAGTTTTCACAATTTCTATTGGCAATCCCTTTTTTAAGGAAGAAGAAAAATAGTACAAGGCGTAACGAGTGGTTTTTTATTTATATTAGGAATATATAATGTTTTAATACATGATCGATGAATGTATTTGGTTGGAAAATTATCGTCATCTGTAATATAGATGTGAGTCTTGATAATTGTTTGAAAATCAAGAAAACTTCCCCATTTGCCTTTGTGGATATGGTTTTCAAAACACAGAAAATTCAAATAGTTTATTCTTAATTCACGCCAAGGTTGTACTGATTTACTCGGTCGAGTTTAAGCCTCTTATAATTATCGATCCGTGGTCTCGCCATGAACGCATTCGATGTTTTGACTGATCGAACATCATTGTTTTGAAGAACACAAAAACGGGGCGCAAATTTAGGGCCACATTTTGAATTGAGTGTTTTGGGTGGTGAGATGCCAAAGTGACCCCTTTTCAAATTCCATTTGAAGAAAAAATCGTTTTAAACTAATTTTTTTCAAATTTTGTAAAAACCACCAGGGTAACAAATAATAGACGGCGGATTACAATTCGATTCTGAAATACTAAAGTTCCGTCCCTTTTGCTTCCGCTTTTGTGCACTCGCCTAATTAAGGTAAAGCCATGGCGCTATAAATGTGTTTTATAAATGACAAATTTGAATCTTGAAACTTGAATCCACGAGAAACACATTTTATAATGAACAGGTTTGTTCTTCGTTTTGGTTAATTCAATAAAATTGATATTTTCAGACCAACCATCTCAATTTCAATCATCAGTAGTTTTTTCGCCACCGACATATGCGCATTACTTTGCGATCTTTGCTGCCAAAAATCAAATTTTGCTAAGCATGGCTTTGCATTTCGAATTATGTGGCCTTAAAAATAAAGCAGGAATGTTTGAAGACGGTGAAGTTAAGAGAACAAAATTCAGTTCTATTCAAAGAACATCCGTCTTCGGGGACACATTTTTTTCAATTTCATTTCACATTTTCGGCTTAAGTCACGCCAAATGAATGAAAAATCGATTACTTCCGTTTATCCTCATTGTTCTTCCGCCTATATAACGTTTTCTGGCTTCTTGCATTCAAAATTAGAATCCTTTTTTTATTAATTATAAAATTTTTTTAAATTTGTGTTCTTGAAATAAGGATTAAATACGACCCAGTAGTTAAGCTTAGTTTCGATCGTTATCACAATCACTAACATGTAATTCATTTTATCGGTTTTAAGACGAAGTCGTTCTTTCCAACCAATCGGCCCTTTCGCTATGAAAAAATAAAGACATCGCCTATCGAAAACTCGAGCAGACCGCTGTCTTAGGAAAAAGTTGATAGCACTAGAGTTAGCCAGAAATCGGTCTATAACCTTTCTATGGCCCATAGAGACCATTTTCACCAGTTTTGGTCATTATAGATGTTTTGACACGAGTTTCGCTACGGTAAGTTTTGTGAAATTAGCCGAAATATTTCGAGGTTGTGTTGGACCATTATGAAGAAACTCACGAAATGATAAAGAACTTTGAATTTGAAAAAAGAAAAAGAAAAAGTTTTTGTTGAAAAAATTCAAGAGTTCAGACAGACTTATTGAAAAAATTGTTTTGTGCAAGGAATTTTGACATTCCTAAAATTTAAAAACACTTCATGGGAAACAAACTTTATTCTGTTGAATATCAACACTACAACCAGATATAAAAGGGAAATTACCTTCCCTAAGCTGAAAAAAAATTAAATCTATAAGCATTTTGAAGGTTCAGGGGCATTTCTCCAGTCGAGGTTGCAGAATCCACAGGTTGCTCGACAGACACGGAAGGCCAGACGAGAGTGCTCCGAATGACAAGACCACCTGAATGTTACGGATTGGTTATTCGGAAACAAGAGTTTCAAAGTCACACTAGTGCGGTTACTCCCGATCTTCAATTCAAAACCCCAAAAAACAGCTTTTTTTGCAGTTGTTTTGCAATAGAAAAACATTCGTAAGTTTTTTTTTTGTATTTTGTTCTTTGAATTAAAACTAATGCTGCTCATTTGCAATGCCAATGCGATAAAACATGAATTTCATATAATTCTACTGTTTTGTTTTCAAAGATAATTTCCAAACTGAGAATAAAATATATTAATAAACCAAAAGGCAAATGAAACTATGTTATTGCTTTATTTTTCTTTATCTTGAACTCGATTAATTA
The DNA here is from genome assembly GCA_964057215.1 of Oscheius myriophilus. Taxonomy (NCBI): domain Eukaryota; kingdom Metazoa; phylum Nematoda; class Chromadorea; order Rhabditida; family Rhabditidae; genus Oscheius; species Oscheius myriophilus. The sequence goes on from OZ059906.1 coordinate 540,453, forward strand.
ATTTTTAAAAAGAAAAAAAAATTTCGCCTAGATTTTCGGTTTTACAACAAATACTAACCTTGATTTACTTCTAGCGAGAAAAATCCTTTTTTTGAGTTTTGGGGTTTTCAAGTTTCAATCCCCCATTAAAACTGTAATAGAAAAATTGTGATGGACGATCACCAACGTGAAGAAATCAATGATTCATAGAATTTGTGAAACATGAAGGTCCGCTTCAAAAAAGTTTTCATTGACTTTCGAATTGTTGAACGCAGTAACCCACTGAAAACTCCTTTTTTATAAGTTTTGTTTTACGTTTTTGATTGAAAGGACACTTAATTAATTTATGAAAATATAATTTCAAGTTTAAACACTTTAACAAATTTCCTGAAGTCTCATTATTAAGACCAAACTGACCTCTTATTACTCCAAGCATCAGTGCTTGTCTGGAATCGGCCGCAGTACCCATTACTCATTCGATCGAAGCAGTGAGTGCTATTGTTGCTGGTCGAAAAGAAGCTGAAAAGCTATTTTGAAACAGCGAAACTTTGAAAATAAACGTACTTGGCTGCCCTTTCCCTGTAGTTGGCTCCGATGTCATCGCAGGCTTTGCAGCAGACAACCAGGGAGAAGTCGGGCTCGTTTTGGCATCTGAAAACAATAATTTTATTTTGTATTCAAATATTAAAATGACGCCAGTCTACTGCTTGCACCAAATCTAGTGTGTTTTCCCTAGTTGAACGAAACACGTGACTGAATTAGACAGTGCCAGAAAAAAACCGGATTGGACCGAATCGCCGCTAGAAAAAGTGCACTTGCAAGCATTTCTTACGTCGGCCAGACGGAAGGTGAAAAAACACATCAAAGGGGGCACTATAATTAACATTTAACTGATTTTCTCAATTTTTAATAACAAGAGTTCAGGAAGAGCTCCGATAATGATTTGAAAAACACGATAGTTGGTGAAACTCGGAACCGAAAATAGAGAAGAATTGAGCATTGCCAAAACCGATATCCTAAGCCAAAGTTGTGAAACATATGCATAACTTTGATGTGCATAAAAATCACTCACTTTGTCAAAAAAAAGGGGGGGGGGACTTGAAAATGGAATCTTTATAGAAGATTTAAAAATTGGAGAATTCAATTTAAACCTCTAACATAAATGGAGAGCTTTTTGCGTTGATTCTAACTGACTGAAACACCCAATCATTAATTTAATCCTAAACTTGAGAAAAATACGAAATTTCAATCACTCCTTTTTTTTCAAAGTTAAACATATAACATTTTGCTTTTGACCAGATAATGATTTTGACATTGTTTTCCAAATGAATTGGCCCTGAAAAGACTTTATGAAACATTGCCATAAATTTTCCTTAATTTTTCAAAACAAAGTCAGAAAAAAATGGATGAATTTAAAAAAAATGGCAATTCAAAAAAGATAATTTGAAATTATTGATGAAATTATTCTAGAAACACAACGTTTTAGATCTCCTTGTTGATTCAAGCTAGCAAAAAAATATAACTGAGAAATAAATAATAATTTAAAGGTAAACTTGAAAAAGACGAAATTTTGCATTTTTATAAAATTGGCCAAACGTTTCTTTTAAACATATGACTTTTTTTATCCTTTGATCCACATTTCTAAATAACAAGGCTTGGAAAAATCAATAAACCCGCCTAAGCAAAAAAGCTGATCTATGCGACCTAATTACGCCAAAACACCGGCTTTTTCATGTATTTTCATGCAATCAATCAACCTTCTGATATTTTATTATTTTCAATTTGTAGCATTTCTAGCTTGAATTATTTTCCATGCGAATTTCGAGGACCGATTTAATATCAAGGAGCCAATCTAAACAACTGGACCACCAGGTTATTTTAAAAAAAATCTTTGTGCTACCTTATTCGTTCACCGAAACTATTTTTAAATTTTCTAAAATATTTTACGACTAGAACATTTTTACCTCACATCGGCTTCACAATTGAATGAAACAGCCGACCATATTTAGATATGCCACGAAAAATGGGCTTCACGTCGAGAAGGAATAGTGAATGTGACAACTTGGCTGGTAAAACGAATAAAGCCAAATTGTAAAAAAAAAAAACTGCGGCAACTAAAAAAACTAGAATAAACAACCCACAAAGCCTGATGTACTGTTTGAAGCCGTTTGAGAATTCTGTCGTTGTTTGCAAAGCATTCACCAAAATTTTGAGCGAAATATGAGAATCTTCAACTAACTGATCATATTTTCATCCACTTTATATTGCGTTAATGTTAAACCTCCAGGTGAAGTTTGACTCTTAAAGGATTTTTCAACAAAAAAAAACGAAAAAGAAAAAAGATGGTCTAAGCTTTTTATAGGAATTGGATAAAACTAAATTCCCCAAAAAAAGCTTCAAGGCAGTGTATGAGTGCGCCAAGTCAATGAAACAAGTCTAAATGTTTCATTTTATTTTTTTCCATAGTGGTGAAACATTTGAACCGAGGTTTAAGGAGTAAAATTCAATGCCACCAAAAAGAATAATATTATTTTTATCGCAAAAGCAAATTTTGGGCAATTAATTTTCATTGCACTCGAAATATCAAAACAAAAAACTGCAGGCAAAGGCGTCTTAGCCCCTGTGGTTTGATACAAAAATGGCAAAAAAAACTCTATTTTTTAGCTATTTTCTGTTATAATAAGATTTTTTTTGATTTTCCGACAGGAAATTTGAACACAAAAAATACTAAGTAAAATTGCCTGGATTAGTTTCCAATGTTAAAAAATCAGTTTTAAATTTCGAGCCAAAGGCAAACATTTGACAAAGAAGAAAAATTCGGTGGCCACGCCCCTTTTGTTGCCGAATATTGTGATGTAGTAATGGGAAATTTGAATTTCAACATCAGAATAATCTCACTCATTTCCTGGAGTCGCCGAAGTAGGATGGGCGGTCACTATACTATCACAGAATATTTAAAAAAAAACCTTTGTCTCGTTTTTTGCGCATTATTAGCTTTAAAACCTCGCTTTTGCAGAAACAAAAAAAGCTGACATTTTAAATGTTGGGAATCTAATAACGTTCGACGCTTTTTTATCGTTTAAATGACCAGGGAAACATTTTTTTTTCAACATTCTAAATTCTCAATTTTTAAAACACAATCTTCCCAGTTTTGTGAATTTTTAGTTGATTTCTATATTAAAGGACTCATATTTCGAAACAATCAAAGAACACTTATTTTCGCGGAGAAATACAAGAATTGAATCAATACAATTGGACCATCAGGTAGTTTACATAATAATTTTGCTTTTCATCTATTATTCTTTTCCACTTTCACTAAAAATATTTTTAAAAAAATTTCTTTGAATTTCCCTAGCAACACTAAAACCTTCACATGGCACATCGTTTTTGAATTGAATGCAACATCTGAGTAAATTTGATAAGCAAGAAAAGCCCATTTGAAGGCCGGAGAGAAAAAAGTGCATTTGCAAAGTCAGCTTACGTTTGTGAAAACAGGAAAAAAAGAACAAAAAATATAGCGACGCAAAAAATCGAATCGACCTAAAACTGCGACATTCCAAAAAATAGACAAAAAATGTGACATGCAAAACGAAAAAAAATTCCATTCCATTATAGTCTATTTCCAATGAAAGGTCGATGGTTTTAAACACCAGTGAAACATTGAAGTAGTAAGATATAATATAGTCAAAATAGCATTGTAAAAGAGGAGTGCGCAGACCATTTACGTGCTCGCGGCGGGACCATATGTACCTAGTCCTTTAAGAAAATCCTTTTTCCTTATCTCCTTTTTTGGAAAACACACTGTATATAGTGTGTTTCCGAAAAACGGCACCGGCTCAGTTAAAGGATGTTACATTAGGTCCCGCCGCGATTGCTTATTTTTCTGCGCACTCCTCTTTTACTGCGCTATTTCGCTTATTTTATTTCCATTCACATAAATGTTTCAAATCGTCAGTGGTTAAAAAGAAGGAAAATATCAAGCCCGCTCAAAAGTCGCAATCCTTTCTTTGGAAACAGACTATATAGAAAAATTCTTTCTTTAAAAAGACGTTTTCGGTTTTTAACAATTTTCTCCCACTTTCACTAAAAAGCGGCACGAGCAGAAAAAGCGACTAGCGTTCTAACGCTTGTGGTTTGAAGCAAAAATTGCAACAGAAGCCTAAATTTTAAGCTATTTCATGTTTAAATATAAACTTCTTTATAATTCGAACTCGGGACAGGAACTCTGAACAAAAGAATATTACTAAGTAAAATTTGGATTTTTTAAATTTTTTTTTTGAGTCAATCCAATGTTTTGTCTATAAAACTAGTAAAATCCAATCTCTGCGTTCCATTATCGCGGTCCTCCTGTTAATTTCAACTCACTTTTGTGCAAAAGTTTTCGGATCATTGCTCCTCATCGCTCTACAAATAGCTCCACCCGATTCATCCTTACAGCAAGGAAGTGGCCTTGACGAATCCAGAGTTACCATAGGTTTATTGACCGAAAGCCGAGCTAAAACATTTTTTGGAAAATAAATCAAATGTTAAGTCTCACCAATAGGAAAACCTCTTTTATGAGAGCCAGCTACAAAAGAATTCGGCCTCACTATCGTCCTGCTCGGGTTGTAAAACTCCACTTGGTTTGTGAAAGCTGAAAGCTGGGTTTCAAATTTAAAGAGATTTCGAACCAACCAATGAAAGCTGTGAAGAGAGCCAACTGAAACATCGGATTCATGTGATTCGAAGAAGAAAGGGGGCTTTTAAGCCCATTTGACAGCTACGTGATCCGTCCATGACACGGTAAACAGAAGGCCGTGTTTAGCTCACCCGCGCGCTATTTGGAACGCCGATTCGGTGTTATACAAAGGGCGAGGAGACTATTGACACTTTTGCGATACGGAGGGTCTCTTTAGAACAGATACAGAGGGGAGACACAGAGACACAGAGAGTGAGACAGTGAGAGATACAGGGAGAGGCAGAGAGACAGAGAAAAGAGATACAAAGAGACAGACATAGAGACAGACGGAGACAGACATAGATACAGACAGCGAGTTATGCGGAGACAGAGAGAGAGAGAGAGAGAGAGAGAGAGAGAGAGAGACGGAAAGAGAAGTGCATAGAAAGGAGGAGGGAGAGAAAGGTTAACTGGCCGGAAGGAGAACGATGAAAAGAAGGAGTGAAAGAGAATAAACAGAGCATTTTTCACGTAAAAGTCACGTAACGGACGGAAAGCAAATCATAGACCGACCGACTTAACCCTCTCCCTCTGGGGAAGTGAACGCGTGGTTTTACGCTGATTGACCATACACACGCACACACACACACACATACACACATATAGTCTGTTTCCAAAGAAAGGATTGCGACTTTTGAACGGGCTTGATATTTTCCTTCTTTTTAACCACTGACGATTTGAAACATTGATCTGAATGGAAATAAAATAAGCGAAATAGCGCAGTAAAAGAGGAGTGCGCAGAAAAATAAGCAATCGCGGCGGGACCTAATGTACCATCCTTTAACTGAGCCGGTGCCCTTTTTCGGAAACACACTATACACACACTCATACACTCACATACTCACACACTCACATACTCACACACACACACACTCACACACTCGAACACTCACACACTCACACACTCACACACTCACACACTCACACACTCACACACTCACACACTCACACACTCACACACTCACACACTCACACACTCACACACTCACACACTCACACACTCACACACTCACACACTCACACACTCACACACTCACACACTCACACACTCACACACTCACACACTCACACACTCACACACTCACACACTCACACACTCACACACTCACACACTCACACACTCACACACTCACACACTCACACACTCACACACTCACACACTCACACACTCACACACTCACACACTCACACACTCACACACTCACACACTCACACACTCACACACTCACACACTCACACACTCACACACTCACACACTCACACACTCACACACTCACACACTCACACACTCACACACTCACACACTCACACACTCACACACTCACACACTCACACACTCACACACTCACACACTCACACACTCACACACTCACACACTCACACACTCACACACTCACACACTCACACACTCACACACTCACACACTCACACACTCACACACTCACACACTCACACACTCACACACTCACACACTCACACACTTACACACTCCAAATTTTTTAATGAAAGTTTTGCTTTTATATTGTTTAAATTTCGTTAAAATATTTATCATTATTTGTTTGTTACGTTTTGCGCTAAAAACGGTTATTTCTCATATAACCAATTCTTCATCGGGAAATGCGTTTCTCTCCGCTGTCAGGACTCTCTTTCGGTTTCAATACGGCACGATAATGGCATTTTTCATTGTTTTCTTTCAGACCTTGGTAAAATGCTTTATACTCCTCGCCCACGGACCTTTCCTGAAGTTTCGATGACCTGCACATCTAACGCGCGAAATAGTGTGCAAGTCGCGGAGACGCAGACAAAAAGCCGCTTGTTTCCCGCTGCCAGCTAGGAAAGCTCGCTGGGCGACGAGTATACCTAAAACGGAAAATGAGATTTTACGCGGTTTAGAATAGAATTCCGTTTCAGATACCAATTTTTTGAGCAAACAACTATTTGACCGCTTTATTTTCTGAAATTCTCTAATAGTTGGCTTTTTTTTCGAAAAGAATTGTTCTGCGTCGATTGCGCATTCTTCGCTTGATTCTTGTCTTGGATCGAAATTGCCTAGTGCGTTTTTTTGAAATACGGTAAATTGAATTGCCAACATCAACATATGTGTGTTTATTTATTGATTGAGATCAGAAGCACAAAATACAGCGAAAGTTTCACGTAAAGCACAAAAAAGCCAATAAAGCCTTTAGACAAACTTATTCGGGTCGGGGCCTGGCTGACTAGCTGTTGCGAACATAACAACAGAAGTTATTAGGTTGCCAGCTACAAACAGAATGCAAACGGAACCGGCGAAAATCTGATGTAGAAGTTTTTCCTGTCCTTTGTTGCGAACAAGTCTGAAAATTTTAGTGAAATTTTAATTGAAAAACACAAACCTTTGTTTTAGCCAGCGTTCAATGAGGGTGCCTGGAACTTCCCAAGCCATTGCAGCAATACTGAAGAACATTTGCATAATGAGCCATTTTCCTGAAAAGTTTTGGTTAAGAGAGAGAGAGAGAGAGAGAGAGAGAGAGAGAAAGAGAGAGAGAGAAAGAAAGAGTGAGGGAGAAATAGACAGAGAACCAGGGAAAGATAGATCTAAAGAAGGATACAGCGAGAGATTGAGAGAGAGAAACAGAGATAGAGTATATGTTAGAGGAAACAAAACGAGAGAGAGAGAGAGAGAGAGTGAGAGAGGAGGGATTGAGAGAGGGAGGGAGGAAGGGGGGGGAGGGAGGAAAAGAGAGAGAAAGAAAGAAAGAGAGAAAGAGAAAGAGAGAGAGAGAGAGAGAGAGAGAGAGAAAGAGAGAGAGAGAGAGAGAGAGAGAGAGAGAGAGAGAGAGAGAAAGAGAAAATTTACCTAGAAGAGGTAGATTCGTAGATCGTGGAACCTCCACCACAATAATGCTCAACATGAAAGTGAGGCCTAGTAGACCAGCGATTCCAAGATTCACCTGAACACCCGTATTAAAACAATTTTTTTCAAAACATTCTAAGCGGTGAGTTCTGCATCCCGCGATATTGTAACTAAAAAATATATTCGAAACAACCGGACAAAAGAAAACGTGTTTCTGGAATTGTCCTTACCCTAAATTGATTTTTGAAGCATCGAACACATTTTCAATTTTTACTTCTCAATTTTTTTTTAAATTTGGTGGTACTGCTTTATTACCAGGAGTTACGGCCCGCCTACGGCGGTCCTCATTCCTAAATTCGGCGGCCTTCGGCCGCTTCAAAGGGTTCTCACGGCCTTCGGCCGTTCGATTTCGCGGCCTGCGGCCGCTCATTTTTGGCCTTCGCTTCGCGGCCTGAGAGCGAAACGCTCATTTTTGGCCTCCGCTTCGCGGCCTGAGAGCGAAACTCACGTGTACGCTCGGGTCGGGTTCCAAGGGCGGCCGACCACTCCGGCGCTTCGCGCCAGAGCGGTTCCCGGCCGCTTGGAACCCTCCCCTCGCTTCCCCACCGCACCACCCTTCTCTCTCTGGGAAATGAAGGGCGGGGTGCGAACCAAGAGAGGGAAGGAGAGAGATACTCCACTCCTCCATTGTAATAATAGATTCTTAATGTAAAAACTTGAAAAATGAATTCGTTGACCAGTTCTATTAAAGTTTTGCCTTCCTGGATTACCAGTTAAATTTTCGCTTTAGTACTTCATTGATCTAGGAATTTTTTTCGAGCTTAAATTTTAAGCTCACTCCCAGAACAAACATATCTCAAATATAAATTAAACATCGAATGTTTTAAAAATAAAAACTCAAACAGAAAAAATACGTTATATCCTTAATGTTAAAAAATATCTTTAAGATGCATTTTTGCAAAAATGTTTTTGCGCCGAATAAATAAATTTGATCGAGGTCCCATTCTTTGACTAGAAAAAATTTAGGACAAAAAGTCTTATAAACAACGCAATACAAAATATCATTTAAATTTATCGAGTTGCATGATTTACCAAACTCAACGGATGCAGCGTGGAGAATACAATTAAAAAAATTTGGAAAATAATTGTAACATTTACATACTTTTGTGACAAAAGCCCCGATTACATTCTAAACGGGAAAATAATCAAAATTGCGAAATGATAAACCACAAAAGAAAATATAAATTGAAAACAACACATATTCAACAAAAAATGTTCGTAGTTGCTATTTTTTTTATAAAGAATTTTTCTTCCAACATTAACAACACCAGAAATCAATCGTTAAAAACAGCCATGGGCGAAAAATGGGGGAGATTGTTGAGTGCGACAAAGTCATTTTTTCAATATTAAATTTTTTTTATGAATTTTTTTTTTCAAAAATGCGACATTTGGGTTTGTTGGCCTTAAAAAGTGTGCGTTTGATCGAAAATGTTGTACATATTGTCCGAATGTTTTGATGTTACGTATCAAGGAGTCATCTTTGTACTCTGGGAATGGCTGGAAAGCGTGTATTGCACTCAATTTATCCACACTCAATTTATCCCACTTCGAACATTTGCACAAAATGCACTTTTCCCAATTTCTATCGTTCACTGCTAAAACAGGAATCATAAATGAACGAAACAAAAAACAAAGTTCGAAGAACCTTGGAGCCGCTCACCAGCAAAGTTTCAGCTTCACAACTTCTTTCTCCGGTCGGTGACACCCCCTCAAAAATTTGCAAAAAACGAGTTTTCTCTTTTTCAATCGATCACCGACTTCTGTGGAATCAAAATCTAACAAAACAAAAAAAAACTTAGTTTAAAAGTACTATCTTGGCACTACTCAGCTGCTAAGGTTCATCCTCTCAAGTTGATCCTATTGCCGATGAGGCACTCTAAAACTAGCATCATTTTTTCAAACGTCGAATTTTACAAAAAAACAAACGTACGATTTGGTTTTGTTTACAATCGATTCATAGTCCAAAATTTCGCAGACAAATATGCATAATTGACTGAGATCTGGATTTTATGAAATAAAAATTTTTTCATTGTGGGTATAGGGGGTTGTAAATGCGCCCCATTGAGAAAAAATCTGTCCTGTGGCCAACGACTATTTCAAACGCAGGATTGATTTGCACATGTGTTGATATGCATTTTTCATTAGAAATGAAAATGTTGTAATGTTTGTCTCAAAATAAGCAAAAACCTACAAAATCATTTTCCCTTGCAGGCCAACTGCGACTTGCGACTTTGTAATTTGTTTCAAAATGAAAAATTTTTCAATGTAGCCCATGGCTGGTTAAAAATACTAATAATTCATCATTAATTTTTTCTTACTTTTTTTTCAGTGTAAATCTGATAACTGACCCTTTCTCCTTGATAAATTTCAATCGGCAAAAGCAGAGCCACTATGCATGTTAATGTTATAGTCATTGTAGGTACGATTAGAAACCAAATGTAGAATTGAGGATTTCTTGTCAAAGTGAAGTTGATAATAACAATTGAGAACGATCTTCCATCAAGAGTTTGAAACGAAGAACCTCGAATTGAAGGAACTCCAATATTCCATTCTGGAAGACCCTGAAAATAGGACAATTTCTATGAAGAAATCCAAAAACTCTTTCATTTCCCAATTTATGTTTTAAAAATGCAAAGACACGTCATGATCGTAGCACCTGATGTTATTCAATGATACCACTGAGGTAAAACATTTAAGATACCAATTTCATAAGAATTATATGATTTAATTTTTTTTTAATAAAAGTTTTTGATACAAATGTCGTTCCATATGAGCAATTATGAAATGTGCCAATAAAGCTAACACAATCTTGAAATTTGTTGAAAATGGGTTGAAAAATATTTTTATCGGTTGATGCTATTTTAATTGACTTGTTATTTTTATACAACTTTTTATGATTGTACCTAATTTTTCCATTCAGTCGATTTGCAAAAGTTTTTCCGCAAAGAATTATTGGAAGTGTTCACTGAAATATACCAATACCATAATGATAAAACACTTAAGTAAACGAAGGTTTGTGCAGAATGATGGCGACCTCCCTTGAAAACAAATTATTTTTGGTTTTTTCAGGGATTTATTCTTTTTTGTCTTAAAAAAGTCACCTTCTACCAAACAAGCATCTGCGCAAAAGTGTGTGAGTGGGTGAGTGTGTGAGTGTGTGAGTGTGTGAGTGGGTGAGTGGGTGAGTGTGTGAGTGTGTGAGTGTGTGAGTGTGTGAGTGTGTGAGTGTGTGAGTGTGTGAGTGTGTGAGTGTGTGAGTGTGTGAGTGTGTGAGTGTGTGAGTGTGTGAGTGTGTGAGTGTGTGAGTGTGTGAGTGTGTGAGTGTGTGAGTGTGTGAGTGTGTGAGTGTGTGAGTGTGTGAGTGTGTGAGTGTGTGAGTGTGTGAGTGTGTGAGTGGGTGAGAGTGTGAGTGTGTGAGTGTGTGAGTGTGTGAGTGTGTGAGTGTGTGAGTGTGTGAGTGTGTGAGTGTGTGAGTGTGTGAGTGGGTGAGAGTGTGAGTGTGTGAGTGTGTGAGTGTGTGAGTGTGTGAGTGTGTGAGTGTGTGAGTGTGTGAGTGTGTGAGTGTGTGAGTGTGTGAGTGTGTGAGTGTGTGAGTGTGTGAGTGTGTGAGTGTGTGAGTGTGTGAGTGTGTGAGTGTGTGAGTGTGTGAGTGTGTGAGTGTGTGAGTGTGTGAGTGTGTGAGTGTGTGAGTGTGTGAGTGTGTGAGTGTGTGAGTGTGTGAGTGTGTGAGTGTGTGAGTGTGTGAGTGGGTGAGTGTGTGAGTGTGTGAGTGTGTGAGTGTGTGAGTGTGTGAGTGTGTGAGTGTGTGAGTGTGTGAGTGTGTGAGTGTGTGAGTGTGTGAGTGTGTGAGAGGGTGAGTGTGTGAGTGGGTGAGTGTGTGAGTGTGTGACTGTGTGAGTGTGTGAGTGGGTGAGAGTGTGAGTGTGTGAGTGTGTGAGTGTGTGAGTGTGTGAGTGCGTGAGTGTGTGAGTGTGTGAGTGTGTGAGTGTGTGAGTGTGTGAGTGTGTGAGTGTGTGAGTGTGTGAGTGGGTGAGTGTGTGAGTGTGTGAGTGTGTGAGTGGGTGAGTGGGTGAGTGTGTGAGTGTGTGAGTGTGTGAGTGGGTGAGTGGGTGAGTGGGTGAGTGTGTGAGTGTGTGAGTGTGTGAGTGTGTGAGTGTGTGAGTGTGTGAGTGTGTGAGTGTGTGAGTGTGTGAGTGTGTGAGTGTGTGAGTGTGTGAGTGTGTGAGTGTGTGAGTGGGTGAGAGTGTGAGTGTGTGAGTGTGTGAGTGTGTGAGCGTGTGAGTGGGTGAGTGTGTGAGTGTGTGAGTGTGTGAGTGGGTGAGTGGGTGAGTGTGTGAGTGTGTGAGTGTGTGAGTGTGTGAGTGTGTGAGTGGGTGAGTGTGTGAGTGTGTGAGTGTGTGAGTGTGTGAGTGGGTGAGTGTGTGATTGTGTGAGTGTGTGAGTGGTTGAGTGTGTGAGTGTGTGAGTGTGTGAGTGTGTGAGTGTGTGAGTGTGTGAGTGTGTGAGTGTGTGAGTGTGTGAGTGTGTGAATGTGTGAGTGGGTGAGTGTGTGAGTGTGTGAGTGTGTGAGTGTGTGAGTGTGTGAGTGTGTGAGTGTGTGAGTGTGTGAGTGTGTGAGTGGGTGAGTGTGTGAGTGTGTGAGAGTGTGAGTGTGTGAGTGGGTGAGTGTGTGAGTGTGTGACTGTGTGAGTGTGTGAGTGGGTGAGAGTGTGAGTGTGTGAGTGTGTGAGTGTGTGAGTGTGTGAGTGTGTGAGTGTGTGAGTGGGTGAGTGTGTGAGTGTGTGAGTGTGTGAGTGTGTGAGTGGGTGAGTTTGTGAGTGGGTGAGTGTGTGAGTGGGTGAGTGTGTAAGTGTGTGAGTGTGTGAGTGTGTGAGTGTGTGAGTGTGTGAGTGTGTGAGTGTGTGAGTGTGTGAGTGTGTGAGTGTGTGAGTGGGTGAGTGTGTGAGTGTGTGAGTGTGTGAGTGTGTGACTGTGTGAGTGGGTGAGTGTGTGAGTGTGTGAGAGTGTGAGTGTGTGAGTGGGTGAGTGTGTGAGTGTGTGACTGTGTGAGTGTGTGAGTGGGTGAGAGTGTGAGTGTGTGAGTGTGTGAGTGTGTGAGTGTGTGAGTGTGTGACTGTGTGAGTGGGTGAGTGTGTGAGTGTGTGAGAGTGTGAGTGTGTGAGTGTGTGAGTGTGTGAGTGTGTGAGTGTGTGAGTGTGTGAGTGTGTGAGTGGGTGAGTGGGTGAGTGGGTGAGTGTGTGAGTGTGTGAGTGTGTGAGTGTGTGAGTATGTGAGTGTGTGATGTGAGTGTGTGAGTGTGTGAGTGTGTGAGTGTGTGAGTGGGTGAGTGTGTGAGTGTGTGAGTGTGTGAGTGGGTGAGTGGGTGAGTGGGTGAGTGTGTGATGTGAGTGTGTGAGTGTGTGAGTGTGTGATTGTGTGAGTGTGTGAGTGGGTGAGTGTGTGAGTGTGTGAGTGTGTGAGTGTGTGAGTGTGTGAGTGTGTGAGTGTGTGAGTGTGTGAGTGGGTGAGTGTGTGAGTGTGTGAGTGTGTGAGTGGGTGAGTGGGTGAGTGTGTGAGTGTGTGAGTGTGTGAGTGGGTGAGTGTGTGAGTGTGTGAGTGTGTGAGTGTGTGAGTGTGTGAGTGTGTGAGTGGGTGAGTGGGTGAGTGTGTGAGTGTGTGAGTGTGTGAGTGGGTGAGTGGGTGAGTGGGTGAGTGTGTGAGTGTGTGAGTGTGTGAGTGTGTGAGTGTGTGAGTGTGTGAGTGTGTGAGTGGGTGAGTGTTTGAGTGTGTGAGTGGGTGAGTGGGTGAGTGTGTGAGTGTGTGAGTGTGTGCGTGTGTGAGTGGGTGAGTGTTTGAGTGTGTGAGTGTGTGAGTGTGTGAGTGTGTGAGTGTGTGAGTGTGTGAGTGTGTGAGTGTGTGAGTGTGTGAGTGGGTGAGTGTGTGACTGTGTGAGTGTGTGAGTGTGTGAGTGGGTGAGTGGGTGAGTGGGTGAGTGTGTGAGTGGGTGAGTGTGTGAGTGTGTGAGTGTGTGAGTGTGTGAGTGGGTGAGTGGGTGAGTGGGTGAGTGTGTGAGTGTGTGACTGTGTGACTGTGTGAGTGGGTGAGTGTGTGAGTGTGTGAGTGTGTGAGTGTGTGAGTGTGTGAGTGTGTGAGTGTGTGAGTGGGTGAGTGTGTGAGTGTGTGAGTGTGTGAGTGGGTGAGTGGGTGAGTGTGTGAGTGTGTGAGTGTGTGAGTGGGTGAGTGTGTGAGTGTGTGAGTGTGTGAGTGTGTGAGTGTGTGAGTGTGTGAGTGGGTGAGTGTGTGAGTGTGTGAGTGTGTGAGTGTGTGAATGGGTGAGTGTTTGAGTGTGTGAGTGTGTGAGTGGGTGAGTGGGTGAGTGGGTGAGTGTGTGAGTGTGTGAGTGTGTGCGTGTGTGAGTGGGTGAGTGTTTGAGTGTGTGAGTGTGTGAGTGTGTGAGTGTGTGAGTGTGTGAGTGTGTGAGTGTGTGAGTGTGTGAGTGTGTGAGTGGGTGAGTGGGTGAGTGGGTGAGTGTGTGAGTGTGTGAGTGTGTGAGTGTGTGAGTGTGTGAGTGTGTGAGTGTGTGAGTGTGTGAGTGTGTGAGTGTGTGAGTGGGTGAGTGTTTGAGTGTGTGAGTGTGTGAGTGGGTGAGTGGGTGAGTGGGTGAGTGTGTGAGTGTGTGAGTGTGTGAGTGTGTGCGTGTGTGAGTGGGTGAGTGTTTGAGTGTGTGAGTGTGTGAGTGTGTGAGTGTGTGAGTGTGTGAGTGTGTGAGTGTGTGAGTGTGTGAGTGTGTGAGTGTGTGAGTGGGTGAGTGTGTGAGTGTGTGAGTGTGTGAGTGGGTGAGTGGGTGAGTGGGTGAGTGTGTGAGTGTGTGAGTGTGTGAGTGTGTGAGTGTGTGAGTGTGTGAGTGTGTGAGTGTGTGAGTGTGTGAGTGTGTGAGTGTGTGAGTGTGTGAGTGGGTGAGTGTGTGAGTGGGTGAGTGGGTGAGTGGGTGAGTGTGTGAGTGTGTGAGTGTGTGAGTGTGTGAGTGTGTGAGTGTGTGAGTGTGTGAGTGTGTGAGTGTGTGAGTGTGTGAGTGTGTGAGTGTGTGAGTGGGTGAGTGTGTGAGTGTGTGAGTGTGTGAGTGGGTGAGTGGGTGAGTGGGTGAGTGTGTGATGTGAGTGTGTGAGTGTGTGAGTGTGTGATTGTGTGAGTGTGTGAGTGTGTGAGTGTGTGAGTATGTGATTGTGTGAGTGTGTGAGTGGGTGAGTGTGTGAGTGTGTGAGTGTGTGAGTGTGTGAGTGTGTGAGTGTGTGAGTGGGTGAGTGTGTGAGTGTGTGAGTGGGTGAGTGGGTGAGTGTGTGAGTGTGTGAGTGTGTGAGTGTGTGAGTGTGTGAGTATGTGATTGTGTGAGTGTGTGAGTGGGTGAGTGTGTGAGTGTGTGAGTGTGTGAGTGTGTGAGTGTGTGAGTGTGTGAGTGTGTGAGTGGGTGAGTGTGTGAGTGTGTGAGTGTGTGAGTGGGTGAGTGGGTGAGTGTGTGAGTGTGTGAGTGTGTGAGTGGGTGAGTGTTTGAGTGTGTGAGTGTGTGAGTGTGTGAGTGGGTGAGTGTTTGAGTGTGTGAGTGTGTGAGTGTGTGAGTGTGTGAGTGTGTGAGTGTGTGAGTGTGTGAGTGTGTGAGTGGGTGAGTGGGTGAGTGTGTGAGTGTGTGAGCGTGTGAGTGGGTGAGTGGGTGATTGTGTGAGTGTGTGAGCGTGTGAGTGTGTGAGTGTGTGAGTGTGTGAGTGTGTGAGTGTGTGAGTGTGTGAGTGTGTGAGTGTGTGAGTGTGTGAGTGTGTGAGTGTGTGAGTGTGTGAGTGTGTGACTGTGTGAGTGGGTGAGTGTGTGAGTGTGTGAGTGTGTGAGTGTGTGAGTGTGTGAGTGTGTGACTGTGTGAGTGTGTGAGTGTGTGAGTGGGTGAGTGGGTGAGTGGGTGAGTGGGTGAGTGTGTGAGTGTGTGAGTGTGTGAGTGTGTGAGTGTGTGAGTGTGTGAGTGTGTGAGTGTGTGAGTGTGTGACTGTGTGAGTGGGTGAGTGTGTGAGTGTGTGAGTGTGTGAGTGTGTGAGTGTGTGAGTGTGTGAGTGGGTGAGTGTGTGAGTGTGTGAGTGTGTGAGTGTGTGAGTGTGTGAGTGTGTGAGTGTGTGAGTGGGTGAGTGTGTGAGTGTGTGAGTGTGTGAGTGGGTGAGTGGGTGAGTGTGTGAGTGTGTGAGTGTGTGAGTGTGTGAGTGGGTGAGTGTGTGAGTGTGTGAGTGTGTGAGTGTGTGAGTGTGTGAGTGTGTGAGTGGGTGAGTGTGTGAGTGTGTGAGTGTGTGAGTGTGTGAATGGGTGAGTGTTTGAGTGTGTGAGTGTGTGAGTGGGTGAGTGGGTGAGTGGGTGAGTGTGTGAGTGTGTGAGTGTGTGCGTGTGTGAGTGGGTGAGTGTTTGAGTGTGTGAGTGTGTGAGTGTGTGAGTGTGTGAGTGTGTGAGTGTGTGAGTGTGTGAGTGTGTGAGTGGGTGAGTGGGTGAGTGGGTGAGTGTGTGAGTGTGTGAGTGTGTGAGTGTGTGAGTGTGTGAGTGTGTGAGTGTGTGAGTGTGTGAGTGGGTGAGTGTTTGAGTGTGTGAGTGTGTGAGTGGGTGAGTGGGTGAGTGGGTGAGTGTGTGAGTGTGTGAGTGTGTGAGTGTGTGCGTGTGTGAGTGGGTGAGTGTTTGAGTGTGTGAGTGTGTGAGTGTGTGAGTGTGTGAGTGTGTGAGTGTGTGAGTGTGTGAGTGTGTGAGTGTGTGAGTGTGTGAGTGGGTGAGTGTGTGAGTGTGTGAGTGTGTGAGTGGGTGAGTGGGTGAGTGGGTGAGTGTGTGAGTGTGTGAGTGTGTGAGTGTGTGAGTGTGTGAGTGTGTGAGTGTGTGAGTGTGTGAGTGTGTGAGTGTGTGAGTGTGTGAGTGTGTGAGTGGGTGAGTGTGTGAGTGGGTGAGTGGGTGAGTGGGTGAGTGTGTGAGTGTGTGAGTGTGTGAGTGTGTGAGTGTGTGAGTGTGTGAGTGTGTGAGTGTGTGAGTGTGTGAGTGTGTGAGTGTGTGAGTGTGTGAGTGGGTGATTGTGTGAGTGTGTGAGTGTGTGAGTGTGTGAGTATGTGATTGTGTGAGTGTGTGAGTGGGTGAGTGTGTGAGTGTGTGAGTGTGTGAGTGTGTGAGTGTGTGAGTGTGTGAGTGGGTGAGTGTGTGAGTGTGTGAGTGGGTGAGTGGGTGAGTGTGTGAGTGTGTGAGTGTGTGAGTGTGTGAGTGTGTGAGTGTGTGACTGTGTGAGTGGGTGAGTGTGTGAGTGTGTGAGTGTGTGAGTGTGTGAGTGTGTGAGTGTGTGACTGTGTGAGTGTGTGAGTGTGTGAGTGTGTGAGTGTGTGAGTGTGTGAGTGTGTGAGTGTGTGAGTGTGTGAGTGTGTGAGTGTGTGAGTGTGTGACTGTGTGAGTGTGTGAGTGTGTGAGTGTGTGACTGTGTGAGTGGGTGAGTGTGTGAGTGTGTGAGTGTGTGAGTGTGTGAGTGTGTGAGTGTGTGAGTGTGTGAGTGTGTGAGTGGGTGAGTGTGTGAGTGTGTGAGTGTGTGAGTGTGTGAGTGGGTGAGTGGGTGAGTGTGTGAGTGTGTGAGCGTGTGAGTGTGTGAGTGTGTGAGTGTGTGAGTGTGTGAGTGTGTGAGTGTGTGAGTGTGTGAGTGTGTGACTGTGTGAGTGGGTGAGTGTGTGAGTGTGTGAGTGTGTGAGTGTGTGAGTGTGTGAGTGTGTGAGTGTGTGAGTGTGTGAGTGGGTGAGTGGGTGAGTGGGTGAGTGTGTGAGTGTGTGAGTGTGTGAGTGTGTGAGTGTGTGAGTGTGTGAGTGTGTGAGTGTGTGAGTGTGTGAGTGTGTGAGTGTGTGACTGTGTGAGTGGGTGAGTGTGTGATAGTGTGAGTGTGTGAGTGTGTGAGTGTGTGAGTGTGTGAGTGTGTGAGTGTGTGAGTGTGTGAGTGTGTGAGAGTGTGAGTGTGTGAGTGGGTGAGAGTGTGAGTGTGTGAGTGTGTGAGTGTGTGAGTGCGTGAGTGTGTGAGTGTGTGAGTGTGTGAGTGTGTGAGTGTGTGAGTGGGTGAGTGTGTGAGTGTGTGAGTGGGTGAGTGGGTGAGTGTGTGAGTGTGTGAGTGTGTGAGTGGGTGAGTGGGTGAGTGTGTGAGTGTGTGAGTGTGTGAGTGTGTGAGTGTGTGAGTGTGTGAGTGTGGGAGTGTGTGAGTGTGTGAGTGTGTGAGTGGGTGAGAGTGTGAGTGTGTGAGTGTGTGAGCGTGTGAGTGTGTGAGTGTGTGAGTGTGTGAGTGTGTGAGTGTGTGAGTGGGTGAGTGTGTGAGTGTGTGAGTGTGTGAGTGGGTGAGTGGGAGAGTGTGTAGGTGTGTGAGTGTGTGAGTGTGTGAGTGTGTGAGTGTGTGAGTGGGTGAGTGTTTGAGTGTGTGAGTGTGTGAGTGGGTGAGTGGGTGAGTGGGTGAGTGTGTGAGTGTGTGAGTGTGTGCGTGTGTGAGTGGGTGAGTGTTTGAGTGTGTGAGTGTGTGAGTGTGTGAGTGTGTGAGTGTGTGAGTGTGTGAGTGTGTGAGTGGGTGAGTGTGTGAGTGTGTGAGTGTGTGAGTGTGTGAGTGGGTGAGTGGGTGAGTGTGTGAGTGTGTGAGCGTGTGAGTGTGTGAGTGTGTGAGTGTGTAAGTGTGTGAGTGTGTGAGTGTGTGAGTGTGTGAGTGTGTGACTGTGTGAGTGGGTGAGTGTGTGAGTGTGTGAGTGTGTGAGTGTGTGAGTGTGTGAGTGTGTGAGTGGGTGAGTGGGTGAGTGGGTGAGTGTGTGAGTGTGTGAGTGTGTGAGTGTGTGAGTGTGTGAGTGTGTGAGTGTGTGAGTGTGTGAGTGTGTGAGTGTGTGAGTGTGTGACTGTGTGAGTGGGTGAGTGTGTGAGTGTGTGAGTGTGTGAGTGTGTGAGTGTGTGAGTGTGTGAGTGTGTGAGTGTGTGAGTGGGTGAGTGGGTGAGTGGGTGAGTGTGTGAGTGTGTGAGTGTGTGAGTGTGTGAGTGTGTGAGTGTGTGAGTGTGTGAGTGTGTGAGTGTGTGAGTGTGTGAGTGTGTGACTGTGTGAGTGGGTGAGTGTGTGATAGTGTGAGTGTGTGAGTGTGTGAGTGTGTGAGTGTGTGAGTGTGTGAGTGTGTGAGTGTGTGAGTGTGTGAGAGTGTGAGTGTGTGAGTGGGTGAGAGTGTGAGTGTGTGAGTGTGTGAGTGTGTGAGTGCGTGAGTGTGTGAGTGTGTGAGTGTGTGAGTGTGTGAGTGTGTGAGTGGGTGAGTGTGTGAGTGTGTGAGTGGGTGAGTGGGTGAGTGTGTGAGTGTGTGAGTGTGTGAGTGGGTGAGTGGGTGAGTGTGTGAGTGTGTGAGTGTGTGAGTGTGTGAGTGTGTGAGTGTGTGAGTGTGGGAGTGTGTGAGTGTGTGAGTGTGTGAGTGGGTGAGAGTGTGAGTGTGTGAGTGTGTGAGCGTGTGAGTGTGTGAGTGTGTGAGTGTGTGAGTGTGTGAGTGTGTGAGTGGGTGAGTGTGTGAGTGTGTGAGTGTGTGAGTGGGTGAGTGGGAGAGTGTGTAGGTGTGTGAGTGTGTGAGTGTGTGAGTGTGTGAGTGTGTGAGTGGGTGAGTGTTTGAGTGTGTGAGTGTGTGAGTGGGTGAGTGGGTGAGTGGGTGAGTGTGTGAGTGTGTGAGTGTGTGCGTGTGTGAGTGGGTGAGTGTTTGAGTGTGTGAGTGTGTGAGTGTGTGAGTGTGTGAGTGTGTGAGTGTGTGAGTGTGTGAGTGGGTGAGTGTGTGAGTGTGTGAGTGTGTGAGTGTGTGAGTGGGTGAGTGGGTGAGTGTGTGAGTGTGTGAGCGTGTGAGTGTGTGAGTGTGTGAGTGTGTAAGTGTGTGAGTGTGTGAGTGTGTGAGTGTGTGAGTGTGTGACTGTGTGAGTGGGTGAGTGTGTGAGTGTGTGAGTGTGTGAGTGTGTGAGTGTGTGAGTGTGTGAGTGGGTGAGTGGGTGAGTGTGTGAGTGTGTGAGTGTGTGAGTGTGTGAGTGTGTGAGTGTGTGAGTGTGTGAGTGTGTGAGTGTGTGAGTGTGTGAGTGTGTGAGTGTGTGAGTGTGTGAGTGTGTGAGTGTGTGACTGTGTGAGTGGGTGAGTGTGTGATAGTGTGAGTGTGTGAGTGTGTGAGTGTGTGAGTGTGTGAGTGTGTGAGTGTGTGAGTGTGTGAGTGTGTGAGAGTGTGAGTGTGTGAGTGGGTGAGAGTGTGAGTGTGTGAGTGTGTGAGTGTGTGAGTGCGTGAGTGTGTGAGTGTGTGAGTGTGTGAGTGTGTGAGTGTGTGAGTGGGTGAGTGTGTGAGTGTGTGAGTGGGTGAGTGGGTGAGTGTGTGAGTGTGTGAGTGTGTGAGTGGGTGAGTGGGTGAGTGTGTGAGTGTGTGAGTGTGTGAGTGTGTGAGTGTGTGAGTGTGTGAGTGTGGGAGTGTGTGAGTGTGTGAGTGTGTGAGTGGGTGAGAGTGTGAGTGTGTGAGTGTGTGAGCGTGTGAGTGTGTGAGTGTGTGAGTGTGTGAGTGTGTGAGTGTGTGAGTGGGTGAGTGTGTGAGTGTGTGAGTGTGTGAGTGGGTGAGTGGGAGAGTGTGTAGGTGTGTGAGAGTGTGTAGGTGTGTGAGTGTGTGAGTGTGTGAGTGTGTGAGTGTGTGAGTGGGTGAGTGTTTGAGTGTGTGAGTGTGTGAGTGGGTGAGTGGGTGAGTGTGTGAGTGTGTGAGTGTGTGAGTGTGTGCGTGTGTGAGTGAGTGTGAGTGTGTGAGTGTGTGAGTGTGTGAGTGTGTGAGTGTGTGAGTGTGTGAGTGTGTGAGTGGGTGAGTGTGTGAGTGTGTGAGTGTGTGAGTGTGTGAGTGGGTGAGTGTGTGAGTGTGTGAGTGTGTGAGCGTGTGAGTGTGTGAGTGTGTGAGTGTGTAAGTGTGTGAGTGTGTGAGTGTGTGAGTGTGTGAGTGTGTGACTGTGTGAGTGGGTGAGTGTGTGAGTGTGTGAGTGTGTGAGTGTGTGAGTGTGTGAGTGTGTGAGTGGGTGAGTGGGTGAGTGGGTGAGTGTGTGAGTGTGTGAGTGTGTGAGTGTGTGAGTGTGTGAGTGTGTGAGTGTGTGAGTGTGTGAGTGTGTGAGTGGGTGAGTGTGTGAGTGTGTGAGTGTGTGAGTGTGTGAGTGTGTGAGTGTGTGAGTGTGTGAGTGTGTGAGTGTGTGAGTGTGTGAGTGTGTGAGTGTGTGAGTGTGTGAGTGTGTGACTGTGTGAGTGTGTGAGTGTGTGAGTGTGTGAGTGTGTGAGTGTGTGAGTGTGTGAGTGTGTGAGTGTGTGAGTGTGTGAGAGTGTGAGTGTGTGAGTGTGTGAGTGTGTGAGTGTGTGAGTGTGTGTGAGTGGGTGAGAGTGTGAGTGTGTGAGTGTGTGAGTGTGTGAGTGTGTGAGTGTGTGAGTGTGTGAGTGTGTGAGTGTGTGAGTGTGTGAGTGTGTGACTGTGTGAGTGGTGAGTGTGTGAGTGTGTGAGTGTGTGAGTGTGTGAGTGTGTGAGTGTGTGAGTGTGTGAGTGTGTGAGTGTGTGAGAGTGTGAGTGTGTGAGTGGGTGAGTGTGTGAGTGTGTGACTGTGTGAGTGTGTGAGTGTGTGAGTGTGTGAGTGTGTGAGTGTGTGAGTGTGTGAGTGTGTGAGTGGGTGAGTGTTGAGTGTGTGAGTGTGTGAGTGGTGAGTGGGTGAGTGGGTGAGTGTGTGAGTGTGTGAGTGTGTGAGTGTGTGAGTGGGTGAGTGTTTGAGTGTGTGAGTGTGTGAGTGTGTGAGTGTGTGAGTGTGTGAGTGTGTGAGTGTGTGAGTGGGTGAGTGTGTGAGTGTGTGAGTGTGTGAGTGTGTGAGTGGGTGAGTGGGTGAGTGTGTGAGTGTGTGAGTGTGTGAGTGTGTGAGTGTGTGAGTGTGTGAGTGTGTGAGTGTGTGAGTGTGTGAGTGTGTGAGTGTGTGAGTGTGTGAGTGGGTGAGTGTGTGAGTGTGTGAGTGTGTGAGTGTGTGAGTGTGTGAGTGTGTGAGTGGGTGAGTGGGTGAGTGGGTGAGTGTGTGAGTGTGTGAGTGTGTGAGTGTGTGAGTGGTGAGTGTGTGAGTGTGTGAGTGTGTGAGTGTGTGAGTGTGTGAGTGTGTGAGTGTGTGAGTGTGTGAGTGTGTGAGTGTGTGAGTGTGTGAGTGTGTGAGTGTGTGAGAGTGTGAGTGTGTGAGTGGTGAGTGTGTGAGTGTGTGAGTGTGTGAGTGTGTGAGTGTGTGAGTGTGTGAGTGTGTGAGTGTGTGAGTGTGTGAGTGTGTGAGTGTGTGAGTGTGTGAGTGTGTGAGTGGGTGAGTGTGTGAGTGTGTGAGTGTGTGAGTGTGTGAGTGGGTGAGTGTGTGAGTGTGTGAGTGTGTGAGTGTGTGAGTGGTGAGTGTGTGAGTGTGTGAGTGTGTGAGTGTGTGAGTGTGTGAGTGTGTGAGTGTGTGAGTGGGTGAGTGTGTGAGTGTGTGAGTGGTGTGAGTGTGTGAGTGTGTGAGTGTGTGAGTGTGTGAGTGGTGAGTGGGTGAGTGTGTGAGTGTGTGAGTGTGTGAGTGTGTGAGTGTGTGAGTGTGTGAGTGTGTGAGTGTGTGAGTGTGTGAGTGTGTGAGTGTGTGAGTGGGTGAGAGTGTGAGTGTGTGAGTGTGTGAGTGTGTAAGCGTGTGAGTGGGTGAGTGTGTAAGTGTGTGAGTGTGTGAGTGGGTGAGTGGGTGAGTGTGTGAGTGTGTGAGTGTGTGAGTGTGTGAGTGTGTGAGTGTGTGAGTGTGTGAGTGGGTGAGTGTGTGAGTGTGTGAGTGTGTGAGTGTGTGAGTGGGTGAGTGTGTGATTGTGTGAGTGTGTGAGTGGGTGAGTGTTTGAGTGTGTGAGTGTGTGAGTGTGTGAGTGTGTGAGTGTGTGAGTGTGTGAGTGTGTGAGTGTGTGAGTGTGTGAGTGGGTGAGTGTGTGAGTGTGTGAGTGTGTGAGTGTGTGAGTGTGTGAGTGGGTGAGTGTGTGAGTGTGTGAGAGTGTGAGTGTGTGAGTGGCTGAGTGTGTGAGTGTGTGACTGTGTGAGTGTGTGAGTGGGTGAGAGTGTGAGTGTGTGAGTGTGTGAGTGTGTGAGTGTGTGAGTGGGTGAGTGTGTGAGTGTGTGAGTGTGTGACTGTGTGACTGTGTGAGTGGGTGAGTGTGTGAGTGTGTGAGTGTGTGAGTGTGTGAGTGTGTGATTGTGTGAGTGTGTGAGTGGTGAGTGGGTGAGTGTGTGAGTGTGTGAGTGTGTGAGTGTGTGAGTGTGTGAGTGTGTGAGTGTGTGAGTGTGTGAGTGTGTGAGTGTGTGAGTGTGTGAGTGTGTGAGTGTGTGAGTGTGTGAGTGTGTGAGTGTGTGAGTGTGTGACTGTGTGAGTGGGTGAGTGTGTGAGTGTGTGAGTGTGTGAGTGTGTGAGTGTGTGAGTGTGTGAGTGTGTGAGTGTGTGAGAGTGTGAGTGTGTGAGTGGGTGAGTGTGTGAGTGTGTGACTGTGTGAGTGTGTGAGTGTGTGAGTGTGTGAGTGTGTGAGTGTGTGAGTGTGTGAGTGTGTGAGTGTGTGAGAGTGTGAGTGTGTGAGTGGGTGAGTGTGTGAGTGTGTGACTGTGTGAGTGTGGTGAGAGTGTGAGTGTGTGAGTGTGTGAGTGTGTGAGTGCGTGAGTGTGTGAGTGTGTGAGTGTGTGAGTGTGTGAGTGTGTGAGTGTGTGAGTGTGTGAGTGGGTGAGTGTGTGAGTGTGTGAGTGGGTGAGTGGGTGAGTGTGTGAGTGTGTGAGTGTGTGAGTGGGTGAGTGGGTGAGTGTGAGTGTGTGAGTGTGTGAGTGTGTGAGTGTGTGAGTGTGTGAGTGTGTGAGTGTGTGAGTGTGTGAGTGTGTGAGTGTGTGAGTGGGTGAGTGTGTGAGTGTGTGAGTGTGTGAGTGGGTGAGTGGGTGAGTGGGTGAGTGTGTGAGTGTGTGAGTGTGTGAGTGTGTGCGTGTGTGAGTGGATGAGTGTTTGAGTGTGTGAGTGTGTGAGTGTGTGAGTGTGTGAGTGTGTGAGTGTGTGAGTGTGTGAGTGGTGAGTGTGTGAGTGTGTGAGTGTGTGAGTGTGTGAGTGGGTGAGTGGGTGAGTGTGTGAGTGTGTGAGCGTGTGAGTGTGTGAGTGTGTGAGTGTGTGAGTGTGTGAGTGTGTGAGTGGTGAGTGTGTGAGTGTGTGACTGTGTGAGTGTGTGAGTGGGTGAGAGTGTGAGTGTGTGAGTGTGTGAGTGTGTGAGTGCGTGAGTGTGTGAGTGTGTGAGTGTGTGAGTGTGTGAGTGTGTGAGTGTGTGAGTGTGTGAGTGGGTGAGTGTGTGAGTGTGTGAGTGGGTGAGTGGGTGAGTGTGTGAGTGTGTGAGTGTGTGAGTGGGTGAGTGGGTGAGTGTGTGAGTGTGTGAGTGTGTGAGTGTGTGAGTGTGTGAGTGTGTGAGTGTGTGAGTGTGTGAGTGTGTGAGTGTGTGAGTGGGTGAGAGTGTGAGTGTGTGAGTGTGTGAGTGTGTAAGCGTGTGAGTGGGTGAGTGTGTAAGTGTGTGAGTGTGTGAGTGGTGAGTGGGTGAGTGTGTGAGTGTGTGAGTGTGTGAGTGTGTGAGTGTGTGAGTGTGTGAGTGTGTGAGTGTGTGAGTGGGTGAGTGTGTGAGTGTGTGAGTGTGTGAGTGTGTGAGTGGGTGAGTGTGTGATTGTGTGAGTGTGTGAGTGGGTGAGTGTGTGAGTGTGTGAGTGTGTGAGTGTGTGAGTGTGTGAGTGTGTGAGTGTGAGTGTGTGAGTGTGTGAGTGGGTGAGTGTGTGAGTGTGTGAGTGTGTGAGTGTGTGAGTGTGTGAGTGGGTGAGTGTGTGAGTGTGTGAGTGTGAGTGTGTGAGTGGGTGAGTGTGTGAGTGTGTGACTGTGTGAGTGTGTGAGTGGGTGAGAGTGTGAGTGTGTGAGTGTGTGAGTGTGTGAGTGTGTGAGTGTGTGAGTGGGTGAGTGTGTGAGTGTGTGAGTGTGTGAGTGTGTGACTGTGTGAGTGGGTGAGTGTGTGAGTGTGTGAGTGTGTGAGTGTGTGATTGTGTGAGTGTGTGAGTGTGTGAGTGGGTGAGTGGGTGAGTGGGTGAGTGTGTGTGTGTGTGGGTGTGTGAGTGTGTGAGTGTGTGAGTGTGTGAGTGTGTGAGTGTGTGAGTGTGTGAGTGTGTGAGTGTGTGAGTGTGTGACTGTGTGAGTGGGTGAGTGTGTGAGTGTGTGAGTGTGTGAGTGTGTGAGTGTGTGAGTGTGTGAGTGTGTGAGTGTGTGAGAGTGTGAGTGTGTGAGTGGTGAGTGTGTGAGTGTGTGACTGTGTGAGTGTGTGAGTGTGTGAGTGTGTGAGTGTGTGAGTGTGTGAGTGTGTGAGTGTGTGAGAGTGTGAGTGTGTGAGTGTGTGAGTGTGTGAGTGTGTGACTGTGTGAGTGTGTGAGTGGGTGAGAGTGTGAGTGTGTGAGTGTGTGAGTGTGTGAGTGCGTGAGTGTGTGAGTGTGTGAGTGTGTGAGTGTGTGAGTGTGTGAGTGTGTGAGTGTGTGAGTGGGTGAGTATGTGAGTGTGTGAGTGGGTGAGTGGGTGAGTGTGTGAGTGTGTGAGTGTGTGAGTGGGTGAGTGGGTGAGTGTGTGAGTGTGTGAGTGTGTGAGTGTGTGAGTGTGTGAGTGTGTGAGTGTGTGAGTGTGTGAGTGTGTGAGTGTGTGAGTGTGTGAGTGTGTGAGTGGGTGAGAGTGTGAGTGTGTGAGTGTGTGAGTGTGTGAGCGTGTGAGTGTGTGAGTGTGTGAGTGTGTGAGTGTGTGAGTGTGTGAGTGTGTGAGTGGGTGAGTGTGTGAGTGTGTGAGTGTGTGAGTGGGTGAGTGGGAGAGTGTGTAAGTGTGTGAGTGTGTGAGTGTGTGAGTGTGTGAGTGGGTGAGTGTTTGAGTGTGTGAGTGTGTGAGTGGGTGAGTGGGTGAGTGGGTGAGTGTGTGAGTGTGTGAATGTGTAGTGTGTGCGTGTGTGAGTGGGTGAGTGTTTGAGTGTGTGAGTGTGTGAGTGTGTGAGTGTGTGAGTGTGTGAGTGTGTGAGTGTGTGAGTGGGTGAGTGTGTGAGTGTGTGAGTGTGTGAGTGTGTGAGTGGGTGAGTGGGTGAGTGTGTGAGTGTGTGAGCGTGTGAGTGTGTGAGTGTGTGAGTGTGTGAGTGTGTGAGTGTGTGAGTGTGTGAGTGTGTGAGTGTGTGAGTGTGTGAGTGTGTGAGAGTGTGAGTGTGTGAGTGGGTGAGTGTGTGAGTGTGTGAGTGTGTGAGTGTGTGAGTGTGTGAGTGTGTGAGTGTGTGAGTGTGTGAGTGTGTGAGTGTGTGAGTGTGTGAGTGTGTGAGAGTGTGAGTGTGTGAGTGGGTGAGTGTGCGAGTGTGTGACTGTGTGAGTATGTGAGTGGGTGAGAGTGTGAGTGTGTGAGTGTGTGAGTGTGTGAGTGCGTGAGTGTGTGAGTGTGTGAGTGTGTGAGTGTGTGAGTGTGTGAGTGTGTGAGTGTGTGAGTGGGTGAGTGTGTGAGTGTGTGAGTGTGTGAGTGGGTGAGTGTGTGAGTGTGTGAGTGTGTGAGTGGGTGAGTGGTGAGTGTGAGTGTGTGAGTGTGTGAGTGTGTGAGTGTGTGAGTGTGTGAGTGTGTGAGTGTGTGAGTGTGTGAGTGTGTGAGTGGTGAGAGTGTGAGTGTGTGAGTGTGTGAGTGTGTGAGCGTGTGAGTGGGTGAGTGTGTGAGTGTGTGAGTGTGTGAGTGGGTGAGTGGGTGAGTGGGTGAGTGTGTGAGTGTGTGAGTGTGTGAGTGTGTGAGTGTGTGAGTGGGTGAGTGTGTGAGTGTGTGAGTGTGTGAGTGTGTGAGTGTGTGAGTGTGTGAGTGGGTGAGTGTGTGAGTGTGTGAGTGTGTGAGTGGGTGAGTGTGTGAGTGTGTGAGTGTGTGAGTGTGTGAGTGTGTGAGTGTGTGAGTGTGTGAGTGTGTGAGAGTGTGAGTGTGTGAGTGGGTGAGTGTGTGAGTGTGTGACTGTGTGAGTGTGTGAGTGGGTGAGAGTGTGAGTGTGTGAGTGTGTGAGTGTGTGAGTGTGTGAGTGTGTGAGTGTGTGAGTGGTGAGTGTGTGAGTGTGTGAGTGTGTGAGTGTGTGAGTGTGTGAGTGGTGAGTGTGAGTGTGTGAGTGGGTGAGTGTGTGAAGTGGGTGAGTGGTTGAGTGTGTGAGTGTGTGAGTGTGTGAGTGGGTGAGTGGTGTGTGAGTGTGTGAGTGTGTGAGTGTGTGAGTGTGTGAGTGTGTGAGTGTGTGAGTGTGTGAGTGTGTGAGTGTGTGAGTGTGTGAGTGTGTGAGTGTGTGAGTGTGTGAGTGGGTGAGTGTGTGAGTGTGTGAGTGTGTGAGTGTGTGAGTGTGTGAGTGTGTGAGTGTGTGAGTGTGTGAGTGTGAGTGTGTGAGTGTGTGAGTGGGTGAGTGTGTGAGTGTGTGAGTGTGTGAGTGTGTGAGTGTGTGAGTGTGTGAGTGTGTGAGTGTGTGAGGTGTGAGTGTGTGAGTGGGTGAGTGTGTGAGTGTGTGAGTGTGTGAGTGTGTGAGAGTGTGAGTGTGTGAGTGTGTGAGTGTGTGAGTGTGTGAGTGTGTGAGTGTGTGAGTGTGTGAGTGTGTGAGTGTGTGAGTGTGTGAGTGTGTGAGTGTGTGAGTGGTGAGTGTGTGAGTGTGTGAGTGTGTGAGTGTGTGAGTGTGTGAGTGTGTGAGTGTGTGAGTGTGTGAGTGTGTGAGTGTGTGAGTGTGTGAGTGTGTGAGTGGGTGAGTGTGTGAGTGTGTGAGTGTGTGAGTGGGTGAGTGTGTGAGTGTGTGAGTGTGTGAGTGGGTGAGTGGTGAGTGTGTGAGTGTGTGAGTGTGTGAGTGTGTGAGTGTGTGAGTGTGTGAGTGTGTGAGTGTGTGAGTGTGAGTGTGTGAGTGTGTGAGTGGGTGAGAGTGTGAGTGTGTGAGTGTGTGAGTGTGTGAGTGTGAGTGTGTGAGTGTGTGTGAGTGAGCGTGAGTGGTGTGAGTGTGTGTGAGTGTGTGAGTGTGTGAGTGGGTGAGTGAGTGTGTGAGTGTGTGAGTGTGTGAGTGTGTGAGTGTGTGAGTGTGTGAGTGTGTGAGTGTGTGAGTGTGTGAGTGTGTGAGTGTGTGAGTGTGTGAGTGTGTGAGTGAGTGAGTGTGTGAGTGTGTGAGTGTGTGAGTGTGTGAGTGTGTGAGTGTGTGAGTGTGTGAGTGTGTGAGTGTGTGAGTGTGTGAGTGTGTGAGTGTGTGAGTGTGTGAGTGTGTGAGTGTGTGAGTGTGTGAGTGTGTGAGTGTGTGAGTGTGTGAGTGTGTGAGTGTGTGAGTGTGTGAGAGTGTGAGTGTGTGAGTGGGTGAGTGTGTGAGTGTGTGAGTGTGACTGTGTGAGTGGGTGAGAGTGTGAGTGTGTGAGTGTGTGAGTGTGTGAGTGTGTGAGTGTGTGAGTGGGTGAGTGTGTGAGTGTGTGAGTGTGTGAGTGTGTGAGTGGGTGAGTGTGTGAGTGGTGAGTGTGTGAGTGGTGAGTGTGTGAGTGTGTGAGTGTGAGTGTGTGAGTGTGTGAGTGTGTGAGTGTGAGTGTGTGAGTGTGTGAGTGTGTGAGTGTGAGTGTGTGAGTGTGTGAGTGTGTGAGTGTGTGAGTGTGTGAGTGTGTGAGTGTGTGAGTGTGTGAGTGTGTGAGTGTGTGAGTGTGTGAGTGTGTGAGTGTGTGAGTGTGTGAGTGTGTGAGTGTGTGAGTGTGTGAGTGTGTGAGTGTGTGAGTGTGTGAGTGTGTGAGTGTGTGAGTGTGTGAGTGGGTGAGTGTGTGAGTGTGTGAGTGTGTGAGTGTGTGAGTGTGTGAGTGTGTGAGAGTGTGAGTGTGTGAGTGGGTGAGTGTGTGAGTGTGTGAGTGTGTGAGTGTGTGAGTGTGTGAGTGTGTGAGTGTGTGAGTGTGTGAGTGTGTGAGTGTGTGAGTGTGTGAGTGTGTGAGTGTGTGAGAGTGTGAGTGTGTGGTGAGTGGTGAGTGTGTGAGTGTGTGAGTGTGTGAGTGTGTGAGTGGGTGAGAGTGTGAGTGTGTGAGTGTGTGAGTGTGTGAGTGTGTGAGTGTGTGAGTGTGTGAGTGTGTGAGTGTGTGAGTGTGTGAGTGTGTGAGTGTGTGAGTGTGTGAGTGTGTGAGTGTGTGAGTGTGTGAGTGTGTGAGTGTGTGAGTGTGTGAGTGTGTGAGTGGTGAGAGTGAGTGTGTGAGTGGGAGTGTGTGAGTGTGAGTGTGTGAGTGTGTGAGTGTGTGAGTGTGTGAGTGTGTGAGTGTGTGAGTGTGTGAGTGTGTGAGTGTGTGAGTGTGTGAGTGTGTGAGTGTGTGAGTGTGTGAGTGTGTGAGTGTGTGAGTGGTGAGAGTGTGAGTGTGTGAGTGTGTGAGTGTGTGAGCGTGTGAGTGTGTGAGCGTGTGAGTGGGTGAGTGTGTGAGTGTGTGAGAGTGTGTGTGTGAGTGTGTGAGTGTGTGAGTGTGTGAGTGTGTGAGTGTGTGAGTGTGTGAGTGTGTGAGTGTGTGAGTGTGTGAGTGTGTGAGTGTGTGAGTGTGTGAGTGTGTGAGTGTGTGAGTGTGTGAGTGTGTGAGTGTGTGAGTGTGTGAGTGTGTGAGTGTGTGAGTGGGTGAGTGTGTGAGTGTGTGAGTGGTGAGTGGTGAGTGTGTGAGTGTGTGAGTGTGTGAGTGGGTGAGTGGGTGAGTGTGTGAGTGTGTGAGTGTGTGAGTGGGTGAGTGGAGAGTGTGTAAGTGTGTGAGTGTGTGAGTGTGTGAGTGTGTGAGTGTGTGAGTGGTGAGTGTTTGAGTGTGTGAGTGTGTGAGTGGGTGAGTGGGTGAGTGGGTGAGTGTGTGAGTGTGTGAGTGTGTGAGTGTGTGAGTGTGTGAGTGGGTGAGTGTTTGAGTGTGTGAGTGTGTGAGTGTGTGAGTGTGTGAGTGTGTGAGTGTGTGAGTGGTGAGTGTGTGAGTGTGTGAGTGTGTGAGTGTGTGAGGTGAGTGGGTGAGTGTGTGAGTGTGTGAGCGTGTGAGTGTGTGAGTGTGTGAGTGTGTGAGTGTGTGAGTGTGTGAGTGTGTGAGTGTGTGAGTGTGTGAGTGTGTGAGTGTGTGAGTGTGTGAGAGTGTGAGTGTGTGAGTGGGTGAGTGTGTGAGTGTGTGAGTGTGTGAGTGTGTGAGTGTGTGAGTGTGTGAGTGTGTGAGTGTGTGAGTGTGTGAGTGTGTGAGTGTGTGAGTGTGTGAGAGTGTGAGTGTGTGAGTGGGTGAGTGTGTGAGTGTGTGACTGTGTGAGTGTGTGAGTGGGTGAGAGTGTGAGTGTGTGAGTGTGAGTGTGTGAGTGTGTGAGTGTGTGAGTGTGTGAGTGTGTGAGTGTGTGA
This sequence comes from Oscheius myriophilus, assembly GCA_964057215.1. Lineage (NCBI taxonomy): Eukaryota > Metazoa > Nematoda > Chromadorea > Rhabditida > Rhabditidae > Oscheius > Oscheius myriophilus. Next base: position 570,417 of record OZ059906.1, read on the forward strand.
GTGTGTGAGTGTGTGAGTGTGTGAGTGTGTGAGTGTGTGAGTGTGTGAGTGTGTGAGTGTGTGAGTGTGTGAGTGTGTGAGTGTGTGAGTGGGTGAGAGTGTGAGTGTGTGAGTGCGTGAGTGTGTGAGCGTGTGAGTGTGTGAGTGTGTGAGTGTGTGAGTGTGTGAGTGTGTGAGTGTGTGAGTGTGTGAGTGTGTGAGTGTGTGAGTGTGTGAGTGTGTGAGTGTGTGAGTGTGTGTGTGAGTGTGTGAGTGTGTGAGTGTGTGAGTGTGTGAGTGGGTGAGAGTGTGAGTGTGTGAGTGCGTGAGTGTGTGAGCGTGTGAGTGTGTGAGCGTGTGAGTGGGTGAGTGTGTGAGTGTGTGAGTGGGTGAGTGTGTGAGTGTGTGAGTGTGTGAGTGTGTGAGTGTGTGAGTGTGTGAGTGTGTGAGTGTGTGAGTGTGTGAGTGTGTGAGTGGGTGAGTGTGTGAGTGTGTGAGTGTGTGAGTGTGTGAGTGGGTGAGTGTGTGATTGTGTGAGTGTGTGAGTGGGTGAGTGTGTGAGTGTGTGAGTGTGTGAGTGTGTGAGTGTGTGAGTGTGTGAGAGTGTGAGTGTGTGAGTGGGTGAGTGGGTGAGTGGGTGAGTGTGTGAGTGTGTGAGTGGGTGAGAGTGTGAGTGTGTGAGTGTGTGAGTGTGTGAGTGTGTGAGTGGGTGAGTGTGTGAGTGTGTGAGTGTGTGAGTGTGTGAGTGGGTGAGTGTGTGAGTGGGTGAGTGTGCGAATGGGTGAGTGTGTGAGTGTGTGAGTGTGTGAGTGGGTGAGTGTGTGTGTGAGTGTGTGAGTGTGTGAGTGTGTGAGTGTGTGAGTGTGTGAGTGTGTGAGTGTGTGAGTGTGTGAGTGTGTGAGTGTGTGAGTGTGTGAGTGTGTGAGTGTGTGAGTGTGTGAGTGTGTGAGTGTGTGAGTGTGTGAGTGTGTGAGTGTGTGAGTGTGTGAGTGTGTGAGTGTGTGAGTGTGTGAGTGTGTGAGTGTGTGAGTGTGTGAGTGTGTGAGTGTGTGAGAGTGTGTGTGTGAGTGTGTGAGTGTGTGAGTGTGTGAGTGTGTGAGTGTGTGAGTGTGTGAGTGTGTGAGTGTGTGAGTGTGTGAGTGTGTGAGTGTGTGAGTGTGTGAGTGTGTGAGTGTGTGAGTGTGTGAGTGTGTGAGTGTGTGAGTGTGTGAGTGTGTGAGTGTGTGAGTGTGTGAGTGTGTGAGTGTGTGAGTGTGTGAGTGTGTGAGTGTGTGAGTGTGTGAGTGTGTGAGTGTGTGAGTGTGTGAGTGTGTGAGTGTGTGAGTGTGTGAGTGTGTGAGTGTGTGAGTGTGTGAGTGTGTGAGTGTGTGAGTGTGTGAGTGTGTGAGTGTGTGAGTGTGTGAGTGTGTGAGTGTGTGAGTGTGTGAGTGTGTGAGTGTGTGAGTGTGTGAGTGTGTGAGTGTGTGAGTGGGTGAGTGTGTGAGTGTGTGAGTGTGTGAGTGTGTGAGTGTGTGAGTGTGTGAGTGTGTGAGTGTGTGAGTGGGTGAGTGTGTGAGTGTGTGAGTGTGTGAGTGGGTGAGTGGGTGAGTGGGTGAGTGTGTGATGTGAGTGTGTGAGTGTGTGAGTGTGTGATTGTGTGAGTGTGTGAGTGTGTGAGTGTGTGAGTGTGTGAGTGTGTGAGTGTGTGAGTGTGTGAGTGGGTGAGTGTGTGAGTGTGTGAGTGTGTGAGTGGGTGAGTGGGAGAGTGTGTAAGTGTGTGAGTGTGTGAGTGTGTGAGTGTGTGAGTGGGTGAGTGTTTGAGTGTGTGAGTGTGTGAGTGGGTGAGTGGGTGAGTGGGTGAGTGTGTGTGTGTGTGAGTGTGTGCGTGTGTGAGTGGGTGAGTGTTTGAGTGTTTGAGTGTGTGAGTGTGTGAGTGTGTGAGTGTGTGAGTGTGTGAGTGTGTGAGTGTGTGAGTGGGTGAGTGTGTGAGTGTGTGAGTGCGTGAGTGTGTGAGTGGGTGAGTGGGTGAGTGTGTGAGTGTGTGAGTGTGTGAGTGTGTGAGTGTGTGAGTGTGTGAGTGTGTGAGTGTGTGAGTGTGTGAGTGTGTGAGTGTGTGAGTGTGTGAGTGTGTGAGTGTGTGAGTGTGTGAGTGTGTGAGTGTGTGAGTGTGTGAGTGTGTGAGTGTGTGAGTGTGTGAGTGTGTGAGTGTGTGAGTGTGTGAGTGTGTGAGTGTGTGAGTGTGTGAGTGTGTGAGTGTGTGAGTGTGTGAGTGTGTGAGTGTGTGAGTGTGTGAGTGTGTGAGTGTGTGAGTGTGTGAGTGTGTGAGTGTGTGAGTGTGTGAGTGTGTGAGTGTGTGAGTGTGTGAGTGTGTGAGTGTGTGAGTGTGTGAGTGTGAGAGTGTGTGAGTGTGTGAGTGTGTGAGTGTGTGAGTGTGTGAGTGTGTGAGTGTGTGAGTGTGTGAGTGTGTGAGTGTGTGAGTGTGTGAGTGTGTGAGTGTGTGAGTGTGTGAGTGTGTGAGTGTGTGAGTGTGTGAGTGGGTGAGTGTGTGAGTGTGTGACTGTGTGAGTGTGTGAGTGTGTGAGTGTGTGAGTGTGTGAGTGTGTGAGTGTGTGAGTGGGTGAGTGTGTGAGTGTGTGAGTGTGTGAGTGGGTGAGTGGGTGAGTGGGTGAGTGTGTGATGTGAGTGTGTGAGTGTGTGAGTGTGTGATTGTGTGAGTGTGTGAGTGTGTGAGTGTGTGAGTGTGTGAGTGTGTGAGTGTGTGAGTGTGTGAGTGGGTGAGTGTGTGAGTGTGTGAGTGTGTGAGTGGGTGAGTGGGAGAGTGTGTAAGTGTGTGAGTGTGTGAGTGTGTGAGTGTGTGAGTGTGTGAGTGGGTGAGTGTTTGAGTGTGTGAGTGTGTGAGTGGGTGAGTGGGTGAGTGGGTGAGTGTGTGTGTGTGTGAGTGTGTGCGTGTGTGAGTGGGTGAGTGTTTGAGTGTTTGAGTGTGTGAGTGTGTGAGTGTGTGAGTGTGTGAGTGTGTGAGTGTGTGAGTGTGTGAGTGGGTGAGTGTGTGAGTGTGTGAGTGCGTGAGTGTGTGAGTGGGTGAGTGGGTGAGTGTGTGAGTGTGTGAGTGTGTGAGTGGGTGAGTGGGTGAGTGTGTGAGTGTGTGAGTGTGTGAGTGTGTGAGTGTGTGAGTGTGTGAGTGTGTGAGTGTGTGAGTGTGTGAGTGGGTGAGTGTGTGAGTGTGTGACTGTGTGAGTGTGTGAGTGTGTGAGTGTGTGAGTGTGTGAGTGTGTGAGTGTGTGAGTGGGTGAGTGTGTGAGTGTGTGAGTGTGTGAGTGGGTGAGTGGGTGAGTGGGTGAGTGTGTGATGTGAGTGTGTGAGTGTGTGAGTGTGTGATTGTGTGAGTGTGTGAGTGTGTGAGTGTGTGAGTGTGTGAGTGTGTGAGTGTGTGAGTGTGTGAGTGGGTGAGTGTGTGAGTGTGTGAGTGTGTGAGTGGGTGAGTGGGAGAGTGTGTAAGTGTGTGAGTGTGTGAGTGTGTGAGTGTGTGAGTGTGTGAGTGGGTGAGTGTTTGAGTGTGTGAGTGTGTGAGTGGGTGAGTGGGTGAGTGGGTGAGTGTGTGTGTGTGTGAGTGTGTGCGTGTGTGAGTGGGTGAGTGTTTGAGTGTTTGAGTGTGTGAGTGTGTGAGTGTGTGAGTGTGTGAGTGTGTGAGTGTGTGAGTGTGTGAGTGGGTGAGTGTGTGAGTGTGTGAGTGCGTGAGTGTGTGAGTGGGTGAGTGGGTGAGTGTGTGAGTGTGTGAGTGTGTGAGTGGGTGAGTGGGTGAGTGTGTGAGTGTGTGAGTGTGTGAGTGTGTGAGTGTGTGAGTGTGTGAGTGTGTGAGTGTGTGAGTGTGTGAGTGTGTGAGTGGGTGAGAGTGTGAGTGTGTGAGTGTGTGAGTGTGTGAGCGTGTGAGTGGGTGAGTGTGTGAGTGTGTGAGTGTGTGAGTGGGTGAGTGGGTGAGTGTGTGAGTGTGTGAGTGTGTGAGTGTGTGAGTGTGTGAGTGTGTGAGTGGGTGAGTGTGTGAGTGTGTGAGTGTGTGAGTGTGTGAGTGGGTGAGTGTGTGATTGTGTGAGTGTGTGAGTGGGTGAGTGTGTGAGTGTGTGAGTGTGTGAGTGTGTGAGTGTGTGAGTGTGTGAGTGTGTGAGTGTGTGAGTGTGTGAGTGGGTGAGTGTGTGAGTGTGTGAGTGTGTGAGTGTGTGAGTGAGTGAGTGGGTGAGTGTGTGAGTGTGTGAGAGTGTGAGTGTGTGAGTGGGTGAGTGTGTGAGTGTGTAACTGTGTGAGTGTGTGAGTGTGTGAGAGTGTGAGTGTGTGAGTGGGTGAGTGTGTGAGTGTGTAACTGTGTGAGTGTGTGAGTGGGTGAGAGTGTGAGTGTGTGAGTGTGTGAGTGTGTGAGTGTGTGAGTGTGTGAGTGGGTGAGTGTGTGAGTGTGTGAGTGTGTGAGTGGGTGAGTGGGTGAGTGTGTGATTGTGTGAGTGTGTGAGTGGGTGAGAGTGTGAGTGTGTGAGTGTGTGAGTGTGTGAGCGTGTGAGTGGGTGAGTGTGTGAGTGTTTGAGTGTGTGAGTGTGTGAGTGTGTGAGTGTGTGAGTGTGTGAGTGTGTGAGTGTGTGAGTGTGTGAGTGGGTGAGTGTGTGAGTGTGTGAGTGCGTGAGTGTGTGAGTGGGTGAGTGGGTGAGTGTGTGAGTGTGTGAGTGTGTGAGTGGGTGAGAGTGTGAGTGTGTGAGTGTGTGAGTGTGTGAGCGTGTGAGTGGGTGAGTGTGTGAGTGTGTGAGTGTGTGAGTGGGTGAGTGGGTGAGTGTGTGAGTGTGTGAGTGTGTGAGTGTGTGAGTGTGTGAGTGTGTGAGTGGGTGAGTGTGTGAGTGTGTGAGTGTGTGAGTGTGTGAGTGGGTGAGTGTGTGATTGTGTGAGTGTGTGAGTGGGTGAGTGTGTGAGTGTGTGAGTGTGTGAGTGTGTGAGTGTGTGAGTGTGTGAGTGTGTGAGTGGGTGAGTGTGTGAGTGTGTGAGTGTGTGAGTGTGTGAGTGAGTGAGTGGGTGAGTGTGTGAGTGTGTGAGAGTGTGAGTGTGTGAGTGGGTGAGTGTGTGAGTGTGTAACTGTGTGAGTGTGTGAGTGTGTGAGAGTGTGAGTGTGTGAGTGGGTGAGTGTGTGAGTGTGTAACTGTATGAGTGTGTGAGTGGGTGAGAGTGTGAGTGTGTGAGTGTGTGAGTGTGTGAGTGTGTGAGTGTGTGAGTGGGTGAGTGTGTGAGTGTGTGAGTGTGTGAGTGGGTGAGTGGGTGAGTGTGTGATTGTGTGAGTGTGTGAGTGGGTGAGAGTGTGAGTGTGTGAGTGTGTGAGTGTGTGAGCGTGTGAGTGGGTGAGTGTGTGAGTGTTTGAGTGTGTGAGTGTGTGAGTGTGTGAGTGTGTGAGTGTGTGAGTGTGTGAGTGTGTGAGTGTGTGAGTGGGTGAGTGTGTGAGTGTGTGAGTGCGTGAGTGTGTGAGTGGGTGAGTGGGTGAGTGTGTGAGTGTGTGAGTGTGTGAGTGGGTGAGTGTGTGAGTGTGTGAGTGTGTGAGCGTGTGAGTGGGTGAGTGTGTGAGTGTTTGAGTGTGTGAGTGTGTGAGTGTGTGAGTGTGTGAGTGTGTGAGTGTGTGAGTGTGTGAGTGTGTGAGTGGGTGAGTGTGTGAGTGTGTGAGTGCGTGAGTGTGTGAGTGGGTGAGTGGGTGAGTGTGTGAGTGTGTGAGTGTGTGAGTGGGTGAGAGTGTGAGTGTGTGAGTGTGTGAGTGTGTGAGCGTGTGAGTGGGTGAGTGTGTGAGTGTGTGAGTGTGTGAGTGGGTGAGTGGGTGAGTGTGTGAGTGTGTGAGTGTGTGAGTGTGTGAGTGTGTGAGTGTGTGAGTGGGTGAGTGTGTGAGTGTGTGAGTGTGTGAGTGTGTGAGTGGGTGAGTGTGTGATTGTGTGAGTGTGTGAGTGGGTGAGTGTGTGAGTGTGTGAGTGTGTGAGTGTGTGAGTGTGTGAGTGTGTGAGTGTGTGAGTGGGTGAGTGTGTGAGTGTGTGAGTGTGTGAGTGTGTGAGTGAGTGAGTGGGTGAGTGTGTGAGTGTGTGAGAGTGTGAGTGTGTGAGTGGGTGAGTGTGTGAGTGTGTAACTGTGTGAGTGTGTGAGTGTGTGAGAGTGTGAGTGTGTGAGTGGGTGAGTGTGTGAGTGTGTAACTGTATGAGTGTGTGAGTGGGTGAGAGTGTGAGTGTGTGAGTGTGTGAGTGTGTGAGTGTGTGAGTGTGTGAGTGGGTGAGTGTGTGAGTGTGTGAGTGTGTGAGTGGGTGAGTGGGTGAGTGTGTGATTGTGTGAGTGTGTGAGTGGGTGAGAGTGTGAGTGTGTGAGTGTGTGAGTGTGTGAGCGTGTGAGTGGGTGAGTGTGTGAGTGTTTGAGTGTGTGAGTGTGTGAGTGTGTGAGTGTGTGAGTGTGTGAGTGTGTGAGTGTGTGAGTGTGTGAGTGGGTGAGTGTGTGAGTGTGTGAGTGCGTGAGTGTGTGAGTGGGTGAGTGGGTGAGTGTGTGAGTGTGTGAGTGTGTGAGTGGGTGAGTGGGTGAGTGTGTGAGTGTGTGAGTGTGTGAGTGTGTGAGTGTGTGAGTGTGTGAGTGTGTGAGTGTGTGAGTGTGTGAGTGGGTGAGAGTGTGAGTGTGTGAGTGTGTGAGTGTGTGAGCGTGTGAGTGGGTGAGTGTGTGAGTGTGTGAGTGTGTGAGTGGGTGAGTGGGTGAGTGTGTGAGTGTGTGAGTGTGTGAGTGTGTGAGTGTGTGAGTGGGTGAGTGTGTGAGTGTGTGAGTGTGTGAGTGTGTGAGTGGGTGAGTGTGTGATTGTGTGAGTGTGTGAGTGTGTGAGTGGGTGAGAGTGTGAGTGTGTGAGTGTGTGAGTGTGTGAGTGTGTGAGTGTGTGAGTGTGTGAGTGGGTGAGTGTGTGAGTGTGTGAGTGGGTGAGTGGGTGAGTGTGTGATTGTGTGAGTGTGTGAGTGGGTGAGAGTGTGAGTGTGTGAGTGTGTGAGTGTGTGAGCGTGTGAGTGGGTGAGTGTGTGAGTGTTTGAGTGTGTGAGTGTGTGAGTGTGTGAGTGTGTGAGTGTGTGAGTGTGTGAGTGTGTGAGTGTGTGAGTGTGTGAGTGGGTGAGTGTGTGAGTGTGTGAGTGCGTGAGTGTGTGAGTGGGTGAGTGGGTGAGTGTGTGAGTGTGTGAGTGTGTGAGTGGGTGAGTGGGTGAGTGTGTGAGTGTGTGAGTGTGTGAGTGTGTGAGTGTGTGAGTGTGTGAGTGTGTGAGTGTGTGAGTGGGTGAGAGTGTGAGTGTGTGAGTGTGTGAGTGTGTGAGCGTGTGAGTGGGTGAGTGTGTGAGTGTGTGAGTGTGTGAGTGGGTGAGTGGGTGAGTGTGTGAGTGTGTGAGTGTGTGAGTGTGTGAGTGTGTGAGTGTGTGAGTGGGTGAGTGTGTGAGTGTGTGAGTGTGTGAGTGTGTGAGTGGGTGAGTGTGTGATTGTGTGAGTGTGTGAGTGGGTGAGTGTGTGAGTGTGTGAGTGTGTGAGTGTGTGAGTGTGTGAGTGTGTGAGTGTGTGAGTGTGTGAGTGTGTGAGTGTGTGAGTGTGTGAGTGTGTGAGTGGGTGAGTGTGTGAGTGTGTGAGTGTGTGAGTGTGTGAGTGAGTGAGTGGGTGAGTGTGTGAGTGTGTGAGAGTGTGAGTGTGTGAGTGGGTGAGTGTGTGAGTGTGTAACTGTGTGAGTGTGTGAGTGTGTGAGAGTGTGAGTGTGTGAGTGGGTGAGTGTGTGAGTGTGTAACTGTGTGAGTGTGTGAGTGGGTGAGAGTGTGAGTGTGTGAGTGTGTGAGTGTGTGAGTGTGTGAGTGGGTGAGTGTGTGAGTGTGTGAGTGTGTGAGTGTGTGAGTGGGTGAGTGTGTGAGTGGGTGAGTGTGTGAATGGGTGAGTGTGTGAGTGTGTGAGTGTGTGAGTGTGTGAGTGGGTGAGTGTGTGTGTGAGTGTGTGAGTGTGTGAGTGGGTGAGTGTGTGAGTGTGTGAGTGTGTGAGTGTGTGAGTGTGTGAGTGTGTGAGTGGGTGAGTGTGTGAGTGTGTGAGTGTGTGAGTGTGTGAGTGGGTGAGTGTGTGAGTGTGTGAGTGTGTGAGTGTGTGAGTGTGTGAGTGGGTGAGTGTGTGAGTGTGTGAGTGTGTGAGTGTGTGAGTGTGTGAGTGTGTGAGCGTGTGAGTGGGTGAGTGTGTGAGTGTGTGAGTGTGTGAGTGTGTGAGTGGGTGAGTGTGTGAGTGTGTGAGTGTGTGAGTGTGTGAGTGTGTGAGTGTGTGAGTGGGTGAGTGTGTGAGTGTGTGAGTGTGTGAGTGTGTGAGTGGGTGAGTGTGTGATTGTGTGAGTGTGTGAGTGGGTGAGTGTGTGAGTGTGTGAGTGTGTGAGTGTGTGAGTGTGTGAGTGTGTGAGTGTGTGAGTGTGTGAGTGTGTGAGTGTGTGAGTGTGTGAGTGGGTGAGTGTGTGAGTGTGTGAGTGGGTGAGTGTGTGAGTGTGTGAGTGGGTGAGTGTGTGAGTGTGTGAGAGTGTGAGTGTGTGAGTGGGTGAGTGTGTGAGTGTGTGACTGTGTGAGTGTGTGAGTGGGTGAGAGTGTGAGTGTGTGAGTGTGTGAGTGTGTGAGTGTGTGAGTGGGTGAGTGTGTGAGTGTGTGAGTGTGTGAGTGTGTGAGTGGGTGAGTGTGTGAGTGGGTGAGTGTGTGAATGGGTGAGTGTGTGAGTGTGTGAGTGTGTGAGTGTGTGAGTGGGTGAGTGTGTGTGTGAGTGTGTGAGTGTGTGTGTGTGTGAGTGTGTGAGTGTGTGAGTGTGTGAGTGTGTGAGTGTGTGAGTGTGTGAGTGTGTGAGTGTGTGAGAGTGTGAGTGTGTGAGTGGGTGAGTGTGTGAGTGTGTGAGTGTGTGAGTGTGTGAGTGTGTGAGTGTGTGAGTGTGTGAGTGGGTGAGTGTGTGAGTGTGTGAGTGTGTGAGTGGGTGAGTGGGTGAGTGTGTGAGTGTGTGAGTGTGTGAGTGGGTGAGTGGGTGAGTGGGTGAGTGTGTGAGTGTGTGAGTGTGTGAGTGTGTGAGTGTGTGAGTGTGTGAGTGTGTGAGTGGGTGAGAGTGTGAGTGTGTGAGTGTGTGAGTGTGTGAGCGTGTGAGTGGGTGAGTGTGTGAGTGTGTGAGTGTGTGAGTGTGTGAGTGGGTGAGTGTGTGAGTGTGTGAGTGTGTGAGTGTGTGAGTGTGTGAGTGTGTGAGTGGGTGAGTGTGTGAGTGTGTGAGTGTGTGAGTGTGTGAGTGTGTGAGTGGGTGAGTGTGTGATTGTGTGAGTGTGTGAGTGGGTGAGTGTGTGAGTGTGTGAGTGTGTGAGTGTGTGAGTGTGTGAGTGTGTGAGTGTGTGAGTGTGTGAGTGTGTGAGTGTGTGAGTGTGTGAGTGGGTGAGTGTGTGAGTGTGTGAGTGGGTGAGTGTGTGAGTGTGTGAGAGTGTGAGTGTGTGAGTGGGTGAGTGTGTGAGTGTGTGACTGTGTGAGTGTGTGAGTGGGTGAGAGTGTGAGTGTGTGAGTGTGTGAGTGTGTGAGTGTGTGAGTGTGTGAGTGTGTGAGTGGGTGAGTGTGTGAGTGTGTGAGTGTGTGAGTGTGTGAGTGGGTGAGTGTGTGAGTGGGTGAGTGTGTGAATGGGTGAGTGTGTGAGTGTGTGAGTGTGTGAGTGTGTGAGTGGGTGAGTGTGTGTGTGAGTGTGTGAGTGTGTGAGTGTGTGAGTGTGTGAGTGTGTGAGTGTGTGAGTGTGTGAGTGTGTGAGTGTGTGAGTGTGTGAGTGTGTGAGTGTGTGAGTGTGTGAGTGTGTGAGTGTGTGAGTGTGTGAGTGTGTGAGTGTGTGAGTGGGTGAGTGTGTGAGTGTGTGAGTGTGTGAGTGTGTGAGTGTGTGAGTGTGTGAGTGTGTGAGTGGGTGAGTGTGTGAGTGTGTGAGTGTGTGAGTGTGTGAGTGGGTGAGTGTGTGATTGTGTGAGTGTGTGAGTGGGTGAGTGTGTGAGTGTGTGAGTGTGTGAGTGTGTGAGTGTGTGAGTGTGTGAGTGTGTGAGTGTGTGAGTGTGTGAGTGTGTGAGTGTGTGAGTGGGTGAGTGTGTGAGTGTGTGAGTGGGTGAGTGTGTGAGTGTGTGAGTGGGTGAGTGTGTGAGTGTGTGAGAGTGTGAGTGTGTGAGTGGGTGAGTGTGTGAGTGTGTGACTGTGTGAGTGTGTGAGTGGGTGAGAGTGTGAGTGTGTGAGTGTGTGAGTGTGTGAGTGTGTGAGTGGGTGAGTGTGTGAGTGTGTGAGTGTGTGAGTGTGTGAGTGGGTGAGTGTGTGAGTGGGTGAGTGTGTGAATGGGTGAGTGTGTGAGTGTGTGAGTGTGTGAGTGTGTGAGTGGGTGAGTGTGTGTGTGAGTGTGTGAGTGTGTGTGTGTGTGAGTGTGTGAGTGTGTGAGTGTGTGAGTGTGTGAGTGTGTGAGTGTGTGAGTGTGTGAGTGTGTGAGTGTGTGAGAGTGTGAGTGTGTGAGTGGGTGAGTGTGTGAGTGTGTGAGTGTGTGAGTGTGTGAGTGTGTGAGTGTGTGAGTGTGTGAGTGGGTGAGTGTGTGAGTGTGTGAGTGTGTGAGTGGGTGAGTGGGTGAGTGTGTGAGTGTGTGAGTGTGTGAGTGGGTGAGTGGGTGAGTGGGTGAGTGTGTGAGTGTGTGAGTGTGTGAGTGTGTGAGTGTGTGAGTGTGTGAGTGTGTGAGTGGGTGAGAGTGTGAGTGTGTGAGTGTGTGAGTGTGTGAGCGTGTGAGTGGGTGAGTGTGTGAGTGTGTGAGTGTGTGAGTGTGTGAGTGGGTGAGTGTGTGAGTGTGTGAGTGTGTGAGTGTGTGAGTGTGTGAGTGTGTGAGTGGGTGAGTGTGTGAGTGTGTGAGTGTGTGAGTGTGTGAGTGTGTGAGTGGGTGAGTGTGTGATTGTGTGAGTGTGTGAGTGGGTGAGTGTGTGAGTGTGTGAGTGTGTGAGTGTGTGAGTGTGTGAGTGTGTGAGTGTGTGAGTGTGTGAGTGTGTGAGTGTGTGAGTGTGTGAGTGGGTGAGTGTGTGAGTGTGTGAGTGGGTGAGTGTGTGAGTGTGTGAGAGTGTGAGTGTGTGAGTGGGTGAGTGTGTGAGTGTGTGACTGTGTGAGTGTGTGAGTGGGTGAGAGTGTGAGTGTGTGAGTGTGTGAGTGTGTGAGTGTGTGAGTGTGTGAGTGTGTGAGTGGGTGAGTGTGTGAGTGTGTGAGTGTGTGAGTGTGTGAGTGGGTGAGTGTGTGAGTGGGTGAGTGTGTGAATGGGTGAGTGTGTGAGTGTGTGAGTGTGTGAGTGTGTGAGTGTGTGAGTGGGTGAGTGTGTGTGTGAGTGTGTGAGTGTGTGAGTGTGTGAGTGTGTGAGTGTGTGAGTGTGTGAGTGTGTGAGTGTGTGAGTGTGTGAGTGTGTGAGTGTGTGAGTGTGTGAGTGTGTGAGTGTGTGAGTGTGTGAGTGTGTGAGTGTGTGAGTGTGTGAGTGTGTGAGTGTGTGAGTGTGTGAGTGTGTGAGTGTGTGAGTGTGTGAGTGTGTGAGTGTGTGAGTGTGTGAGTGTGTGAGTGTGTGAGTGTGTGAGTGTGTGAGTGTGTGAGTGTGTGAGTGTGTGAGTGTGTGAGTGTGTGAGTGTGTGAGTGTGTGAGTGTGTGAGAGTGTGAGTGTGTGAGTGTGTGAGTGTGTGAGTGTGTGAGTGTGTGAGTGTGTGAGTGTGTGAGTGTGTGAGTGTGTGAGTGTGTGAGTGTGTGAGTGTGTGAGTGTGTGAGTGTGTGAGTGTGTGAGTGTGTGAGTGTGTGAGTGTGTGAGTGTGTGAGTGTGTGAGTGTGTGAGTGTGTGAGTGTGTGAGTGTGTGAGTGGGTGAGTGGGTGAGTGGGTGAGTGTGTGAGTGTGTGAGTGTGTGAGTGTGTGAGTGTGTGAGTGTGTGAGTGTGTGAGTGTGTGAGTGTGTGAGTGTGTGAGTGGGTGAGTGTGTGAGTGTGTGAGTGTGTGAGTGGGTGAGTGGGTGAGTGGGTGAGTGTGTGGTGTGAGTGTGTGAGTGTGTGAGTGTGTGATTGTGTGAGTGTGTGAGTGGGTGAGTGTGTGAGTGTGTGAGTGTGTGAGTGTGTGAGTGTGTGAGTGTGTGAGTGTGTGAGTGTGTGAGTGTGTGAGTGTGTGAGTGGGTGAGTGTGTGAGTGTGTGAGTGTGTGAGTGGGTGAGTGGGTGAGTGTGTGAGTGTGTGAGTGTGTGAGTGTGTGAGTGGGTGAGTGTGTGAGTGTGTGAGTGTGTGAGTGTGTGAGTGTGTGAGTGGGTGAGTGTGTGAGTGTGTGAGTGTGTGAGTGGGTGAGTGGGTGAGTGGGTGAGTGTGTGAGTGTGTGAGTGTGTGAGTGTGTGAGTGTGTGAGTGTGTGAGTGTGTGAGTGGGTGAGTGTTTGAGTGTGTGAGTGTGTGAGTGGGTGAGTGGGTGAGTGGGTGAGTGTGTGAGTGTGTGAGTGTGTGCGTGTGTGAGTGGGTGAGTGTTTGAGTGTGTGAGTGTGTGAGTGTGTGAGTGTGTGAGTGTGTGAGTGTGTGAGTGTGTGAGTGTGTGAGTGGGTGAGTGTGTGAGTGTGTGAGTGTGTGAGTGGGTGAGTGGGTGAGTGGGTGAGTGTGTGAGTGTGTGAGTGTGTGAGTGTGTGAGTGTGTGAGTGGGTGAGTGGGTGAGTGGGTGAGTGTGTGAGTGTGTGAGTGTGTGAGTGTGTGAGTGTGTGACTGTGTGAGTGGGTGAGTGTGTGAGTGGGTGAGTGGGTGAGTGTGTGAGTGTGTGAGTGTGTGAGTGTGTGAGTGTGTGAGTGTGTGAGTGTGTGAGTGTGTGAGTGTGTGAGTGTGTGAGTGTGTGAGTGTGTGAGTGTGTGAGTGTGTGAGTGTGTGAGTGTGTGAGTGTGTGAGTGTGTGAGTGTGTGAGTGTGTGAGTGTGTGAGTGTGTGAGTGTGTGAGTGTGTGAGTGGGTGAGTGTGTGAGTGTGTGAGTGTGTGAGTGGGTGAGTGTGTGAGTGTGTGAGTGTGTAGGTGTGTGAGTGTGTGAGAGTGTGAGTGTGTGAGTGTGTGAGTGTGTGAGTGTGTGAGTGTGTGAGTGTGTGAGTGTGTGAGTGTGAGTGCCCTGATTAATTCTGGGTTTCTTCGTAAAAATGCACAAATCTTACTGCCCTTGTAACACAGGACAGCTGCATGCTGAACTAAGACCATTTTTCGAAGGATGTCGACTTGGCGACGGCTATATGTATGTACGTTTATGTACAAATGTATTTTACCATTTTAAAGGCGGCTTTTCTTCTTTGTGTTTACAAAATGATAGACGACATATAGCCGTCGCCAAACGGGCATCCTGGCAAAACGGTCTTAATGCAGCAGCCGTGCGATACTCAGGCGGAAATAGTGTGCGAGCCGCGCAGACGCAGAGAAAAAGCGGCGTTTAGTAACCGATGCTCGTTTGGCGACAGCTATATAAGCGAAGGGGTCATTCTTACAATAAACACCCGGTTTTCTATTTGTGGTTTTTGAGCAAGAACAACCACTGAATCGTTAACAGTAACAAACAAATACTAAAAAGATGTCTATGATCACGTATGTGTGTGTTACAACTCACTATCACAAGCTCCGATCGATTGATGCCATGCAGCAGTTCTTCTGTAACAGGTGTGAGTCCTGTATGAAAATCAATATTACAGTACTGTTCGTCAAAAGGAAAAGCCGCTAAAATAAATGTTCTCCAAGACTAATTTCCTTGACTTACAAACGTCACATCGACACACCGTGTCAAAACGTCCTTTCATTAGCATGTAGACTTGGCCAGTGTAATGAACGCGAACTTGGTTGCTTGGAGTCTCTCGGTCGAGGAATTTTAATTCCACACTGAAACAGCACCCATTTATCAAACCTTAAAAAAAGGCATTGTTTTTTTAACGATTCAAGTGTAATTGAAGAAGGAATTTCCTTAAAAAAAAGAACCTGATGTGCGACATTAAATACAGTTTTTTTGAAAGTTAATTTTGCTGTTTCAAAGGCATTTTGATAAATACATAGAAGACATAATAGAAGTGATTTTCATTTACAAAATTCCCACTAAAAACATGATTGAAATTTTTTAAAAAAATAAACCCCTTACAAAGCATTTCCTCGGTAAACGGGTTTACGAAAACGTCTGTACCTTCAAAAGATGTTATCTTGAAATGATTGACATAGCAAAACTAAACCTTTCAAAACCTTTTAAGACGCAATTTTTATTTGCTTCGAGTTCGCAGTGACATAGATTTGAAGGTTGTTGGGTCATTTTGGTTACTGTAGGTCGGGTTACTGTAGCTTCAGGGCATTAAAAAAGCATTTGATAAATAATGTTACTCTAGAAAACATTGAAATTGAAGGTAATTTGATGAGAAGATACACCTTTTCGTTTCACCTAATCTTGTTTAAAGGGCTCGTAAGGGGCCTTTTCAGAATCGCATGCTAATGAAGACTTGGCAAGCATTTTGCGCACGGCCGTAGTCTGGAGCGGTGTTCGGAAAAATTATTTCAATTGAAATGGCTCGATTAGCATACCTTCCATTTCCAATCAGAAAAGGCCCCTCACGGGCCCTTTAAGAAACGGCGCAATTCGAAAAATGACACTTTTCGATTCAAGCAGAAAATAGAATGCATTTGTATTTAAAAATTTAATGTCCGCTAATAAATGTGTATTTTTATAATTCCAATGAGTTGAATTTTCAAAACAACAATTCTTGAAACTTTCATTAAATTATTTTAAAATACAAAAATTCCTGCTAGAGAAATATATTTCTGCATATTTTGATAGACAATTAAATTTTTTCAAGTCGGCTTTCGAATTACTACACTAGAATATAGCTGCGTTCCATAAGACAAATGTGAAACATTTTTTTCATTTAAAAACTCAAATCAATTTTGTTTAGAAGAAAAATACCTTAGATTGGTAAAGTTAAATATTTTTCTTTTATAATCGCCGATTTTATGAAATCAATAAAAAATCTTACCTATTTGCAAATCCGCACTTAAAGTGAAACAATTATTTTAGGAGAGACAATTTTCAGAAAGCGCTGAATATTTTAAAACAAAAAAAGAAAAGAGATTTTTTCAAGAAAGGAAAAAAAGCCGGAACATTAACATGTCAAAGTTAGTGCAAAACTTTAAAGTGACAGCGAAATATTAAAACCCCTTTTTGACTTTAAAATCTTCAATGAACTTTGTTTAAAATGATCAAGTTATCGTAACATTGTAAGTTCCGCCCGCACCAATGATCAGGTTGATGTAAAACATTGGCCTAAACAAATTTCAATGACAACGCTTAATTTCAAAGACCACCATTTTTCGATTCAAGGTGGAACTACAAAGCTTTGGTTTATAATATTTAATATCGGTTATGAATTTTTATATTTTTACTTTTTCTATGAATTGGCCTTTTTTAAAAACCTTTAAATTTTACAACTGGAAGCTTCCATAACTTTACAAATATTTAATACAAAAATCCCTCAAAAAATATATTTTTTTTGCCTATTTTCATTTACAATATATTTTACAAGCAAGCGTCCTGAACAGATTGCTCCAGCAAATAAACTGTTTTCGGAAAGAATAACGTGAAACATTCATTTTATTTAACAAAACACAAATCTATTTTTTACCATTAAAATTGATAAAGCTAACATTTTTTGTTTTCTTTTTAACTAAGAGTGAACGACGTACTTTACATTGTAGACAACAATCTTTAAAACGAAATAATTTCTATATCCGTTGATTAAAATGTTGGAAAATAAGGATGGTAAATTGTTTATTCCCAGACACATTTTTAAATGTTTTGTTGAATATATATGTAGCTTTAGAAAATGTTTTATCTCTTTTACAATTGAAAATTCTACACCAACAGAATTCCCAAGACCGATGACTGTTGGGGTTCATCTGGAAAACTTCGCAAATCAGAACTTCAAGTAAAACAAAACTTTTTCTGCGAGAATATTATCAGAAAGCGCTGAGTTTCAAAAAAAAATAAAGAGATTTTTTTTTTCATATAAAAATAAAAAAAAACTCCATTTTGACTTTAAAATCTTTAACGAGATTCAAGTTTGTTGCTACACCAGCGGACCAATCGAAATTTTGAACTGTGCGACCCCAAACGATTGAAGTGAAATATTCACCTAATCAAAATTAAGAAAATGTGCTTTTTCTAAAACTGACATTTTTCGATTCAAAAAGAAAATAGAAAGCCTTTGTATTCAAAAATTTAATGTCTGATAATAAAAGTGTGTTTTAATATTTTCGATGAATTACAAAACAACAATTCTTGATGCTTTCATTAAATTACAAAAATTCCGCAAAAAATATATTTTTTGGCTTTTTCAATGAGGTGCCTTCTCCCATTGCTCCAAAAAATTAACTGCGTTCAATAAGACGAATGTGAAAAATTTATTTCATTTAACAAAACGCAAGTCAGTTTTTATAAAAAATAAAATACGTTTTTTGTTTTTTAAACTAAATCTGAATGACGCATTTTACTTTTTTACAACAATCTATAAAACAAAATTATTTGTATAATCGTCGATTTTTATTTAGTATTTAACTTGTTTTATAAAAACAAAAAAGTGTTTCTCACCTATTTGCAAATAAAAAAAAAACTTAAAGTGAAACAACTATTTTTGGAGAAACAATTTTCAGAAAGCGCTAAATATTTCAAAACAAAAAAAGAAAAGAGATTTTTTCAAACAAGGAAAAAAAGCCGGAACATTAACATGTCAAAGTTAGTGCAAAACTTTAAAGTGACAGCGAAATATTAAAACCCCTTTTTGACTTTAAAATCTTCAATGAACTTTGTTTAAAATGATCAAGTTTGTTCAAAAGTGTCATGTTGCCAAATCCATCAGGCTACCGTTACATTGTAAGTTTCGGCCGCACCAATGATCAGGTTGATGTAAAACATTTGCTTAAACAAATTCATTGAAAACGCTTAATTTCAAAGACAACCATTTTTTGATTCAAGGTGGAACTAGAAAGTTTTAGTTTATAATATTTAATATCGGTTATGGAATTTTATATTTTTATTATTTCTATGAACTGGCTTTTTATAAAAACCTTTTTTCATTGACAAATAAACTTCACAAGTAGATGGCGTGAACAGATTGCTCCGGCAAATATACTATTTTCAAAAAGAATAACGTAAAACATTCATTTGATTTAACAAAACACAAATCAATTTTTTTACCATTAAAGTCATGTGGGTTCAATAACAATGGCATAATTTAGAGAGAAAAAGTTGCTGATCATGAAAATATATATTACTTTTGGGTCGAAAATTTACTGTTTTCGAGAAAATTCGATTCAAAGTTGTCAAAAACTACAGATTGGTAGACGGGCAGTACGCCCTGCGTGTCCGGCATTTACAAGGCATGCTAATGAGCCAAATTTTATTCTAATTGGCTGAGAGATAACAAGGAATGTGCGAGAAAATTTTGCATAGTTATAGTCCATTTCCAACACAGAGTCGACTACTTTCCACTGACCTTGATTTTCACTCATATTTAACCACTAGCAGCTTGAAACATTGAAGTAAATAGAAAATTAACTAGCAAAACAGCACGGTAAAAGAGGAGTGCGCAGACAATTAAGAAATCGCGGCGGGACCAAATGTACCTAGTCCTTTAAGAAACCCGTTTTTCTTTGTCTCTTTTTGGAAAAGCACTATAATTCGCATAATTTCCGACCGTAGTCAATCGAAAATAAAATGAAAAGCCCCCTTACTGCATCTCTAAAATTGATAAAGCTAACCTTTTTTGTTTTGTTTTAAATTAAGGTTGATCGACGTATTTTACTCTTTAGAGAACAATCTTTATAACTAAATTATTTCAATAATCGTTGATTCAAAATTTTATTTTGTATTTTATTATAACTTGTTTTATATAAACAATAAAAAGTATTTCTCACCTATTAAAAGTCTCTACCCAAGGAATCCACACAAGCAGCGATGGTACAACGATACTATCGTATCCCATTTCAATCGGATCGAATGCCAATCTTTCATCAAACCAACTCTGAAATAATATTTTTTTAATTAACAAATTAAAATTTTGTATTTACCACATTAACCGCTGCAATGTATGAAACAACTTGTTTACTTTCATCCTGAAAAAACCCATTTTGAAAAAATAATTTTTTTAAAACTTACAACTGAAACTACAATTACCAATGGTAATGAAACTGAAATGTCAGTTATTTGGCGAGTAACCTCAAAAGGTGAAATTAATCTTTCATAACTCCGATTTTGCAGAACTGTTTCGAAAAAAGTTGGGTATTTTGCTGAAATTTGGAATTTAATTTAAGATTTTTGAAAAACCTGCTGATGTAGTTGAAAAACAAACTAGAAGAAGCCAAATCATGGGTGTGTGTAGTCCGAACCTTGCCGAAATTGAAGATTCTTTGTCCTATTAGGAAAGAAATTTGATATCACAGTAAGCAGTTTGGTGGGAGAAGAGCGTAAAACGTGGAAAGGAAGATGAATAAAAAAAAAAAAGAAAACAGGTTAATTTGAAAATTTGATTAAAATTATTTAATGTAGTAATGTTTATGTAAAAAAGTAATTTTTATGTAGAATTAATTTTTAATATTATGAACTCTTAATGTAAAACTTAAGTTTTCCAATTAGGCTCAATTCATTTTTTTTCTTCGTTTCAAAATCAGTTTTGAAGAACTGCTAAAAACATTTTTATATTTTTTGAGGTATTTGAAATTTACTCATTTTTTCTAATTTGAAAAGTCATGTGAAATTTAACAAAAACTTAATTTTTTTTTCAATTAAAATGTAATGGCATTTTTTAAATGTCTGCTTTAAAGCACAACCTTTTTGAGTTTTTGATTTTAAAAAAAATTGAAGCCTAGGCTCTCAAAGACGTTATTTCAGTGTTACAGATTGCTTGTTTGAAATTTTCAAGAAGTTATAATCAGTGCTTGGGAACCTCTTGGAACAAGAATTTTGCATTTTTGCCCGTGTTTTCGCATTTAAAAAAAAAATAAATTTAAATGAAAAAATATGACCGAAGAGGAAAACATTTGCGTGAGAAAGACGGGCAAATCAAAAAACAAACAGAAATGAAAGAAATAAAACAATACAAAAAATACAAAGCCAATTTTTGACCTTTATAAATCCATAATCGATTTCAGGAAAACATAAACGAAAACATAAACAACATAAATAACGATAAACAAAGAATTTAAAAGAAGAAAAACGGCCAGTTTGTCTAAAAAAATACCAAATTTGCAATTTTTCCCAGACCCAAAACAAATAGCTTTTGATTTAAAGGCAGTGCAATGGAATTTTCTTTGACCTAATCGATTTGTCGAATTTTTGAGACAAATTTAATGTAAACTTTTTTTAACATTAAGTTATTTAGTTAGTTTACTTTTTGTCAACGTTTCAGATTGTTCTCTTGATTTTGAGAACTACACATTGTTACTTTAGGAACGATAAATTTCAAACAGTAAATTTGATGCTTTGCCAAAATTATATTTTTCCCGATTAAGCGTTTGAAAGGTGAAAACTTCGGAAGAAATAATATAAAAGCACGGAAATTATTGATTTATGAACTTGAAATACTAGTAGTTTGAAGAAATTCAAGTGGTACAAACCTGAGAGTTGAAACAACAAAAATGTTTTTATAAAAAATAAAAATTAGACGAACACGTCTTAAATGTTTTCTTTTATTTTTTTCTAAACGGATTAAATTAATTTAAATAGTAAATTTGATGCCAAACTAATTTACCCCTATAAATCTTTTTTTAATTGTTTTTAAATGTTGTATTGTGTGCACTATAGGTTACTCAGGCGCTATACGCAACCAAACCGATCGACGTAGATTCGGCGAAAAGTGAAATTGGTATATCAAAATCAATCTAACTACTATCAAATTCTTTCCAAAAAGACTCTAATGTCAAAAAAAGGAAAGACAAAAAAAGATCCAGATCGAAAGACAAGCCGGTTATAGTCTATTTCCGACAGAAAGACCGGACTTTTCAAATACCTTCATTTCCTAGATATTTAACCACTGACGACTTGCATTGGAGTGAATACAAGTATTTTAGGCGAAATAGCATAGTTAAACAGGAGTGCGCAGATACTTAGAAAAATCGCGGGGGGACCTAATGTGCCATCCTTTAAGGTTTTGGCCAAAAACCGTGCCGTTTTTCGGATACACACTATATATAGCCGTCGCCAAACGGGAATCGGCGAGAAAAAGCCGCTTTTTCTCTGTGTCTTGGCTTTTTGCATGCTATTTTTGCCTGTGTATCCTACGAATGATACCTTAATGCCGTTTTTGGCAGGGTTCCAATTTGGCGACAGCTATAAAGGACATGGCGATTATTTGCAAAAAGTGATGACAAAGGCTCGGTGTGGTCCCGAAATTCGAGCTTCAATGCAATTCCGGAAATGGTTCCAATGCGGTCGAATGAAGATGCGCTGAAGTCTGATCATCGAAACCTAATGCGGTCACACGCAGTGACTGAAAATATTTTGCGCTGTTAAAGTTCAATTTTGTAGCTTTAAATGGACTTTCTAATATTAAGACAAAGTCTCTTATAAACTCGACCAGGTCAGGAAAAAAATTGATAGTCCTAGAATTGGTCCAAAATTAGTCAATATAAGTGTGTAATTGATGTAATGGAATTCATCGATAAAGCAGTGAAAACTTCAAATGAAGAAAATTTCGTGCCCCAAAAGTTTATTTTTACATTTAATATTGCAGTTTTTCGCATTTTTCGACCTTTTGCATTAAAGTCGCGGAAAATGGCAGTCTAATCACTACGTGTTTTGCGCACATTGAAAAGTTGAAGTCTGAATAATCGTGACGTTCCTAGCAAAGATTGCTCTTAAAGATGAAATTTTCCATCTATTTGATCAGGAAAAAACACTTTGGTTGGCCAAAAAAAAAAGTTCTTTTCTCAAATTTATCCAAAATCAACAAAAACCTTTAACGTTCTCTGTGCTACATTGAAAAATATTTCGTCCATTTAAGCGCAAAAAATATGTTTGATCCACCAAAGTGGTTTGTTTCCTGATCAAAACGATTGAAAAATTCATATTCAAAGTCGATTACAGAGACACTGTCACAAAACTTTCGTTGCAATTCGTAGACATAGCATTGATTTCCAGAATGTAAACGAAGCACTTCTTTTTTCTTCGTTAAATTGTGAAACATTGAATTGTGAACTGGCTGAAATCTCTATCTCATTTTTTCGTTTTTGTATTTCGATGTATAGACTATGTATTTTCGTGGTTTTCACTACCCGACGTGCACATTGTTTTTCGCTTTTGTTTGGCTGTTATTCTACGCACTTATCATTATGAGCAAACAACCGCCGGTAGTCGAAAATAAACAATATTTTTAATTTTGCACAGTAGCTGAAAAATAATGATGATGTCATCGAACTATATACGAAAAATACCAATAACGCAAAGTAACAAAGATTTTTATACAGTAAATGAAAAAAACAATATTGCAAAGCCAAAACCGAAAATGTTTAGGCAAAAATCTCTTTTTTCAATAAGTCGTGTGGGCAAGACCAGTGTAGTTGCATTCTCACTTCTTTCTTGAAAAAGCGAAACATTCAAAAATGGAATTCTGAAACAATTGTTTTTTAAATTCAATTGTAACATGTGTGAATTTTGATTACCTTTTTTCTTCTCTCCTTTGGACGTTAATAATAATTATTCAATACATTTATCATCATTAGGAGCAATTATCGGTCGGTAGTATAAAACAAAAAAATGTTCACCACAATTTTTTCACAGCAAAAAAGCGGCAAAAAAGCTAAATGTTGCACATAAAAGAGAATTTCGAGAAAAAAAAACGATTTGGCAACGACTATCACGGTTTGATTGTCAGTTTTGAATAAAAAAAATATACCAACCGAAACCAATCTTCACCAATATTTCGATAATAACTAATATTTTTGATGGAGAAATAGACCTTTAAAAACCTTGCTCGAAAAACTTTTTTATGTTTTGTTTCAATTCATTTGTAGCAGTAGAAACACCAGGTCGATCAGTAAAAGAACAAAAATCTGATTAAAACCAGTCTAGCGTAACATTCAAAAAAACCCCAAAAAATTGAAACCAAATTTTTTAAAAGATTTTATTAAAAAGAATTTTGTATTTTTCAAAGAGTCATTTTCACATTAAACCATTACTTATTTTCACACAAAAAGTTGTTTTCAACTACAAAGTTTTTAACGACTGTTTTCATCGGGTTGTGTGAGTGTTTTGTGTTTGTCTTCATTGCAGACAATGGGTTGTAAAAGACCAAAAACAATGAAAAAACCAACAAAGATGTGATAAAAAAGTAGTATAAAAACCTTCATTCAGTGATTTGAATCAGCCCTCAACATGCTTTTCAAGTGCAAGAAATTCCAGAAGAACACCAAGATGGTGATCGAATTCACCGTGGGTTGTTTAATATTTTCTACTAAAATCTTTGTAATTTAAATAATTTTTATATTTTGATTACATTTTTAATTTTTTTTTTTAAATAATTTTTATATTTTGATTACATTTTTAATTACACTCCAATTAAAATAATAAGCAAACCCGAATTTTCAAACAAACTCATCGCGATTGAATGTTTTGTTGATTCATCGAAATTGTTACGTCTTAAGTTTTTTTGATTATTGCCTCCTGGCCAAAAACATATAAAAACAAAATTAATTTATTGAAGTTTATTTTAGTTTAAGTTCGAGTAAAACACATTAATGTTTATTTCAGAAGTGCAACCGTCGCCGCTACAAGAACTGTTAAGTCTACTGCGGCAAACAAAAAAAATGTAGATTTTGGCCGAATAAATAGTGAAAAAATGTCGTTCTTCATTATTTTTTTTTGTTTCACCATTGTGTAATTAGTTTTCAGCGATTAAAGAATTTACAAAAAAAAAAGAAAATTAGAGAAAAAGATCAGTTCCCTCGGTTTGGTTTTAGCTTTAGAGAATTTTGTCTCATGTAAACTACAACCCTTGAATATTTTGGTGTGGTGTAAACCTTTAGGGCATCAATAAATAAAAAGCCTGTAGGCATCAATAAATAAAAAGCGCTTTTTAAACATTTCAAATGTTTTGAGCTTATGGTGTAATTTTTAAAAAATCAAATGTTAGGCTGTTTCTAATTTTATATAAATGTTTCGCGATCTAGCAGAAATCATACAAAAAAAACCAAATCCGCACGGAGAGGGCGATGACTATACATTGGTAAAAAGTAAATTATTTAGTTGTATTTTGAATTACTTGGTCTTTTAGACCCTTTTAGACCTAAACGTTTATATCAAACTGATCTCAGTTCAATGTTTTGTAGAAATTTGGTATTTGTGAGCTCACAATTTAAGCAATGTTTTAGCAATGTTGCATGCCACAAAAATTCAATAAATAAGTAAAAAGAATAATGTTCAAAAGGTGGGAGGGAAAATAATATAATCATGCAAAAGCTTTATCGGAAAAAAATACTTTAATTGTTTTTAACACTACCATACAAAAACCTGCAATAAAGCTAAAAAAAAAAAGGTAGCTTTATATTTATTTTAAAAGGGATGATCAAAAACTGTGGTCCTGTGCAAGAAAAAGGTAAAACAAAGTTGCGAAACATTCAAACCATCTCGGAAAGATTGTTATAAAAAAAACAATTTACGAATTTCCACCGATATGTTAAAAACAGCATTCGTTGGAATGTGCAAAAATAGAAAATTTATGGGTAAAATGATTTTAAGACATGAAAATAAATATCTTAAAAAATGAAAATGTAAAACAAAAAACACTTCGGTCAATTACGATTTAGACACCAATTTGATCTGAGTAGTATGTTACGCAAAAATTTCGTATTTGTGAGCTCAAAAGGCGGTGTTACAGAGTAAAAAATTTCCTTGTGAACAACTGATCTACAAGGGGCAGATTTATATTATAGTGTGTATCCGAAAAACGGCACCGGTTCGGTTAACGGATGGCACATTAGGTCCCGCCGCGATTGCTTATTTGTCTGCGCACTCCTCTTTTACTGTGCTATTTCGCTCATTTTATTTCTATTCACTTCAATGTTTCAAATCGTGAGTGGTTAAAAAGGAGCAAAATGACAGGGCCGCTCAAAAAAACGCCGACCCTTATTTGGAAACAGACTATAAGACGCTGTCTCGAGACTCGTGCAAAAGTCGAGCAAAGGCCTTATATGCACTGTCATAACTTTTCAAAATGTTTCGTTTGTGCCAAATTTTTTTGTACAACCTTCCTATGGCCTAAAAACCTTAACCTGAAACTGTTGGTCCGAAATTTTTTTTTGACTCGTGTTACGGTAGGTGCCCAAAAGGTACTGTAAAAATTTCAACATTAACGAAATTTCAATTTAAGAAAAACCATTTTGTAGCAAATCCTTTTCCCAAAAAATTTAATTCTTGGATTTACTACGATTTCTCTTTCCGTAACAAAAATAAACTCACAAAACCGTCTAAAAATAGGTTTTTGGCGATTTTGACTGCTTGTGCAAATTTCGTGCAGAAAAGTTATTTAAACCATCGAATTCTACGCATAATTTGGCGTCGAATAAAGTTTAAAAATAGAAAATATCGACGACTATTTTTGTTAAAAATCCACTTTAATGTGCAAAAACCGCCCAAAATAGCCCAAAAATTGAATTTTGGTGGTCGCTGCGTTTCGATTTTGTCAATGTTGTCGATGTAAAAAGTTAAGAAAAAGTTAAGACAGTGGTATGCTCAACATTTATGGAGACGACGTGTTAAACTACATAAATAGTGTTCAAATTCACAAAAAATTACGTACCTGACTTTAATTTGCTCAGTTGATTATCTAGAAGTTCCTTGTTCTCTTTTTTCATTGTTCGTCCACCTTTAATGTCCAGATGTTCCACTAAAAATTTTCGAATTTGCAAATTCTTTTGGAACGGGCAATTATAAAAACAGAGGCGCTTCGAAAAAGTATTCTTGGCCAACCTCTCAAAATCAACCCTGACCGAGTTAAACTACAAAGTACACAAAAAGTCGTCGTTTTTTCAGGTTTGAGAGGCTGTAACGCGAGTTGTCTATTATAGTGTGTTTCCGAAAAACGGCACCGGTTCCGTTAAAGGATGGTACATTAGGTCCCGCCGCGATTTCTTGTTTTTCTGCGCACTCCTCTTTTACAGTGCTATTTCGCTTATTTTGTCTCTATTCACATCAATGTTTCAAATCGTCAATTGTTAAAAAGGCCTTTATTTGGAAACAGACTATAGCTGAAAAGTTGGAACTTCGGACAAAACACCAAAAAGAAGCGCGAGCGTGCCCTAGGCGTGCTATTGTTTATATTTAAAGAATAAAAATGGTAAAAAAGGGTGTAAAAATGCAACAGACGGCAAGAATGACAGTTTAAAAAAGCCGAGTGTTCATATTTTTTTTTGCAAAACGCGCAATTAAAGCTAAAAGAGTTCAAATGTCATATTCAATTGCAAAAAATGTATTGATCGGACCGATTCTGCCTATGAAAAAGCGCTTTTTATCATCTCCTGATGCAAACAAACTTTAATAAAAAAAAAATAAAAACTTTAATAAAAATTACAGTTTTAATCGGAGCTAAAGTTTTTTAATCAATTTTGTTTGTATAGCACAAACTTTATTTAATTCTATTGATTGTTGATTGCAATTGTCTCGTCATGTACAACCACACATTTACGTTTTCCATGTCCCTTTTTTAAAAAATATTTTAAATATTATTTTTTTTTAAATACGAATCACAACTGTTGAACTAATTAAAAAAAAAATTTTTTTTTGACTCATTTTAAATGCTCAACAGCATTGCCACGGTTTTTTAACCAAAAAAAAAAAACTAACGCGTTTGAAAGTTTTCTCAAAATTTGGTGTAAGTGCAGTTTGGCGAAACGAATAATGAGGTAGGATTGTGTTACAGAGATAAAAAGTTCGACAATTTTGAAATCCAATTCATTTATGGATATCTACGTGTTTTTTTCAACGAGGGGTTTCCTTTCGGAAATGGGGACGACTGAAATTTCGAGCTTAGAATTTCCACCGTTATGTTATAGTTAAAATGGGAAGTGAACCGGTTTCTGTCTATCTCCTTTTCTTTTTTTCGCTCATTCAGTGAAAAAAACTAAAAATTAACCCAATTGAATGTTTTCTGAAAATTTTGTATTTTTGGATCTGTCACACAAATATTACTTCTTGGTCATCAAATATAATTGGTCATCAAAGGTGTATTTTACCGTATTTTGGTTGTTTGCTTTCGTGAGTTTCCTTGCAGCACTCATCTCATTTTTTTAAAACAATAATTTACGTTTCCCATTTGCACATTCCTTTTTTATTAAAGACGTTCAAGTTTTTTTCTCGAATAGAACAAATCGAATTACCTTGTCTGTTGAAATATTTGAATAAAAAAGTTGTTTTAATCCAATTAAAAAGTTTAACAGCACTGTTTTTTGACCAAAAAACTAACGTGATTGAATTTTTTCTCAAAAATTTGTATTAATGAAATTTGGCGAAACGATTGATGTATATATGATATTTCTTGCATGATATGAATCAAAAAGGTTGATTGTGCAATTTTTTTTCAAATTCATTTTTGGATATCTACATGTTTTTTTCAAAACGACGTTTTTCATTCAGAAATGGCGACGACCGAATTTTCACTCTCCCTCTAACTATGATTTCTAAAAATTCTTTAAGTGAAAAAATAAAAATTAACCCAATTGAATGTTTTCTGAAAATTTTGTATTTTTGGATCTATCACACAAATATTACTTCTTGAATTGTCGGCAAAGGTGTATTTTACCGTTTTTTGGTTGTTTGCTTTTTGTGAGTTTCCTTGCATCACTTATCTCTTTTTTTTAAAACAATAATTTACGTTTCCCATTTGCACAGTCCTTTATTTTTAAAGACGTTCAAGTTTTTTTCTCGAATAGATCAAATCGAAATGTAGTTCGCGCCAAAACTACTTCGGAACAACGTGCCAATGTTTTGATGTTGCACCTAGGGTAAAGCGTGCAATATAGGATACTCAGGCAGGTTACGCAGCCAAATTGGGCAAAGTAGATGCGAGGAGTATACCTTGTCTGTTGAAATATTTGAATAAAAAAGTTGTTTTAATCCGTTTAAAAAGTTCAACAGCACTGTTTTTTAACCAAAAAAAAAAACTAACGCAATTCAATGTTTTCTCAAAATTTTGTATCAGTGCAAACATCTGTAAAAAGGTTGATTCTACCATTTTTAAATCCAATTCATTTATGTATATCTACATGTTTTTTTCAGCAAGACTTTTTCATTCAGAAATAGCGACGACCGAATTTTCACTCTCCCTCTAACCTATGATTTCTAAAAAAAAAGTTTTACTGAGAAGCTTACTTTGAATTTTGATAAAAAGAAATCATTAGGCATCGCTTGGTTGCATTTAAACCCCCTCACCAACGTTTTCGCTCTTGAATGGGAACAACAGTAATTCAATCAATTGAATGTTTTCTGAAAATCTTTTATTTTTGGATCTCTCGCCCAAATGATACGTCTTGGTTAGGTCAGCTAAGGTGTATTTTACCATTTTTGTTTTTTTCTTTTTTTCGTAAGTTGTATTCTTTCTTTATCTCGTTATGCACAAACAGTAATTTACATTTTTCCATTTCATACTTCATTCCCCTTTTTTTCTCCAGAAGACGTTCAACTGTTATTTCTCGAATACAACAAATCTAATCACATTTTTGGTGGAATAATTCTAAAAAAAAAAAACCATTTTTTGACCCCTGTACAAAAAATTTAAGATTTTTACAAATTAATAAATCAACAAACACAATTAAAAGTTTTCTGAAAATCTTGTATTTTTGGATCTGTCACACAAACGATTCTTTTGAGTAGCTAATGAATTTAAAAGGCATATTTTCCCGTTTTATTGTGATTGTTTCTTTTCATTATGCAAAAAACTGTAACATGTATTGTTTCTTGTAGCACTAATCTCATCAAGCATAAACAATTATTTACGTTTCTCATGTTTTTTTGTTCAATCCCGGTTTTTTTTATTTTCAGAACATGTTCAAGTGTCATTTGTTTAAATACGAACCATAACCCTTTTTTAAACCTTGTCAGGAATTTTAAAAAAATTTAATCTTATAAAAAAAATTTAACAACATTTTCACGGTTTTTCAACGAGAAAAAACTAACGCGATTGAATGTTTTCTGAAAATTTTGTAAAAGTTCGGTTTGGCGAAGGGATTGATTCAGGAAAAACAAATGATACGTGCTATGAAACAAAACGATGATTGTAAAATTTATAATAAAATTCATTTGTGGGTATCTACAAGTTTTTTTTGTCAACAAGGCGTTTTCCATTCAGAAATGGCGACGACTGAATTTTCCACCGTAGCCGCTGCCGGTCTGTAAAACTGTCAACGTTAAAATCCCTCTCTCTCCCTTTCTCATTTTCTCTCTCTCTCTCTTTCTCTCTCTCTCTCTGTCTCTCTCTCTGCCTCTCTCTCTGTCTCTGAAACTAGATTAAAACTCACCACAATGGCGACGTAGCCTTGCATCCTCTGAAGCGTTCTGTTGAGACCCTTGCAATTGATCAGCATGATGGCAGATTAAGAAAAACATACCTTACTTTTCTTTTATAGAACTTTTTATCAAAGCTAATTTTATTTTGTTTTGATATTTTTTGCCCTTTGGTAACAGTAGTACAGTGCTATTTTTGCTTCCGAGATAAGAAAATAAACAATTTTTTGTATTTTGATTTAGTGTTGCAAAATGGAGAAAACAAGCTTTCTGATGCAAACTGAAACTTTCTAAATTCAAATTTTTTTGTAAAAAGAAATTCGATAAATGTTTCATGAACATAACTTCGAAAACCGTTTCATTTCTTTTTTGTTTTTTTTTTAGGTAAATATTTTTCGGCCGTTAACAACGATTTTGTGAAAAATTATTGTTTCGATTTAATGTTTTCCTAACATTAAGTATATGTGTTACAAATTTGTAAGAAAGAGTATTAGCTTTAAAATAATTTTTTTGTTTAGAAAGTTTGTGACTTCGGCATTGTGCGTAAGAAACTCCAACTAATGTTTGTATTTAGTAAAACATTCAATTATTTCAACTTCTTTGAAAAATAATTCTCACTTTACCATAAAATAGTATATTTTGGTTTGCATATGTGTAAGAGTTTCAGAACACTGAAATTAAAATGAGATGGAGATTTTATTAAAAATATCGCAAGAAAAAAATATCTCAACTTTAGAAACTTGCTAAAGTAAATTTTTTTGTTAACTTTTAAGAATAGTTGACTTACTTTCCCAAAAATGCGTTGGCTTATTTTCCCAAAGATTCACTTTTGTACTCAAATCTAGTTAAACTGATTTAGTTTGTTTTAATATAAACCGTGCTTTGGTATGCATTTATTGCACTGCTATTTTTGTTCCCAAGATAAGAAAATATAAAATTTTTTGTGTTTTGATGCAGTGTGCAAAATGGCGAAAAGTAGCTTTTTGAGGTTACCAAAATTTAAATTCATAACACAGTGATAAAAATAAAAGAATTTTTTTTTTTTAAACTATTTGCAAAAATTGTTATAATCAGCTTCTCAACAAATTCTATAAAAATTGATACAAAAAT